>OX454415.1:74314786-74993248 GCA_949715475.1 Microchrysa polita
GCTACTACAAGCGCGATCGTTACGGAAATCGCCTTTCATACTGGGCGGCGCATTTTATTCATAAAGGTGTGTTTTTCCTCTCTATTGCGAATAAATCGCCAGTTGGTCTTTTTGGCGTTGTTTCTACATCGAAGGACGTGTTTCACCCGTGGTTGAGCTTGAGACGGCGAGTGTGTCTGTGACGGAATACGCGGTCTATTTTGGCTGCGTTTTTTTTCTGAAGACGTGTGTTTCAAATGCGATTGAGTCAAGGCGACGACTGCGATTGGTTTCACGACTGAAAACGCAAATGCGAGTGCCATTCATCTTGGGCGTATGTTCACGCAAGTTTAATTTGTATACCTTGTGAATGATGAGATTTGTAACAATTTTCCGTACAAGATCTGTTATTTTTTACTATTTATTTTCATTATAGCTTTCTACATTTGAGTTGAGGAACCTTCGATCAATCGTCGGCGACTTTCTCGCAGTAAATTCTATTGTTAAATTCCTATCAATTTTTACACATTTTTTCAAATCTATTTCTTTATTCTCTTATTTTTTGTCTTCCTATTTTTTTACATTTTTTTTGAATTTCGTTTTTATGTGCTCTTTATTTCTCTATTCAGGTTAATTTGTCAACTGAATATACTTTTTTATAATGGTTAAATAAATTTGTTTTATTATTGAGATGTTCCATGCCCCGAAGGATGGGTATACTCCTTCCTTTTCCCCTACGTTGATGGCAATTCGAGGAGCAGGGTGCTTTGGCTCAAAGGACCACGACATACGCTGGCCTGGCCGGGACCAAAGCCATCGAGCTAAAACCAACCTGGTAATGTAAAAAAAAAAAAAAAAAAAAAAAAATTGCAATGACGACAGCTCGGCAGGACCGTGGTTCGCAACAATTGTGATAATCGCGGCGAACTCGACCATATGTGCCGGAAGAAGCTGTCAGCAGATGTCAAATCTGTCAAAAGGAAAACACAGACTACGGTCGGCCGCGGTTTCTTAAACGAACCTACCGATAAATATGTGTTTTAGTCATTGAATGGTAATATATTGTGAATGTTTAACAATTGACTTTCATAATTTTCCGCGAAAAACTAAGAAGAGAATTTTAAGATATGTATTGCTTACATCTCTCTGCCCGCGCGTGAGGATTGAAATGCCGCTATGCCTCTGTTACAAAAAAACTTACTTTCAAGCATGTATAAAATTTTGATTGTGCGTGAGTTAAATGGAAATAAAACAAGCTGTGTTTGAGGTATAAACAATTTATTAAAGTTTATTTTGAAAAAATTTGCATGGAATATACGCCAAGGTGATTTGATATGGACGCGGAATGCCACGATTTCAGTATCTGTGTCACCCACGGAACACAAGATAAGATGGAAAGGTTTACTTCCCGTATATGAGCGTACGTGTTTGGCACAAAAATTGACTCCCCTTACCTCACCTTCACCCCTCAAATATCCAGGAACGTAAAACTGTTTGTCAATTTGCCCCGCCCATTTGTCACCTACAAATGTCACTTGCCAGCTAGTGTTTACGATTCTTACGATTTCACCTAGTGTTGCGAAAAAAACTTTTAGTTATCTGTGCGTATTGCAATATTTTTGAGTGATTTCTGGTGCCTAACAATACTATATTGCGAGGAGTGTACCTTTGTACGAATGTTTTCAAACGCATAGTCTCCAAAAACACGTAAAATGCAGTGTGTTGTTGCCAGATCCTGGAACTCGAGAGCTCTTTATTCGAAGGGAGTGTCTTTCCACAGGTAAACCTTAGCATTGTTCTCTATATTGTATCTACTTTCGCTGAAAAGTTTCACTTTTACTTCCACAGCACGAAAAATACCTTTTTTCCGCGTTTTAAAAGAAACGTACAACCCGCAGAACACTTTTGTTTTGACCGAACTGTCTGTTTGACATTCAGAGGATATATCTTTTTTTTTTCTGTTATGTGTCCATCGCAGTCCATAGTCGTAACAATTTTTGTTTTGCTGTTGGGGGCAAGTCATGATTAATAATTTTTGTGGCACAATTTCAGTATCTGCGGCGCCAAATTTTGATGCCATTTCATTAATATTGGCCTGAAACGACCGAATCTGCAGTCCTTTTTTTGCGAAATCGTAACGGTTCTCCAGATATTCACTGTCAAAGTTTAACATTTATATGGGGTTAATCAGTGTTTAATGGGAAATTGGGGGCATTTTTACTACATGTTGATGTGAATTAATAGCATTACACCGCATATAACATTTTAAATTTCATTTGCCTCCCTGTCTAGCAAACTTTACTATTCTTGCCCGCAAATATATTTCGACTTTTCATGTTATTAACATCTTTGCCAAATTGGTAAACTTACTATTCTTGAGGGACTGATTAAAACTAAAACGTCAATTTGATGGCATCACACAATTTCCCCAATGTGTAAAGCGAAAATATCCCCCTTTGCTCATCAAATTACTTAAATATGGTTTCATAGAAAAGTCAAACTTTGACATTGAATACTTCGCAAAATTCGCAGATTCGGTCGTTTCAGGTCAATATTAATGAAATGGCATCATCAAAATTTATCGCCGCAGATACTGAAATCCCCCCATTTTTGTTATTATGTAATAAATATTTCAATGAATGTATGGTTTATTTTTATTGCTTCTTTTCACACAATTGAAACAAGGATGCCAACACCTTAATTCCGCCGAAGGCGAAAATGAAAATGTTTGAATGGTTCGACGTAGAGGATGGCTTGGGACAGTTTTTACTGCAAATTTCCGTTCGGAAGTTACAGCCGTTGAAAGACGCGACGACCTTTTGTGAATTACTCAGATTTATCCATTCAAAGAACCGTTATGATATAAGCGTGTGCATTTTCTACGTCTCATAAATTTTTCGATGTTTGCATTACTATATCTTCGAAATAACAGTGAGTTTTTCAACGGGGGAGCAGTGAAATTACAACAAATGTATATAAATGTATTTGTAGAACCTTAACCCAAATACTAAATTGCACCAATCAAGACGGAATAACTTTGGGTTTTGTTTGGTAACTCTAGTTTTCCTAAAGATTGAATAAATAATAGTGCATTTTTGTAACGGTAAATGAGAAAGCCATATGGCCATATAATATTTTACTCTAAATTAGCCGTACTATCTATTAGCATCATTTGTAACATCAGAAAGAAGAAACGGTATATCTATACTATGGGGTTGGTAAAAGCATCCTTAAAGCCGCTATAGAAGAAAGTATTTTCTTTTTGAAAATGGAATTCACCATTCGATTCAGCACAAACAAATTCAACTTATAGCTTTAACATGGTGGATTTTGCAACAGGACATCTTCGCAAATATGCGATGTCCGAAAAATCATCGATTTCGACCCACTGTGCGGCGGTATAGTATAACTACATAAAATAAAAATTCTTTTTCCTTTTTTTATGATTCTATTGAAAATTCTCTTTTAAACTTTTTCGCGCCAAATACATGACCCTTCTTTTACAATCTATCCCTAATTACCGGCTCCACTGGAAATTTACAACTACTATGATAACACACACACAAGTCGACAAAAATCGTGCCAACAATTTGGCAGAAAGGCCGCCCCATGGTGTCACCAAATTTGGATGATGACATTTCATTTATATTTGCCTGAGAGGATCGAATCTGAAATCCTTTTGACGGTTCTCCAGATATTCAATTGTCAAAGTTTGACTTTTCTGTGGGGTAGTTCAGTCTTTCAAAGGGAGTTTGAGATATTTTTTACTGCAGTTTTATGTGAATTAATAGCACTACATTTTAAATTTAATTGGCCTCGCTATCTAGTAAATATTTAAATTTTTTCTCGGAAAACAAAAAACCGTTTGAGTCCAAAATACTGGTAGCACGGATTTTGCTTCCTGATTTTTTCTCAAATCCGTCCGCCGCCCACCGGCGCATTCAACTCTTCTCCTAAAAAATCATCCACCTCGCCAGTATCCAGCAGAGAGCAACAAACAAAAATTTCTCGTGCTCATCCAGCACACCAACGGCATAATCATTTTTCCCACGGTTTTCGCTTTGATGTTACCGACAATCAGCAATGTACCCGACCATCGAATCGGGTTGACCGAAAGCAACAGAAAAACTAGGGGGCTTCGCCCCCTGCTCGCTTCGCTCGCCAACCCCGGGGCCGAGGCTAATTTCGGGCGCGGCCGAAATTTGGATACCCTTCGCTTGGGCTAAAAGTTTTTTTCGGGCGTACCTATGACTTGTATTTAATCCCCCTCCTCATTCTTTTTCTTCCGTCTTGACAAAAGTTTTGGGCTTGGTTGAAATAAGTGGGCAAATAAAAATATTTACTTGGAAAATTTTATTGGGGTTGCCGGAGCATGACTCCACAGTACGATTCCATTCGTTTTGAACTTTTTAGTTGCTTTGATAAAGACACATTAATTCAAGGTTTTGTGAAATTGGTGTAAAAAATGTGTCTTAGAAGAACCAATATGGGGGGTCTGGTTTGGATGGCAGCCCCATGACCCCATGCTCCGATTTGATTCAATCTTACGTATGTTTTGTGTCATCAATAGAAATAAATTTGTGTGAAATTAGGTTGAAATTGGCTCTCAAATAAAAAAGTTTTTCTTAGAAGAACCTAATTTGGGGGGTTGGATTTGTATGGCAGCCCCATCACCCCATGGTCCGATTTTATCCATTCTTACATATGTTTTGTGCCAACAATAGAAATACATTTGTGTGAAATTTGCTTGAAATTGGTGCATAAATAAAAAAGTTTTTCTTAGAAGAACCTAATTTGGGGTGTTAAGTTTGTATGGCAGCCCCATGACCACATGGTCCGATTTGATCCATTCTTGCATATATTTTGTGTTATTTATAGAAACACATTTGTGTGAAATTTGGTTGAAATTGGTACACAAATAAAAAAGTTTTTCTTAGAAGAACTCAAATTGGGGAGCTAGGTTTGTATGGCAGCCCCATGACCCAGTGATCCAATTTGGGTGAATCAAACATACAAACAGCCTGCAACAATAAGAAGCACGTGTGCTAGCTTCAATACCCGCCGAGTAAAACACGTCGCAACAGACAGACAGACAGACGGACATGCTCCAATCGACTCCCCAAGTCATGCTGATCATATATGTATACTTTTTATATGGTCGGAGATGCTTCCTTTAATGCGTTACAAACTTCATGACAAAGTTAATATACCCTTTCACTCTATGCGCGAAGGGTATAACAACAAAAAAAATGTTGTCTCTCATCTGTTCCGATAGTCAAATGCAATGCTCACTGTTGGTAACATCATTCGGCGTCATCAATTGGTTTGATTCCAACGGATGATGAGCAGACATCATCTTATCAGTTGACCCATATCGCCATATCGGATCGCCCCCACCTGATAACAACTTGCTTGAGTATTGATATTTCTTTTCGAGATGAATTGAAGTCAAGTTCAATATAGGGATGTCAAAAACCGTCCCATAACCCGGTTTTCGGTTTTTTCGGTTTTTTCGCAAAGCCGGTTAGACCGTCCGGTTTTAACCGGGCTCAAAGTACCGGTTTTCGGTTAACCGGTTTTTCATTGAATTGCTTAGAATTTTAGGAAAATAATGCATACACACACACTCGTTAAGCTGATGTTCGAATAGAAATATGACTGTGTAATGGAGCCCTAAAAGAGAAATATGTTGAACAAAAAAGATAATCAAATAAAATTGTCAGAAGTATTCGTAATGTTTCAAAATTAGTTAACTGAGTTTTATTGCTTAGTGCAGTCAAAATATCCCATTTCAGGCCTCCAAATAGAAAAAAATAGAGTAAGGCTATTTTTTGTGGTTTTTAAATCAGCGAGCTCCCAGGAATCTAAAACTCATTTTGCAAAAAAAAATTTTGATCGGAAAGGTCCCAAAAAGGACAAAAAAGGATACTCTTTAATCCTTGGCCAGAGGTCAGCATGTGGGGTATCAAATCAAAGGGGACGTCGAGTACATTACATATTCGGTGTTTGTTTCCTATTTAAAGGACCCTCAACAAATCGAGATTAAATCGAAAATTATTGTGTTTTCCGTGTATCTTTCCAAAGCCATAACTACGAGAATAATCCAAGTTGTCACTACGTTTCTCACTTTTCCGAATCTATGATAGGTTAAGATTCTACCATTAAATTTGTTAAGACAAAAATTATCGGAAAGCTCTGAAAAAGGACATTAAAGGACACTAATTACAAACCTTGATTGAAAATGAGCATGCGGGGTGTCATGTCAAAGAGGACGTCGAGTGCATTGCATATCTGGTGTTTGTTTCCTGTTTCAATGACACTAAATGGAAAAATTCGGGCTAAAACGAAAAATTACGGCTTCGGAAAGATACATATACGAGAAACATGAAAATTTTCCATTGGATCCCAATTTTCTCCTGTGAGGGTCCTTGAAAGAAGTAATAAACGCTAGATGTGGAATGTACTCGACGTCCTCTTTGATATGACACCCCGTATGCCCATGATCAAGGTTTGTAATTAGTGTCCTTTTTGAGAGCTTTCCGATCATTTTTTTTCTTAGTAAATTTAATGGTAGAATCTTTAGCTATTATAGATTCGGAAAAGTGAGACACGTAGTGACAATTTGAATTACTCTCGTAATTAGGGCTTCGGAAAGATACACGGGAAACACAATAATTCTCCATTTAATCTCGATTTATTCCGTTGAGGGTCCTTGAAACATGAAACAAACACCGGATATGTAATGTACTTGACGTCCCCTTTGATTTGATTCCACATGCCGACCTCCGGTCAAGGATTAAAGAGTATCCTTTTTTGTCCTTTTTGAGACCTTTCTGATCAAATTTTTTTTTAGCAAAATGTGTTTTAGATTTCTGGGAGCCCACTGATTCAAAGACCACAAGAATTAACCTTACTCTATATTTTTCTATTTGAAATGCTAATATGACTGCACTATGATGTAGATGTTGAAGTCTTTGTGGACACGACGGATGTTGAAGTGGACGCGGATATCGATGTGGACGCGGACGTCGTAGCAACTGCCGATTCGTCTTCCTATAACAATGAACTCTAAATGCACTGATCTGATACACATATACATTCACGACGCAGAAAAGATACACGTGTGACAGCCCTTATACACCTGCAACTTGGTTGCCAACCTAAGTTGGCAACACGCAAAAAAAACCGGAAATTAAGTGGTTTGTAGGCATGTTGCAGGTTGCAGTACCAGGTTGCAAGAACGTGAATGGCGTGGTTGCCGGAATGTTGCAAGTGTGTAGTAAGGTACCTGCAACCTAGGTTGGCAACCAAGTTGCAGGTGTAATTGGCCTGTGACAAGCAACGTAAAAAATATCTGCCTTGAAAAGGAAAAATGCAAGGAGCGGTAGTTTGACGAAGCGATGGTTCTTGGAATAATAGCACTAAGGAGAGTGTTCGGAAATACGAAATTTTTCATAGAAGACAAGCAATAGAATTACAGACTGACAAATCAAGAAAATATAAAAATTTTATGAATTTGGAAAGTTTTTTTTTTCGGTTTTAACCGGATGGGCAAACAGCCGTCCGGGTTAAAACCGGGAGGATGAAAAAACCGGTTAACCGTTTTGAAAGTACCGGTTTTCGGACTAACCGTCCGGTTTTTGACATCCCTAGTTCAATAGTTTGACCGTGGTTCGTGACACAATTTCGCCGCTCTAAAGCTCGTACCGATATTTAGCCAATATCACACTCCGAGTTCGCCGCAATATTATAATTCGGTTAAGGCTTGATCTGGTTCCTTGGCTTGGCCATCTGGTGGACATAGTCAGGGCTCTAAACGAATAGATAATCGTTAATAACTAACGAATAGTCGCGTTTTTCGTTCGCTCCACCCAAAAAAATGAAAATAGCTAACGTTTTCTATTGATACCACATTTATACCAATCCGATCATTTTTTCGATTTCGATTTTCGATCGTTCGCCAACTTGATAGTCCGAATGATAACTAGCTATAATTAAATAAAAAGGATAGCTCCCATTTTTTTAAGTGCAGAGCAAATAGGAGCTAACGAAAGGAGCCAATCGAAACTATTCCGAAATGGTTTTGCAGATAGTCGTTAGCCAACTTGATATAAGTATCCGAAAACGTACAAAGTCTCTGTCAACGGAAAAGAGAAACGCATCACTATCGACCGACTCAAAGCAGCCCACATAGAAGAGCATGCGCTAGCGAGCCAACCACCTGACATCACCTCGGAGATTCCACACGAGCACGAGAAGCAAGGCACACGAGAACACCATACAACAACAAGGACGGGGACAAAAGTACATTTCCCGGAACGTCTACAAGACAAGCATAAATGCGCACACAACAAGCAGCGCGTACAATGTAGACACAACAAGCAGAGCTGGCCCAGCGGCAACTACACCATGCCGCCACGAACTTCAAAATCAGCGGCAATTCGACCACACCGACACGAACTTCATCATCAGCGGCACCCGCCAGCAGCGTTGTGCAAGTAATCTACTCCGAGGTAATCTACATCGTTGTCGACGCGTAGAGTATGTCTCCCAAGTAGGCATGGGTGTATTTTCGTTTATTTGATGTTCTGTAAACAGTCAAAATTGTCGTGTCGCGATTTTGATTTGTCACGATTACCTACATATTTAAAACTATCGGAAAAGTTTATTTACGGTAGGCTCGCGAGTTTTTCTTTTGTAATTTCGAATTACGTTAACGGTATTTTGCACGTCAGTGTAAAACTCTCTAATATTTATAGTGAATGTTAGAATATATTCGCAGGTATCCGATCCATTCTCATTTTTTTAATTGCCAGTACAAATTAAATTCAGAATATAATATTGCATTATTTTTAATTTATATGCCCCCATTAAATTATTATTTTCCGAACTTGTATTTTACGCTATAAAACAACTATCACGTACCATCAGAAAATCTCGTGTCTATCTCAAACAGGCGATTGGATCAATGAATGGAAAATTTCGGCCCTTAAAATTTAACATGATGTTTGTGTTTTTGGTCAAATGAAGCCAATTTGAAAGTCGATTTGAACTTTTATTAAGTACCGACGCGACGTCGAAGTTATCTGGCAATAGTAGATTTTCATTATTTCCAATTTCCACTGCAACGTTCGAACCATGAAGTGCGTTGGAGTGCACAATCGTGACTCGTGAGCGCGTAATGGCCCAGATTTGCAAATGCTTATTTTATTAAACAGTAGATATACGAGAATACAGAAGTTATGAAACGCTGTGAAGATATGTGATGATTGTTTTATTGTATTGTATATATATACCTCATATTTTCCTGGACGCCTGTTAATCTTTAGAAGCGTTTCATTTGACGGCCCAAGAACTTCCGATTTTTTACAGTGGAGTTCAAATTCATTAACATCACTTTAAAGAGCATATGTATTTGAATAACATTATCTAAGAGGCAAAATTATTGACAAACATATAAGATATAAGAAAAATTATCAAGTGTGTAATTTCAAAGTTAAAATATTTTACAAGTTTTTTTATAATAATTTGTGACTTGCGTTTAATTGTTATCAATCAGTTATGTAATACAGTAAAAACTCTCTTAACTGACCCATCTTGGAAAATACCCCTGTTGGGGGAAACTTTTTCAAAACACAGCTTTTGGAATATCGTACTTAATCAAAACGAACTTCTCGTGAATAGGCCACATTTTGTCTATTCAGAGAAGTCCATCTCTAAGCAACAAAAAATCAACGAATTGAATAAATGCATAAATGAGGTAGTTCCCCTATATTGCCTTTGTGGCTTCATTGCTTTCTAGCACCTTACCTAAATATTTGTAAAGTCATTAGGTCAATAACAAGGTCATAAAAATAGCAGTACATACAGATGAAAAATGTGGTCAAGATTCTTTTTTATACCCTTCGCTCATAGAGTGAAAGGGTATATTAACTTTGTCATGAAGTTTGTAACGCATTGAAGGAAGCATCTCCGACCATATAAAAAGTATACATATATGATCAGCATGACTTGGGGAGTCGATTGGGCGATGTCCGTCTTTCCGTCTGTTGCGCCGCGTTATACTCGGCCAATTTAAAAGCTATGAAGCTGAAATTTTGCACAAATGTTGCTTTTTGCTGCAGGCAGTTTGTATGTTTGAATCGGTAAAATCGGACAATGGGGCCATGGGGCTGCCATACAAACCCAACTACCCAAATTAGGTTCTTCTAAGAAAAACTTATTTTGTGTTTGCACCAATTTCAACAAAATTTCACACAAATGTATTTTTATTCATAGCACAAAACATATGTAAGAATGGATAAAATCGGACCATGGGGTCATGGGGCTGCCATACAAACCCAACTACCCAAATTAGGTTCTTCTAAGAAAAACTTTTTTGTTTGTGCACCAATTTCAACAAAATTTCACACAAATGTGTTTCTCTTGATGACACAGAACATATCTAAAAATGGATCAATCGTATAATGGGGTCATGGGGCTGCCATACAAACCTAACCCCCCAAATTAGGTTCTTCTAAGAAAAGCTTTTTTATTTGTGCACCAATTTTAACCAAATTACACACAAACGTGTTTCTCTTGATGACACAATGTTTATCTAAGAATGGGATCATGGGGTGGCCATACAAACCCAACCCCCATTTTGGTTCTTCTAAGAAACATTTTTCACAAAACCTTGAATTAATGTGTTGTACTAGTAAAATATTCGGAATGATTCCAGCTTATATGTTTATTGTTTACAATCTCTTAACATAAACATATAAGCTGGAATCATTCCGAATATTTTACTAGTACAACAAAACAGATATACACCAGCACAAAATAACATACTTGAATTAATGTGTCTTTACCAAAGCAACAAAAAAGTTAAAAGCTAATGGAATCGTACTGTGGGGTCATGCTCCCGCAACCCCAATAAAATTTTCCGAGTAAATATTTTTATTTGCCCACTTATTTCAACCAAGCCCAAAACTTTTGTCAAGACGGAAGAAAAAGAATGAGGAGGGGTATTAAATACAAGTCATAGGTTCGCCCGAAAAAAAAACTTTTAGCCCAAGGAGAGCGTAGGGTATCCAAATTTCGGCCGCGCCCGAAATTAGCCTCCCCCGGGGGGAGGGGTCGGCGAGCGTAGCGAACAGGGGCGAAGCCCCTTAGTTTTTATTTATAATACAATCTTCGATATCCTTTGTAGAGGATATTCAAATGTTTACTTGCATGTGGCATGCGTTTTATGATCGTTTTATGGTTGGTTATTATATTCATTCACTCACACCAAATATTCGAAAGGATCATGTTGCGTTTTGGAATCATAGTTTTATTGCTGTAGAGCCCATTCACTGCTAGTGTGCCATATGGCATCGTTTTCAAGTATCCTGTTAAATGGCCTCCAAATATTGAGTACGAATGCATTCTTTTGAAAATTCCACTTATATCTACAGTAGACAAGTTTAAATTTAATGTCTAACATAAATTGTGCCAGTATTCCTATAGGAGCCAGAGCTAGCGGATCGTAAAAGTGAACAAGTTTTTGAAATTCGTAAAAAAGTGAAAAAATGTCGTACAGCTAAATGTAAACAGATTTTTTTAGGTTTGAAACTAGTTTTTTTTCCTTGAACTATATCTAACAGGGTTTTCAGATTTCTAAGTGTAACATTTATCTCATGAAATTGTAACATTTTTAGGTTGAGTGTAACAAATTTGAAGATATTGGTGTTAATGAACAAATTAAGCAATAAATGTACGTAAGTCCGAAATTAATGATTGCTTGCACAAATAGTGGAGAGTTATAAATTAAAACAAACGATTTTGAAAATGGTTGACTTTTTTTTCCGAAAATGTTATCCATTCTGTTTCATAAATTCTGTATATTACGGCGAGTCCATGGATTTGACGAAAAATTCACGTGATAGTTGGACCCAGTATTTGTCAGGTACATATTACGAAACAATTTTTTTAAAGGTAATGTCGATAGCCAGCATTTCAAGGCACTCCGCACAATAAAACTTTATAAATGAAATGAAAATCTCGCAATCAATCTTGGTGTCATAATACACAGGCACGCACTGCAGTATAGGAGAAACGATATGTCAAAATTTCCACAATTAGTTTAAATTCCAACCCACGATTTGAGAACAGATTCAATACGAAAACATTTGTTTAGAAATATCGCTCTGCACAGAAGCGTAGTTTCCGAATTATTGAAGGGGCATCTAAGTATTTATGTTGTCGCAAAACGAGATGCCCAAGTAACAATTCGATGCTTTAAAGAAGCACTTCATCCTGTAGCAATCATATTTCATTTATCGTGTGAAATCGCTTTTAGAAGTATGTATTTTGATCCGATAAAAACTCCATAAAACACTTTCCGGAAAGTTTATAACGTTCTTATATAATCAATTCACTACTATATCCAATAAGACTTCGATAACACTTGCTCTAATTGTAACCTAAAAAGATGCTCCATTAAATACTTCTTTGTAGTCTAGTCTGACTCTTAATCAACACTTCTTCATTACCGTAACTCCTAGTGAAGCATAGTGCATTGATAACTACCGTGTGTAGTCATCAACGTTACAAAGACAACTGAATTCGGAGTGTGATACGGTTGTCAGCCATACCACTTCCTATTTCTTATCATCTTCTCTTTAAATAATAAACTTGCGACGAGTAGTGCCGAGTTTGGAAACTCGTTTCTCTATGAGTGCCTATTTCACAGAGTGGCGACCGAACGATCACGGCCACAGAGCACGACAATCAACACACACACATGCATATATTCTTCTATTGCACAGTCAGTTTCATTTTTATAGTGTGACATTCGTGTGATCATCCAATAAATTGTTCAGCGTAGTTTTATAGAAGGATGGACATTGTGATTTTTTAAAGAATTGACACTTATGAAGTGCTCTGAAATACCACGTTTCTTGAAATGAATTCATTGAAATATTGCATGAAATCAGCATTTCCTCACTTATTGGTAACTTATGAATCAATTAAAATAATTTCAGCGCAGAAGCTGGCTGCATTTTATTGATGAATGTGTAAATTTAATTAGCTTCAACTGATTGACATATAAAAAAGAAGGTGCATTGCAGGAGAGTCGGTAAAGATGTATTGAGCATTTCGATAGAAGCAACTAACCACTTGTAGTGTTTACGAGCAATGCTGACTATATGTGAGGTTGGCTGAGTGGTTAAGGCGTCGGACTGGCGTCTGACAGTCGCTGGTTCGACGCTGGCTGTGGGCATTTTTTTTGCAAACGCGAGAAAATGATGACATAAGACACATGATGTATGTCTTTTTCTAAGCGTAATTTAGCGCTAGAATGTCATTATTGGACTATTATTCAGCATTTATACCCTGTAAAGTGCCCCTCTTATTGTTAGAAGCGAATATTCTATGAAGTATTACAGGGATAAAATTGTTACTTGGGTGCTCCTTCCAGTACCTCAGACAATGCTTGAGCTTTCAAAGTGAGTGTGAAAAAAGGCTCAGGACCCTTAAGTGAATATGTCGAACGTTGTCTGGCATGTTAGCTCATCTGCTCTTTCCTGTCCATCAAAATACTATCAAACTACGTGCAAATCTATTTTATTTAAGCTATCAAGTTCCTTCTCAAATGTTCTTTTAATTTAAAATGAAATTTGGTGCCCATATAAAGCTTGCATTCCAAATTTTACCGAATGACGAGAAAAAATATTGGCAACCGTAAATGTTTCATTTGAATCTGCGGCAAGGCAAAATTCAATTCATTTACTGAACTGACTCGAAGGCTTGGGGCAATTTAGCTGGTATAGTTGAATGAACACTGATATTGAATCAAGGAAGGACCAGTAAAAACGGGTACTCAATCCAGGGGTGTCTAAATCAAAACCTGACCAGGGCCAACAAATGTCAGCATCTTCAGGATTGAGCAGGCCGCAGGATAAAAATTATGAAAACACTTATAGACTTAAAAAAACGCCGAAATTTGGTGGATTGATCAACAACTTCTATTTGCTAAGTAATTAACTCAAATTTTAGCTTATCAAAACCAATCATCCAGATATAACTTTGGGAGCCAAAATCATTCGGCGGACAATAATAACAACAAAAATAACAAAAAGGTCAAGTACCTGAAAAATGTGAACATAAGTTATAACGCCACTGTGACAAAGCCAAATACTGCTTTCTTAAATAAATTTCGACAGAAAACAATTTCACGATGGGCATTATATTTTCCTGCACAAAAGTATTTTGAAAAACCGATAGCTTCCTAAAACAGAGGGTAGGATTTTTAAATACATAATTAAAGTTTGCATTAGCAATAGCATTTTTGACGAGTTTTAATAAATTTCTTAGACTTTAGCTCAACACCTCAATTTTTAATTTTTTACAGACATTTACATTTTTCTTTTTACACAATGCGATACATACTGTGTTTCTCCGATCTGGCCATAAGCCACACAAAACTGCGATGTGGGCCGCATGTGGCCCGCGGGCCACAAGTTTGATATGCCTGCCTGAATCGATGGGTGATCATGCACAAATCATAAAAATAGAGTACTTCTTCATGTCACTTATAGTAGAAAAATATTAAAATATACTTGAATTCTCCTCTCTCGCCAGATTGTAACAATATTGGTCGGGGTGTAACATTGTAACAAGAAATTGGAATTTGTAACAAAATGTTACAATTGTAACACGAGTGGCAACGCTGATATCTAATACAAAAAATGCATTGAAAAGTGATTCCATTCATGTTAAATTAGAAAAAAAAATTAATTTTAGTATCTGAAATTTTGATTCGAAATTGGTTGATGCCATATGGCTATTTTTTCGTATTTGTATTTGTTTGAGGGGTTTTTCGACTAGAAAACATTTAATTTGATTACCAGGATAGCAATAACTATGGCGTATCTATTAGATTAGATTATAGGGGGGGGGGGGGCGTGAACCCGAAGGAGGATTCGCACCACTAAAGCCAGTGGGCTTTATCTTGCTTATTACGACTTCTCCATGTGTCCTCCGCGCGGGCGCCCCCTGGTAACGTGAACAGCTAAGTCAAATCATCTGATGCGACATTTGGAAGAAGCACCGCTGCGCCTGAGTGCTGTATTTACATCTGCAGCGTCTCAGGTTACTTAACGTGATAGGTGACAGATAACGCCTAACTCAACCACTAAAGCAGCATCTTCGAGGCATGCCCATGATGGCCTTTACTAAACGATTAAACCCTATCATGGTTTAGCGATGTGCCGACAACTCATCCTAAGAAAAACTTCAAGTCAAGAAACCTGAAACAAAAGCCTCGGATTGGACGGATACAAAACAACGACGACCCCGCAAACGAACAACTGATTACTCTTTCGGATCCTGGAATGTACGCTCCCTGAATAGACCGGGGGCCTTAAGGGCCCTCCTGGATCAGGTAGAACAATACAAGCTGAGCATAGTTGCAATCCAGGAAACTAAATGGCTCAAAAGCGAGATTAACGACCTCAATTCGCACACTATTTTTACGAGTGGTAAAGAGGAGGGCAACAAGGAGTTTGTTGTAGCTTTCATCGTGAATAAGCAGCTCAAGGACCACGTTATCGGCTTCAAACCCATCAACGAGCGGCTATGTGCGATCCGCATTAAGACCCGTTTCGCTAATCTCTGGCTCATTAATGCGCATGCCCCTACAGAAGTAAAAGAAGACGCGATTAAGGACGAGTTCTACAACGACCTAGAAACACTCTTCGACTCACTTCCATCAAACGACGTCAAGCTGCTGCTAGGAGACTTTAACGCTAAAGTCGGAAACGAAAGCTGGCATAGGGGAACTACTGGTGGTCATAGCCTCCACGACGAAAACAACAACAACGGTCAGCGACTTATCGACTTCGCGAGCGGCAAAAACTTGGTCATAAGCTCTACATGCTTCCCTCATCGACGAATCCATAAGCAGATTTGGAAGTCTCCAGATGAATACACCGTGAACCAAATCGACCACGTACTGATCAGCAAGAGATGGGCTTCTAATGTCCTAGATGTTCGATCCTATCGAGGAGCCAACTGCGACACCGATCACTATTTGGTGAAGACGACCTACAGGTGCAGAATCTCTTCGGTGCACCTAACGAGAATCAACCCTGCCAAGATCTTCGAGGTTGACAATTTGATTGATGATGCCACGGCGGCTGCGTTTACTACAGCCCTTGAGGAAAAACTGTCGCCCATGCTTGATAACATCAATAATCTAGGCATCCATGAGTTCTGGGAGGAGCTCAAAGACAGCATCAAGGAGGTCGCAGAAGAGGTCGTGGGCTATAAAGGCCGGCTCAGACGAGCAGACTGGTTCGACGACGAATGCAGGGCCTCGATTGAGGCGAAAAATGAAGCCTATCGCCAATACACACAACGCGAATCCCGAGCCAAGAAAGAAAGATATAACGAGCTTCGGCGAGTATCTAATAAGTTAATTAGACGTAAGAAACGCAAACATTTTGACGAGCAGTTACAGCAAATAAACCAAAGATTAGCCAGTAAGAACACTAGACAGGCGTACAAACTTATAAATAATATCAAGAACGGATATCAACCCAGGAGAAGCCTATGTAAGGACAAGGATGGTAACATCATCAGCGACATCGAAAGCGTCAACAAACGATGGGCCTCGCATTTTGAAGAGCTCCTCAATGCACCATCAACATCCCCCGCGGAGCCAGCTCTTGAGCAGTTAGCCGAACCAAGCCCTCCCGTTCTACCCCCAACAGTAGAGGAGGTGAGTCTTGCCATACAGTCGCTCCAAACTAATAAAGCGCCCGGCGCTGACGAGATCCCAGCAGAACTGCTGAAGCATGGTGGAACGTGCCTGACCAACGCTGTACATGTGCTACTGCTGAAAATATGGAACGACGAGGTAATCCCCGAAGATTGGCGCAAAAGCATAATCTGCCCAATCCACAAAAAGGGTGACAAGCTGAAGTGTGAGAATTACAGGGGCATATCATTAGTTTGTACGGCCTATAAGATTTTATCAAAAATTCTTGAAAAGAGAATCAATCCGTACGCAGAACAAATCATTGGCGAGTATCAAGGCGGCTTCAGACCTGGTCGTTCAACGACCGATCAGCTTTACACAGTGAAGCTACTACTCCAAAAGTGCTGGGAATACAACATCGACGTATACCAAATCTTTGTCGACTTCAAGCAGGCATACGACAGTATCGACCGAAGTGTACTGTACAACATTATGCTGAATTTTGGTATACCGGCAAAGTTAGTGCGACTCACAAGGATGACGATGACTAATACCGTCTCGCAGGTCAAAGTGCAGAACCGACTCACTGACCTATTTGAAACTCGTACTTGACTCAAGCAGGGCGACGGGCTGGCGCCGACGCTCTTCAACCTGGCTTTGGAGTATGTAATTCGAGCCATGAATATGGACAGCAGCGGAACGCTACTCATCAAGTCGACTCAATTAGTAGCGTACGCCGACGATATCAACATCATGTCTCGAAGGTTGGGTGATGCAGAAAGCCTCCTGCGTAACCTCAATAACGCCGCAAAGGAAGTTGGACTACATATCAACGAAAGCAAAACAAAGGCCATGATGCAATCGAAAACAAGGACGCCAGCAAATTCAAGCATCACAGTGGGGGACCTTAATATCGAGTATGTATAGACAACTTCAACTATCTGGGTTGTAACTTATCAAAGGACGCCAACGAAACCGACGAAATTAAGCGACGGATACAACTAGCCAATAAGACATATTTCTCGGTCCTCCCTATAATTAATTCGAAACTTGCGCACAGGAACACGAAGCTCCGCGTGTACAAAACGATCATCCGACCCGTGCTATGTTATGGCTGCGAAACATGGACCCTCACCCAAGCCTCCGAAATTATGCTAGACCGATTCGAACGAAAGGTCCTTCGGCGAATTTTCGGGGCCGTTCGCGAGCGAGACCAATGGCGTATCCGGTACAACCATGAGTTGTATCAATTGTACGATGAGCTGGAAGTATCGAAAATCGTGAAGCTTCAACGTTTGCAATGGGCGGGGCATGTACAACGGATGGACGATAATCGCAGGCCAAAGAAAGTTATGAACGCACAACGAATTGACGGAGCGAGGTTGCGTGGACGACCGAGAGCTCGCTGGGAGAACTCCGCAGGTGAAGACGCCCACCAGCTGCTGGGCTTCCGAAACTGGAGGACAAGGTCACGTAACCGCGACAATTGGAGGTCAACGATTCAGGCGGCCAAGGCCGAACGTCGGGCTATCGTGATGAATCCTTCTAATCGAGCGATGTATTCACTTTGCTCTCTAAATCCTCAGGCTGCAAAGTTTGGTGTTTAAATACACCTGAGGGTTATTTAGTGTAATTTGATGTCTATCAAAGAACTAATCCAAGAATTCATCCTGATCTGCAAAGGAATTTTGAAAAATGCATTGCCCCCCTACTTCAGATGATACACGAGTTTCCTGATAATATTATTATTGTAATTATTTTGACAATATTTAAGTCGATCAAGAATTTAGGTAAATGCACTACAAAGTGGATGGACAATATGTGTGACAGTAGCATCTTCGCTTTATCGAACCGAGCTTATTACTGATGCCAGTCGTTTTTGTCGAACTAAAAAGGAACGTATTCCAGTCAATCATCCAAATGTTGTTAAAAACTACAAATTTGCATAAATAGCGATTTATTTTAAAATAACACACAAAATTATAAAGAAACAATAATAAATATCGGCAAATATTATAATAAAAACATGGGAAATATTTTCGTTAACTTTTCAAAACATCATGTAATAATATCATGTATCATGTAATAATATACTTCAACCAATTTATCTTTAGCAAAAAAAAAACTTTGTCTTCCTATAATATTTCCAAATGATGACTTCACAAGTTTCTATAACTTGAACCTGCGCTGATGCCATATGGCATCACTTAAATACAGCTAAACTAAAAAGCAGATTAAAAAACCGACAGCAGATTCGTGCTCAGGAGGCCTTATTTACTATATCTATGAAGTTTCAAACGAAAATTCGAAAAAAAGGTCTCCCGCAGGTAATGGGTTAAGTTTTATACATTATGTGTATATGTTATAATAATGAAGTTTTATTCATAGATCCTTAGGTTAAGTTAGCGTGAGGTAATTGTTATCAGTGGGGTTGGAAATAAACTTGGTAACTTCTGGATTGTACCTAATTACCAACACCAACACCGAGTCTCGCAGAACCAGCGACCCGTCATGGTACATATTCCGCTATGACCCCCGAACCCCCATCATTCTGAGGTTACCTCTAGCTGCGATTTTAATGCAAAATATAAGTTTCGCCGGTGTAATTTGAGTTTTGAAGAAATCATCCAAATCAAATAAATAAATGTCCAAATCAGAAAAACAAGTGTACAATTCTCATAAAAAAATGTTCAAACCAAAAAAAAATTGATTTACAAATCAAATAAATAATTTTTTCCACCAAAAAACTTATTTTACAAATCAAATAAACAATGTTTCGTATGATGGAACCGATTTAGAAAAAGATAGTATTTTAAAATAGTAAACAATGTGCTTTTATTATAATTTTGGGAGCATTGAAAAATAATAGTTTATTATCTTAACCTTTCTGACAGACTAAAAATAAAAAAAAAGGACGAAACTAAGTTTCTGTATATTTTAGACTCTTATAATTTGTTCACAGTGACCGAAAACATATAATTTGGGGCTATTTTCAGGTTTTCGAATGAAAATAGACCCAAAACATTTTAATTTCCATACAAAATGACACATTGAAAATACGCTATTTTGTGTGTTTTCTATTAAACCTTGATTTTTTTAATGAAAAAATGTCAGCACCCAGATTTCAAACCTAAACTCCATTATTCAGCACATTTCGACTCACGCCGATATTTTAACTGACACCCGATCAAATTGTTTAGTTTCGTGTGTTGGCCAATGTTCTTAATTTCTCCATGATAAGAGAATGGACGGTCGGTTTGAAGTGACGAGATATGTTGCAAATGACTCTATCGATGACTACGCCAGCACATTTTTAAACTTAGAACGATTTATAGGAAAAATAATATTTTCGGTGAAATTACAAATAGTGCACTATGAACACTTTTCCGTGATTTCTGAAAACGTACGCCGAAATCAATCCGTTTTCGCCCATTCTGAACATAATATTATTTATTATTGAATTGTCTTTTTGACACGAAATTTTCGAAACAAATACTGGCTCACAAAGTTTGATATCCTTCACATATTCAATTTTCTAGGAATATTCCGCTTTCAATCGCTTCAACATTAAAAAAACCTCCAACAACTCGACCGGTTAAAAAATGTGAGCTCATTTTACTAAAAACACACTATTGAACGATTTGGTGAGCCTAAAGTCAACACAACGTTATTGCGCAGTGTGAAGAGTATAACAAGTGGAAATTTTCATAGAAAAGGAGAAAATAACACAATCGGGCGCAATACACCTGAGAGATTATTTCATCCCCTCCCGCCCCTCAGACATATGGTAGATAGAAACTGAAAACTGCTTTGGGTAGTTGATCGATAAAGATTAAGCTACTGTGAGTTTCAGATCTCTCCCTTTTCATATCGCTGATTGGCGCAACAAAAACTGATCACTTATGTCAGATGCATTGCGCCCGCCCAAAGGTTAATCTGAATGACATTTTGTAAATTCAAAATTCGTATGGAAAGTGTGGTTTTTATTACGCATACTTGGAATTGGACGATAGAAATTATTTTCTTAGATTAGCCTCACTTTCCAAGAACTCAAGTCGCACCAGCATGGCATTCTAGAAATCTCTCTCGCATTAGAATCGAAACTAGACTCAGCATGATGGAGGATCGGAAGCATAACGGAATCTGTACATTGATAGTATCTTCCGGTCCAGTGTTGGTACTTAAATGTTAAAGTTATTAAGTCTATATTGAATATGAATTTGAATTGAACCCCAAATTAGAAGTGCTGCATTTTATTACAAGAGAACTTTGAGCTTTTTTCTCATTGATAGAATCAATAAGATTCAGTTTCTTTAAAAAAATATTTCTACCGAAATATGTTACGAATACCGGAAGAGGGAGATAGCAGTTCATCTTTCGGTAGTAATTGAGGGTTCCCCTGACTTACCACCCGAGCAAATATTCGCGGAAAAATTGAAAATCCGCAACCCAAGCAGAACAGGGTCCATGAAAATCTTGGTCGATATATTCGCATTTTCCCGGAATAACCTTGGCGAATATGAAAGAACGTTCTTATTACTTATCGCAGCAATTATGCCATCAATTATCCCGCGAATTGTATTGTTCTTTTGTAACTAATTCGGTATATTTTAAAATAAGCTTTATTGTTTTTTTTGCTATTTACGATCTGTCATTGACACAGCTTATAATAACGGTGACCCCAATTCAGACAGGATATTGTTGAATTATTCGAATTGTAGTGTTCAAGTAATGTCGCGTGTAAATTTACTAACAACTTCCATTTCCTCGCCCGTTAGTATACCTACAGGGTGTCCGGAAACTGCCGCATAAACGCACCGGATTGTGATTCCTCATGTGATTTCCAGCAAAAAAGTTGTATCTAACATACCCCCTTAGCTTAACCCTTTAGCTGCCACAGCCATTTACACATTTTTGGAAAAATAATTTGCTTGTACGACTAAAACTTCAATATCATGCTAAAAGCTAGAATAGCAAAATAAAATGATTATCACAGCCAACAAATTTACCTAAAAACTAGAACTAACGGTACTAAAATCGGAAAAGAGGAATGGTTGTTACAGAGCTTCAAAGTCAAATTGTTGTGATTTGACCCAAAAACAATCTGTTTTTCCATCTCAATTTTCTCCAACTTCTGCTTAGGTGAGGTGCTCGTACGATTATTCGATAATTTATTTTTTACATAATTTTATCCTACCTTCGTTATTTCTAACAGTTTCAATGCCATAAGTGCAGAAAACTAGGGATAATTTTGGATAGATTTTGACATAATTTAAATAAATTTTACCAAATTGCAGATCTTTAGGGGCAGTTTGAATTGAATTGAATTAAAATCGAGCTAAAATTAACCCTAGTTTTCTGCACTTAAGGCATTAAAACTGTTAGAAATAACGAAGCTAGAACAAATTAATGTGAGAAAGAAATGATCGCTAGACTATACGCCAATTTTTAAAAGAATCGTACGAGCACCTCACCTTGGCAAAAGTTAGAGAAAATTGAGATGGAAAACAGATTGTTTTTGGGTCAAATCACGTAGGGTATTTATACTGTCCTGGTTTAGTTAGCGTATTAACTTATTCTTCTCCTTTGTATTTGAATTGTTTGTGGAATGTGCAGATGTTTACAAATGTTTGATCTGACATTTGGATTGTTTGGACAATGTTATAATTTGAATTTGTTAATCTTGCATCTTTCTAACCAGGAATAATTTAATTAATTTAATATGTATAAGCTTTGTAAGGAAACGAAAATCGCAAACGATATCACCCCAACAACAAGACGACGTCGCTCTTCCTGGTAAATTTCACAAACAGTCGCTTGTCTAGGGATAATGGATGGGCAAGCACTCCGCCATCTTTTCAGCAAGGGACTAGATGTAGTTCCAAATATTTTTGTGTAAAATTTTTATATTTGCTCAGGCATATACACGGCAATTGCGTACAATGGATTTAAAGTTGGGAAAGGTCCGCGAAACGTAGCCATCGAGCACAGGTGCCATCTATTAACCCTTAAATGCATGGGGTCTGAACCCAGTATCGTAACTTACCTCCCCTTATGTAAAATCGGTCGCTGAACACGGAATCAGCCTTTATTTTCCCAGGAAATAGCCCGTTTTCCCAGAAAAGCGAAAATAGTAGAATTTGCATTGTGTACCAAATATGGTACGCCATGCATTCAGGCCATTATGTTGTAAATGAAAGACATTTTTCAAATTTTATTTAATCTGCCTATTACTTTAATAGGGACAGTGCAAAAAAGAAAGGATAATGATTATTGAGAGTTTTGATCGAAATTATAGTGGAAACTCGATATAATGAACTCTTTTTCATTAAAGGAAAGGTGGTAATTTCTATAGAAAATCGCGAATATTCAGTATTTTAAAAGCAAGCTCGCGTAGGTGCATTATTAGTTTCCTATACCTTATTGAAATTTGTATCGATGCCTATTTGCGACATATCCTGGAAGTTGATGCCAAGTGGAGTACGTCTTACTACCCCCACATCCCCTACAGACCTAAATTTAGCCATGTCATTTGATACAATGTCGCGAAACACTTCAAATGTGTGTCAAGTGGTAGCTGTTGGATGTCCTTATAAAATACTAAAATTGCGCCAGATCCGACTCATATACCCCTTCCTCCCCTACAAAAAACACGGAATTGATTTTTTAGGGCTTTGCGTGCCGTCTAGCCTTGTACATGGGTATAAAGTATGCACTCATCATGCTATTAGCACGATTAGCACTCGGTCTCGTTATAAAATAAATCTTTTATATAATAGTTCGTTATAAACATGTTCCACTGTTAAACGTATATCTCGAGGATTTTTTGACTTATCATAGCTCATGGGACTCCTTTCTTGAAAAGTATATGGATTGGATTGACTTTGCTAATATGGAAATGAACTGCTGCCTGCTTTATAACCCTGATTTGTGCAGGTTCCAGGGCATGTCCAAAAGAATTACATCCTTTTTTTTGTTTATCGGATGTGCTACTCCACATACTCTTCCATATGAAATGGTTGATCCTAGAAGCACATTTTCCGAGGATCCTGACCGTGAACTGACAAGACAATACTTGTCATAATCAAATGGCTTAAGAAATTGGATATCAAGGCGCATCTGCTTGAGTCCTTGTGAAAGTCCAAGTATCTTAATAAGATGTTACGGAAGCTCGGTTTTTCAGTGGCGTCTCCTAAGGACAAAACAAAAGAAGTGAACAATTTTTTCAGTATGCTTGCCAGCTAAAAAGACTGGAATTATAAGAAGCAGCTACAGAAACGCTAACCCCTGACCGGTGTGCTATGGAAAACAAAATGACAAAAACCATCCTTCTAAATCAACTATGACAGCTCCGTTTCCTTGGATCCTGAATAGGACTGATTAACCTAGCTTTCATAAAAGGTGGCAGCAAATGTCCTGGAAAAATGGATCGGTGACATAATTTGTATGAAAATTTAGGTTATTTGGACCTGTTCTGGGACCATGATGAAATAGCTGATAATTAAAATTTTATGAACATATCCTACTCTACCTAAGAATAAAGGAGCATAATTTCATCAACTAAGAACGATCGGGATGTATGCATAGATATTTCTGAATATGCGCCAATGCATGGTGTACCATATATGGTACGTTGCAAAATTGGTGCAAAAAATACCTTTAGTGACTTTTTTTGGTCAAAATATCAAAAGAATCTAAAGAACACATTCCAATTTACTCGCCAGTATTTTTCTTTTTCCAAATAACGGTAAATTTCGACATTTTTTTTAGCTCTAAAGAATAGCTTTGAAAATTTCACAAAAAATAACGTTCGTCCACTTTGACGACGCACAGACAATTCAAGGAAAGCTTCGGGAAGCCAAAATTTAATTTATGTGAATCCTTGTTTTGTATACTTTGGGAAAAAGTGACAAAAAAATTAAAAATTTAATAATAGCTGGACTTTTACATGAATCTAGCCATGTACCATATATGGTACGCTATGCATTTAAGGGTTAACATTCTGCATGCCTTAATGGAGTCGGGTCTCAGCTTCACTATACCCACTAAAACTTTAGAAAAAAACCCGACCTGTAGCGCCTATGGTCCGAAAAAATAAATGTAGGGTAATTTTTTGTTGGAATAATGTTGTCCCAGCAAGGGGGAACTCAAAAATTGTCATTTCGATTTCGACCGACAGTACATGGCAAATTTAGGGCACCTCCCTTCTCACTGGGGATACTTCACATCACGCCAAATCGCCGTTTGGACGTCACAGCAAAATACATTGTTGTCAACATGACGTCACCTATTTAAAATGCATTTATCCGCTGCTGATGCATACATCTATTTCAAGCATTACACATGCATTGTAAAAACCTTCATTTATAGTTTTTCTTCAAAGCACAGCATATGGCCCCAATAGAGATACGTTGCGCAATAACGATAATTTTTCAGCCCATAGTACAAAGTCACATCAGCAGATAATAGCCTCATTTGTTCTGCATGTAATTTCTATTTACCTGTCCTGTAACTACTTTTCTATAAATTACATTTATTATACATTTACAGGACTATCTTGGGGTGACTGAGGTGCATGTAATGTGTATAGTGTATGGCATAAATTGCAATCAATGGGATTCCGGCACGTTCAACACGGACTCTACTCTCCTTCAAAGACTGATTTGTACATTATTTATTTAACTGTTGTTTTAGTCTTATCGAACGTGCTACACCGAATACGAGAGGACCTTTTTATTGTCTATATAATGTGTAACGTCTGTCGATCTTTGGGTACAACAGCAACATACATTATCTGTACATATGCACATATATGTATAATATGGTGCAAACCAACATGAAATGCGCATCGAATGCTTAATCAGGTTGTAGTCCTAGAAAACATTGGAGGATTTCCAATGGTTTCGATAGGAAATCACATTTTGTAGTGGAATGACTTCTCCCGAAGGATTTTCACTTATAATTTGTGTATTGTGTGAAGACAGGCAGGACTGTTGAAAACTGTACAACATCGACTTTCTCCTCTGTCATGTTGTAAAAGGTTCCAAAGCGGATGGCATATGCTTAATGAATTTATAAACATTCTCCATATATTCAAATCCACCAAATACAAAATTTAAACTTCTAAGAAGTTTAATGTACCGCGTATTTATTGTAATAAATAAATACCGTAACATCCATTGCCATAAATCTAACTGTAGGTCCAGGTTTGAAAAGGTTGAATGATCAAATGCTGGTGCATAAACATATGTACATAAGTGTCTACTGAGAAAGTTTCCCCTATAAAAATATCCCAAACTACATATCGCCCCCAAACATACCAATCCAACTAATTACTGGTCGTTGAAAAAGCTATTTGCAGAACCACTTCACTACTGCACCGTAAATTCATCAATAAAATCTCATCAATATCTGAGTTATGAGTGCGAGGATGAAGTTAATGGATGGATTCGCTGTAGGGATGTCAAAAACCGGACGGTTAGTCCGAAAACCGGTACTTTCAAAACGGTTAACCGGTTTTTTTCGGTTTTTTCATCCTCCCGGTTTTAACCCGGACGGTTGTTTGCCCATCCGGTTAAAACCGAAAAAAAACTTTCCAAATTCATAAATTTTTTATATTTTCTTGATTTGTTAGTCTGTAATTCTATTGCTTGTCTTCTATGAAAAATTTCGTATTTCCGAACACTCTCCTTAGTGCTATTATTCCAAGAACCATCGCTTCGTCAAACTACCGCTCCATATTAGCATTTCAAATAGCAAAAAATAGAGTAAGGTTAATTCTTGTGGTTTTTTAAACCGGTGGGCTCCCAGGAATCTAAAACTCATTTTACTAAAAAAAATTTTGATCGGAAAGATCCCAAAAAGGACAAAAAGGAAACTCTTTAATCCTTGACCGGAGGTCGGCATGTGGGGTATCAAATCAAAGGGGACGTCAAGTACATTACATATCCGGTGTTTGTTCCATGTTTCAAGGCCCCTCAACGGAATAAATCGAGATTAAATGGAGAATTATTGTGTTTCCCGTGTATGTTTCCGAAGCCCTAATTACGAGAGTAATTCAAATTGTCACTACGTTTCTCACTTTTCCGAATCTATAATAGCTAAAGATTCTACCATTAAATTTGCTAAGAAAAAAATGATCGGAAAGCTCTCAAAAAGGACATTAATTACAAACCTTGATCCAACGTGGGCATGCGGGGTGTCATATCAAAGAGGACGTCGAGTACATTCCATATCTGTAGTTTATTATTTGTTTCAAGGACCCTCACAGGAGAAAATTGGGATCCAATGGAAAATTTTCATGTTTCTCGTATATGTATCTTTCCAAAGCCGTAATTTTTCATTTTAGCCCGAATTTTTCCATTTAGTGTCCTTGAATCAGGAAACAAACACCAGATATGCAATACACTCGACGTCGTCTTTGACATGATACCCCGCATGCTCACTTTCAATCAAGGTTTGTAATTAGTGTCCTTTAATGTCCTTTTTCAGAGCTTTCCGATAATTTTTTTCTTAGCAAATTTAATGGTAGAATCTTAACCTATCATAGATTCGGAAAAGTGAGAAACGTAGTGACAACTTGGATTAGTCTCGCAGTTATGGCTTTGGAAAGAAACACGGAAAACACAATAATTTTCGATTTAATTTCGATTTATTCCGTTGAGGGTCCTTGAAACAGGAAACAAACACCGGATATGTAATTTACTCGACGTCCCCTTTGATTTGATACCCCACATGCTGACCTCCGGCCAAGGATTAAAGAGTATTCTTTTTATCCTTTTTGGGACCTTTCCGATCAAATTTTTTTTAGCAAAATGAGTTTTAGATTCCTGGGAGCTCGCTGATTCAAAAACCACAAAAATAGCCTTACACTATTTTTTTCTATTTGGAGGCCTGAAATGGGATATTTTGACTGCTCTATATACATTGTCTAGCAATAAAACTCAGTTAACTAATTTTGAAACCTTATGAATACTTCTGAAAATTTTATTTGATTATCTTTTTTCTTCAACATTTTTCTCGTTTAGGGCTCCATTACACAGTCATATTTCTATACGAACATCAGCTTAACGGGTGTATGCATTATTTTGCTAAAATTCTAAGCAATTCAATGAAAAACCGGTTAACCGAAAACCGGTACTTTGAGCCCGGTTAAAACCGGACGGTCTAACCGGCTTTGCGAAAAAACCGAAAAAACCGAAAACCGGGTTATGGGCCGGTTTTTGACATCCCTAATTCGCTGTGAAGCAATCGCATCGGAAGCAATTTGATTAATCAGTAACAAAAGATACACATCATCATTACGAACTTTGAGCAAACAAGCCGGAGTAGACTGTTTAATTAGACGGTTTTGCTGCGTGTTTGCTTCCTGCTTGTTGTACATATGTTTCAATTAAAGCATCATGCATATTTATTGGAACGAAATAGTTTTCGTATTTCGGAAAAATTAACCACGTAGTATTAATTTTTTCATCATCTTAAATGTGCCCGTTTTGGTTTTATGTTCGGTTAATGGTAAACTTATACATATTTGATTGTAGATATTAATTATGTCGTTCGGGCATTTAGTTACTATTCTTTCGAAATCTGAAATAATGAAATCCTCAAAGATCGAATCACCAGATGATACTAAAACGTAAGACTGAATCGTAATATGCAATAAGATAATTCCTACAGGCCTCCGAAAAAAAAAACTCTGTGCTCTCAATATGCATTCTGGGTTTGTATGAAAGATTCAGCTTGCTCTCCTTAGAACTGATTTCTTGCTGCAGGACATTGATCATAATGGAGTTCAATTAAAGAATTAACTTTATCTCCGAATTCAAAATCAGCTTCTCATTAACATCTATTAAAAATCCTTTTTATGTGCGCGTTCAAATAAGATATACCGCACCGTGGAACGCTTGAAAACGCACGTTTTCAACATATGATTTTTAGAAATAAGTCAACATTGTCGCTAAAAAAATATTTTTCCTTTTTCTAACATTTTTTATTAAAGTTCTATTCGTTTAATTGCAAATATTTTTTGTATAATGCCCAAATTTTTGATATATGTAATGCATTTGCAACGACGACCTCGCAAACGAACAACTGATTACTCTTTCGGATCCTGGAATGTACGCTCCCTGAATAGACCGGGGGGCCTTGTAACGTAACTTGGACTCCATTTTAGGGGTCGTCCTTGCATCCTCATTTTTTTCTTTTCGCGGGGCACGTGCTGGAGGGCAGCTATTTGCGGTAGGCCATGGGGTGAGTTAAAGAATACAGCGAATGAGGGCGACGCACGTTACAAAAAAAATCACATGCCAATTAAGAAAAAAAAAGAAAAACGCGAAACTTAAGCAAAACTTTACTACTGTAAATCCGCATGGCGCGAAGGATTTGGGGCCCGCGCAGGGAAAGGATCTTTTTTTTTTTTAGCTACTCATTTTTTTATACCCCGTGACACTGAAAACTGAAATACATATAAAATACTACAAAAAATACAAAAAAAGGTACTTAGCCGTTTGGGGTGATTCACTGTTTTATTTTTCTTTTATATTTTTATACCCTTCACACGTAGAGTAAAGGGTATATTAACTTTGTCATGAAGTTTGTAACGCATTGAAGGAAGCATCTCCGACCATATAAAATATGTATATATATGATCAGCATGACGAACTGAGTCGATTGGGCGATGTCCGTCTGTCCGTCTGTTGCTACGCGTTTTACTCGGCCAGTTCAAAAGCTATCGAGCTGAAATTTTGCACACATGCTTCTTTTTATTGCAGGCAGTTTGTATGTTTGAATCGCTAAAATCGGACCGTGGGGTCATGGGGCTGCCATACAAAGCTAACCCCCCCAATTTGGTTTTTCTAAGAAAAACTTTTTCATGCGTTCCCCAATTTCAACCAAATTTCACACAAATGAGTTTCTATTGATAACACAAAACATATGTAAGAACAGATCAAATCGGACTATGGGGTCATGGGGCTGCCATACAAACCTAACCCCCCAAATTAGGTTCTTCTAAGAAAAACTTTTTCATTTGTGCATCAATTTCAACCAAATTTCACACAAATGTGTTTCTATTGATACCACAAAACATATGTAGGAATGGATGGAATCGGACTATGGGGTCATGGGGCTGTCATACAAACCCAGCTCCCAAATTGAGTTTTTCAAAGAAAAACTTTTTTATTTGTGCACCAATTTCAATCAAACCTCTTAAGAGTGCATTTCAATTGATACCACAAAACATATGTAAAAATTAATGGAATCGGACAATGGGTTATGGGGCTGTCATATAAACCCAACCCCCCAAATTGAGTTCTTCTACGAAAAACTTTTTTCACTTTCAACCGAAACTCGTAAAAGTGCATTTCTATTGATGCCATAAGACATTATATGAAAATGAATGCAATCGGACTATGGGGTCATCGAGGAGAGTGAAGGGTATTCAAATTTCGGCCGCGCCCGAAATTAGCCTCGTTTATAATTATTTTACACAAACCGCGAATTCAATTAATTATCGTTTTTTTTTTACTTCTATTTTTAGTTATCACTATTATTTTTCATTATTTTTTTTTTATAGACTTGCACTTCTGAATTTTTACTACACTACGTTTTTTTGTTCTAATTTTTTTTTTTTTACATCTTCTTCCGCTCGCGGCTACCAATCGACTCCTCTGAATTCACTTTTTCACGAACCTCTTTACCAAAATCTATGCCAGATGTTCAGTCTTGACCCGTTGACCCAACAACAAAAATCCCAGGTCAATCTGGCTAAACTGGTTAGCATTACAATCTCACGGCTAGTGTGTACACTGCGCGGCATTTTGTTAAACGCAGTAGAGTGTCGATACAGTGTACGACACTTTTTCGAAGCCAGATCAGATATGTATCATTACAGCCTTAAGGGCCTCCTGGATCAGGTAGAACAATACAAGTTGAGCATAGTTGCAATCCAGGAAACTAAATGGCTCAAAAGCGAGATTAACGACCTCAATTCGTACACTATTTTTACGAGTGCACGGCCAGAAATTTTGGTATAAAGTTAATACGAAAATAGTATACAATAGTATACTCTATATAGTATCCTTTCCATACCAAACATTAGTATACAAATTTTATACAATTCAATGGTATTAAAACTATAAATATTCCTTATAGGTATTCATACACAAGTTTTATAAAATGTATAAGGAAAAAGTATAAATGTAGTTTATACTTTAATCGTATACTTTTAATAAGTTGGTAATATAATTTTTATACACTATTGGTATAGAATCTATAACATGTTCGTATTTTTTTTTCTATAAACACATAGTATACAAATTTGATTCGAAAAATTTATGGATTTATATGTATACCAAAATAGTATAGTTTTTATACCAACATTTCTGGCCGTGGGTAAAGAGGAGGGCAACAAGGACTTTGGAGTAGCTTTCATCGTGAATAAGCAGCTCAAGGACCACGTTATCGGCTTCAAACCCATCAACGAGCGGCTATGTGCGATCCGCATTAAGACCCGTTTCGCTAATCTCTGGCTCATTAATGCGCATGCCCCTACAGAAGTAAAAGAAGACGCGATTAAGGACGAGTTCTACAACGACCTAGAAACACTGTTCGACTCACTTCCATCAAACGACGTCAAGCTGCTGCGCCAAAGTCGGAAACGAAAGCTGGTATAGGGGAACTACTGGTGGTCATAGCCTCCACGACGAAAACAACGGTCAGCGACTTATCGACTTCGCGAGCGGCAGAAACTTGGTCATAAGCTCTACATGGTTCCCTCATCGACGAATCCATAAGCAGACCTGGAAGTCTCCAGATGAATACACCGTGAACCAGATCGACCACGTACTGATCAGAAAGAGATGGGCTTCTAATGTCCCAGATGTTCGATCCTATCGAGGAGCCAACTGCGACACCGATCACTATTTGGTGAAGACGACCTACAGTTCCAGAATCTCTTTGGTGCACCTAACGAGAATCAACCCTGCCAAGATCTTCGAGGTTGACAATTTGATTGATGATGCCACGGCGGCTGCGTATACTACAGCACTTGAGGAAAAATTGTCGCCCATGCTTGATAACATCAATAATCTAGGCATCCATGAGTTCTGGGAGGAGCTCAAAGACAGCGTAAAGGGGGTCGTAGAAGAGGTCGTGGGCTATAAAGGCCGGAGCAGACTGGTTCGACGACGAATGCAGGGCCTCGAATGAGGCGAAAAATGACGCCTATAGCCAATACACACAACGCGCATCCCGAGCCAAGAAAGAAAGATACAACGAACTTCGGCGAGTATCTAATAGGTTAATTAGACGTAAGAAACGCAAACAGTTTGACGAGCAGTTGCAGCAAATAAACCAAAGATTAGCCAGTAAGAACATTAGACAGGCGTACAAACTTATAAATAATATCAAGAACGGATATCAACCCAGGACAAGCCTATGTAAGGACAAGGATGGTAACATCATCAGCGACATCGAAAGCGTCAACAAACGATGGGCCTCGCATTTGGAAGAGCTTCTCAATGCATCATCAACATCCCGCGCGGAGCTAGCTCTCGAGCAGTTAGCCGAATCAGGCCCTCCCGTTCTACCCTCAACAGTAGAGGAGGTGAGTCTTGCCATACAGTCGCTCCAAAATAATAAAGCGCCCGGCGCTGACGAGATCCCAGCAGAACTGCTGAAGCATGGTGGAACGTGCCTGACCAACGCTGTACATGTGCTACTGCTGAAAATATGGAACGACGAGGTAATCCCCGAAGATTGGCGCAAAAGCATAATCTGCCCAATCCACAAAAAGGGTGACAAGCTGAAGTGTGAGAATTACAGGGGCATATCATTAGTTTGTACGGCCTATAAGATTTTATCAAAAATTCTTGAAAAGAGAATCAATCCGTACGCAGATCGAATCATTGGCGAGTATCAAGGCGGCTTCAGACCTGGTCGTTCAACGACCGATCAGCCTTACACAGTGAAGCTACTACTCCAAAAGTGCTGGGAATACAACATCGACGTATACCAAATCTTTGTCGACTTCAAGCAGGCATACGACAGTATCGACCGAAGTGTACTGTACAACATTATGCTGAATTTTGGTATACCGGCAAAGTTAGTGCGACTCACAAGGATGACGATGACTAATACCGTCTCGCAGGTCAAAGTGCAGAACCGACTCACTGACCTATTTGAAACTCGTACTGGACTCAAGCAGGGCGACGGGCTGGCGCCGACGCTCTTCAACCTGGCTTTGGAGTATGTAATTCGAGCCATGAATATGGACAGCAGCGGAACGTTACTCATCAAGGCGACTCAATTAGTAGCGTACGCCGACGATATCAACATCATGTCTCGAAGGTTGGGTGATGCAGGAAGCCTCCTGCATAACCTCAATAACGCCGCAAAGGAAGTTGGACTACATATCAACGAAAGCGAAACAAAGGCCATGATGCAATCGAAAACAAGGACGCCAGCAAATTCAAGCATCACAGTGGGGGCCCTTAATATCGAGTATGTAGACAACTTCAACTATCTGGGTTGTAACTTATCGACGGACGCCAACGAGACCGACGAAATTAAGCGACGGATACAACTAGCCAATAAGACATTTTTCTCGGTCCTCCCTATAATTAATTCGAAACTTGCGCACAGGAACACAAGCTCCGCGTGTACAAAACAATCATCCAACCCGTGCTATGTTATGGCTGCGAAACATGGACCCTTACCCAAGCCTCCGAAATTTTGCTAGACCGATTCGGACGAAAGGTCCTTCGGCGAACTTTCGGGGCCGTTCGCGAGCGAGACCAATGGCGTATCCGATACAACCATGAGTTGTATCAATTGTACGATGAGCTGGAAGTATCGAAAATCGTGAAGCTTCAACGTCTGCAATGGGCGGGCCATGTACAACGGATGGACGACAATCGCATGCCAAAGAAAGTTATGAACGCACAACGAATTGACGGAGCGAGGTTGCGTGGACGACCGAGAGCTCGCTGGGAGAACTCCGTAGGTGAAGACGCCCACCAGCTGCTGGGCTTCCGAAAATGGAGGACAAGGTCACGTAACCGCGACAATTGGAGGTCAACGATTCAGGCGGCCAAGGCGCGACGTCGGGCTATCGTGCCACATTGATGATGAATGCACTTTGCAAATTAAATTACCGTTTGATCTTCGACGATCCATCGTAAAGTCGATTGGGTGGTGTGAGACGATTCTTACTCTTTTCTTCTCAGAGCTCATAATGATCATTCATTCAACAAAAAACCATAATCAACCTGTTTTTGAATAATTACTAACTATGTTGTTTTCGTTAATTTTCAGAATGCCGCAAAAAAGAATTTTTAAACAATCGAACTTTACATAATCTGGGGCCGAAAGTATAGAAACCAAATTAGGGCTGAACATCGAACTTCGATATTTTTGTTTCGATGATGGATTTTTTCTAATAGTTTAGGAAGCAATGAAAAATGTAGAATCGTTAAGGAGTAGCTTTACTTTACAATAAAAAAGAAGACCGAGGCTAATTTCGGGCGCGACCGAAATTTGGATACCCTTCACTCTCCTCGGGTTAAAAGTCCTCCCTCCCTTCCAAATTCTTTTATTTCTGTAAGTTTCGTTACCTCATATAAAAAAAACATATTTGCGTGAGGTTTAGATACAATAAATGCAAAAAGAAAAGAGAAAACTTGGAAAACTGTTTTGATGAGAGGGTCATGGTCATGTCCCCATAGTACGAATATATTTGTATCTACATATTCTTTGTAGTTCCTATAAAAACATATTGATATAAGGGTCTGATTGGGGAACTTATTTTGGTGGGGAGGCACCATGAACTCATGATCCGATTCCATATTCATCATTACATGAATGTTCAGTGCCATCAATAGAAATACATTTATATTAAATCTGGTTGAAATTTGTGCACATATAAGGAAGAACCTAATCTGGAGGGATGTATGGCAGCCCCATAACCCTATGGTCCGATTCTATCGATTTTTCTAGGTACACATATGTTTTGCGCAATCAATGGAAATACATTTGTATGAGGCTTAGTTGAAATCGGTGTACAAATGAAAAAGTTTTTCTTTTTTTTTACCCCATGGTCGAATTCCATCTAATCTTACATAAAATTCTTTGTCATCAACAGAAACACATTTGTGTGAAGTTTGGTTGAAAGTGGTGCATAAATAAAAAAGTTTTTCTTAGAAGAACCTAATTTGGGCAGTGCCGGATTAACCACGTGGCAGAAGGTGGCAAATGCCACGGGCCCCGCGCTTTTAGGGGCCCCGCGTTTTTCTCAAACAAAAATTAAGCCAACGAAATTCTACAAGCCAGTTCCTTCTAAATTGATATAACACGTTATAGTAGAACAATTTACGTCAGGGTGTTCCAAAATTATAGCAAGGTTAAAATGAAAATACAGAAATATTTCTTTCTGTATAATTCATGATGGCATTCCCGTAAGTTTACGTCGGCAGTGTTTCAGATTCACATTCTAGAGGGGACATAAGATTTTTGAAGTTTGTGTTGGGGTATTTGCTCACATCCATAGAACTTAGAAATACAATGTTTGGTTGTGACCTTTTATGAACCTGAGTAACCCTGAAAAGGGACAATTCAACCGAAAGCTATATTAATAAGCAACACTTTTAAAATGAAATATTTTATCACATTTCGGAAAATGTCGAATTGGTAAATTTTCAGAGGTCCTCCAAAAAGGGACTTCTAAAATAAATTCTTCTTTGTCAAATAAATATAATTTGTCTACAAAATTTACTGTTTTACTAATTAAAATAAAATTTTTTTTTGGCAAACTTACACAAGTCAATGAAAAACATTTTTGTGAAATAATTTTCAAAACAGACTATTTTTGCCCCTATTTTTCATAATGCTTGAGAGGTACGCCACTGTGCATGAGGGATATAATTGTTATTCTATATTCTATTGATATCAGTAATCGCATATACTCTCTTTTGATTTTTGTCCCGCTAGAATGTGAATCTGAACCACTGTGCGTGGAAGATTAATCTTCTTCATTTTAGATTGATTTTTTAAAGGGTTTCCCATTAATTAGAATAAATTTGTAAATTGTAAATGCAGAGTGCTATGAGAGTCCACAGAATCACGAGCACAATGGTTTACCAAACACCGTACTTTTAAATATCATAATAGCATTTCTTTTATTGTACATTCGTCGCATAATGCAAGGCTGTAATTCCGATATTTGCTAGCAGCTAGCCGTTTTCCTAAACCCCTTGAGAAATGACTAATAACACCAAAATATTAATTTTAGAACCAACAAACTAATAAAGTTGATCGAACTTCCACAGGCCCCGCGCTCAAAATTTGCCACGGGCCCCGCGCTTGCTTAATCCGGCACTGAATTTGGGGTTGGGTATGGACACACATGGTCCGATTCCAGTCATTATACCCTTCGCTAATAGAGTGAAAGGGTATATTAACCTTCCGGCGGGCGCAATACTAATCGTAACACGATCGGGCGCAATGCATCTGACATATTAGGTGCAGAAAAAAGGATGATACTAAGTTTCTATATATGCTAGACTCTTTTTTATTGTTGCATTGTCTTTTGGAAACAGTTCTACGAAATTTTAGAAACAAGCACTAGCTCACAAAGTTTGATACTCTTCACATTTCAATTTTCTAAGAATATTCCGCTTTCTATCGCTTCTGTATTTGAAAAACCTCCAACAACTCGACCCCTTTAAAAATGTGAGCTTATTTTACTAAAAACACACTACTATTGAACGATTTGACGAACCTAAAAGTCAACACAACGTTATTACGCAATGTGAAGAGTATAACAAGTGGAAATTTTCATAGAAAAGGAGAAAATTACACAATCGGGCGCAATACATCTGAGAGATTATTTCATCCCCTCTCGCTCCACAGACTTATGGTAGATAGAAACTGAAAACTGGTTTGGGTAGTTAACCGATAAAGATTAAGCTACTGTGAGTTTAAGATCTCTCCCTTTTCATATCGCTGATTGGCGCAACAAAAACTGGTCACTTAATCTGTGAGATGCATTGCGCCCGCCCGAAGGTTAACTTTGTCATGAAGTTTGTAACGCATTGAAGGAAGCATCTCCGACCATATAAAAAGTATACATATATGATCAGCATGACTTGGGGAGTCGATTGGGCGATGTCCGTCTGTCCGTCTGTTGCGACGCGTTTTACTCGGCCAATTTAAAAGCTATGAAGCTGAAATTTTGCACAAATGTTGCTTTTTGCTGCAGGCAGTTTGTATGTATGAATCGGTAAAATCATACCATACAAACCCAACTACCCAAATTAGGTTCTTCTAAGAAAAACTTTTTTGTGTTTGCACCAATTTCAACTAAATTTCTCTTGATGACACAATGCATATCTAAGAATTGATCAAATCTGACCATGGGATCATGGGGAAGCCATACAAACCCAACCCCCATTTTGGTTCTTCTAAGAAACATTTTTTTCAACAATTTCACAAAACCTTGAATTAATGTGTCTTTACCAAAGCAACAAAAAAGTTAAAAGCGAATGGAATCGTACTGTGGGGTCATGCTCCCGTAAGCCCAATAAAATTTTCCGAGTAAATATTTTTATTTGCCCACTTATTTCAACCAAGCCCAAAACTTTTTTCAAGACGGAAGAAAAAGAATGAGGAGGGGGATTAAATACAAGTCATAGGTTCGCCCGAAAAAAACTTTTAGCCCAAGGAGAGAGAAGGGTTTCCAAATTTCGGCCGCGAAATTAGCCTCCATCTTCCCGGGAGTTGGCGAGCGTAGCGAGCAGGGGGCGAAGCCCCCTAGTTATTGTATATGTTTGGTGGCATCAATAGAATTGTATTTTGGTGAGGTTTGGTTGAAGTAAGTGCAAAAGGGAAAAGAAAGGTTTTATTAGAAGACCTCAATTTGGGGGGCTAGGTTTGTATGGCAGCCCCATGACCCCATGGCCCGATTCCATCTTTTCCTTGATATGTTTTTTGTCATCAACAGAAGTTTCATTGAAATTTGTGCACAACGAAACTAGGGGGCTTCGCCATCTGCTCGCTACGCTCGCCAACCCCCGAGGCAGAAGCTAATTTCAGGCGCGGCCGAAATTTGGATACCCCTCACTCTCCTTGCGCTAAAAGTTTTTTTCTGGCGTACATATGACTTGTATTTAATCCCCCTCCTCATTGTTATACCATTCGCTCAGAGAGTGTAAGGGTATATTAGGGTATACATATATTATCATCAGCATGACTTGGGGAGTCGATTGGGCGATGTCCGTCTGTCCGTCTGTTGCGACGCGTTTTACTCGGCCAATTTAAAAGCTATGAAGCTGAAATTTGCGTAAATGCTTCTTTTTGCTGCTGCAGTTTGTATGTTTGAATCGGTAGAATCGGACAATGGGGTCATGGGGCTGCCATACAAACCCAACTCCCCAAATTAGGTTCTTCTAACAAAAACTTTTTTATTTGTGTACCAATTTCAACCAAATTTCACACAAATGTGTTTCTATTGATAACACAAAACATATATAAGAATGGATCAAATCGGACCATGGGGTTATGGGGCTGCCGTACAAACCTAACCCCCCAAATTAAGTTCTTCTAGGAAAAACTTTTTTATTTGTGCACCAATTTCAACCAAATTTCACACAAATGTACTTCTATTGATGACACAAAACATATGTAAGAATGGATCAAATCGGAATATGGTGTATTGGGGCTGCCATACAAACCCAACCCCCCATTTTAGTTCTTCTAAGAAACAATATTTTACACACAATTTCACAAAACCTTGAATTAATGTGTCTTCATAAAAGCAGCCAAAAGGTTACAAGCAAATGGAATCGTACCATGGTGCCATGCTCCCGCATCCCCCAATAAAATTTTCTGAGTAAATATTTTTATTTGCCCACCGCTTCCAACCAAACCCCACAGAATAATATTGTTTTGTCGACGCAACCGAACTTTCGGGAAGACAGTAGGATCAAAATGGGGAGGGGGGATTAAATATAAGTCGTAAGTACGCCCAAAAAAACTTTTAGCCCGAGGGGAGCGAAGGGTATCCAAATTTCGGCCGCGCCCGAAATTAGCCTCGGTCTCGTTTTTTCTTCCGTCTTGACAAAAGTTTTGGGCTTGGTTAAAATAAGTGGACAAATAAAGATATTTACTCAGAAAATGTTATTGGGGTTGCGGGAGCATGACCCATCAATATGATTCCATTCGTTTGAACTTTTTTGTTACTTTGGTAAAGACACATTAATTCAAGGTTAGGTTGGGGGGTTGGGTTTGTATGACCACCCCATGACCCCATGGTCAGATTTGATCAATTCTTAGATATGGTTTGTGTCATCAAGAGAAACATGTTTGTGTATAATTTGGTTGAAATGGATGCACAAATAAAAAGTTTACCTTAGAAGAACATAATTTGGGGGGTAAGGTCTGTCTGGCAGCCCCATGACCCCATTATCCGATTTGATACATTCTTAGATATGTTTTGTGTCATCAAGAGAAAAACATTTGTGTGAAATTTTTGTTGAAATTGGTGCACAAATAAAAAAGTTTTTCTTAAAAGAACCTAATTTGGGGTTGTGGGGTTTGTGTGGCAGCCCCATGACCCCATGGTCCGATTTGATCAATTCTTAGATATGTTTTGTGTCATCAAGAGAAACACGTTTATGTGTAATTTGGTTGACATAGGTGCACAAATATAAAAGTTTTTCCTAGAAGAACTTAACCCTAGAGAGATAATCATATTTTTTACCCTTGAAAAGATAATCATACGTCGATTCGACGTGTTGCTAGCTAACATCCTTATAACTTCTTTGTTAAGAGTAACATGTTGTTAAAAGGTAGATATATAATCATTTGTATTTAATATTAATCTGTTAAACTCATGGTTTTGCAAAATTATCATTTGTTTGTTTATATAATATTAATTTTAAAAAAGTGGTTCTAGGAGAAAGTGGGCTGTCTTTTCAATAGATTAAAATAAAGGATATCTTTATCGAAACAGGCTTTTAGTGTTATATCCAAGTAAATACACATCCACATTATGAAGATTTATAAAAATGTCAATTCGGGGCAATTAAAATATTTTTCAGTACAACTTTGTTCTACAGTTTTTTCTGACATTAAAGATAATCATACGGTTCGACGTATATTTAACTTATTATTATTTATCTTAGGCTGTGTGGCACCCAAGCCAATAATTTTACCAAGTAATTACACCTACAGACATGAATTGAGTTAAATCTTGGAACCAACAAATTATAAAGCTTCACTTATGAGATATAATAAAAAGAAAAATTCCTATACGTCGATTGGACGTAGATTATCTCTCTAGGGTTAAATTTGGGGGCTGGGTTTGTATGGCAGCCCCTGACCCAGTGATCGAATTTCGGTGATTCAAACATAGAAACAGCCTGCAACAATAATAAGCACGTGTGCAAAATTTCAGCTCCGTAGCTTTTATAGTGGCCGAGAAAAACGCGCTGCAACAGACGGACAGACAGACAGACAGATATCGTCCAATCGACTCATCTCGTCATGCTGATTATATATGTATACTTTTTATATGATATTTATATATATATCATGACAAAGTTAATATATGTACCCTTTCACTCTGTGAGCGAAGTGTATAAAAAGTTCTTCTGCAACAAAAAGAGGTATGTGTGCTAAATTTCACCTCCATAGCTTTTAACCTTCGGGCGGGCGCAATGCATCTGACAGATTAAGTGACCAGTTTTTGTTGCGCCAGTCAGCGATATGAAAAGGGAGAGATCTGAAACTCACAGTAGCTTAATCTTTATCGATCAACTACCGTAAACAGTTTTCAGTTTCTATCTACCATATGTCTGAGGGGCGGGAGGGGATGAAATAATCTCTCAGATGTATTGCGCCCGATTGTGTTATTTTCTCCGTTTCTATGAAAATTTCCATTTGTTATACTCTTCACATTGCGTAATAACGCAGTGTTGACTTTTAGGGGCGATTCAGACTATCGACAGGATTTACAAAATCCTAGATTTAGTTGACAATTGTGCCATATTGTACTGCAATTTGAATAATGCAAGTACATTCTACGATGCATTTTGAATTTAGTGACACACGATTTAATCTAGTAGGCGGGTGTTGACTCGATTAATTTAGTGGTTTCAGTAAATCCTGTCCATAATGTGAATCGCCTCTTAGGCTCACCAAATCGTTCAATAGTGTGTTTTTAGTAAAATTTGCTCACATTTTTTAAGCGGTCGAGTTGTTGGAGGTTTTTTACATATTCAAGCTATTGAAAGCGGGATATTCTTAGAAAATTGGGAATGTGAAGGGTATCAAACTTTGTGAGCCAGTTTTTGTTTCTAAAATTTCGTAGAAATGGTTCAAAAAGACAATGCAACAATAAATAAGAGTCTTAAATATACAGAAACTTAGTTTCATCCTTTTTTCTGCACTTAATCTGTCAGATGCATTGCGCCCGGTCGTGTTAGGATTAGTATTGCGCCCGCCGGAAGGTTAAACTGGCCGAGTAAAACGCGTCGCAACAGACGAACAGACGGACATCGCCCAATCGACTCATCTCGTTATGCTGATCAGAATCATAACATATTTTTTATTCTCGGAGATGCTTCCTTCAATGTACATATTACAAGCTTCATGACTAAGTTAATACATATACCCTTTCACTTTACGAGCAAAGGATTTAATTAATAGCTTTGAACAGTTTTAAATAATTATTTATATTGTTGATAGTGATGAGTAGCTTCGAAGATTTTAATATAAGAGGGGATTCACACTATGGACAGGATTTAGTAAAACCACTAAATTAATCGAGTCGAAACCCGCCTAGTTGTATGTCATTAAATTCAAAATGCATCGTAGCATGTACTTGCACTATTCAAATTGCAGTACAATATAGTACAACTGTCAACTAAATTTAGGATTTAGTAAATCTTGTCGATAGTCTGAATCGCCCCTAATAGATGATGTGTAGCTCTGACTAGGTTCAAATAGTAATGAAGCTATTTATTTTAATATGTACATATATGAATTATTCATATAATTTCCGTTAAATGCAGTGAATTGACAGTGAATCGCAATGGAAAGTTTTGGATATCAGTGCGTAGCAGTTGATAGTTTTGAATGGTGATGAATAGATTCGGATAGTTGCGAATAGCTTTGAATAAGAACATAATGGGTGTCAAAGGGGTGAAATAATGATTTTTCGCCATATCTTGTTAACTGTATTATTTACAGCAAAATGTTCTGAGGACGATTTAAACTAAGCAAAGTTCCCTGTCCAATAATACATTATACCGTATACCTTTTATTGGCAGATTAGGTATATACTAGACCTAAAAACATCCAGTGTAATTTCCTGATGTAATTCAATTGGAGCCATGGTAATTGGGATAACTACATATTCCTATCAACATATACAAAGCTGCTCAAACGCAGACTCAGGCTGCTCCAACAAAGTACATATAACCATATTTCCCTTATTTACATTTTTCAGAAAGACATGACGCCGTATCAAAGAAGGCGGGAAATAATGGTAAACGTTAATGCTAAGCCCCATTACACCCTCCACCAAATATTACTTGGATCGTATTAAAACAAAGGGTACCTCCCATGCAAAGTGATGCCGAACTCTGCCAAATTGCACATTTTCTACTCCTCAGAAGCCATCTACAATAGAAAACAGAACCAGTATATACCAAAATATACCATCCCCGAACGTTTGATGACCGCTGGAAAGCTATGAAAGGTAAAATTTACCCAACATTTTATTGTATCGTATGTATAACAGTATGACTTAAGAATACATACTTCTTCCACCTCGATCCGGCCAACGGGAGAAAAGCTATGCGTGTTTATATGATCAGGGCGGTAAATTACCGTCCGCTCACCCGCTTGAAGGTTAATGAGGAAATCATTAAAATGAAGCTGGACATAGGTTCGGAAATCAATGTTATTTCCTGGGCATTAATTGTGAAATTACATCTAAAAAATAATTTCGGGCGCGGCCGAAATTTTGATACCCTTCGCTCTCCTAAAAGTTTTTCGGGCGTACCTTCAACTTGTATTTAACCCCCCCCCCCATTCTTTTCCTTCCGTCTTCACAAAAGTTCCCTTGTGTCGACAAAACAATATTTGTGCGGGGTTTGGATGCAATAAGTGGGCATAAAAAATTTACCCAGAAAATTTTATTGGGGGATGCGAGAGCATGGCCCCATAGTACGATTCCATTTGTTTTGACCTTTCTTGTTGCTTTGATAAAGACACATTAATTCAAGGTTTGGAGTAAAAAATGTTTCTTAGAAGAATGAAGGGTTGGGGTTTTCTGGCAGCACCATGACCCCATGGTCCGATTTGATTCATTCCTGCGTATGTTTTGTGTCATCAAGAGAAACACATTTGTGTGAAACTTGGTTGAAATTGGTCCACAAATAAAGAAGTTTTTCCTAGCAGAACTTAATTTGGGGGGTTAGGTTTGTATGGCTGCCCCATGATCCCATGCTCCGATTCGATCCATTCTTAGATATATTTTGTGTCATCAATAGAAACACATTTGCGTGAAAGTTGGTTGAAATTGTTACACAAATAAAAAAGTTTTCCTTAGAAGAACCTAAATTAGGGGGCTTGGTTTGTATAGCAGCCAGTGGCGGATTTACCAGTATACTCAGTCTACTGACTGAAGCCTAGGGCGCAGATTTTACGGGGCGGCAAATTTGGAGCAAATATTTTTTTAAGTTAAACACATTGTAAACATTTAATGCCGTGAAAAACTGAGTTCCGAATACAAATTTCAACGACAGGGATATAACTTTTCATGAGATTGTTGTTGTTGTAGCGGTGCGGAAGGGTGTGAGTCGCTGTGCATGTCTGTGGATGTGTTCTAAGTTTCGTCGTCGTTCTCGCCTATTGTCTCAAGCGACAAGAACGTTGCAGCTGCAATAGGGTTGTCCCATAACGCCCTGGGAGTGAGGTTAGTGGGTGCAGCGGGGCCTCGAAACAGGTGGTCCACATCGTGTGGCGCACCACCGCAGCTCGGACCAATGTTCTGTATGTCCGGGTCTATTCGAGATAGGTAGGAATTGAGGCGTGAACAAAAGCCCGACCTAAGCTGGGCTAGTGTCACTCTTGCTCTCGGGAGCCTAGTCTCCTCAGGCGATATGGGTGGTGGGGGCACTGAGAGGACTCTATTCGGACCTAAACTCCCTATTGACGGATTCACAACGGTTGTGTGAATATCTGCGATGGCCGCATGGTATGCTGTATTATCGAATATATCGGGAGGTACCCGTTTGTATCTCTGGACGTCTCTCTCGAGATCTCTGAGTCCACTCCTGACATGTCGTGGAGGGGGAGTGTTGTCCATGAGATGATGGTTTGGGTGATCCTCTCGATAGCAACCGACCAGATATTGTAAAGACAAGAGGTGATTATGATCGCGCACTGATAACATGTTGGTTTCTTGATGAAGATGATCCTGGGACGACATGAGATGGCAACCTGTAGCGATACGTAGAGCAGCGTTCTGGCATGCCTGGATCTTATTCCAATTTGTGTCACAAACGGTTTGCGACCACACCGGTGCTGCATAGCTAGGTATTGCCCTACCTATCGCTTTGTAGGTGACCAACATAGTTTCTTTGTCCTTGCCCCAGGAACTCCCGGCTAGTGCCTTTAGAACGTTGTTTCTACTGTGCATTCTGTCGACTACGTTCTCGACGTGATCTTTCGACTTCATCATGGTATCTAGATAGACACCTAGGATCTTGGGGTTGGTAACAGTAGGAACAACGTCTTCAGCATGCTTACCAGTACGGATCGCAAGCACCTCCGAAAATTCCTGCGTCCAGGTGGTAAAAAGAGTTGCAGTACATTTAGACGGCGAAATGACTAGGTTGCGGATACTGAAAAACTCCACCAGTTTTTCAATATAGTTATTTAGTCGAGCACACATGCCGTTTAAATCATTCCCCGAGGTGAGTACGGTGCAATCGTCCGCATAGGAAATTAGTTCGATACCTTCCGGTGGTGTTGGAAGGCTCGACAGGTAGATGTTGAACAATGTAGGAGAGAGTACGCTACCCTGTGGAACTCCCTGCTTAATTTTTCTATGCTTTGAACAACTGCCTCGAAACTCTGTGAAGGATTGCTTCCCAGCTAGATAGTTGGCAATCCACCTAACCACTTGTGCAGGAATATGCATATTTAGGAGATCGGCCAACAATGCAGAGTGAATGACCGTGTCGAAGGCTTTCGACTGGTGAGAAGCTAGCTCAGAATGCGATACAAGGGTGGGGTGGATGAGTGCTTCGAGCGTCTTTGCAACGGGTGACAAAATTGTGATTGGACGGTAGGATTCGGCGAGTTTCGCGCTTTTACCGGGTTTGAGAAGGGGGATGATTCGTCCCTTTTTCCAGAATTCAGGGATGACAAGCGTGGATATCGACAAGTTGAAAGCCATCGTTAGATATTCGATGGCCGGAAGATCTAGGTGTTTCATCATGGTCATTGAAATGCCATCTGGTCCAATGGCCTTAGATTTTTTCGCATTCTTTATAGCTGCTGAAACTTGGTCCGCTGTATAAGTAGGGATGATGTCAACCGTTCGGTTGCGAATCCTTCTTTTTATCTTGCAGTTGAGCATCTTGGTCTTGGGGTGTTCAATAAATTGCTTATTGAACAAGCTCGCGCAGAGTTTTGGATTTGCGGTGGTTTTCTTGCCGAATCTGTTGGCTACACTGCCTTTGTCTTTCGTTGGGTGAGACAGGGCGCGGACCGTAGCCCATAGTTTGCTGACACCTTGTGAGAGGTTTTTATTTATTTAATTATTTATTCAGTTTATAAAGATGGCTATACAACATTAAAACATACAATGATTCTAGTGTGAAAAAGTAAAATAATACATGTTTCCCATATCAGAAAAATTAAAATTTTGAATAAGATATGGGCGTATATAAATTCATTTTTTCCATTTTTTTTCATAAATTCAGTGTAAATTAAAAATTCATAGGAAATTTAATTCAGTTATAACTATTTGATTTAACTCAGAGCAAAAATATTCGTTAATTTCATATACATAATTCAGTTACTGTGATTCGATTCGTGTCTTTTTGATTGGTAATATTTCTTTACTCGTTTGTTGAAAAGTGTCATGTTCGGTGCGTTGATGATCTCCAGTGGTAGTCGATTATAGAGCTGTAGTCCGCTTATCGTAGTTGAATTCAGTTTTCGATTCGTTCGTGGGATGTCATATGTATATTTATGTTTGTTGCGAGTATTGTAATCATGATTGTCGAGGTTTTTCTTAAGGATGTAATCAGTATTTAATTCGTTAATTTTAATTTTATGTATAATCTTTAGTTTTTCGATGTCCAATATTTGGTAAATGTTAAGTTTACTTGTCAGTGAATATACTTCCTGTGTAGGTGTTCGTCGATAAAATCCAAACAAGATTTTAATTGAGCGTGTCATTAATTTTCCAGCTTCGTCCAGTAGCGTCTTTCTGCATTGTCCCCAGCTTGCTATATTATATTTAATCCTCGACATAATATAAGCATTGTAAATTAAATTAGCAATTTTGTTATCGATTCGTCCATGTTGTTTAATACCTAGTATTATTCCATTTATTTTATTCTTAATTATTTCAAAGTGTTGGTCCCATTTCAAATATTCGTCGATTATAATTCCAAGGTACTTAGTTGACTGAGTTCGATTTATTATTTGATTATTTATATTAAGGTTTATATTATATATTTTATTTGGAGATGATTTAAATATCATATATGTTGTTTTGTCTAAGTTCATAAGTAAGCCTCTTTCTTTCGTCCATTTATAATATGTATTAATGTCATAGTTCATGATTTCTTCCAGTTCCGATTCAGTCTTAGCATGATAAACAAGGCTCGTGTCATCAGCATATATAGTATATTTCGCTCTAAGATTCGTATGTCGTAAATTTTGAATAAATAATATGTAAAGTTTCGGTCCTAGTATCGATCCCTGAGGTACACCTGTGTTTATTATCATTTCGTCACTTATATGGTTGTTACATTTAGTTTGAATCAATCAATTGTTTGTATCAATTTCGCTGCTGTGCCTCTAATTCCGAGTTCTTCTAGTGTTTCTAATAATGCTTCGTGGTTAACTGTGTCAAATGCTTTTTTTAAGTCAATAAATACTGTCGCTACTATTAAGCCTTGATCGATCATGTCAGTAATTTCTTCCATTAGTTTAAATATAGCAGAGTCAGTACATCCTTTTTTAAGCAGCTGCAGCTATCTAGATGCTCGTTCCATTTCTCTTTTTTGTAGGTGTTAACTAGTCGATTTATTTCGGAGTTTGGCTCCTGAATTCTGGGGTCTGCCGGATTTGCGCGTCTTAAATCGTCCCGTTCGTCGGCTAACCTTGCGGCAGCAGTTGGAAAATATGGCCGAACTTTTGGGATACGCCCTGCCGGAATGAAGCGAGCTGCCGCTTTGACAATGACGTTCCTAATATTCTTTTCGGCTTCCCTAGCATTTGTTGGAGTAGGTAGCGCGGCGAACTTCGTCGAAGTGAACGCAGTGAAACCCTCCCAATTTGCCTTTTTGTGGTTGATAAACGTACGCCGTTCTGATGTCGTCAGTTCAGCTGGTTTATCAATAGTTATTAATATGGGGAGGTGATCGGATTGAAGAGATCTGGTTGTCTCCCAACGGGTTTCACTTATCAGACTGGCGCTCACCATAGTTATGTCAGGAGAACTATGGCAGGCACCAGCGACGCGTGTAGACGAAATTCCATTGAGTGCGCAGAAGTCTGATGGGTCTAATTTGGACGCGATATCTATACCTCTGGCATCATTTGCGAGAAGAGAGTGCCAGAGTTCGTGATTGGCGTTAAAGTCGCCAAGTAGGATCCTATGCTGTCCTGTGAGGAGTGGACCAATATCGAACTTATAACCAGAGCCACAGCTGGATGCTGGCGGAACATAGATGTTTATAAGTTCGATATTGGTATTGCCGGATTTAACGGCAATAGCTTGCATTTCCGCCATGCCGTCGTTGAAACGAAGATCTAATACACTGTATTGCACGGTTCTGTGTATTAGGAATGCAAGCCCTCCTCCTGGATTAGGACCCTGCCTGCCGACTCTATCGCGCCTCAAAAGTATGTAATCGTCGCGGATGTTAAATTCGGGAGTTGATGGTTTTCATGAGATTCGTTTTGGGAGCTGTGTGTGAAGTGTGTTTGTCACCGTTATGTCAGCTTCAAACACTAGGAACAATTTACTATTGGAGACGAATCTGCGAATAGGCCTTTTCTAGTCAATGGCTTGCAAGCTGAAGCCAAGCACTTTTTTTGTTTTATTTTTATTGACATTTGATCTGACACCAAAAAAATTTAATAAAAAAAAATAATAAATTCTATCCGTATCGCTCAATTGTGCATTAAATGTGGGACACTATGATGAAGAAGAACCTACCCTTCAAACCGACGCCGACGCTCCAACCAAGGAATCATTGTATCGCGTTTTCTTTTATATTTATCTATCACATAAAAATAGAAGAACACTCAGAAACGAAGTGGAAAGCACTCACCTATTAAAGTGTAAAGCAGAAATTTGAGAATAGGTGAAGGTCTATAAAAGATGGTTGCCCTGGAGTATCAATTTTCGACACAAAATACCAATAGTCTTCCGCACATTTTTGCACAACTTGATTTGGTGTGAAACGATAAAAAGCCTTAACCCGAGTCCTACCGACAAAATGTTATTCTTATTTCTACCGACATGGGTACACCTGTACCCAATTTCGATTTACCGCTAGATTTGATATGTTGAATGAATGCACGTTTTTGCAGCATTCTTGACTTTTTAGGCAAAGTGTGTGGTGATACCTTTGTAATTATTTCAAGGTGAAAATATGTCTGGTAGTGGAAAAAAAGTGGAAATGCAAAGTATTAAAACAATGAATGTGAGTGCATCACCATCTGCATTAGAACCAGGCTCGATGGAATACGAGCCAACCGCAGGACCATCCAATCGATTGTATGAATCAGTTTATTTTTTTAATATTTATTATAAAAAAATATTTATAATATTGAAAAGTACACATGTCGTCATTTTGCTTATTGCCGCTATTTGTACGTTTTTATTGACGATGACGGAGAACCTTTCGTTTCAACTTATTATGACGAATGGATGCCAGATAAGTATATTGCGCCTGATGCTGAGCAAGAATGTTTCGAAATAGAAACTACCAATATATCTAAAAGTGATTGCGAAGAAGACGAGGATATTCGAATTGCCTCTTGTGTCTTCAGTATTTACTACATCCAATGGAATGCAATGGTTCGCCACTCCTCAAAGACCAGCAGCACAAACAAGCGGAATGAACGTTATTTATACACAACCCTCTTGCATCGAACCTTCTCCCTTGCTCTTGCCAGGGAGGGTTTTTTGGCAACTCTTGGCCGTTTCTTGTTGGAAACGTGTGTGGCCCGCCCCGAAGAGGCTTGTAACTTCCGTGTGGCAGCGGGGCTGCCATTGGGAATGGTCGCCAGTAGGACCATGTCAAAGACGTAGTCGACAACATGCACAGTAGAAACAACGTCCTAAGGGCACTGGCCGGCAGCTCCTGGGGCAAAGACAAGGAAACTATATTGGTCACATTCAAAGCGATAGGTAGAGCAATTCCTAGCTATGCAGCAAACCGTTTGTGACACAAACTGCAATAAGATCCAGGGATGTCCGAACGCTGGTTGACGTATGTCTGTCACCTTATGCCGTTCCAGGATCATCTTCATCAAGAAACCAGCATGTTACCTGTGCGTGATCACAATCTCCGTCTATGCCTTTACAATATCTGGTCGGTTACCACGAGAGGATCACCCAAACCATCGTCTCATGGACAATACTCCCCCTCGACGACATTTCAGGAGTGGGGTCAGATATCTGAAAAGAGACGTCCAGAAATACAAACGGGTACATCCGGAAATCCTGTATTGTATTTCAGTCAATTCATTGAAAAAGTTAAGTGGGTACAGGTGTACCCGTGCCGGTAAATATGTCATTTCCCAATTTTTTTCTTTTTTTTTCTAAAAAGTAGTTAAAATAACCAAAAACCCTTTACTTTAAGATGTCAGCGTGATTCAACATATTTGGTTTTGGGAAATCGGAAATATTTAAATTTAAAGTGAAAAAGGTACACCTGTACCCCTGTTGGTAGGACTAGGGTTAAAACGCCTTGATCAGTGGCGCAACCAGAATCTTACCTTGGACGGGGCCATGTCCATCCATATTACTGGACATAAGATCTTGCCTCCGTAAGCTGGCTTATGGTGCCCCTAAATCAGTGGTGTTTCAAGCTTATTTTCGATGTATATTTATTCGTAACTTATAGTGCCTTGAAAACGCGAGTCAAATGAAATACTCGTCATGTGGGCGAGTAAGCTCAAAAAATTTTGAGTCAACAATGAACCTATCAAGAATTTCTCGCCATTCATGGTACCGCTTTATCCACCTAGTTTCGTCCACTCGATGGACTTTACTCTTCAGGAGGTACCTTAGTCTATCGAGGGAGGTAGCTCGACTAGGGGACTGTACTCGGAGAGAAATCCGAGTACATCCTCTGTTATCATGTCCAGTGGTATATATACTGGTCAAATTATAACATTAGTGCGAATTACAATTAAAATTTGGTATTCTGTATTACACCTATCGGATCATTACCGTAACTTGTTCAATCAAGTTATTATGCTGGGGCTGATTTCTTCCGATTATGGTGTTTTGTTTCCAACGATCGGAGTGAATTTGGTGGTAGAGCGATATCACATCTATATCTATACTATTACATAAAATTGCTTATATGGGAATGTTTGTAACGGTTTTTCTTAAAAACTACTGGACGGATCTTAAAAATTATTTTTTCCAATCGCTACACCTGTGAGAAAGACGAACATAGGATACCTCATTTTTCCATTTTCGACTTAGAAATACGGTAAATTCCCTTACACCTAAAATCTTATTTACTCGCTTAAGTCTTTTCGGATTTTGCTTAACCTTCAAGCGGGCGCGCGGGCGGTAATTTACCGCCCCGATCATATAAAAACGCATAGCTTTGCCCCCCTTAGCCGGCTCGAGGTGGGAGAAGTATGCATTCTTAAGTCATACTGTTATAGATACGATACAATAAAATTTTGGGTAAATTTTACCTTCCATACCTTTCCAGCGGTCATCAAACGTTCGGGAATTGTATATTTTGGTATACAGGGTTATTGGTTAAGTCGACCTATTCCCTGCAACACGTTATAATAGGGTAAAAATGCAACAAAATGAGGCCATAAATGTTCGGCCGATTTTCAATGGTCACTGAGATAAATGAATTTTTAGGGTTTTTTGAAATAACCTAGAATTTTGCCATTTAAAGTAAGAATTAAAAAAAAAACTACTAAGGTAATAGGCTAAAGCTTATTTTTGGATTTTATTCAACACTATAGCAGACATTTCTTAATCATTTAAAATTTCAAAAACCTATCACAATTCGAAATTTTTAATTTTAAATAAAAAAAAAGGTTCTTAGATTTTTTTAAAGATATTTTTTAATGTAGTATTACTAAAAAAAAGTATATTACATGGAGTCTGCAGACCACTGGAAAAACATACACGTGTTGTCAGCTTTCCAAAAAGGTGTCAATGTCAATACAAATATTTGAAATAATTGAAACAGCTAGCTACAGCTTGTTCGGGGACCATCATTTCCTTTGATAAATGAAATAAAGCGGTACATTATACCATGCATTTTGAATTTAATGACATTTATTTCATTTTTTATCAAAGGAAATTATGGTCCCCGAACAAGTTGCAGCTAGCTGTTTCAATTATTTCAAATATTTGTATTGACATTGACACCTTTTTGGAAAGCTGACAATACGCGAAAGTTTGTCCAGTGGTCTGCAGACTCCATGGCATATAATTTTTTTTAGTAATACTACATTAAAAAATATCTTTAAAAAAATCTAAGAACATTTTTTTTATTTAAAATCAAAAATTTCGAATTTTGATGGGTTTTTGAAATTTTAAATGATTAAGAAATGTCTGCTATAGTGTTGACTAAAATCCAAAAATAAGTTTAAGCCCATTACCTTAGTACAGTGCGTACTCGATAATCCGGACTAATGAAAACCGGGGCCGATCCGGACTACAGAGGAATTCGGACTAGTGGAAGCCTGTAATTTGATCTAAATTTCGAGGAAATGGACGAATTTAATCAAATTGTTCGAAGAATCTGTTTTCTATTTTCGAAGAATTTCACGCTGTTATTCTAGATTTTGTTGTTTCCAAGAACAAAGAAAAATGTTGTTTTTATTTCGGACGATAATATCACTGTTATTATGAGAAAAAAGTCAGATTCGGATTAGAGAAGCCCTTGAAATTCGGACTACAGAGTGTACAATACAATCTTTGAGGTGATCCGGACTACTGGAAATTCGAGGTTTCGAGGCTTCGGATTATCGAGTACGCACTGTAGTTTTTTTTTAATTCTTACTTTAAATGGCAAAATTCTAGGTTATTTCAAAAAAACCTAAAAATTCATTTATCTCAGTGACCATTGAAAATCGGCCTAACATTTATGGCCTCATTTTGTTGCATTTTTACCCTATTATAACATGTTGCAGGGAATAGGTCGACTTAACCAATAACCTTGTATAGTTGTGCTCAAAATGTTTGTGCTCTGTGTAATATCACTGAAGTGACATGCTTTGCTAAAACTGCAGAACTTATTGTTCACCAGATAATACTTTTTATGATGATAACTTATTTGGGACATACTCTTCTTTCAATTTACCATAATTATGAGAATGGAAGTTGTACGGTTGAGCGCAAATGGAGGGGAAAAGACGAGGGCGGTAAATTACCGCCGCGCGCCCGGTAATGTCACAAAAAATGCGCGCCCGCTTGAAGGTTAATGATGCATTTCCCGTGGTTTGATTTTGACCAAATTAGGTGTGCAGCTTATTTGAGGCATGTGTATGGCATGTTTATAGCACACCGTTATAAATAGGTCCTGCTGCAAGTGTGGATATGGCAAAAGGACTCTTCCAATCACAAAGTGAAAAGAAGTCCAAAATTGATAGAAATCTATATGTTTGGATTTATAGTGAAGATATGAATATACTCTTATATCATTGGATAAATTTTGTATCCTTTCACAATTCTGTGGTCAAAAGTCAAAACAGCATAACTCGACTTATGTCAAAATTGAGTTACATATGCCATCTTGTTAAGCATTTTTTGTTTTATTTTGTAATTTTTTTTTGTGCAAATCGGATAAAAGGTTCCAAAGTTATTAATAAAAAACCTAACAGCATATCTCGCCACGATCAGAATTACAAAAGGTATAACAGCATAATTCCCCATTATGTCGTTATTCCTGTTCGTATTTCGACGAATGAACACTGTTTTACAAGTGGAGGAATAAAAACATAATTGAGGTATGCTTTTATTCCCAAATTAAAAAAAGGTATACCAACTTCACAATTGACTTATGCTATTTTTCCAAAATGTAAAATAGTTTATCTCTTGGTACAATTTAAATAGTGTCCTTATTCCATCTTGATCTGCGTAGCTCATGCATACATAACTAGACTTGTGCTGTTATTCAGATTATAAATTCGCAAACTGAGTACACATATGTGGAGATATGCTATTAGTCAAAATTCACTTTCTGCGAATTTCAATATGTAACTAGAGTTATGTTTTTATTCCGTGGACAAATCTGATCCAAAAGGATAAATAGTACTGGAATTATGCTATTATGCTACTAGTGTGTTATGCTATATCGTAGGAGTTACTTTATATTATAAGATTATGCAGGAGGTTTTCTGCATAATTATTTTTCGAAACATTATTTGAAGATATCGACGAAGCAGCGTTCCACTTCTGTTCATTTACCAGGCTCGAATTACGTACTTCAGAGCAATGTTGAAGAGCGTCGATATGCCAGTGCATCGCTCTGCTTTAGCCCAGTTCGACTTTAAAAATAGGCCAGTGAGTTTATTCTGTCTTTTAATGCAGGTCAGACGGCATAAGTCATCCTCATATTTTCCAGCCTCACCAGCCTCGCTGGTACAGCAAATTCCAGCATTATGTCCTACAGCGTTATCGTAACTCTCCTTCAAACTAATTAGATGCCCCTGTAACACACACTTCGGCTTATTATCCTTTTTGTGGAGTGGACGATGACGCTTATGCGCCAATCTTTCAGGATTACTTCGACGCTCCATTATTTAAGTAGTAATCTTGTGATTGTGCTCGTTCCACCGTGCTACAGTAGATCCACTGGGATTTCGTCCGCGCGTGGGTGTTTAGTAGGTTGAAGTTATTGAATGGCAAGAATAACTTCTTCTTATGTTGGGGGTTAAACGGTAGGGTCTGCCTAAGTCAACTACTTAGCGATTGTGTGGGGGAGTTTGATCTTATTTTGAGAAGCCGCTCAAAATACAATTAAAATGCTGCTGGTAATGTTACCATCCTTGTACTTACATAGAATTGCCTTGGCTTGATATCCACTCTTAATTGCATTTTTTAGCTTGTACGCATGTCTAATATTCTTATTAGCTACTCTGTGGTTAATTTGCTGCATGCGTTCTTGTCATAATTTTTACATTTCATATATCTAATTGAATTCTTTGATACTTACCGAAGCCCGTTATATATTTCCTTTTCGGCTCGAGATATTCACCAGGAGCTCCTAAACTCATTTGATGGTGTATTTGAGCTCTTGGGCGGCCAAAGTACTGATGTTGTTTAGCATTGACGACCATTTTTCCTCAAAGGTAATAAAACTCATCCTTAACTGCTTATTCTTTCACTTCGGTAGAGGAATGCACATTCATAAGTCGGAGATTACCGAAACAGGACTAAATGCGGATCGCGCACATATGCATCCGATGACGTGCCCCTTGAGCTGATTATTACTATAAAGGCTACTCGAAACTCTCTGATACTCTATTCTTTACCATTCCAACTCGCAATTACTGTCGGTAATCTCGCTATTAAGCCTTTTTGTTTCTTGGACTGCAACATGCTCAGTTGGTATTTTTTTGCCTAAACCAGGAAAGTCCTAAGGACACCTGGCTTAATCGGGCAGCGTACATTCTAGGATCCAAAAGAGTAGTTGGTTGTTCGTTTGCGGAGTCTTTTTCGTCCGTCCAATCCGAGGCTTTGTTTCAAGTTTCTTGACTTGATATTTTATAAGAATGAGTTTGATAAGGTTAACCGCGGAGGAGGGCCCTCATGGGGATGCGTCGAAAAGCGGCTTCAGTTTTTGATTCTATAGGTTTTCTGTAACCATATTACGTGAAGTAACCTGAGACGCTGAAGTTGCTAATACTAATTGTCGTACCTTACATCGAGGAAGACAATAAGAGTAGGCCTTTGCCCCCTACTGATTAATTCATTGAAATTATTTTTAAAAAAAGTTTTGTGCTATCAAAATGTAGGACGGAATGCATACTCCCCACTTAAGTAATAAGGAATTTCTTAAGGAATAAGGGTTTTCCCTATATAAGTGAGCCTTTAAGGGAGCTTCGTATTCATAGGCATCACTTATTAAGGCATTGCCTTATTTAAGATTTACTTATTGGGCATACAAAAATATCAAGTAGTTAAAAATTTAAAATTCAAAAAAAAATTTTTAAAGTGTTTAAATAAGAATATGTCAACAAATATATGAATTTATATAAGGTTACTAGGATATGTACCTTAACAAATAAGGGAACCCTTTAGGAAACCCTTAAGCGTTTGCTTAAAGGTTTCCTAAAGGAAAATAGCGTCAGTCCAATAAGGGTTCCCTTACGTATAAGTGGGGACTATAAATTCTAGTGTTTTATTTTATTTTTCATAATTTAAAAAACAACCTTATTCATGAAATCGTGAAAATAGAGTCAACAACTTTAAATCGCGAGACTTCATAACTCAATTATAAGACAAACTTAAGAAATAGCAAAAAAGCATATCTGTACATAAACTGAATGCAATTCAGTTGTAGGATTTGGAAGAACAACTTATGTATAAATATCATACTCGTGGCCTGAGATTATACAATGGAATAATGACATAAATCGAATTACGCTTTAAAATATGTTTTCCTTCAACAAGGAATAACAGCATAAGTCGATTTTTTCGCTATAACTACAAAACTATTATAGTTATCAACAAAATTATTATCCTATAAAAATTTATATTTTTTTCACTCTATATATTGGTAAAACACGTCTTAAAATATTTACAAACTTTTATCACAGAATTTTTGCAAACTTTAAAATGCTCTCCTGAAAAATCAACAAATCGGACTTATACTGTTTTACCTTTTGACCACAGAATTGTTCCTTTAAGATGGTTGGCTGGTTAGTAAAAGTGGTGGCTAAAGGCGAGACAAGCCCAGAGCCCAATTAGCACGAAAAGTGCCGTTTTGAGACCACAGAAATCCGTTAAGCTACTTAAAGGATGGAGGTTCCAGGAAATACAAATGTTGGTGAGGAGACGCACCTAGAGCCATTTAGAGACGTTAAGGAAGTGAAGCAGCTCCTCTATTTTCGCCTCCGACGCATCCTCTAGGATCCTTTAGGATATAAAGGATATTTTTAACAACCAAGTGGTATCTAACTAATATGGCTGTCATATGACTGGAGATGCAGAAGCGTATGCAATAAATTTGCACGAAGTTTAAGTCCTTTTAAAACAGTTTGAATTCTTACAAGGATGTTGTTAGTAAGGAAATCTACATATCATTTGGAGATGGGTGTCACATTACTGGAAATAATGAAGCAGTAGATCTTTTTTTGAAGTTACTGTCTTTAGAATGCATATAGGGTCCTTTAAGGTGAGGAAAAGACTGCAAAAATGTAATAGTTAGGATTTATGGGTTTAGCGCGGTATGTTGAAGCGTATACGGTTGACTATTTATGAGTCCTTTGGAAACAATTTGATTACTTTGAATGGGAACAAGGATATTCTTAACAAGGAAGTGGTATCAAGCCAGCGTTAGTCTACATTTAAACAATTGCTTTGAATGTAATTTGATTGCTTTCAGGTTAAGCAGGAACATTATTCGCAAAAGAGTTATAATAAGGCGAGATGGGTATTTCAATTTATGAATTTAGTAGTAGATTCATTAAGTTCTATTTGTTCCACAGCTCTACTATAAACATAAGATTTAATAAAGGAAATACAATAACGTTAAATGGACAAAAGAGGCGAATTCTCTCGCTGCATTTCGTTGAGATTTCTTGAAACAGGAAACAAACACCGGATATGTAATGTACTCGACGTCCCCTTTCATATGATGCCCCACATGCCGACCTGCGGTTAAAAATTAAATATTGCCCTTTTTTTGTTCTTTTTAGGACCTTTCTGATCAAAATTTTGATTTGGGAAAATGAGTTTTAGATCCTTGTCACCCTAATAATTCAGAAACAACAAAAATAAGCATTACTCTATTTTTTTCTTTCTGAAATGCAAAATGCACAAAAACTGTTAAGCTCGCATGATTTTTGATATTTCCCTCATATACCGTATAGCCCCATGTGGGACCATGGTGCGTTGACTCAGCCGTTTATAGGCAATTTCGAGTCAACGTTACATTGCATATCATTTTAGAGTGTATATAATGTTGCAAGCACTATATATTTCCTATCCGCACATGTACGGAAATTTTGGGCCATGCCGGGATTCGATCTGCGGACCTCTAGATTACTAGCATCGTAGAGTGCGACTCAACCAAGTGAGCCACCGAGCGTAGCTCTACCTTTACTGTACTGACAGTTACAGTGCGAAATATCAAATTTCAAAAAATTTAAATTCCACATAATACTTTTGGGTATACGGTATAATTTTCGAAGAAATGGTCTATATATCATTGCAAAGGAAATTAAATGCAGTTTATTTAGGACATTTTGAAATAGGACTAACACTTTTCCAGTTATTTTCTAAAAACTAAAATTTCCCCTCTTCGTAACCGCCCGCGCCTAATGTCACGCGCAAATAAGTGTACCTTTTTAGTACGTAGGTATAGAGGGAGGGTGTGCAACAATTTGGCATCAAAACTTTCCTCTTTTTTGGATGTTTGGATCTAGAGCTAAAATCACTATACTAGCACCCGAATATAAATGTCATATCAAAAAGCAGTCAAATAAACAAATAAATAAATCAATAAACACAAGTCCTACATTCTATTAACAATAATTATCCCGTTTGTCATACAGTGCCATTATCAATAAGTTGCATAACTTTTATAATACGTTACTGAATAAATTTAGCCTGAAACTCAGCCAACATGCCAAACCAACAAAACGTATGAGTGATATGTTTACTGAATTTCAATTACCAATTCCACAACAAAACACACACAACCTGCATGCCTGGCGTACCTCCTCTTCTCATTGATGCCAATAATTGCACATCAAATATTTAATGAATTATTTTCAATTTGTGTCACGATGAGCCTGTGTGGCGTGCATTGAGGATTCACACTGATTTACTTTGCTTACCAGGCAGACACTGTGTACCCGTCTACGTCTCTTCTGAAGCGTACTGCATGTGCAATGCAGTTTTTGCGGACACTGTTGTAATACGGTGCACTTTTGTGTATGCCAGCGAATATAATGGCGAGTGAACTATGTGTGGATTGTATTATTATTTTATGGATTAAGTAATAATGGCAGACGAAGTGAAATGATAATATAAAATAAATTAAAATTGAAAATCCAATTTTCGTATACTTATACAATACTTAATTGTTTTATTCATTTTCAGTACGAAATATAATAACCATAATGCATGCATGCATATGAGAACAGAAAACCTAAAAACTGAAGTCTCTTCGCATCTACTCGATATCAAAACCATAGTCATTTATTTGAAATGGTCGTTTATTCCTCAATAGACAAATTAGTTTGTGTGAACTCAAACACAAGACATATAACAATTGAAAACCTTTCTGCCAAATAGGCTCGCTAGTGAGATAAATTCACTACCGAAAAAGGATTCAAACACAGACATTTGGGCGACATATAATTGTTACTGCTACATTAGCTCCATCTCATATGTTTTCCTTCATTGTCGACATATTTTTCATAGTAGTTTGCCTTTATTTCGGGGAGTGTCTTTCCGAAATTGAATGCCCTCTCCACTACTGCTTTATTTGGGGACTTACTAAACTTTTCATTTTTCTTTGAAAGCCTTTCAGAACTGGAGATTTTTCTCCTTGTCATCTCAGTCGTGCCATTTACCCTGCAAAATAACATCTCATTGGGCTTTATGTTTGCATATAATACAAAGGAGTATGTATTAGGACTCTGTATTCTTCGTGGCCATAGAGACACATTCAGGCGAGTAAGATGTAGTACAACATTGCGTAACAAAGTGTAGTTCCAGGGAGATTGATCGAGTAATCTGTTTGCCTTCTTTGCCTAACAAATTGCAGGGGTCAAATGGAAATGGTGAAAATGTCGTTTATAAGTTACACGAAGCGAATTGAAAGTATTACTGAGTTGACGTTTGGAAATAAATTTCGTTGGGAGCGAGGTGTGGTATTGTGTATCCCTAAATAACAATTTAGTTTGCATTCACCGTAATATATTCAGCGAATGCTGTGTTGAATTCAAAATAAATTGTCGTAATACTCCATACAATTGAATAAAAGAAATATTTTTATTTGTGTATTGAGTTTTGAGTAATATCATCCATCTGTGCACTGACGGTTTATTTTTTAAATTATTAAACAAAAAAGCCCATGCATCCTTGGTTATTATGTATACCTTATCGTATTACCTTGTATCATAAAAATGGCACTAATCATTAAACTCTGCATTTTAAAAACTTTGCAGCACTTTTACACAAACTCTAATTAGGGAGTTCCTTGTACCAGTCTGCGAGAACCCACACTTGCGGTTTAAATAAGTGCAACTTAAGAACTTTCCACGCGAGAAACTCTACAATCGAAAATAGATACTTGCGCTTTTGCTATGCTTTCCAAATTAATCCAACAACATCCTAGACATCCTCGCTTCCGTCTTGGAGTTTCTGCTTTTCCTTACGAATATGGGAAATATTTGGAAAGGAAGAAAGTGCATACATATATATTTCGGCTTGGCAGATACAGCAGCAGGAGAGCATCAAATTAAGGGAAAAGTTTTCGCGAACGTCAGCCGCATAAATGCAACTGCGGCTTGAATATTTGACGATAGCATCTTTACCGAAAATATATGCCATAATTGAAATTCTAATTAAAACTTCTAGTTTTAAGATAAGGATGGCTACCTGAAAGTTTCATCTTTATAGCAAATGGAAAGTTCTGAGTGAAAAAAAATTAGAGACAGTGAATGTTTTGGGAAACGAACTAATGAATTTTAAATTAAGTCAAATTATCAAATATGTATTATGTACAAAAATGAAAACAGACTAGAGCTAATTTTGCATGATCGTAAATAGACGAAATAATGCACAAAATGTTGAACCTTTCCCAAAAATTTAAGAAAACTGGATATTTGGTTTGAAAGGTCATTTTTTTCACTTCACAAAACATACATAATTCTACATTTCTTATTGCAATAAACTAATTCGCACAATTTCAGAAGATAAAAATTATATGCGAAATGAGTTTCGGAAAAAGTCTATGTATATAATGCAAACACTCAGAAAACTGCGTTTAGTATGCTTAAAGGTTTTTGTACCATTATTTCAATTATGGCTATGACTTTTCAAATGAGTCGGCCATTTGCAAAACTCGTTAAATCCAAAATTGTGAAAAATTGAGTTAATGATGCCATTTTATTCCACTTTTGATGCTCTATAGGTAGGATTAAAAATATTCTAACTTATTTTAATAATTACGGCGTAATAAGGCGATAAAAACTGCAAACAGTTGCAAAACTCGTTAAATCCACTAGCTGTACAGTTGCAAAATACGTTAAATCCAACCACAATATTTTGGTTTCAAAACTCCTTAAATCCATCAAAACAGGTGCAAAATACGACAAATCCAAATTATTTTTTCCGGTTTCTTCGAGTTGAAAGTATTTAAAATGAATTGTACGAGGAGCTGAAAACGCTAAATTCATGGATTTATGTAATAAAACGACTTCATTTCGGAACATATGCTTTGAAATCATGGTTTTGAAAAATTCGGTGCGTCTGTTCACACGATAACTGCCAAAGTAATTAAGCTGGCGGTTTGAAATATTAGTCAGTATGTTGTATTTTATAAAATCTCAAACAGTATTGAAAATTGGCCAATCCGACCAAGGGTTCCCCCTATCTCCCATTCAAATAAACCCTTCGATCCCTCGGCCATAACTGTCGACAGATTATCACTAGCGACCTAAAATGTTGATCCATGCCTAATTTTGACATACCCGTAGAATAGATGGATGGAAAGTAGAATAGGTCCAGCGCAAGGATACCCTACCTCCCCTACAAAAGTATATCCAGCTCTAACTTTATATGGAATGTCACCAAAAACTTCAATTCGGTGTCCTGTTAGATGCCTTTATAAAATATCAAGGGGAAACCAGATCTGAACCATCTACCCCTACCTCCCTACCCCATAAAAAAAAATTGAAATTAAATATTTTCAGGTTGACGCCTCTTCTAGGTTGGTACAAGCGTGGGTATACATTCATCGTGGTGTTAGTACGATTAGAACTCGCGGGTCTCGTTAAGAGGTATATTTTGGAACGCAGAGTTAGGGTACACACAATATACTATTGTTTTGAAGTGTGTAATGCCAGTAACTACATGAAATAGAGATATCCTTTGATTTATGCATATCCTGAAATTGATTCGCGAATTCCAGCCAGATCGAAATAGGTTCAGGTTTCAACAGAAGGATTTCGGAAGCTTGCAGCCTGGTTTCTTCGGCCGAAATTAGTCAAGGACTGCTAAGGCCACTCGATTGTTCTGATTCTGATTGTCTCATTTAAATCTGCTGTACGATTTTCACGGCTGCTTCATAGAGCACATTGCTAGGATCGCAATAATATCCCTGGGCTTTTTTATAATACGGAATGGCGTGATTTTTACGAAAACTTTTGAGCGTTAAATTCAATCGGGTGTTGAATGATAAGTTCAAGTATTGGCTGTATTCCGCAAAGTTGAAGGTTGAAGTTTGCGCTATCGTCGAAGGTTCGAAAGGTACCACGGCCCTGAAGATATGCCATACGAGATAAGCATGTTTTTGTTGGCCTCCAAAAGCGTAATTTCGTATTCGCACAAGTTTCGCATTAGGTTTTCAAAAACGTTAAGCTGACGGTTAATGAAATTAGCCTTTGGAAAAAAAAATTCTCGATCGATTTAGCATTTGTTTACCGATCGTCTCGAGCTTTAGAACCTGTCGTTGGAAAGTCGATTTTGTCGGGCGATCGCGTATCTATACTGTAAGAGTAATTGACTAACAAAAATCGAACAAAGCAGTCGCACCAATAACAACATGTCCGCCAGATTGACAAAATAGATACGCCCTTATGAAGAACTCTTAATTAGATAATCCTGGAATTAAATCAGATCGAGTCCACATCATCTAACTTTATTTAACGTTAACGACGGACTTATCAGCAAATCGAATTCCGGGTATGCGGCTTCATTTCTCGAACATTGAGCGCCTTCCTTTATTTCAACTAAAACAGGGCAGCACAGAAACCTTCCGTCTGAGAAACCCTCAAACCAGGCGATATAAATGGATGTTACACTTGACGGACCCAAGGTTAAAGGCAAACTGATCAACACTTGGATGTGTCAAATGAAAAGCCAGCAACACATTGCTCTCTGCGATGACACGATCAAGATAGAGGTGAAATAGGCTGAGGTATTAGCTACCACCAGATAGGGCGATGTGTCTACATGTCACCGCAAGCAACGCGAGGCCATAGGGCAGTATAAGGAGACGGAGAAAAAGTAAAGTAGATCACTGTAGGTCACTTTGTAAGGAAGCTACAGGGCAATCCCAACAATCCTATCAAGTTTAAAATAAACACTATTGCCGCCAATTAATGCATATTTTCTAGGCTACATTTTGAGTTGCAAAACTCGTTAAACCCCAACTCCAGGTGCGAAACTCTTGAAATCCAAAGAATTTTCTGGTTTATTCAGAAAACTACGAATGTAGGATTATTATGCCATATCGCAGCAATTTATTGAGATCGTCATCCTAAATATATTTCGAGAAGAAAAAAATACAATATGTGCACAATAAACTTTTCACCGGGTTTTGCGATTTCCTCTAAATAAATTACGCTTAACGAGTCTTGCAACTTGTGACAAACCTCTTATTAAGACATTTTTACATTTTCTAAATTATTTTCCCTATTGTTCGAAACAAAAAATGTTTGCGAAAAATTGAAAACATTGAATTTTATTTTGAGAAACATTATTTTCATACCCTATCCTCATTCAGCTAAAATTTTGGGTTGCAAAAGTCGTTAAAAACCCTTTCCAGTTGCAAAAGGCGTTAAATCCAAACTTCTCCTTTCTCTAATCAGGAAAATATTAATCTAGGATTTTGAAGCTGTATCTAGTTTTACTTGAAGCACAATCCTTAACGAAATTTAATGAAAAAGTAAGTTTTTTTAGAAACCTACCAGCGGTTTTTTGCAATTTCCACAAAATAAACTACATGGCGCTTAACGAGTTTTGCAACTGGACGACTCAAATACTTTACAATACTAGTGAATCCGATGTTCAATACTGCGAAGTAGACGCAGCATCTCGTTTGTTTCTGTGACTTGGTTTAACAAAGCATATAACATTATTAATCGTCGTGTACTGACATAATGCTGGAATTTCAGTTCTATCAGGCATTAACATTAAGGGTACCCCATATACAAATTAAGGATGTTTCTTAGCTTTTGACAAAATACATAACCAAGAAATATACATTTTTTTTTGTATTAGTGAGCATCCTTCAAAGTCTTGAAAATTTGTAATTTTTATCATGACATTTACCTATCCTTAATTTCAAATCCTGAACATATGTAAAAATTAATGGAATCGGACATTGGGGTCATGGCGCTGCCATACAACCCCCCAAATTAGGTCCTTCTAAAAAAAACGTTTTCATTTGTGCAACCAAGCCTCATACCAATGTGTTTCTATTATGCCACAAGACATATGTAAAAATGGATAGAAAGGGGGTATGGGAACATAGGGTTGCCCTACAAAAACCAACCAGTTTATTTAACTGAGTTAAAAAAAAAATAACAGGCGCGAAAGTCCAACATTGGACTAATGCCGCAGGATGTGTTAGTGACATCCTATTTCCAAGATCTTATCTGCTTTTTGTTGAGGTAATGAGATCAGCATCACGCTCAGCAGTGTTATTTATCCCCATAAATGGGTACTCCTTTAACATCTGAGTGAGATCATAGTCCATAGTCGTGAGTTCGAAAAACACCATGGAATACGGTGAGATTCGAACTCATGACCCTGTGCACCGAAGGTGCGCGCACTAACCGCTAGACCAACCAGCCAGACTGAGTTACATCAATATTAATTTATATGTCTATATCAAAACTTCAGTAGTCTGGCTGGTCTAGCGGTTTGTGCGCGCACCTTCCGCACACAGGGTCATGAGTTCGAATCTCGCCGTGATCCATGGTGTTTTTCGAACTCACGAGCTTGTGACGGACTATGATCTCACTCACATGTTAACCTTCTGTCAGACACATGTTAAGATAGTCATTGGTAGCACTGGGGTCTGGCCATGGGCGTAGCCTGGGGGGGGGGGGGGCAGGGAGAGGCGGTCGCCCCCCCTGGTCGATGAAAATGGTAAAAAATTGTTGATGTAGTAAAAAAATCGCTGCACTATATAACATTTTCAAAATGCCTTTTTCACCACTACAAGTGCTGCCAGAGAAGCCAAGATTGGGATGCAGTGAGGAGGCGCATACAAATAGATGACAGCGAGTGGCCTCTCGTAACTGACGGAGCCTGCGTAACAGCACACACATTTCACTTTTTTACTGTGGCTGCGTGCATCCCATATTTCCTGTTTCATTTCATGGCTTCTGAGCAGGAGTACACAATCTCAACCGTTAGTTCCCTTCGGGAAGTTAGTGGAATTCAACTTATTTTCATCTGAAAGGGTAACAAATGGTATACAGCTTTGCTTTGTTAGCCCTGGAAGGTCATGTTTTGTCGGATCGACTACGCATCATGAAATTTATCCCATTTTTCGTGACAATTCTTATTATTTGAAGCTGAGTTTTCGTACAGCACTTACCGTCCCGATGTACGAGTACTTGCCGGGTACATTGCGGCTAGACCAAGTAAGCAGGGTAAGTTGGATTTTTGGAAATTGGCGTCGTCGAAACGACGAAGGATGAACTTTGTGTAACTTTTAGAACTCCAGAATTTCTTATGGCTTGTCGATTCGATCCATAAGTCTGTGTCTATATAACTAGCTCGTAACAAATATGTTTATTTTGGAAATGTGGGACCTATTTTTTCAAAAATTATGGAAAAAAATATTTACTAGGACAAAAATAGGACAAATCAGGAAAATGGCTCAAAATTCTTCCTCATTTTAGGAAGATTGCATTTCGAACTCATAAAAATCGGCTCCACAATCGATGTTTTTCCATTCTGAATAAACTAACGATTGAAAATCTGTCAAATTTATAAATATTCTGAGAAAGGGTGATTTGTATGAGGCGTCAAAGTAGAGTGTCGTCGAATCGACGGGTCTCATATTTCAGTGTTTTTCAAGTTCTTATTTTTCTTCTCAGTACCGTATAGCCCCTTGTGGGGTCATGGTGCGTTAACTTAGCCGTTTATAGGCAACGAGTCAACGTTACATTGCATATCATTTCAAAGTGTATAATGTTGAAAGCACTACATATATATATTTCCATTCACATGTACGGAAATTTTGGACCACGCCGAGATTCGATCTACGGATTACTAGCATCGTAGAGTGCGACTCAACCAAGTGAGCCACAGAGCGGGTCTTTCAAGTTATTAAATCAAAATTTTTATTTTCGAGCTGAATCATACCAGCAATAAAATTTAGCCACTGTTAATACTTTGATAAATTTAGAGGAAATCTTATTAAAACCGTTAACCATATTTCAATCAATAAAGGATTTATAAATATTCTGACGTTGCTACTTTGCTAAGATGAAAGTGACAGACGAAACAAACTTATTTCGCAAGTGGAATATGCAGTCCGAGATGCAAAAAATGCACTGGAAATACACAAAGTACGCTCTAAAGGCAGATATTGGTTGAATGTAGTCAGCATGCAGAAGAAAATCATTCTCAGCTCCATTTTGAAAATTTGACTCTAAAATAAAAAAAAAAATGAAATAACATGCGTGGCAGTCCACCAGTAAACTAGGGCCGCACCGCAGATGTGTGAATGACATCCAATTTCCAAGATCTATAAACTGCTGTTTTGTTAAGGTGTTGAGATCAACAGCACGCCCAGCAATGTTATTTATCCCAATCCCAATCTGAGCGACATCATAGTCCGTCACGTCCACAAGCCAGGCTACTCTAAAATTTGCTAACAATATTTCTGCGACCGGAAATTTCAACCCCTAAGAAAATCATGATGTTGAAAAAATTTTGGGCTTGCCCCCCCCCCTGACCGAAATCCTGGCTACGCCCATGGGTCTGGCCAAACCCACTGTACCTAGTACTCTTGTAGGTAATATTTTTTGAAAGTCTTGTTACCTAATTGCACAATTGTGTTATGTGGTGGGTATTTAAATATTTGAATATACTGCGTATTTACGTATGTGTGAAAAAAGTGCTTCAATGTTATCTGCAACTCTCTCGCGTTCGAAGTCGTTAGCTAGCGCGCAGTGGCGTGGCGTCTTTGCAAGCAAGGGATCAATGCTTCCCTTCTTCTGGGAAGACTAAATGCTAAAAGTAAATAAATCAGTTATAAAATTTTCTGAAACTTTTTTCCGCACGTCTAATGGCTGAATTCAAATTGTAAGACAAAACCGGACGGGTAAACTTGCAAGACAAGAACCATTGTTCTTACAATCTGAATTGCAATGCCACTACAAAAGCTCTCGCCGGGTGTTTATTTGTGCTAATAAACGGACGGCGAGAGCTTTTGTAGTGGCCAGCAGACAAGCATTGTGCAATTCAGATTGTAAGAACGATGGTTCTTGTCTTGCAAGTTTACCCGTCCGGTTTTGTCTTACAATGTGAATTCTCCCAATGGCTTCATTCAAATTGTAAGAAAACGACCGGACGGGTAAACTTGGACGATAAGAACCATCGTATGATCATTTCACACTATCCGATCAAAACACGGACCGGCGAACAATAATCACACAGCAAGTATGTATAAATGTTGCCATGCACGCTCCAAAGTTAGTGTACAATGAAGTGACGAGTCGACAAGATTAAAATGCAAGTAAAACACGCGCTAATTGTCTTTGCAGAACGCCTGAACTATTGGTAGATGCAATCGTCTTATCGATCGTACGAAAGATCTTACGAAAGAAAAACAATCGTGTCACGATTTTTTTCTTTCGTAAGACGCGTTCTTACAATGTGAAATGCACAATGCTTGTCTACTGGCCACTACAAAAGCTCTCTTGTCTTGCAAGTTTACCCGTCCGGTTTCGTCTTACACAGCGCCCGCTCTAGCACTTACGGCGCCCCGGGCAAGAGCTAAATTTGGCGCCCCTTAGGTACTATATCGGGCAAATTGATAGTAGAGATAGTATGAACCTACTTGTATAGTTGTTGTTGTAGACCTGAATCCAGATTTATTTCTCGACTGATCTGTGATTTTTGCAGCTTTTGGTCGCCTATGACAGCGAGTAGCTCCGAAACGATTTACATTTTGGAACCGGCTCCCGTAGGCACATTTTTATAAAAACAACACAAAATTCAGTAGCCGAGTAAGCATATGTATAGTAGAAACAAAAATTCACCACAGTTCAGGTGGCTTTGTGAAGAGTTTGTTCGGAGTTCTAATATAAAAGCTTACCAATATTCCACTAAAACACTCAAAACATTTTAGAAAAATCGGCTCTGGAAAATTTTGTGCCAAAGATTGATGTTCATTCGCATTACACTAACCTTTTGGAGTAGTATTCGATAACTTCTTTACACCCTGCGCAAATAAACAGAACAGATAAACTTAAATTAGCCGGATCTCTTCTCGAAAGGATTTCTTTAGCGGTTTTAACCGACGTCAGAAATGCCTCTTCAAAATTATTATTAGAGAATAAAATCACAGCTTTTTAAATCGGGGAACCTATCCCAATCGCGATATTAGCATGTCAGGAAACATATTAGAGAGGAATACTATCGGTGGCTCCATCGTACCCACTTATATTACTCAAACCCAATCCACATGTCGAACATGTCAAATTCGATAAGCAAGGATGGGAAATTGCAACCCATTAAAATCGAGTTTTCTGAGTCTTCCCTTTCAACATTTTTCTAATTTGCTTTGTGGGAGGAATTTATCGGTGTTTATTTTCCAACGACTTGAGAAAAGCATGTTTTAATTTCTGAGCGACTGAATAAGTTGTAAAATGTTTTTTGGCATTTAAGTTTGAAAATTGAATAATTAACACTAGTATTGCCTAATCTTCTTCTCCAAGAAGCTATAATTTATGCGTTTTGACACAAGTCGCAACAAATACCTAACGACGAATGATGAAAAAATGTGGGCAAATTGAGGAATTCATGTCTTATGTTCACTTGATGCTATCAATCACAAGTTCAATGTTGAAAGAGGAAACGGAACTTGAAGACAATAGGGAATAGCCAAATCAATGCTATTGAAACTGAAGGAAATCATCCACGCAAAGATCAGGTGAAATGAAGTTGAATTATTGTAATCGAAAATGCTTTTATGTCTCGAGTGAGAATGTCTTTTATTTAAAAATTTGGTTGCCCTTCCCTTTAATAGGAATTATGGATAAGTAGGTCTAATTAGAATCCTTTGAAGAAAAGGAACTAACTTTTCAATAGGAACACCAATTTATCACATCATTCTGCAATGAAAAAATATTTTTTTTTTTTGGGAGGAACTTTATTATTATATAACTTAGCGAATTGGGCCATTTTGCTTTTCGAAAGCGGAATAGGTGCTAGCATCATAAGCGGAACATTTAGGAAACTTTCTCTAAGCACCTCGTATCGATTGTTGACTTTTTTGATAAATTAAAAAAATGTTCAACAGGTTTTTATAGTTACCTAAAAAAAACCTTATTCTGCCGTCTCGAAAAAATGGGTATATCGGTTGTAAAATGCTTCGGTGCCAGTTTGTTTCCTACCTTGCGGCATTTTGTTTTAACTCATTTTATTTTTATGTAGTTTCTACGTTTTGCTTTCTACTAAATTGATGTTGATGTTAAATTTTTTTCACTCGTTTATTTTTTATTCGAGTGATTGCCAAAAAGCCGCCCCTAGAATTTGGCGCCCCGGGCGACCGCCCGGCTCGCCCCCCCTTAGAGCGGGCGCTGGTCTTACAATCTGAATTCAGCCAATCAAATAATCAAAAGCAGCTTACTTTTCCATCACAATGTACACAGAAAAGCTCGATTAGCATGCGCACAAACCACACACCCAGTCTATGAACCAACCCACTCATTTCAAAGTACGCAAAAGAATGAATAACGATCAACGCGACGCTATTGTACCGCAGAAGCAACTGGAACTAATGCTTATATGGACGAAGAATGACGCCTACAGTTTTTATGGGCTTCTCGTCGGGAAAATGAACTACGGGGAGATGCAGTGTGCTAGAATTTATTCCCTATTGGAGGTGGACTTATTTCTACCTTTCGTTGCAATTATCGAATTGCGAGTTCAGTTCGCCCCAAAACCAACTACCTAATGAATGATGAAAATTTTTCTTTTGTTCTGTTAGAGTAAAATTTGTAGTGATTTATGATCGCGTTTTTATATTTTTGTACTTTCATGTAATCGGTATGTACTGAAAACTATTATGATTAACTGATGAGGTGTAATATTAGTTCCTCATTAAAGTAATTTCGTGAAAATATTTTGTAGAAATTAGAGTGACTTTACGTACCTGGAAAACAAAAATAATCGTATGTATTTCAGCGGAAGAATTTTAACAAATCAAGGAGTAATTCAATTAAATAATGAATAAAGAATGGTTTGCGCTAATTTAAAATGCGAACAGTGTCAACCAAACTCTTTCAGTTTCGACTGATTTTTTTTAATTTTTTTAATACAGTAGTATCCGAACAATCGAGTAACCGCAACCAGGGACTTACGTTTTTTCATATGAAATATACAGAATCAAATGAAAAATTCAAATGTCTGTTGCTCTCATCAGCAACACTTAATTACTTCGAATTTCTTTTTTTTTTTTGGTCAGTGCTAGTCGCTTGGCAGATTTCCTGGTTATCACTTATTTGAACTTTTAGGCAATCCTCCAATTTTTCTATGAAAACTTCAGAAAACGACCTTTCGATTATCCAAATCACCAAAATGTCAACATTAGTTCGGATAATCGGCGCTTTACTGTACTTTAATACATTTTTCGAGTTGTTTATATTTTTAAATTAAGTTCTAGAATAATTTACTTGAAAATGCTTCCCTCCATTCCAAACTCACGCCACGTCACTGCACCGCGGCAGCTAGTCGCGCAAAGAAAACAGGATCAAACGTACCACTTTTTTACGAATATAATCATTATTCGTGTAACATAACGTTACAAAATAATATAATGGTTTTCGTTCCCCCATGCATTTTAGTTTTTAGGAATTCAGTATTTACATCTCATATGACTTTACGTAGTCAATTGACGTCATATCCTTTTTACCAAGCCATTGATGTGTAGGTACCAAAACTTGCTATTGTTCTATAATATACTACACAAATTTTATTATATGTCTACTTACAATAAGAAATTAGTTGGTATTTCACACACATCACGAGTGGGTTTGGCCAACAAAATGTCCTTATAACTATCCTTGCGGAACTCATCGCGATCTAGTTGTTGCGCAGATCTGAAGCTAAAACTATTTTAGCAAGCTACCGGAAATTTAAACTTAATAGCTAAACTAGAAACATGTTAAAAATAGTGTCAAATTCGAAGAAGGTCTGGCCAAACCCCAGTGTCAGTTCGAGAGTTAAACGAGTACCCATTTATAGGGATAAATAACACTGCTGAGCGTGATGCTGATCTCATTACCTAAAAAAAAAAAGCAGATAAGATCTTGGAAATAGGATGTCACACATTTTGGGGCCTAAGTCCAATGTTAGATAGTCGCGCCTGTTATTTATTTTTTTATCAAAACATCAAAAAATGCAAAAACGAATGGAATCGTACAATTCGACCATGCTCCTCCGCTTCCTCCAAATAAAGTTTTCTAGACAATTTTTTTTTAATTGCCTACTTTTTCCAACCAAACCTCCCATAAATATTGTTTCATTGACGCCATGGAACTTGCGTGAAAACATATGATCAAGAATGGGGGGAGGGGGGGGGGGGGGGAATAAGAACAAGTCATAGGTACGCATTAACATAATTTTAGCCGGAGGAGAGAGAGAAATTACTCTCGGTCCGGTTCCATATTACCATTAACCATTAAAAGATGCACGTAGTTTTTTCTACGTAAACGGTTGGATGGGGTCTGCCAGAAACCGATATAAAAATCTTTCTATAACTTTAATTTAGGCTTTTTAGACACTGTTTTTGTTACTGGAGCTTACTGTGAGGTCTTTAGAGGAAATTGTAATAAAAATAAGTGAAATTCAATTAATATTGTTCATGATTGATTTTACATTAGAGAGTTTTAGCAAGTCGTTGGAAATAATACGACATAATTTGACATTTCATATAAAAATTCGCTTGCATACCGTATACGAAACAGCATATCATAATTTAGCATGTCCTAAGGAGGCATAGATATATTTCCGTGTATTTGACGTCTTTAAACAGTCAAAATTGTCGGGTCGCGAGTTTTAGCTGTTGTAAAATTAGTTTAAAACTCTCGTAAGAGTTTTACGTACGATTCGCGCGGGATTTTTCCCTTGAAAATTGGGAATTACGTATACGTCAGTATAAAACTCTCTATTGACACGAATCAATCTACTCTGTTTTAAATCTGCGCGTACTTAAAGAAAAAAATTCTTTAGACTAAAATATATTTGGGCCGGTTTCTCGTAGATATTTATCAACCACTTTAAGCTATCAATTCTTTAAAGCGTTGTTAAGTTATCAAATCGTTAAAGCATGTATAATTTATAATGTGCGTTTCCTCAAAGTCTCGTTAATTTTATCCTAAAAGTATGCAAAACGCACATTAATATAATTGCTTAATTCGTCAAATAAAATGTAAAGCTCTCTTTCATTTGTGTAATTCTAGGCTGGCAATACTTATAGCATATGGAAACGCGTTCATAGTTCAGAAACGATAAGTAAGCGCTGGTCCAATGTAACAGCGCTTATATGAGACAAACGTAAAACATTATTCGTCGTTTGTCGTTATTCTTGTGCTGAGTGAGTGAATCGAAGTGTAAACCTTAAATTTAACAAAAGGTCGAAGTTATACTGTGCGTGAGGAGTAACATAAGATTTTACATTGGAATTGTTCTGAAGAAATGGGATAAAAATAGGTTTAATGTTTTTTTTTCGTTAGTGTCATCTTAGATTAGAGACCAGAAAATGTGATAGATAGATACGTCGCCCATACGATCAAACTAGGCTTCATTTCACTGCTAAGGCACCTAATCCCACACATAAGAGGGAGAGCTCAGAGGAGTTCAACAGAATAGCGTCTTTCACTGCAGGAGACGTTATTCCTACTGTCACACATCCTAAAATCCTTGGGGTTCACTTAGACACCATGATGAAGTCGAATCGACACGTCGACGTTGTTATTAACAAAATCCACAGTCGAAATAACGTTCTAACTGGCACTAGCCAGCAGTTCCTGGGGAAAGGATATAGAAACCATGCTGGCGACATAAAGCGATTGATCGAGCAATTGTGACGTCGGGGTGAGATTTCGAAGACAATTAGCTTTGATCTGGTATTGCCACACGAGCGGACAAGTCTTAAAACTTTTCCAAAAACCAGGTGCGTGTCTCGTCTAAGCGATAAGACTTAACCAGCCCATGGGAACTGTCTTGCTTTAAATTAGAGCACCCTTAAATTTAAAGCTGAAACAAGGAATAGAGTTTATCTATTTTTTGGATTCTTCAAATTCATACATTTTCTTTGTTTTTGACAGAACGAAAAAAAAAACTTGATTCGAAATGACCGTGTTAATGCAGCATTAGCGTAGATAGGGCGCTCGTCTTCAAATCATAGGTTCGCGAGATCGAATCCCATTGTAGGGGCAGGTAATTTACTATGCTTACCAACATTTGGCATACAAATCGACCAGATAGTAAGTCAGTAAATTAACTGACAATCTGTCAGCTTTTATGGAAAATAACTGTGCCTGATGACTGAAAAGTGTGGATCAACCTTCAAGAGTGCTTTCGATTGATTTTACTTTGCTTTTTTCTCAGTGTAGGGCCTCTCAAAAAGTTGGCAGGAGGGCCCGACATAAGTTGTTCCGCCACTGGTTATAGTGTAGTATCCAGGCGATAAACCTAGGACATCAGATTGCAAAATGTGGTGGAGACAATTTTTTTTTGGTTCTTATGTTTTTTGGGGTCCTGAGCACGAATCAGGAGCTTCTCACCATCATTTCGTTGCGGAGCAGCGTCAAAATCGCGAAAGACCCTAACATGTTTGATGTTTTTACGTTATTTGGCCCCTAACTCTGAAACTATTTATATTTCTGCGAAAAACTCTCGATGAATATTTTAGAGAGCGCATAATTGCGCGTCCAAAGAGACATAAATACTATGAATCCGTTGAGCGGCACTACTACAATTGATAATTTAAATTTGCCATTTTTAACATAGCTCCGTATTATGAATCACATTTTGAGATTGAACCGTTTTTCATTTTTGGTCGCAACAGTTGCATTTTTTTTTGTGCATTTTTATGTGCAGAACGTGAATCCGTAACTTCCCACAAATTTCGTTGCAAAACATGGTCTAAATTGCAAAAAACGCAAAAAAAAATTATTATCAATTATAGCAATACCGCTTAACACATTTTCATGATTAATGGCGGGTTAGACCCGCAATTATGTTTTCTCTAATATTTTCATGTACAGGTTTTCGGAGAAATATACACTTTCGGAGTTATAAGCAAAAGAACGGGAAAGCTCCGAAAATTTTCGAGGTTTTGACCCTGTTCCGCAACGAAATTTTGGTGGGAAGCTCCGGATTCGAGCTCAGCACCCCAAAAAACATAAGAAACAAAAAAAATTCTCCACCACACTTTGCAATCTGAAATCACCTATAGTTACTACACTATTAATGGAATAGCATTTAATTTAATTTTATATTACTTGATGTTTAGGTGATGCGGCAGAGCCCTCGGACCCCTTGTCGATATTGATGTACCAGAAATTGGATGTCGGTACTTAACCTTAATCTTACCCTTGTGTGAAAAATCACACAAACGCATTTTATTTCCGATTTTTCCCTCTGACTTTTCCAACCGATACCTATAACTCGTCTTGACTTTTCCTAAAACTTCGATTTAAAAAGAAAAACATGAGTTAAAAAAAAACTATTTTTTATTTGTAGATATTTAAAAACTTACGTTAAGTACCCTCATGTGTGAAAATTCACACATATGATATTAGCTGTGTGTTTTCTATGGGTGAATTTTATTTTTACCGTAATAATATTGCGAAATCGACCTTTTCACAAAATGCATGAATCGATAGCGTTTGGAGTAAATTATTTATGTGAGAAATGTATTTCATGATTAAATTCTGGTCTAGGACACACCATAATTGAAAATCTTTTGAAACATGCAGACTCAGGTCCTGGTGGTCCAGTCATATTAGCATTTCAAATACGAAAAAACAGAGTAAGGCTAATTTTTGTAGTTTTTGAATCAATGGGCTCCCAAAAATCTAAAACTCATTTTGGAAAAAAAAATTTTGAGCGAAAAGGTCCTAAAAAAAGACAAAAAGGATACTCTTTAATCCTTGAACAGAGGTCGTCATGCGGGGTATCATATCAAAGGAGACGTCGAGTATATTACATATCCGGTGTTAGTTTCCTGTTTCAAGGACCCTCAAGGTAATAAATCGAGCTTAACCCATTTCTTCCCAGCGTTGCGTATACGCAATACGAAGTTTGACCTATGTAAACACCACCAAATTTGAATTGAAATGGAAAAGGAGTCATGTAATTTTTAATGGACATTTCTTGGCTCTATTTCTGCATATTTGTTATAGCAAATCACCCATTGGGTCCTTAACCCTCATCCAGCGGGATAGGTACAGGTGTACCTTTTTCGTTTTTAAAACACCGTAACTTTTTTGCTATGGGTCCGATCGGGTTGAAATTTTCTGACATCTCTACGATTTTAGTTCAAAATATGTATTCCAAATTTCAGAAATGTGTGACCACCCATCCCCAAGTTAGGGAGCAAAATTAATCTTACACCCTTTAACGGCGGCAAAGGTAAATTTGTACCTTCATATATTTTGTATGAAAGAAAATTTACAAAAAACGAAAATAAAATATTTTTGGTGAATGCTCATGATAGTTGAATGTGTGTAGTGGGACGCAGCCTCCGCATCACACGAAACAGCCGTGGAGCCATGCGCTGCCGACCCGTTTCCCTTTAGTGCGGGTACACAAGTAAATTACATTACTATATTATTGTTAAGAATGTTGCTCTCCGAGCGATTTCCCGATTTACGGGCATATCCACTCGGAGAGTGCAAAACTATGACATTCATCGGTTTCGATTGAATGCATATGGCACGACACTCTCATCAGGTGCCGCCGCTAGTGCCGTGCCATATGCATTCAAGGACGGCACGACCGAGAATGCACCGGCTGGTTGTTACTCACCGTATATAAACCCGAAAAAATCATACCATGCTACGGATCATATTTTGAACGAATAGCAACATACTATTTCTATGATCCGCGCAACATCCCAATGTTTTGGCTATAACGCCAATGGTTAACACAATAGTTGAATGTGTGTAGTGGGACGCAGCCTCCGCATCACACGAAACAGCCGTGGAGCCATGCGCTGCCGACCCGTTTCCCTTTAGTGCGGGTACACAAGTAAATTACATTACTATATTATTGTTAAGAATGTTGCTCTCCGAGCGATTTCCCGATTTACGGGCATATCCACTCGGAGAGTGCAAAACTATGACATTCATCGGTTTCGATTGAATGCATATGGCACGACACTCTCATCAGGTGCCGCCGCTAGTGCCGTGCCATATGCATTCAAGGACGGCACGACCGAGAATGCACCGGCTGGTTGTTACTCACCGTATATAAACCCGAAAAAATCATACCATGCTACGGATCATATTTTGAACGAATAGCAACATACTATTTCTATGATCCGCGCAACATCCCAATGTTTTGGCTATAACGCCAATGGTTAACACAATAGTTGAATGTGTGTAGTGGGACGCAGCCTCCGCATCACACGAAACAGCCGTGGAGCCATGCGCTGCCGACCCGTTTCCCTTTAGTGCGGGTACACAAGTAAATTACATTACTATATTATTGTTAAGAATGTTGCTCTCCGAGCGATTTCCCGATTTACGGGCATATCCACTCGGAGAGTGCAAAACTATGACATTCATCGGTTTCGATTGAATGCATATGGCACGACACTCTCATCAGGTGCCGCCGCTAGTGCCGTGCCATATGCATTCAAGGACGGCACGACCGAGAATGCACCGGCTGGTTGTTACTCACCGTATATAAACCCGAAAAAATCATACCATGCTACGGATCATATTTTGAACGAATAGCAACATACTATTTCTATGATCCGCGCAACATCCCAATGTTTTGGCTATAACGCCAATGCTCATGCTTAGAGAGATTTATTATAGCATCAATAAGTTGAGAATCGAGTTATGTAAAGAAGTATTTGATTTACGAATTTTATTTGTAATGATCAAGGTCCTTGGAGATATCGATCTATAAGGACTAGGCTAACTCATACAGCGGTTTTTGGTTATTTGACATCAATCTTTTACTGGCATACCAAACTTTTTGAAGTAATGGCTTGGGGCAACCAATACAATGTATTACGCCTTCTTTCCCCCATAACATGTAGTGAAAATTAGGTTTGTAACAAATGCTAAAATTTTGGATTTTAGCGGTTGATTTTCTTTACCACAAATTCCCATAATTTGTATTCCATCACCTTATATTTATTATTTGTGTAATTCGGGACCTCCACCCGAGTTCCTTTTGAAGTTTCAGCTGAAAACCAGCAGAAGCATCCAACCAAATTTCTAAATGGATATTTGGGTGGTACATAAACTTGGTTGAATTGTACGTCGGTACCATATATAGATACTGATAACTGCTATAGAATATGCCACATGTCTTCGGTTTCTTGTTTTAATTTTTCAATCGATCCTTGGATTTAATAACATATACGAGCAAATATATTACAATTAACCAACAACAATCACAATTAAAAATTTAGATATTTTTCTACTATAGGAATTGGCCTGAGTTTAGATTTACAAAGATTAGAGACTGAAAATTACACTAGCCGATTCTACTTGGTTGTTGCTTGACAGGACCTTTCTTTCATATAATAACACATTTACTCATTTCTCCAATATATTTATTGCTTCAAATATTGTTGTTTTATGGAAAATAACGAGAATGTGATAATTATTGACGTCTTTTTAGTTAGCGATAACGGGTTCTAGTAACAGAATAATATATTGGGGGCACAAGACTCCACAATTCGCAAATCAAACATACCAAATTCCTCTAAAATAATTAATGACTTAATTTGAACCGTTTTCTACTTTTCATTTGGAAATCAATTTTAGATTTCGTCAAATTAAAATTCCAAGCAACCCATTTTTTCAATTTTCTTTTTAAAATTTTGCCTATTTCCTAAATTTACCCAGTCCAAAAATTAAATCCACATAAACCCAACTTCTTAAAACATTCACTTCGGCAAAAACAGTTACTAATTTGTGACTAGTCAACATAATATAACGGTTTTACGGTCAAAATTCATACAAATAGTGAAGATTTTCATACAAAATGTACTAAGGTACAGGTGTACCTTTGCCGCCGGCAAGCGTTGTAAAAATCTGCCGCTGGATGAGGGTTAAGGATATCAGAGAAAGTAATACTATGTTTTTTAGGACATTTTTCGTCATAATTTTAAAAATATTTAAATATCTTAAAATCAATATCCAAATGCACTTTCTATACGAAAAACAATTGCTAATTATTTAATTCCACTTGATTTTGGAAAAAGGTTGGTTCTTGCTGCAGGAGCATGTGTTAAACATAGGTGATGCGTTCACGGAACGTTGGGAGTTTCCCGGTGCAGTAACACCGAAGCAAACGCATAAAGAGCACAACCTTTTTTTGCTATGTAACGCAGGTTTCGCATCAGCAATATCTTAAAATGAGTTCCAAATACCTCACTATCCACGAGACACATGTGGCTCATGGTATTCATATCCAGTACTCTTTTGTGAGTCACATGTGTCTCATTGAAGAAAGGAAAACGATAAAAGAAGTTGCGGGACAATGACAGTTGGATACACTTGTCAGTTGGTCTAAAGCAATTTTCCAAATACATATTTCATGATAGTGTCGAGATTTCCAAAAATATATCAAGGATTTCTACAGTGGGTAAAGCGGGCCTTTGTAGTGAATGTATATGTACCCTGAAAAGTCTATGAAATTATTGGTACAATCATCACTCCACGGTATGGTCTGAAGTCAACAAGTAGGGATCAAAAACCTTTTCCATTTAAGGACAGTTTTGTTAGGACAGCGCTACTAAGCAAATATTTGCTAAACTTTTGTGTAGTAAATTGTTCTCTTGCACTATACGCAAGAACATATTTATTTCTATTATTTCTCAACTTACTATTTACTTTTGTCACAAGGAATAGTGTAACAATCCGGAATCGCTGAAAGATGGTAAGACAGACTTCCCGGCGATAATTGTGGATAGCAGTCAACATGGTAAGCAGTTCCCCTCTATGTATTTTGGCTGTTGATTAAGCACCTAAATTGTAATACTCCTGTTCAAATCTGAGTTAGAAACTATCAAAAACAAGCGAAATCCGGGACAAAGTTACTATGAATTACCACCAGACGCTAACGGCAAAGTACGGCCGACCTCCATTATATTACAAATGGTCAGTTACTCGTACATCTTATCTAATAGTTAGCCTTTGCGTATAGAGAAGATTTGCAAAATTTTCAGAAAGCTTTACATAATATTGGAAAGAAAATAGTGTGCGTCTTATCTATATGACATGACCAACCACTAGATAAGGTGTACGAAAATCCCGCCCAAAATGTCATCTATATCGCTATAGTGAGTGTTTCAGGATTTTACCACTAAATTTATCATTTGCCATATAAATCAACAATTTTTTGCAACACCAAGAAACTCCCAACGTTGCGTCAACGCAGCATCACGTTGGGAGCCACTGGTAACACTTACTGAAATTTTTCAAATTTTTTTTTCTTAATTGTATTGTAATTGATTGGAATTTACCAAAAAACTTTATAGTTTCAGCGTATTTTTATTCTTGGGAAGAAATGGGTTAAATGTAAATGAGTCAACTGTAGTAGTACGCAACTACGGCTTATCATGGCATTGATAAACCGACCCTTAATGTCGAATGTCAACAATGTACTCTTCTCATAACCGAAATAGTGTCCAATTCAACATAAAGCACATTTCTAACTTAAGGAAATTCGCCCAAATAACATTAAAATTGCATATGTGTGAAGATCCACACATGAGGGTACTTAACGTAAGTTTTTTTCAGGGTAAGATGAAGGTTAAAGGTTAAGCTTATTAGCAATGCTCGGGGCTGTGGGTGGACATCAACCCTCAAACTAGCCATAGGTATAGGCGTTTTGCCCATTATCCTAAAAATGAAGCTGAAATCTGTGTTGGAAAATAAATATATTCAAAGTATCAATATAATGTACGTATAGTAAAATACACACATGCATACAAAACCAAAACAAACTTATTTTCCAACTTAAAAGTCGTATAACCTTTCGAGCTATTTCTATTTTCACATTGTATTACTGTTGGCTAAACTCCAAAATGAAAATTGTTTCCCATTTGATACCGACCGCAGAAAACAATTTCCCATTTGCATCCATAGCATGCAGATGAACAGAATTGAAGATTTCAACAGAAATCTTATATAATGCAGAAACTGCAATATCTTACCAACCCAATTATCCATAAAATTTCAGTCAGAAATCTAATTGTAGAGACGGCAATTACATGGCCAGTTGATTTTACTCAAATAAATGGAAAGGTATTTTCTTCTTCTTTTCTTTTTTTTTTAGATTGAGCAATTTTCTTAAATTTTAATTAGGATAACAATAGAGTGTAGCACCGCTATCTGCATAATTTTATTGGTGAATTATATAGCTTTGATGAAATTCTGAACTGTAGGGCTATAATTTTCGGAACATTTCTTTTAGAAAATTGAGTTAGATTGGAGTTTGAACAAGCAGAAATGCACGAATGTTCGACTATTCGCACCTTGAATTCCAGTCGTGCTACGGACGTATAAATGGCAGATTATTTTCTTTACACTTCTAAATGCTCCCTTATCGTACATATGAATAGGAAACATGAAAGATTTAATTTTTTGCAAAGATGTATATCTTATAAATAATAATATTAAAAATTCAAGTTATATTTCATAGATAAAGAAAAATAAAATAAGAAAAAATGTAAAAAAAGCGATGAAATGAGCTGGACTATATTGTAAATGGCACAACCTGCAAATAGTTAAACAAAATTCTCAAAGTTGCATTTATTGTAATTTTTTGCATATACAAACATTTTAATCCTTGATATTTTGAACTGTATCCTTTATTTTTGATGACAGCTTCACATCGGCGACCCATACTCTCTACCAGTTTTTGGCATGTTGCCTTCGGTATGGCATACCAAGCTCTCTGTAAGGCAGCCCAAAGAACATCCATATTTTGATAATTTTTTTTTTGCTACTTCCGCCTTAACTTCGTTCCAGAGGTTTTCTATAGGATTTAAATCAGGACTTTGTGCTGGTCAATCCAAAACGTCAATTTTCTCCGCGGCAAACCAATTCTTCACAAGTTTGGATGTGTGTTTTGGGTCATTATCCCTCATAAACTTCCAGGTAATTGGCATGGAATCGAAAGCGTATGGTTCCATATGGTTTTTCAAAATATTTAAATACTGATATTTTTCCATTTTGCTATTAAATAAGGCCTACGCCATGCCACGAAAATGCACCCCATACCATAATATTTCCGCCGCCATATTTTACCGTCTTCTGGGTGTATCTGGGATTATATTCTTGGCATTTAGGACGAAAAACAAATGTTTTTCCATTTGGACCCAACCTATTTATTTTAGTTTCATCCCTCCATAAAACATTTTTCCAGAAATTATTGTATTTTTCATGAAGATTTTTAGTTGAAAACTTTTAACCTTCCGGCGGGCGCAATACTAATCCTAACACGATCGGGCGCAATGCATCTGACAGATTAAGTGCAGAAAAAGGTATGAAACTAAGTTTCTGTATATTTTAGACTCTTATTTATTGTTGCATTGTCTTTTTGAAAGAGTTCTACGTAATTTTAGAAACAAAAACTGGCTCACAAAGTTTGATACCCTTCACATTTTAACCTTGCGGCGGGCGCAATACTAATCCGAGCACGATCGGGCGCAATGCATCTGACAGATTAAGTGCAGAAAATGGGATGAAACTAAATTTCCGTATATTCTACACTCTTATTTATTATTGCATTGTCTTTTTGTAACAGTTCTACGGAATTTTGTTTGATACCCTTCACATTTTAAATTTTCTAAGAATATTCCGCTTTTAATCGCTTCAATATTTAAAAAACCTTCAACAACTCGACCGCTTAAAAAATGTGAGCTTATTTTACTAAAAACACACTATTGAACGATATGGTGAGCCTAGAAGTCAACACAACGTTATTACGCAATGTGAAGAGTATAACAATTGGAAATTTTCATAGAAAAGGAGAAAATAACGCAATCGGATTAGAATGCACTCAACGTCTCCTTTGATATGATATGGCACATGCCCGTTCCGCATTAACGACATTTCTGTGTCCTTTTGGTCCTTTTTAAAATCAAAATTAATTGTTGACCTAGCTTCATATCTAGCACCCAAAATATTATAAAACAAAAAAATTACATTTGATTATTTTTTCTATTGAACATTAACCTTCCTATACCCGCGCGTTGGTCTGTCAGACCGACAAAACCCTTTTTTCAATTTTTTTAGCTTAAATGAAAAGGTAGCGGGTCGAGTTTTTTGCTAGTTGCCGGATTTGTTCCTGACTTTATTTTAGTGCATCTCTTGTGATTACGCAAGACGGGCGTATTGGTGCATTTGGAAGGAATTGTCTGTGAGACCGACGCGGGTATAGGTGTGACTTTTTGTGTCAGTATAAAATTAGTATGTTAATTTCTTTTTAGTGTTCTTTGAGTCATTCTTTGATTCTATTTTAGTACACATCCTGTGTTTATGCGAGACGAAAGAATATTTTTGTCTTTTAAAAGGAAAAGATGTTTATGTTGAGATTTTATAGTTCCAAAGTATAAAAGTTGCAATGTTGAAGTTTTTTCGCAAAAAACTGATTAAAATGGAAATAAAGTTATTGAATGACATTGTTGTTTCATTATACACTTTAGTTTTATTATTTATTATCCTCTATTTATCTTTTGTTATGGAAAAAAACACAATTTAAAAAGGATTGAAAATCATCGGTCTGTGAGACCGACGCGGGTATACGTGTAACAAAATTTGACGCGGGTATAGGAAGGTTAAAAAAGAACCACTATTTAAAATTCTGTATAAAAGTCTACTTTATATAATTTGATAATAAATTATAGCAGTAAAATATCATTACTTACATTATATACAATAATGCCTACATCTCATAAAATTTAGAAACTTATAAATCTTAAATTTCCTAAAAATGTTTTATTCGATACTACATTTTTTGTTTTCATGCCGCTCCCTACCTCAACTCATGCAGACTTATATGATTTGCGGTATTGATTTTAACCTCCAACTTAGTGAATGGGACGTGTTGAAAATTTGGGTGAATTTGCTTTAGCGGTTGGAAAGATATTCAGAAATACACAAAATTTCAATTTCACATTGGATTTTTATGATTTGATGGCGAATTTCAAGATCGATTTTCGGACCCATTTTTTGAATTTTGGCAACTGCGGTTTTCACCATCGGGAAGGGCACATTTTTTTCAGTCGAAATCACTAAAAAAGTGAAAATCGAAATGTTTACACGATAGCCCCTTTTTAACTTTCCCGGTCACATATTAAGTTAAGTTTAATTCATATAAAATTTGCATAAGAGGTTTTTCTTCCCATGTTTCCTCTTACTTAATTGTTATATTTATATTTTTATTACACACAATTATTTAATTTATTTTTTTTTTGTAGCTTTTACGCTATTTCGAGATATTTAATTTTAGTTGTATGAGCAAGTGCTCGATCTCTAACTCAATTACTCAATTCTCAATTCGACGCCACAATTAAAAAAAAAAGAACACGGTGTTATTCAGAGCGTGGGGAAAATGCTACCCCAAAACGACAAGGCCTAGGCTCATTCACCGCAGCTGACCTCGGCCTGATTGGTAAAATTGAGCTACGAGGTCGTAGCGCATACTCGCACTTTGACAACCTGGTCCCGCGTGACTGGGTTCCAAACATGATCGCTTTAGCTGAATAAAAAGTTATATTTGCTGGAAATATTGCGATCACATCACAGAATACTAAAAGAGCTGGACTATCTCGATAAAACTGATATACAGATTACCGGATAGTCCCAAAAAATCCAATCTAGTTGAGACGGTGACCAGACTACGGGGTTTTTGTTCAAATTTCTATAGATATAATTAGAGCCCGGATTCTCGTGCAATTGCACGTTAATGCACGAAATTGCGCTTTTCAAGGTATATTGCACGAAATTGGACGTTTTAAGGTTTTTGCATGAAAACGAGCATTTGCATTTTTAACCCTGTTTCATAACAATTCTTCCCAGAAATTGTGCCATGTGCAGACTTTTTTGATATACAGAGAAGAGAATAAAAGTATTCAGAAAGAAAACACAAGTCAAAAACAATAAAACTAAACAAAGTAGTGCACTTTCTCTCTCTCTACCTTTTGCCGATGATATAGTCCTCAGTAGCCCAAACATGCTGCACTTACAAAATGGTGTGACATTCTGGAGGAGCATGGACTGAGGGTAAGTATAACAAAGACTGAGTTCTTACGCTGCCCATTCTCAGACCCAGATGCACCGATACCAGATATGTACGTCAAAGGAGAGCAGCACACTAGAACGGCCAAAGCCGTCAATTTGACGGTTTTGGGACTTTGATAGCGCATATTTTCGAATCTATCTACTCTTGAGTTGTGATATTCATTGACTTTTCCTAAAATGAGCATCTTAGCGTATATATGATTTCAAATTTCGAAATAATATTATTATATTGGAGATATGACCTGTTCTACCTATAAAGGCCAAGCCGTCATTTTGACGGCAAAGTAATTGAACTACGTGAAGAATACGCGAAATTTTCGAAGAATACCTACTGAAGAGGGCAGGATCGTCCACCAGACAAAAAATAGACATTTTCACAACACCAGATGAAAAGAATCACAGAAAAAACAATGCTGAGTACAGACTAATTGCAAGAAGAATCGTACGTGTGATTTGCACATATTGTAAAAGACCTGTTTGCGGAAAATGTAATCTAAATGTTACAAAAAATATAATTTGTAATCAATATAAATCGGAATAACTTAAAAATATATTCAGAATTAATTTCAACTCAGATTTAATATTTCATTTTGCATTTTTACACTTTAGCAAGCCGACAAACGGCTAGCCGTCAAATTGACGGCACCGGCCTTTGTAGGTATGCTGCAACTGCTGGCCTTTCTAGTGTTAAGTCTTGTACCAAGTTCAAGTACCTTGGCTCCATGGTGAACAACGGAGCTACATGCGATGATGACATCAAACATCGCACAAAGGTTGGGTCGATGACGTGGCGAGAAAACTCTGGAGTTTTCTGCGATAAGAAAATGCCACTGAAGCTGAAGGGCAAGTTGTACAAAACGGTTGTACGTCCCGCCCTCATATGTATGGATCAGAATGCTGAACCATGTATGAAGGTTACGCGAAACAAATGACAGCGACTGAAATGAAAATGTTACGCATGTCAGTTGGTGTAACGAAAAGGGACCACATCAAGAGTTAGCTACATCCGAGGTAGCTTGTCCATAGACCAACCAATCACCGAAAAGCTCGAAGACCGACAAATGGATTGGTATTGCCATGTTCAACGGCGTCCGCCTGAGAACCCCGCAAAGAAAGCGATATCAATGGAAGTTCCACTTGATGGACCCAAGGCCAGAGGCAGACCGAAGAACACCTAGATGTGTCAAATGAAAAAGCAACAACAGCGCATTGGTCTCTGGGCTGACACGATCCAAGATAGAGCTGCCTGTAGAAATATGCTGAGAAATTACCGCCAAAACGGGCGATGTGCCTACACCGCAGGTCGAGCAACGCGAAACCGTGGAGCGGTATAAAGAACGACGCAAGGAAGAAGAAAGTAGTGCACTTTATAGAAATCTCATCAATCGCCAGTTGATTTTCATGCAATTTTGCAGTTGTGGTCTTTAGAGTGTATGTTAATCTGGTGGTTAACATAACTTACATATGTACATAAAGGAAAAACTGCCTCTTTGAAGACGATGCATTCACGAATTAGATAGGCCCAAAGGTTGCGCGATGGATCCTAAACAAAAACTGGTGGTCATGGATTTCGGATGCCATATTAACCCTGCTCGTGGGCATAGAAAACATCTTTGCCTCTGTAGGGGACCATTTTGGCCCCATTGGGGAACCTGGGGCATCTAACCCCGTGGGGGGGGGGGGGGGTTGTAGGCTGAGTAATGCCCAGAATGTCGTCAATATTTGTATGTATGTATGTATTATTATGTATTATATAAATTACCCGCCTAATTTATGACATGACTTAAAAGTCATAAGGTAATGACACAATAGTGAAAGGAGATCCTCATAAATGAAAATCAGGTAAAAACCGGCATAAATTTGATTCAATTCAGTAAAAAATTAAAGAAAACCCTATTCAAGACAGCCTAAATTTTCCATTTCTTTCAAAATTAACATTTCTAATTTCACAAATGTACTTTAATTACAAAGTTTCAACACTTCCCGATACTTTATCGTTTTTTCAAATAACACACTTTGAAAATTTCCCACAAAGCAAAAAACGTACTTTTGTAAAACAGACATACGTGGGGTCTGACAGACCCCAGAGCAGTGGCGTCCATAGATGCGCCGCATCCCTATACATTTTATATCTGTTACAATTAAAAACATTTTCCTCTTTCTAGAATTTTTCAGCTTTGGCTTTCATAATTCAGTGATTTTTAGTTTTCTATAAATCACAAAACAGCGAAATATTAAAACATTATCCTAATTTTAAAAGTAACTTTAAAAATTTAATTCAATTTCAAAAATATTATTCTCAGCTTCGACATGATTCACTGTTCTTGAATTTCAATTTGAAATTAATCATCTTGAGTGGTTCTCCTCAGCTCTCAAGCAATAAAAAGATCCCATGGATGCGTTGATCATTTTTAGACCATAGCGATTCCGATTCGCACTCAGAGAATGTTCAAGATCATATGATACACTTTAGATAGCCGAGCCACACTGGATTCATGTTATTCTCGCCAGAGCTTGCACTTCCCTTCAGTGATATGTTGCAGGGTGATGTTTCTCACCTCATCAGAGTCACTTGAATTGATTGTTGTGCTATCGCTATGGTTTGCGCAATGGATTATGGTGAATAGAAGTGTTTTGTAAGAATTTTGTTTAATAGGGGATTCACACTTCCGACAGGGGATCTGCTATTTAGATTTGATTAGCGATAACGATTATACGATATTGTACTGTAATTTGAATAATGCAAGTACATTCTAGTATCCAAGGTTTGGAATGGATTTGTTTGTAGTCTGCCTGGCTATAACACTATTTGAGATGAGTATAAACATTTTATAAAATTGTTTCATGCACTGGGTGGTATGAGAATATATTTTTATGTTTTTGAATAGAATATTTTTTTTAAATATCTAAATCGAAATATATATTATTATGATATAGTATTAAGCCGCACTGAGGCAATATTGTTGTCGCCCATTTAGAATGGATTGTGCTGCTTTCGTTCGCTATGATGCTGCTTTAGTTCTATTTCAAGCAAAACAGTCTTTCAATTGATTCAGTGTCTGTAAAATATTATTTACTGTATAGCCTCGATTTGCGTAGATTCACATTGCGTTGTTTTCGTATTGCGCTGTTTTAGTAGTAACACCATTTTTTTCGATATGCGTTGTAAAAATTCGAGTTGCGTCTTTATTTTAATGCCTTTTCTTTAAAAAATTCCAAAATGCTCTATCGAAAATTCACAATTCGTTTTTTGTCGGAGTTTTTTGGAACCAATTAGGTACCAACGCAAACCGAGGCGCTACTTTATTAGATAATATCTACATTACATAGCTTTTAAGAAACGGAATTGGGTACCCTTTCTGATTGTTTCAATTGTTAAATGTCACCGCACGCTAGTACCCCAGAGCACTTTCAAACTGCTATAACTAATTAACAAAATCACAAATTCAAACAAATTCATGCTTATGTGAACGTATGTGACACATACTTAAATTACATATGCATCAATATACCATTAAAAAAGTTTTTCTACGAAATTTTTAAGATTTAAAATTCTCTGGGGTCTGTCAGACCCCACTGAACCATCCGAGGGTTAAAATGAGCTAATCTAGGCATGGGGAGAAAATTAAGTTTCGTTAACATATTGAAAGTGACCTGCAATTAAAAAAAAATTATTTTACTATTTAGAGCAAGTCTTTTTAAAATTTGTTCAATGCTTTTCCTGCGGTCACTGCTCCGAAACAAAGCCTTCTAAAATCCTAAAAAATGACTTTCTTTTCATATTGCACGGAAAATGCACATTCGTGAATTTATATTGCACGTGCATATGCACGTTTTTAAACTTTTTACTGCACAAAAATCCGGGCTCTAGTTAATGATTCAATTTTGTGCCATGAAAGCAAGAATTGGATGTCTGCAATGCAAAACGAAGTGCATAGTCTTTGAAAGATAATGCCACCTGGGACATAGTCGAACTTCCAAATGATCTCTTATATCATAAATCCGTTGGAATAGTTGATTATTTCTTCGATCAATATGATACAGAACAAAACTGTCATACAGGGGGTTCCTAAGTCTGGATTACCGAAAGACCAGTCTTTCATAAATCGCGCGCGCTATTTTTGAAAGAATACCTTCTATGACGGGATATTAAAAAGCGGGATATTGAAAAGCGGTATTTTGAGTTAACCGGTTATTAGAATTGCGGGATATTAAGTTGGCGGGATTTTGATTAGACGGGATTTCAATGAAGCGAATGTCGGGATTTTGAAAACAGGGGAATATGATGGACAGGATATCGTATCCAACCATAAAAAATGTAAATTTTACGGTTGAGCGCAAGTGGCGAGGAAATACGACGTCGGTAAATTACCGCCGCGTGCCCCGTTATGTTACAAAATTATTTTCCGGTTGCGATCTTTCACCTCTGACATATGGTTGCACGAGTAGCGCGCCAGTTGTGTGCAGCATCAAGTGTTGTAACCGTATCTTAGATCAATTCGAACCCCTTAGTCCCAAATATAGGATGTCTGTGGCATACAGTATCCGTATCCCTTTTTTTTCCTCAATTGAGGGATTGAGAGTCAATAATTTTGTTGTACATATGAATAGCAGTGTTTGATATTCAGTCAAAGTATAGAAGACTATACGAACCACGAACGTCCTTTTAGCATGGTTCGCTTATCCTTGATATTTCCACTAACCTTGTAGGTATATTGAGATTGGCTGAAGTCTCTTTTCTTTCTTCCAACTATAAAACCCCAAAGCATATTCACTATGAGGCCTTCGGCTAATAATCCAAATACTATTAACTCCTCTATTAAACCATAATACGTTCTAATTTCCTCTGATTATGTAAATATTAGCGAAAATCCCTTAAGCCCATTACATTTTTGCTCATATCCTTGACGATGAACATCCATCAAATATCCTTTCTGAACCCGATGGTCCTATGGTATCACCAGTTAAAATCGTTGCTTTTTATCCGTCTTCCGCTTCCATGTTCTCCGCTTCTTCCTACTCTCGTCTTTGTTGTTTGTAATCAGACTGGGCGTATAGAAAGTATATGCTCCGATGTAGGGTGATATTGCTATAAAAGTGTATGGCATGATGAAATTTCTATGTTCAAAGAAACGAAGAAACCTCAATTTACCCTAAACATCACTCTATCAAACTGAATTTATTAATAATAATAAGAGAGTATTTTCTGGGCCCCACATTGCTTCTCATATGGACTTATACTTATACATAATATTGTTGAAGTGAGTATGGTGTGCTGGCAAACGTAGAATGCGGCTCGTATATACACCATCAGGAGCGAGTACAGAACGTTACAAAGAAATTCGAAGGTCTTCCGAATTAGATCTTCATCTGGGTACGGAATCGGAACGTTAACGTTGTACAGAAGCTGCCTTCAGACGCATATTGCCATAATAGAAGATAAAACAGACGCCAAAATGGGATTATGGAAAAGGAAGCCATTACACTTTGAAAGATAGAAGACAGATGGGCTGAAGGTGGGAGGACGTAGAAAATGTGACGACCTAACCATCATAAGCCAAAATCGTTTACTCCTTCTTGGTCTGTATATGTATACGTAAAGTATACACAGTATATACGTACACACGAGTGTAAATACTTTCGCGACCATGCTAGAGGAACGTTGCTCGATAAGAATAGCCTAACGTATTAATTGCTAATTATGAAACCCTAATTCACAGACATGAGCTCCTTTGAAGAGTTTGGCAATCATTAAAAATGTTGTTTGGGAATTAAATTATGGCGAACAATGTATACATTAATTAATACCGTCGTTCATTTCAAAAATGCTCGATATTATTTTCATTTTCACGATACAAATAGCCGACCTGCCCATATTGCTAGCATTCTCCTACTTAAACAAATTTAATTTTGGTTGAAGGTCGCGTTATCCTCGATGCCAGCAATAAAGGGATCAAATAGCTCTACTCGCATATGGGAAATAATATTTGAGTTAAGCATGTCCGGAAATTTCTGTAGTGTGGAGAAGCCAAAACGCAATTTAGTTGCCATCCGAAATCGAAAATGTAGTACCTAAACCATATGACCCAATAATGGAAAAGATAATTTGCCGGGACTTCCAAAAACGGTCTGTTGTGTTATATTTATTCAGCCTTTCGTCAACATACAATTGTGAAGCTCATTATTTCAAAGTTTTGATCATTGTTATTCCTTGTAGCATTAAACCTTTTTCCCTATGGGAAACGAGAGAGAAACCGCGTCATGAGTGCTGTATCCGAAACCATTTATTTTGCATTTAAATTTCATCTCAACGTTTAGTGGATCATAAATTATTCGACTCCGGGATATTTTAGAAATATGAAAACTTCCGGATGGTGTCTTGAATGTATGTATAGATATTTATGCCTGCTTTTGTATAGTACATATATCAGTTTTTTACTACCTACATATTCAGATACATTCAGCGCCCGCTCTAGCACTTACGCCGCCCCGGGCGAGAGGACAAATTGGCGCCCCTTAGGTAGTACCAGGCAGATTGATAGTAAATTTCACTTGTTATGTCGTTGTTGTTGTAAAAGCGATTTAAGATCATTTTATTCTTGAATCCAGTGATTTTGGCAGCTCTTGGTCGTTGTAACTGATCGGTTCCACGATGGCGGCCGTAGGATCACATATCAACACAAAAATTCATTGTTACAGTGGGATTGGAATTGGAACCAACGCTATAGTATAGTACCTAATTCATAGAATAGAATCTCTACCTACTGAGGAAGCCCAGATAGTATTTAATAGGAGAAACCCGTTCGTATTCTTTAGTGCAATTCACCTCAATTCAGCAAAGCCTTCTAGAGAGTTTGTTTGAAACTCCAAAATTAAAGCTAAGTGTTGAATTTCCCAAGCCACATATTATTCACTACCGGCAAAAAATATAGAGATGTCATTCAGAGACCTGGCGGAATTTAGAATGACGTACATATATATGTGATTTAGGGATTTACCAAAGCAGACCACTCGTTTTTGGGTCCGTTTTCATCCCCTTACAATCCTCAGTGATTATTGACTTCTCCCCTCATTGCTGAATCCCTTGTGATGTGATAGCATGTTTTTGGAGCTAAGTTCACTCATGACTTCCACACTTATTGAGGATTTGCCTAGGATCCTCAGCCTCCTACTACCTAGTGCTGGGCACTCACACACAATGTGTGCTGCCGTCTTAGTCAGACATAGTCTGTATACATACATCATTCCCCACCATTTTATTCTTAGTTAGATGCACTTCAAAATTACCATTCCCTATCACTAAGGCAGTTGTCCAACTTAGGCTACTCCGTGTACTCGTATAACTGCGAACCTGTTTGGTTTTGCTCCGTAGTGGGCTTGTAATTGCGTTTCGATTGAAAATTAATGCGAACATTTGTTTTCCATAAAAACACTCAACACATTTTAGAAAACTCCGCTCTCAAAAATGGTATGCCAAAAATGATGGAGCCGATAAACATAAATTAGCCGGGTCTCTTGGTGAACGAGTTTCTTCAGTGGTTTCAATTTGGGTGGCTTATTTTCATAATGGCATCATTTCACAAGTTAATATAGAGAATAAGGTAAGAGCTAGTTAAATCGGGGGAACCAAGCAAAATCTCGATATTAGCATGTCCGAAAATATTAGGGAGGATTGCTATTGCGGGTCTGGCAATGTGTACTGTGTTTCCATCCCTCGACTTGCTGAAATCCAAACTACCTTGTCCGCAATTTGCCCACTCAATGCTAGATGAATCCATTCGTGAGGAGATCGGACGAATTGCAATCAATAGATAGATGTTTTCTAAAATTCCTGAAAAAAAAAATTTTTGTTGAAAATGGTGCATTTCGGCAAGAAATTTCTCATAGAAAATCTTTTTAACGCTTTGATGTGCTGAGTGTTTATGCACTACTTATTTATAATTTCTTATGGTTTCTCCGGAGGTTCAAGATTTACTTAGTGGACGTGATTTCCTATGACTCAACAGACTGAAAAAAAAATATTAGACCGCAATCGGGCCTGGCAAAACCACGCACAAAACATCGAAGTTGTGGACAACACACTCCTTGGATGTAGATACGATGGGGACTCCTATTTGGAACATTACGCTATCAGCTCTCGAAAGACGAATTTTTCTTTTTTTTTATCGCCACTAGCGACACTTTCTGCATCATCCGTATAACGAACATGTAGGTGAAATATTAGAAACACAAAAGTTCTCCTTATGAGAATGGATAGCAGATCCAGCCATTTCAAAATCAGGTATTGACAAGAATTAGGGAAAATGCAAGCAACATAATTCTGATGAAAAGAAGAGGAATTTTCAATTGGAGGACGAAATCAGCAGACCACTCTCCAATAAGTTTCTTTTTAAGGAAGAACTTAATTAGAACATAATATATTTGCAAGCATCACTTGCGTAAAATTTAGGCAAATCTTACTAAACATTTTAAGATTCTAATTCTTCAAAGCCTAGAAAAGATTTTGGATCTTTAAAACACAACTTTCAAAAGAGAACTAATCATGAAATAAATGATAAATATAAAAACTAACGCCTTCCCTAAAGAAGCAATTGTTGTGCTTCTTTACTTGAACAAAACATTATTCCTTATTTTGTTTCGCCTCTTTTTATTTCATCTGTAATTTCCATGGTTTCCTTTATACACTAAATGGAAGTTGATATCGAATTTTTCCATTTAGCTTTTCGATTTTTTATAGCAAAAAAGCCGCCCCTAAAATTTAGCGCCCCGGGCGACCGCCCGGCTTGCCCCCCCTTAGAGCGGGCGCTGGATACATTGTACATACAGGGCTGCGCAAAATTAAAAACCAAACTCGTTTTTGAATAACTTTTATTATATAAAAACTGATGTTATGTGATGGAAATCTCTATTTAGATTTAGAAAAGATTATCCATCAAGTGTCTGGTCACCAGTGTTGATAAACATGCCCGTTTTATCGCATTTCATTGACTTTCTAATTTCGAATGTTCTCCTCAACGTTTGCGATTGTTTTAGTCTTCTTGCCATGATCCTACGACTTCTAGGCGTTGCTAAATTGTCAAAACGGGAGATTGCGTTACTATTCAATGATTAGGTTCACAATATCCATTGTGGCTTCCACGCTCTTGTGGAGCATACATCTCTATTGTTTGTCTGTTTGTATTCTGGAGCTCTCTACCAAATATTTTTCACGTACGACTCCATGATTAAAAATTATAGCATCTTTCGATAGGGTTATCAGTTTTGTACATAACTGTATAATGCCGACCCCATACACTGATCAGGGTTCGCTGTATCCCGTAATTAAACCTTTAAGGTCCGAACTCTTAATCGCTTGAATTTCCTTTTTTTTTCTTGAATATTAACTCTAAATATGACTCTTTTATGAATATAAAAAAAAATTACCTCACCCCCTTCCCCACTTTCTATGCTGCTCCCAATTGGGAACAGTGGCCATTCATGGGATATAAACAAAACAAGGTCTGGAATATGTTGGACTTTATTGGTTCTTCAATGTAATTTATGGAAAAGTATAAATCATATCTTGCAAAATTCATTCAAGATGAAGACGTTTGTTGCACTCCTTACACTCCAACCGTGCATTTGACTTACAAAGAGCACATCTTCCTTGCGATGATTTTATCAAATAGTGGCCATCTAATTTGCGTCTTGCTGGGCTAGCATGTGCTTTAGGACCTGGCTGTGGACCTATTTTTTTATGAAATCCTTAGCAGGAACATTGTTACTTCCCGCCTGAAGTCTAGGTGAGTCATTGCCGATTCCCCATGCATTTCCTTATGCACAAACTAGGGATGTCAAAAACCGGCCCATAACCCGGTTTTCGGTTTTTTCGCAAAGCCGGTTAGACTGTCCGGTTTTAACCGGGCTCAAAGTACCGGTTTTCGGTTAACCGGTTTTTCATTGAATTGCTTAGAATTTTAGCAAAATAATGCATACACACTCGTTAAGCTGATGTTCGTATAGAAATATGACTGTGTAGTGGAGCCCTAAAAGAGAAACATGTTGAAAAAAAAGATAATCAAATAAAATTGTCAGAAGTTTTCATAATGTTTCAAAATTAGTTAACTGAGTTTTATTGCTAGACAATATATATAGTGCAGTCAAAATATCCCATTTCAGGACTCCAAATAGAAAAAAATAGAGTAAGGCAATTTTTTGTGGTTTTTGAATCAGCGAGCTCCCAGAAATCTAAAACTCATTTTCCTAAGAAAAAATTCGATCGGAAAGGTCCCAAAAAGGACAAAAAAGGATATTCTTTAATCCTTGGCCGCAGGTTAGCATGTGGGGTATCAAATCAAAGGGGACGTCGAGTACATTATATATCCGGTGTTTATTTCCTGTTTCAAGGACCCTCAACGGAATAAATCGAGATTAAATCGAAAATGATTGTGTTTTCCGTGTATCTTTCCAAAGCCATAACTACGAGAATAATCCAAGTTGTCACTACGTTTCTCACTTTTCCGAATCTATGATAGGTTAAGATTCTACCATTTAATTTCCTAAGAAAAAAATTATCGGAAAGCTCTGAAAAAGGACATTAAAGGACACTAATTACAAACCTTGATTGAAAGTGAGCATGCGGGGTGTCATGTCAAAGAGGACGTCGAGTGCATTGGTATTTGTTTCCTGTTTCAAGGACACTAAATAGAAAAATTCGGGCTAAAACGAAAAATTACGGCTTTAGAAAGATTACATATACGAGAAACATGAAAATTTTCCATTGGATCCCAATTTTCTCCTGTGAGGGTCGTTGAAACAAATAATAAACGCCAGATATGGAATGTACTCGACGTCCTCTTTGATATGACACCCCGCATGCCCACGTTCGATCAAGGTTTGTAATTAGTGTCCTTTTTGAGAGCTTTCCGATCATTTTTTTTCTTAGCAAATTTAATGGTAGAATCTTTAGCTATTATAGATTCGGAAAAGTGAGAAACGTAGTGACGATTTGAATTACTCTCGTAATTAGGGCTTCAAAAAGAAACACGGGAAACACAATAATTCTCCATTTAATCTCGATTTATTCCGTTGAGGGTCCTCGAAACATAGAACAAACACCGGATATGTAATGTACTTGATATCCCCTTTGATTTGATATCCCAGATGCCGACCTCCGGTCAAGGATTAAAGAGTATCCTTTTTTGTCCTTTTGGGACCTTTCCGATCAAATTTTTTTTTAGCAAAATGAGTTTTAGATTCCTGGGAGCCATCTGATTCAAAAACCGCAAGAATTAACCTTACTCTATTTTTTCTATTTGAAATGCTAATATGACTGCACTATGATGTAGATGTTGAAGTCTTTGTGGACACGACGGATGTTGAAGTGGACGCGGATATCGATGTGGACGCGGATATCGATGTGGACGCGGACGTCGCGTCGTAGCAACTGCCGATTCGTCTTCCTATAACAATGGTTAGAGTCCATTGTTATAGGAAGACGAATCGGCAGTTGCAGTTGCACTGATCTGATACACATTATGTGACCGCGGAAAGTTAAAAAGGGGCTATCGTGTAAAAATTTCGATTTTCACTTTTTTGGTGATTTCCACAGGAAAAAGTGTGCTCTTTCCGATGGTGAAAACCGCAGTTGTCAAAATTCGAAAAATGGGTCAGAAAATCGATCTTGAAGTTCGCCATCAAATCATCAAAATCCAATGTGAAATTTAAATTTTGTGTATTTATAAATATCTTTTCAACCGCTAAAGCGAATTTAACCAAACTTTCAACACGTCTCACTCACTAAGTTAGAAGTAAAAATCAATACCGCAAATCATATAAGTCTGCATGAGTTGAGGTAGGGAGCGATATGGAAACAAAAAATTTAGTATCGAATACAAACTTGATAATAAATTTAAGATTTATAAGTTTCAAAATTTTATAAGATGTAGGCATTATTGCATATAATTTAAATAATGATATAACCTCATTATTTCACCGTTATCATTTATTACCAAGTTATAAAAAGTAGACTTTTATACAGAATTTTAACCCTCAAGCTGGTAGGTCATTTTAGTGACGTAGACTGGCAGGTGGGGTCCATTGGACCCCGGACGGTATTTTAAGTAAAAAATCGGATTTTTAATGCTTGTAATTCAATTTTTATTTGGTTTTGAACTTAAAATATGTAATATAATATGTGTATATGTGTGAAGTAATAATTAAAACAAAAATGTTTTTCAAATAAAATAAAAAGTAAATAGGTTAACGCATGTGACTGCACTATTACCCACAGGAATTACAAATTATTTTTGCATGCTCGTTGCAAGTGTTCAAACCACAATTATCGCATTTCTGCCGTTGTTTACGACTTTTTTTAGGAGGACACAAATGGCAGCGTTTTTTTTTCTGGGGAAAATTCTTAGAGCTGGTACTTCTATCTCCCGTTTTAGGGGCAGCGGATGTTGAATTCTCCATATCCATCGATTTGACCTCCGTCATCGCGTTTTGTATGTACCGCCCCAATTGTGTTGGCTTCCGTCGGCGGACATGCGGAAAAATTAGTTGTTGGGCAACTGCTTCCAGAAACTCGAGACGGCTTATATTGGAGGATTGGTTTTTCTTCCAAATAACATGGGAAGCGACTCCAGTTATATCCAACAGATTGAAAAAATATGTCACGGGCCAGCGGTTGATTTTTCTACGGGTAGTGTATGTATGAGCCATTTGATCCAACAAATCTACACCCCCTTTGGTAGAGTTGTAGTATTGAATGATTTCAGGCTTGTTCCCGTTTGTTGGATCAACATCATTAGTATGGTGCATCGAAGATAATAATATCACCGCCTTAGACTTTTTAGGAACATACGACACCAAGGTAAACTGTTTTGTGAAACCAAAAATGCTTGAGTTCTCTTCTCGTATCCTAGATGGTTGAAAATCGGGTGGAATGCATTTTTTGTTTTTGCGCATTGTTCCTACTATGGTTAGGCCCTTACTGCCTAGATGTTCGGCAAGTTCGAGGCTTGTGAAATAATTGTCGCAGGTGACGTTTCTGTTGGTTCGCTCATATGGTTCACATAAAGTTTTAACAATGTGCATTCCAAGATTAACTGATCGATTTGATCCCTCTTTTCCTAAATAAGGTATGCCATTGAGGGGATATCCGTTCTCCGAATCACACAACCAAAATATTTTGAGCCCATACTTATCTGGTTTCGATGGTATGTATTGCCGAAAGCTACAACGCCCGCGAAAACCAACAAGCTGTTCATCCACCGTAATATTACGACCTGGGATATACGTTTTTTGTAGGTTCTTTATAACCTTATCCCATATGTCCCTAATAGGTGCAAGCTTATCACGTGATCGGCGAAGACTTCTGGTGTTTTTGTCATCGAAACGCAAAAACCTCAATATGTTTTGGAACCGCTTCAGTCCCATTGTCGCCTTATATATAGCACATCCATAAAACTTATGCCACATCCTTTCAACAGATACATGGCAATCTCTTTCGTGGCCGCTTGTAATAAGAAGTCCAATAAATGCCATCATCTCTATCATATCGACTGGTTTCCAAGAGGTTTTTCCGGAAAGAACTCGTTCGGCCTCCATATTTGTAAACTTGACGATATCTGCTATTATATCTTCGTTGAAAAACAAATCGAATGCATCGAGAGGATCCACTAAGCATTTCCCAGGTGGTAGAACAATTTTGTTGAACGGCCCGCGGATAATATTATGTTTAGGGGTACGCCGATTATTGGGTGGGCTGCGGCTCCACATCATTCCATCTTTCCCGATGTACGAAGTTGGCGATATTTCATCTAGCTGGTTTTCCTCCAGATCGGAAGAATATTGTTGTTCCTCGTCTTCCTCAGAGGCCTCGCTGCAATAGTCAACTTCCGAGTCCGATTGGGACAGGATGCTAACGGCGTTTTCATCGTCGGATGCCTGAAGGGCTTCCAAAATTTCTGCGTCGGTCAGCATTGTCAGCTAAGGATATAAAGTCGTAGTGACCGATCAGACCTCAGTTCTAAAGCCTACCTAAAATATATACTCACATACTATTTTATACGTATTTTAGCTGGAACAATTTCAATGCGAATCACTTCGTCACTTGGCAATGCAAACACAATACTGAAAGTCTAGACAATGCAGTCGCACTTCGAACATTTAGCACACATTGTGTGTGTGCAGATGGTATTGTAACGGTAGTTTTTCCCAATAATTCCAGTGGGTACATGACTATATTGTGGCACGAGTGCCTGTAATCGAGAAATTAACACCTAGATTGTTGCCTTTCAGTAGTCTCGGTGAAGTGTAATCGTATTTCTATAATGGGTCCAATGGACCCACACTGCCAGTTTACGTTCCATTTTTATGTAATCGAAAATTTCAGCGATTGCAAAAAACAAAATGATCATAATGTATACTTTTATAATTTAAGACATGTCTATTGTAAAATACATAGAAGCCATTCTTAAAAATTTGTCTTTATATTCGAGATATTTGTATTGAAAAGAGTAGGGTGGGTCCATTGGACCCACGTACCAGGTTGAGGGTTAAATAGTGGAGTTCTTTTAGAATTTCCGATAGAAAAAAATAATCAAAGGCCATTTTTTTGCTTTATAATCTTTTGGGTGCTAAATATTAAGCTAGGTTAACAATTAATTTTTATTTGAAAAAATGGACCAAAAAAGACATAAAAATATTGACAACACGGAACGGGCATGTGCGATATCATATGAAAGGAGACGTCGAGGACATTCGATATCTGCTAATTTTTCACACCCCTCCCCCTTAAAAAACTGCACCTAAATCCGTTTTCGCGTTTAAAAAGTTAATTTCAGAGTCTCTCATTACAACCATGTTTGTGTTTGCAAAGCCATAATGTGAAAAAAATACTAATCTAAAACGCATTTCTTAACTTTTTAGAATGTAAAGTAACTGAGACTTCTATCATCCATATTGCGTTTTGAAAAAATATTGAGTGAAAATGTCCCAAAAAGTAAAAGGACGATGTCCTATTTACCTTTTTTTTCCAGTAGATCAAAATGAATATCAAAGACGACGTCCAATTTATTTTATTCGCGATATCTGCTTCCATCTCGGTGATTGAAACGGGCTTAAATGGCATTTTAAGTATAGAATATCCTGCGTTCATTAACGTGCCTATGAGTCACATGTGCCCACAGCATTCCACACTGTTTTCGTCTGTGATTTTCGGATTCCAGACATGGTGGCAATGTCGGTAGAAAACGGTCACACAGTGTTAAAGCCGCCACAGACCGTAAGTCATTTGGCTTGTCTAATTGGACAGTACCTACACATAACATTATGCTACAAAAACAAGCGGATTGTAAAATGTTTTACCTTTTTTGTTATACAATGCAGATGGCTCATTTTTACACAATATCTATCTCCACCGAACAATATCTATACTGGATAATAGAAGTTATTCCGTTCAGTAGAATTTGAAAACAATAATAAATTTAGTTGTTAATTTAATTGAAAATTTTATTCGTTTTCCTCTGACTTTTTCTTAATAGTAAAAGAAATGCTAAAAGGCACTGTTCCTTATAAAAACTTTTCTTAACTGCAAAGTTACCCGCGATCTTTTTTTCTTCTTTGGAGTTAAGCGGTAACCGCGATGGTGAAAAAACGCGCTTTTTGTCATAAGTGCGTTTCCACTTAGTTGACCATTTCCATATTCACTGGAAATCCCATACAAAACGACAATCTGGAAAATTGATTCAGGCTGCAGTGGCGTATTTAGAAAATTCTCAAAGGCCCCCCCCCCCGCACAGAGTACGGGGCTAATTTGTTACATAAAGTTTTGGTGTGGGAATATCCGAGAGCAGCTCTATAGGAAAAACATTAGCAAGACTGAGGGATCGTTGATCCTTGATCCTTGATTTAAGGCGAAACTCAAGGAGACCTTAAGTTTTTGACTTGAAATATAATATTTCAAGGTAGGTGGGTAGCTACCTTGACTTCAAGTGAAGTTGACTATAGAAAATTTCAAGGTCTCCTTGAGTTTCTCCTTAAAGTAAGGATGCATTGACTCGTGAATATAAGTGATTTCTATGAAAAAGTATGAAAAATGACATTTATTTTAATTTCGGCATCCTTGACTCAAGGTCTCCTTGAGTTAAGGTATGATTATAAATACGGGCTTGAGAGTCCTTTGCATTTCAGGTTTATTACACCAAAAGTTTAGTGTTTCTGACAGATTTTAGAATAACACTCATTAACTGCTTTTGGCTTTTCCTGAGCCAAAATACGGAGGGCCTTAAAAATGTTTGCGTAGTGTAGTTCGAGGGAGCCTGAAGCCGAAAAGGAATTTTACGAATATGTACTTAATTGGTTGTGGAATTAATGCAATGACCAAAGAGATTGTTTCCATATGACAAAACGGATTCCAGACGGAACACTTTTCTTTGGAAGAGAAATTTCATACTTCGTCCGAAATTCTGCCAAATTTCCGCCAAATTCCGCCAAAAAGTGGTTCTGCTTACTTTTGATAGAAACACAGATGAGAAGCTTATACAACAAATTTTGGCTGACATTGTGGTCTTGAATTCCATTCCATGGCAAGTTTAAGCGAATTTGAATGCAAAATTAGGATTTACTGAAAAAGAGGCCTTTGTATGTTTTGTCAAAAATCTAGTAACAGATTCCGTAAAATCGTAACAAGTGCCGAATAATATTTTACAAGTACAATACAGAATACTACACGGTTGTAAATTTTGGTGTAAACCGGGAGTAAATTTTATAAATAAAATAGTATAACTCCTATCTATTCCAAAACTTGATTCAAATTTGACCCTTTTCAACTTATAATGTTAGTTTATCCAAAAATTATATTAATTATAACCGCTACAGAATAATAAAACTATCCGAATACCCTTTTAATATTATACATTTTACACCGTTCAGAATAAATTGCATTCAATGTTATTATAACATAAAAGGGTAGAATCAATCCTACTATGTTATCAAATCTACACTATCAACGCAAGAAACCCATTCAACCTAGAAATCTATTGATTTGTATAGTCTGTCTGGTTTGCCTACAAATCACAGAATTGTGGATTCGAAGCCGACTGCACTCGTATTACAATTTTTATTTTTTCGAGCGGTTTGTATAAATTTGCTTATCAGTTTTATACTATTGAAGAGTAAAATTTTTTATCAAGAATACTTATACTTTTAATATAGTTCAATTATACTTTTGATAAAGTTTTTATATGGATATGTATGAATATATTTTTTTATAAAAATTAAACCAAAATTTTCAGCCGTGTAGGAACTATCCGTGGCATAGAGCCGAGAAGTGATCAATCGATTAATTAAAATGAAGCAGCAAAAGTAAGCAGGAAGATATGATTGTTTTCTATTTCCATATGTACTACACTAGCTTCAAATCTATAGTATCTGCAATACCTATTAAAACGAGTCCTAGATGGTAAGCTGAAGCAACATGCTTTAACAAATCAATTGCAAAATAGAACTGAGAAGGAATGGCTACGATGATGTTTACTTCATGAAAATTGAAGTATGGAAGAAAGTACCCCAGGCAGGGCACCACAGACACCGAACCGTAGGAATTCGAAAATGTATGCCAAAAATGCTTTCCCACCAAAACACTTCAATTTTTAACATTCTAACAGAAAGAAAAGCATCTAGTTTAAAGACAATTACAGCCGCTTAACACGAATTTACGGCCAAATTAAAATACAGAAGCCCGATCGAAAAATTTGACCGATTGTTTCAAATATTTATCAATTCAGCGGCTTCCAAGACATCGATACCGCAACAACATCTCCTCAACTTATATCAACATAAGATGGGGTCACTTCACACATGACGAGACTTTCAATAGCAGTCCTTGTTTCCGAACAGATTCATGTCGAGATTGGGCAACGTTTCATGACCACCTCGTTGCCTCGACATAATCATAGCTTGTACTTATTCTCTGAGAGTTCTTGTTCTTGAAACCACGCGTCTATGAAAATAAACTTAACCCGTTCGAAAAACGGAAAGGGTTCATCAACGAGGAGATCTGGCGAATTGAGAAGATGATGTGATGATAATGTTTCAAAGAAGATGTACAAAGTTTAGTAATAGAAACGCTCAAAATAGAAAGGGAACATTTAATACTGCATTTTTTAGTATGGTGTGAAAAAAGTTTGATGTGGTCACAGGGGGGGCACGTGCCCCCTGTGCCCCCCCCCCTGTAAATACGCCACTGTCAGGCTGTGTTATAGAACTTCTGCCAATGCCATCCCCCAGATGGCTCCGCAAACAATTTCCCTAAAATATCCCGTATGTCACTTTGTTTTTCAGTTTATATGGTTTTTAATCTTTATTAGAGTCAATAATTTTTAAAAATTTCCTGAAAGATTTTCCTGTAAATTGCATCTCGTCGCATCACGTCGCATAATATCAAATGCAATTTCCAATTCAGAATATCGCGTTGGGGACAGATGACACAATAGTCAGCTGTTACCGAAGGAGGAAATTTTGATCCGTTTGCGTTTTACTTAAGGACAATGATGTCGTCCGTCCAAGAAAGAAACGACTATAATTAAATAATTATTAACTCACAATACCAAAAACACTTTCATCATTAAAAAGGTTATTGATTCGAGTCACCATCAGACAGAATTGTAATTGTATACTTTTCTTTAATAAAATATAATTCATACATATTTTTCTGAGACTATAATGCCCTTGTGGTAAAGTTCTTTTCACAGTGGGGATGAGGAAGATCCTGACTTATGTCATTCAGCTGTAAAATCAGACATACCCGGCAATATTTGCTGTATCGGCAGTAGACTATTGACGTAAATATCATAGAAATAGGAATCTAAAACAAAGGGTACATAATACGGCACGATTTCAGTATCTGCGGTGCCATATTTTGATGATGCCATTTCATTAAAATTGTCCTGAAACGTCCGAATCTGCAATCCTTTTTCGCGAAATCGTAACGGTTCTCCAGATATTTAATGCCAAAGTTTGATTTTTATATGAGGTAGTTCAGTTTTAAATGAGGAATTGGGGGTATTTTTTACTACATATTGATATGAATCGATAGCATTGCACCGAAAATAACATTTTAAATTTCATTTGCCTCTCTGTCTAGCAAATTTAACAATTCTTGCTGGCAAATATAATTCGGCTTTTCATATTATTAAGATCTTTGCCAAATTGGTAAAACTTACTATTGTAGTGGGACTAATTAAAATTAAATCGACAATTTTATGGCATCTAACACTTTCCCCAATGTGTAAACCGGAAATATCCCCCTTTTCTTATCAAATTATTTAACCTTCGGGCGGGCGCAATGCATCTGACAGATTAAGTGACCAGTTTTTGTTGCGCCAATCAGCGATATGAAAAGGGAGAGATCTGAAACTCACAGTAGCCTAATCTTTATCGATCAACTACCCAAAGCAGTTTTCAGTTTCTATCTACCACTTGTCTGAGGGGCGGAAGGGGATGAAATAATCTTTCAGATGTATTGCGCCCGATTGTGTTATTTTCTCCTTTTCTATGAAAATGTCCACATGTTATACTCTTCACATTGCGTAATAACGTTGTATTGACTTTTAGGTTCACCAAATCGTTCAATAGTGTGTTTTTAGTAAAATAAGCTCACATTTTTTAAGCGGTCGAGTTGTTGGAGGTTTTTTAAATATTGAACCTATTGCAAGCGGAATATTCTTAGCAAATTGAAAATGTGAAGGGTATCAAACTTTGTGAGCCAGTTTTCGTTTCTAAAATTTGGTAGAACTGTTCAAGAAAGACAATGCAACAATAAATAAGAGTCTAAAATATACAGAAACTTAGTTTCATCCTATTTTCTGTACTTAATCTGTCAGATGCATTGCGCCCGATCGTGTTAGGATTAGTATTGCGCCCGCCGGAAGGTTAACTGGCTTCATAGGAAAGTCAAACTCTGACATTGAATATCTGGAGAAGCGTTACGATTTCGCGAAAATGGATTGCAGATGCGGTCATTTCAGGCCAATATTAATGAAATGGCATCATCAAAATTTGGCGCCGCAGATACTGCAATCTCCCCCATAATACGAATAACATATTCTTGATTGGAACTAGAATATAGCGATATTCTGGTGCCCCTAAATACATAAAAATACGCAAAACCATTTCAATGACTTCTAATCCGTCCCTATCGTTCGAGTCCCATCTTGCCTATCCACAACCAATTTTTTAAAAATGTCCTTTTCGGGAGAGGATCTTCTCCGAAAAATTCAAAAATGTACTATTAGTATTCCGGGGCACTTGTCTCACCAAGTCATATCCATTTCATATCCATATTGCTCATAATAGACTTATTTAGCAAAAAAGGACCTTTTGTCCTTACGGACATTCCCTGGGATCAGTAAGCACTTTTAGATATAAAGTGTCCTGCTGATAAATAACTACTTATGTTTTATTAATAGTAGCACACGAAGAGAATCAAGGCAAGCAATTGAAAGGAATTGCATCGTTATCTTTACATGATTGATTGATGGTTTACTGTTATTCCTGAATAATTTTTGTGGTCACCAATGGATCCTGTATATCAACAATCACAAAATATATCAAAGAAAGTGCTGAAGATATGCTCGAACTAGTCGAAAAATTAATTTACATTTGGATTTACTGTTATATTATCCGGTAATTACATTTTCGGTAACAGTATCCAAGTCAGGATCATCGAAAGTATATGGATACCAAATTTCATAAAAACCAGATCACGACAAATGAATTAAACACAACGCACCGACTTGATTTCTTTATCGGCCGTTTTCTCGCTTGTTTGTTTTTACCAGATAGCCCCCTTTTAACTTTCCCGGTCACATATACATTCACGACGCACAAAAGATACACGTGTGACACGCAACGTAAACAATACCTGCCTTGGAAGGGAAACATGCAAGGAGCGGTAGTTTGACGAAGCGATGGTTCTTGGAATAATAGCACTAAGGAGAGTTTTCGGAAATACGAAATTTTTCATAGAAGACAAGCAATAGAATTACAGACTGACAAATCAAGAAAATATAAAAATTTTATGAATTTGGAAAGTTTTTTTTTCGGTTTTAACCGGATGGGCAAACAACCGTCCGGGTTAAAACCGGGAGGATGAAAAAACCGGTTAACCGTTTTGAAAGTACCGGTTTTCGGACTAACCGTCCGGTTTTTGACATCCCTAGTTCAATAGTTTGACCGTGGTTCGTGACACAATTTCGCCGCTCTAAAGCTCGTACCGATATTTAGCCAATATCACACTCCGAGTTCGCCGCAATATTATAATTCGGTTAAGGCTTGATCTGGTTCCTTGGCTTGGCCATCTGGTGGACATAGTCAGGGCTCTAAACGAATAGATAATCGTTAATAACTAACGAATAGTCGCGTTTTTCGTTCGCTCCACCCAAAAAAATGAAAATAGCTAACGTTCCCTTTCTATTGATACCACATTTATACCAATCCGATCATTTTTTCGATTTCGATTTTCGATCGTTCGCCAACTTGATAGTCCGAATGATAACTAGCTATAATTAAATAAAAAGGATAGCTCCCATTTTTTTTAAGTGCAGAGCAAATAGAAGCTAACGAAAGGAGCCAATCGAAACTATTCCGAAATGGTTTTGCAGATAGTCGTTAGCCAACTTGATATAAGTATCCGAAAACGTACAAAGTCTCTGTCAACAGAAAAGAGAAACGCATCACTATCGACCGACTCAAAGCAGCCCACATAGAAGAAGAGCATGCGCTAGCGAGCCAACCACCTGACATCACCTCGGAGATTCCACACGAGCACGAGAAGCAAGGCACACGAGAACACCATACAACAACAAGGACGGGGACAAAAGTACATTTCCCGGAACGTCTACAAGCCAAGCATAAATGCGCACACAACAAGCAGCGCGTACAATGTAGACACAACAAGCAGAGCTGGCCCAGCGGCAACTACACCATGATGTCGCCACGAACTTCAAAATCAGCGGCAATTCGACCACACCGACACGAACTTTATCATCAGCGGCACCCGCCAGCAGCGTTGTGCAAGTAATCTACTCCGAGGTAATCTACATCGTTGTCGACGCGTAGAGTATGTCTCCCAAGTAGGCATGGGTGTATTTTCGTTTATTTGATGTTCTGTAAACAGTCAAAATTGTCGTGTCGCGATTTTGATTTGTCACGATTACCTACATATTTAAAACTATCGGAAAAGTTTATTTACGGTAGGCTCGCGAGTTTTTCTTTTGTAATTTCGAATTACGTTAACGGTATTTTGCACGTCAGTGTAAAACTCTCTAATATTTATAGTGAATGTTAGAATATATTCGCAGGTATCCGATCCATTCTCATTTTTTTAATTGCCAGTACAAATTAAATTCAGAATATAATATTGCATTATTATACCCGTCACTATGTGAAAGGGTATATTAACTTTGTCATGAAGTTTGCAACGCACAGAAGGAAGCACCTCCGACTATATAAAGTATATATATTATTGATCAGTGTGCTGAGAGAAATCGATTGAGCGATGTCCGTCTGTCCGTCTGTCTGTCTGTCTGTCTGTCTGTCCGTCTGTTTCAATACAAACTAGTCCCTCTGTTTTGAAGCTATCGAGCTGAAATTTTGTACACAAGTTTCTTTTAAATGTACGCTGTATATATGTCGGAACGAATGGAATCGGACCATGGGGTAATGGGGCTGCCATAGAAACCAACCTCTGAAAATTAAGTTCTCCTAAGGAAAACTTTTTTCTTTATGTACCCATCTTAACCAAACTTCACCCAAATGTGTTCCTAGTAAAGTCCTAAAACATTTCTAGGAACGGATGGAATCGGAACATTATGTCATAGGGCTGCCATACAAACCCACCGCTGAAAATTAAGTTCTTCCAAGAAAAACATTTTCGTTTATAATCCGACCTCAACCAAACTTTACCCAAATGTGTACCTAGTGAAGCCTCAAAACATATCTAGGAACGCATGAAATCAGAACACTCCGTCATAGGGCTGTCATACAAACCAGCTCCTGGAAATTAGGTTCTTCTAAGAAAAACTTTTTTCTTTATTTACTAATCATAACCGAAATTCACCCAAAAGTGTTTCTAGTAACGCCTCGAAACATATCTAGGAATTGATGGAATCGGAACATTACGTCACAGGGCTGTCATACAAACCAACCACAAAATATTAGGTTCTTGTGAAAAAAAAAATTCTTATTGAATCTTAACTAAAATTCATCCAGGTGTGTTTCTGGATTAGCCTTAACCCTTAAATGCGTAGCGTACCAAAATGGCAGTAAATGTCCTGGAAAAATAGATCGGTGACATAATTTGTATGAAAATTTATGTTATTTGGACCTGTTCTGGGCAAAATAAAACGCACCATCATGTTGAAAGAGCTGATAATTAAAATTTTATGAACATATCCTACCACCTACCCTACCCAAGACTAAAGGAGAATAATTTCATCAACTAAGAACGATCGGAATGTATGTATAGATATTTCTGAATATGCCCCAATATATGGTATACCATATATGGTACGTTGCAAAATTGGTGCAAACAATACCTTTAGTGTCTTTTTTTGTCAAAATCTCAAAAAAATCTCAAGAACACATTCCAATTTACTCACCAGTATTTTTCCTTTTCCAAATAACGGTAAATTTCGCCAATTGTTTCAGCTCTCAAGAATAAAATTAAAATTCCACAAAAAATAACGTAGGTCCACTTTGACGACGCACAGATAATTCAAGGAAAGCTTCGGGGAGCCAAAATTGAATTTATGCAAAAGCTTAATTTGTTTACTTTGGGAAAAAGTAAAAAAAAATAAAAAAATTAATAAAAGCTAGACTTTTACAGAAATCTAGCCATCTACCGCCATTTTTTATGAAAGCTAACTTAATCAGTCCTGTTCAGGATCCAAGGAAACGAAGCTGTCATAGTTAATTTAGAATGATCGTTTTTGTCATTTTGCTTTCTATAGCACACCGGTCAGGGCTTAGCGTCTCTGTAGCTGCTTCCTATAATCCCAGTCTTTTTACTGGCAAGTATACTGAAAAAATTGTTCACATCTTTTGTTTTGCCCTAGGACGCGCCACTAAAAAACCGAGCTTCCGTACTTGACATCTTAGTAAGTCTGAGAAGCGAACGTTTGTCAATCACAAGAAAGCCGATTGGGATGGTTTCAAAGCTTACTCGTCGGCGAAGTTCATCGAGCTACTATCACCTACCAACATTCACAAGGCCGAGAAAAATATTAGGAACGTCATTACCACAGCCGCGGCACGTTTTATTCCGGCAGGACGTATCCCGAAAGTTCGGCCTAACTTCCCCAGTAGTGCCGCCAGATTAGCCGATGAACGTGATCAGATCAGAAGCGCTCACCCTGATGATCCCAGAATTCAGGAGCTTAACTCCGAAATTGATCGACAAGTTAAAGACTATAGGAGGGCGAAATGGAATCAGCACCTCGATGAATGTAACCTCAATGAAGGTGTCAGCAAATTATGGTCTACCGTCCGCGCCCTTTCCAATCCTCGGAAAGAAAAGGGCAACAACGCCATTGAATTTGGCAACACAAAAACCTGCGATCCTCTTCAGTGTGCTAGCCTGTTCAATAAACAATTTATTGAACATCCCAAGTCTGACGGCCTCAAGCGCAAAATTAGAAGACGGATTCGCAGCCGGAAAGTTGACACCATACCATCTTTTACAGCGGACCAGGTTAAAAAAGTCATCGAGAATGCTAAAAACTCCATGGCCCTCGGACCAGATGGCATTTCGATGACCATGTTGAAACATCTCGACCATCCAGCCATTGAGTATCTCACGGCCGCCTTTAACTTGTCGATGTCCACGCTTGCCATCCCTGAAATCTGGAAAACAGGTCGAATTGTTCCCTGTCTCAAGCCAGGGAAGAGCGCAAATCTTGGGGAATCCTACCGCCCCATTACGATACTTTCTCCTGTCGCAAAGACGCTGGAGGCCCTTATTCACCCCACTCTTGTTGCACATGCGAAGCTAAAACCTCACCAGCATGGCTTCAGGAAGATGCATAGTACCACCACTGCCCTCGATGCGATCACTACACGCATTCGTGATGGGCTAAATCAACGTAGTCGTTGTCAAAGAACTATTCTGGTGGCAATAGACCTATCAAGTGCATTCGATAAGGTCAATCATTCAATGCTCTTAGCAAACCTGTTGAATATGCATCTTCCTGCACAAGAGATCCGTTGGATTGCCAACTATCTAGCTGGTCGGCACTCCTTCACCGAGTTTCGAGGCAAACGTTCTAAGCTTAGGAAAATCAAATTAGGTGTTCCACAGGGACGGGTACTCTCCCCCACTCTGTTCAACATCTACATGTCCGGCCTTCCCACACCACCTGAAGGAATCGAGGTGATTTCCTATGCTGACGATTGCACCGTACTCGCCACAGGGAATGATAAGGATGAAATGCGCCTCCGAATTAATCGCTATCTAGGACGATTACAGGCATTTTTCTAAAGCCGAAACCTCACTATCTCTGCGTCCAAATCCTCTGCGACTTTTCTAACCACTTGGTGGGAGGACATCAGATGGGAGATGGATATACGTATTGGCAACAATTCTGTTACTACTGTTAAAAATACCGGCGTACAGAGGGCTGCGCCCGCAATACGAGGGTTTTTTAGATTTTGGATACATACATAGTGAATAATTTTGCAAATATATTTTATAGGTTATAAATAAGAATTATGCACAATGTTAATGAAATGCTTCTCGTAAATCTATTTTTGGATTGGTCTAAATAAACGCGTTCCAGAATGAAAGGCGTTAGTTAGACCAATCCAAAAATAGATTTACTATATATCATGGGTCCACATATTAACTGGATTTATTAGCTGTAACGCCGTTACCATGACTCCAAACTGGAAAAAAGCGACTGATATGAAATGTACCCATCGAGTTCTTTGATTTGATAAAAACTAAAAAAGTCGACTTTTTCAAATCTCCGGGACACCCTGTTTGCTTTGTCCTACCAACGTCTAAGTATTTCGTGCTAAAGACTGTTACGATTCTACACATTCCTACCAAATTTCATAACGATCGATTAGTGAAAAAATTTGTAAATGTCCGTTACACCCTTTTATCTTGGCCATACCAATTTTTAAGTATTTCATGTCAAAGACTGTTACCATTCTACACATTCCTACCAAATTTCATGATGATCTGTTAAGCCGTTCGCGAGTTATTAAGTGAACAAATTTTCAAATGTCCGGGACACCCTGTTATTTTCGTCCTGCCAACTTTTAAGTATTTCGTGCCAAAGACTGTTACCATTCTACACATTCCTACCAAATTTCATGACGATCGGTTAAGCCGTTCGCGAGTTATTTAGTGAACAAATTTTCAAATGTCCGGGACACCCTGTTACTTTCGTCCTACCAACTTTTAAGTATTTCGTGCCAAAGACTGTTACCATTCTACACATTCCTACCAAATTTCATGACGATCGGTTAAGCCGTTCGCGAGTTATTTAGTGAACAGACGGACGGACAAAATCGATTTCATAAGGGTTTTTTGTAAAATCTAAAAACCCCTAAAAACCCCAAAATTCTCGGGTTTCACCTAGAGAACATGATGACGTCTGCAAATCATGCAGCTTCAGTCTGTGAAAAATTGCGCAGTAGGAACAACATCCTAAAAGCTCTAGCTGGTAGCACCTGGGGCAAAGATAAAGAAACCATGCTAGCTACTTACAAAGCGGTGGGTCGAGCGGCCGCTGATTATGCAGCCCCAGTTTGGACACATAGTCTATGTGACACAAACTGGTCCAAAGTTCAGGTCTGCCAAAATGCCGCTCTACGCATCGCGACAGGTTGTCTTCTGATGTCTGCCCAGGATCACTTACATCAGGAGACAAAATTGATGCCAATACGTGATCACAATCTCCTACTCTCAAAACAGTATCTTGTTGGTTGCTACCGTAAGGATCATCCCAATAATCATCTCATGGACCGAATTCCTCCACCACGACATGTCAGACGTGGTTTACGAGACCTTGAGAGAGAGGTTCAGGGATACAAACGGGACCCTTACGATGAAGTTACATACCGAGCCGCCATTGCAGCGATCCACACTGAAGAAGTGAATCGGTCCGAGTCGCGAGTTTAGGTGCGAACAGAGTCCTCTCAGAGCGATCACCACCAATTTCGCTGAGGAGATTAGGCTCCCGAGAGCCACTAGAGTAACACTAGCTCAACTTCGGTCGGGCTTTTGTTCACGCCTTAATTCGTACCTTTCTCGCATAAACCCGGACATCCAAAACATCTGTCCAAACTGCAATGGTACTCCTCATGATGTGGGCCATTTGTTTCAATACCCCGCTGCGCCCACTGATCTTACCCCTATATCGCTGTGGGAAAATCCTATCGCAGCAGCAATGTTTTTGTCCTTAGACCTCACGGACACAAACATTGACGAACCATAAATCGTACCCACATAGATGCACAGAGGTTTCACACCTTTCTGAACCGCTACAAGAAGAAGAACATCAACCATCACCAGCAGAGTGGAAGGTGTGTGAAGTTGGCGACGTCACTTTTGATTTTTTAACTTTTTTTTGCTCAGTTCGTTTGCCCATCGTTAGCCCACGTTTGCCCAGGACAAATTTTCGTTTGCCCACCCCCTCAAAAAAAGTTATTGCAAAAACAAAAAAAAATTTGTGAAGTTGGCGACGTCACTTTCGATTTTTTTATTTTTTATTACACAGTTTGTTTGCCAATCGTTAGCCCACGTTTGCCCAGAAAAATTTTAGTTTTCCCACCCACCCAAAAAAAGTTATTGCAAAAAAAAAAGTGTGAAGTTGGCGACGTAACATTCGATTTTTTGATTTTTTCTTACGTCATTCGTTTGCCCATCGTTTGCCCAGGAAAATTTTCGTTTGCCCACCCACCCAAAAAAAGTTATGGACAAAAAGCATTTTCAGTTTCACTCAATATTTGGAGTGCCTCATCTGGCCACCCTATGAACGCCTCCGAGGTCTGACTTATCCATTTCGATTGCCAATTGCGTGCCCTCAGATTATTTAATTCAAACGATTTGCGCTTCTGATTTTGCTTCACAAGCAAATGCGTTTAATTCTAACGAGTGGCGTTTCTTTCAAAAGCATAATGAGTTGTAAAAAAGCGTTTGAATTAAAAGAATTTACGTTTACCTGGAAAGAAGGAGCCAGTCGATTTAAACGTATTTTTCATTGAAATAAACACTTATTCTTTGATTGTAAACGGGTAACACATTTTGAATAAATGAAAGGCAATTGTATGAAACATCTTCGTTTTTATATTGAACATTTTTGTTATTTAAATTAAACGAAGCATTCTTTTTAATGAAACGGTATGTATTTCGAAGGTAACGTATCCCGTTTTCATTTCATAGAAATTACCCCATTCTAAATAATTGAGTTTTATATGGAATTAAAAGCAAACTCGGCTGAAATAAAATAATACATTCCGTTTGATTGTCCATTCTCCATTCGATTAGATACTTACTATTACCTGGGTTTGACACATCAATAAAGAATAAAACTTATGAAAACTAATTTTAATAAGATTAATACATTACACTTTGACTTTAACCCCCGCTAAACTTAAATTGCACGTGTGGAAGCGTCCATTCCTCCAGATGAATGCAAAGCTACATTCTCGAAAACACTCTTAACATCGACGCAGATTCTAATGACATACGCGTTTGTTGTTAGACACTACACATTTGCTTGGAATGGACATGAACACGTGAGACTCATCGGACGGACCAGAAGTATTAACTACCTGTTGTGCTACGTTGAAACAAATGATATTTTGGCATCGCGTCCTTTAGGTATGTGTATTTATTACGTAAAGTAATGTATACACATTACTATGTAATGCGGAATCTTTTGATTTAAACGACCGCCGTTTGGGACTTTTGTTTTAAAAGAAATTCTCTTAGCGTAAATGAGAACTCGTTCAAATCAAATGTGCGTTCAATTAAAATGTGGAGCTTTTAATATGAATGTGCGTTTTTTCTCTGAGTGTATAAATTTCGCTCAATTGTGCCTGATCTGACCACCTTATAATGATACTTCCGGGTTTCATTACAAGGTGTTTGGAAACTTCAACATATTATGTGTTTTTTCCCAAAATGTTGTTTGTAGCATCCTGCGAATATATAATAGGCGTGTTTTTTGTACGCAGGTCTAGGTTAGTTTAGCGTAACTACATGGGGTTACAATAAAAACATGACCCATACAGGTTATGTCTTCTTCTATTTGCTTGCCTCGTTCTTTATACCTACCGCTCCATGGTTTCGCGTTGCTCGACCTGCGGTGTAGGCACATCGCCCGTTTATCTGAGCATATTTCTACAGGCAGCTCTATCTTGCTCTTCTATTTGCTTGCCTCGTTCTTTATACCTACCGCTCCATGGTTTCGCGTTGCTCGACCTGCGGTGTAGGCACATCGCCCGTTTATCTGAGCATATTTCTACAGGCAGCTCTATCTTGTCATCGCCGAAACCAATGCGTTGTTGTTGCTTTTTCATGTGACATATCCAGGGTTCTTCGGTCTGCCTCTGGCCTTGGGTCCATCAAGTCAGGTTTTGTATTATTGTAAAATAACCTACACCGGCGTACAAAAAAACACGTCTAATATTTCTGCTTGGAGACAATGAGCTGGGTACTTGGGTATCTCCCCTTTACAAAAGATTTCAAATATATTAGTATTGATATAAAAGTATTCAGGGTGTCCCGTATTAGGTGGTCAATACTGTAAGGGTTGATAGCGCAACTTGTTTCAGCAAGAAAATTACCAATACAATCGAAATTGTTTTTACCGTTACCTTGTTATCGCTCTCTTTGTGAAAGTCATCGAAAATCGAGACTTGTCATGCAAAATCATAAATTGCAGCCCTCCTGATGACTTCCTAAGGTTGCCCCAAAAGGGGTTACGGTGCAGAGAAGAAAAAATGGAGCCCCTAAAAACAGGTCTTCATAAATTCTTATGGAATTAAAACGCTTTTTTGGAAATATTACAAAAAAATGATGGTAAAATCGGAACAAATTTAGGTTCGTTGGTGGGCGCAACAGTTTAGAGGAAAATTTCTATAACATCAGCCCACTTTTAAGGCATTAATAAAAAGAAAAATCAAGTGATGACGACAGGCATGATGTGCATCTCTTCGGGTGCCTTCACTGTTGCACTTCTTATCATCTAGAGGGCCTTATTATGGACGTCAGAAACCGGACCATAACCCGGTTTTCGGTTTTTCTCGGTTTTTTGCAAAGCCGGTTAGACCGTCCGGTTTTAACCGGGCTCAAAGTAACGGTTTTTCGGTTAACCGAGTCTTTTCATTGATTTGGTTAGAATTGTAGTAAAAACACACTCGTAATGGTGGTGTTCGTATCGTATGCAAAATCAAATCAAAATGCATGCACAGGGTGCCCAGAGAACTAACTTATTTGAAAAAAAATTCCGAGCGGTCAGTTGGGCGGGTAGATGGGTGAGAGGGAGCGCATCTGGAGGGGGAAGTTCCCAAGTTTGTTTCCCATTCTAGTCAGTCGCCATCATGCTCTGGTATAGAGAGCAGCCTGCCTCCGCCGTCGAGAGCTTCTTTTCTAACGGTCGCTCACTAGGGACATGATAGCGGATTTTTAAACGAACGTTAGGGACGTGTGGTTTCAGTCACAAATGAAGCCATAGCAAATACCGCACGAGGCTGAATAAATTTTATGTGGTAAAAGTTGATAAAAACAACTTCCAAGTGTTGTATTGCCGGGATCGAAACAGAATATTAGTGATGATTGTATTACCTCATAGATCCAACGATATTGAAAAAACCATGTCCTTTTTCTTTCTAAACCGATATATTTCGGGCAGCGCCCATCTTCATCCTTCATAAACCAATTGCGTCTAATCGGCTACTCAATTTCTATTCGAACCATCCAATTAAGATGAAAACAAATGTAGCCAAATCTTTCATACGAAAAGTATTTAGAGTCAGCCACAAATGCTTCTGGAAAGATAACCTCGACCGAATAAAACATACCTTGCGAAAAAATAATTACCCCGGGAAAATAATTGAAAAGATGATAGGTGAGGTTCGTAGCAAAAAAATCTTTCAATACAACTAGCTACGCATATTTGTCAAAAGAAAATAATACTACAACATCACCTACTGTAGTACCTAACATTAATTTTTCATCCCTCGCTTATATCCCAGGACTAAGCGAAAATATTTCAAGATCATGCCAGCAGTTTGTCGCCGAATTAAAGCTTGCAATGCGTCCACCAAACAAAAACAACAAATTGTTCACCCAACTGAAGAACAAAATTCCAACTCACGAAAAATGTGGAGTGGTATACAAAGTCGACTGCAAGGACTGCGACAAAACGTATATTGGAGAGACCATTCAAAAATTAGGGACTCGATTAAATCAGCATAAGAATGACACCAAGAAGACGTTGAATGATAACCTATCCGCTTTGGCAAAACATTCGATATCGAATCAGCACAGCTTTAATTTTGAAGATGCCCAAATTCTATAGTCAATCAGAAAAATAAGAAAAAACTACAAATCTACGAAGTCAATCACATCATTAGGCACGAGAATAACGCTTGCAATGACAAAACTGATAAAAAGGACTTCAGTAACATCTACATTAATTTAATTAATTGCTAGTTTTCAATTTGACATCACTACTATCATTTCATATCGTGTATGTATGTATGTAATATATGTAAGTAACAAATTGACAAATGAAATATAAACATTCTTTGTCTAACACTATACCATCAAGTTACCATTGTTCTCGGTTGTTTCACTATTTTGTTAATTTATTTTATAACATAGTCTAGATAATTTAATTTATATTGTTATTTATTATTGTTAGTAAATTGTGTCTATTCTTTTAGTATATAAACCCTGAAGATGGGCGCTGCCCGAAATATATCGGTTTAGAAAGAAAAAGGACATGGTTTTTTTCAATATCGTTGGATCTATGAGGTAATACAACCATCACTATTATACTGAATAAATTTGTTGCGACAACTCTTCCTCGATCACCTCATCTCTCAGAGAAGCGATTTCCCATGACCGGTACGCTCTCGAGATTTGCTCCATGGGATCTCTGGAGACGAACTTCAAAAATCAACTTAATCAGTGTATACACAAAGGGGGTCGCCATTTAACCGATGTAATTTTCATTAAACATTAAAACAATAACTATGAAGTACCCGCAGTTTTGTTTTTATTGACCCTTCAAATAAGTTAGTTTCTCTGGCGCCCCCTATAGTTCGAAAATATGTTTAAGGGCTGAAATTTGAAAACGCAAGTTTTTATAGGGGACAAGTAATAGAATTGCTGACTGAAAAATCAAGAAAATATGAAAAATTGTATGAATTTGAAAGAATTTACAACAAAATTTTCCGATTTTAACCGGATGAACAAACAACCGTCCGGGTTAAAACCAGAGGAGGAAAAAACCGAAAATAAACCGGTTAACCGTTTTGAAAGTACCGGTTTTCGGACTAACCGTCCGGTTTTTGACATCCGTAGGCCTTATGTAGCTAGGTAGCGACTAACAACTTTATTATAAAAAAAATCTTCAAATTCTGAATTGGATATTGAATGATAACACATCTGCGACCCTAAAATTATTACCGGCTTTGAGGATTGTGAGTGTGGTCTCCTTTCACGTCTTTAGATGTAAGTTTGCAAGGAAAATGGCGCAAGTTTTTGGATTTTTATTTTCAACATCTGCAACCAGTTTACTTCAAGATGGCGTTCTACGAATATTTCTTTTTCGTTGGCTATGTTGGTATATCAGCAGATCCCACATTTAGTTGGAATTGAGTTCTGTACGAAAATATAAGAAATTGATGTAAAATACGTTTGTAATGGCGTCTGATGTATACAGGGTGTCCCGCATTAGGTGGTCAATACTGTAAGGGTTGATAGCACAACTTCTTTCGGCAAGAAAATTACCAATACAATCGGATTTTTTTTTTTACCGTTACCTTGATATCGCTCTCTTTGTGAAAGTCATCGAAAATCGTGTCATGCAAAATAATAATTTGCAGCCCCCCTGATGACTTAATGCAAGATTTGATTTCAGTTTCAGAAACTACATAAAATTTCACAAAAACTGAAGTTTTTCCTGTTGTCAACATTATTGCCACTTTCAAGATACAGTTACTCAAACTTAATAGACATATTAAAATAGATTTTTCATCGAAAATTCAAACAGTAATTTCATAACGGTGCTTTGTACATACAACTCTGCAAAGTTGACAAAAGTTGCTTCAACATGTTGGCTTTCCAACGGTATATCACTTTTCATATTTACATTGCAGAATTTTAGGAAAACACACATTGAATGGTAAAAGTGGAATAGCTAACAATTTTCCCTTTGCTCGAAAAAAGACAAACAAAGGCTATTATAATTCGGGATAGAATCTCGCTACATTATTTTGACCAGAACTGTAAGCTATTTGAAATTTTGTACATTGTTTGACAAATGCAACGGTACTTATAACAGTTAAAATTTAATATTTGCTATTTATGGCAGATAGACGGGTGCCCCGCTCATAATGCGAGACATATCAAAGAATATTTGGAAAACGAATTTGTCGGAAAGCGGATTGGCAGATTTGGGACAGTTGCGTGGCCTGTGAGAAGTCCCGACCTTACTCCCCTAGATTTTTATTTATGGGGTAACTTAAAAAACAATGTCTATTCCGAACCGATTACCTCCCGGGAACAGCTGCTGCAGCGAATTAATGATGCTTGTGACAACATTAGAAGCTGAAATTTCCGGTCGCAGAAATATTGTTAGCAAATTTTAGAGTAGCCTGGCTTGTGGTTGGATTGATGCAGAGGGTCATGGATTCCAGACTCACCGTGAACGAATTCATTTTATGGTGTTTTACGAACTCACGACCTACGTGACGGACTATGATGTCGCTCAGATTGTAAACAAGTATCCATTTATGGGGATAAATAACAATGCTGGGCGTGCTGTTAATCTCAACACATCAACAAAACAGCAGTTCTTGGAAATTGGATGTCACTCACACATCTGCGGCCCTAGTTTACTGGTGGACACGCATGTTATTTCTTTTTGTTTGCTAATTTTAAAGTGACATTTTTAAAATGGAGATGAGAATGATTTTCTTCTGAATTCTGATTACAACTGGCCTCCAATATCTGCCTTTTAGAGCGAAGTTTGTCTATTTTCAGTGCATTTTTGTATCTCGGACTGCATATTCCACTTGCGAAATTAGTTTTTTTCGTCTGTCACTTTCATCTTAGCAAAGTAGCATCGTCAGAATATTTATAAATCCTTTATTGATTGAAATATGGTTAACGGTTTTAATAAGATTTCCTCTAACTCTAAATTTATCAAATTATAACCAGTGGCTAAATTTTATTGCTGGTATGATTTTGATTTAATAACTTGAAAGACCCGCTCTGTGGCTCACTTGGTTGAGTCGCACTTTACGATGCTAGTAATCTAGAGGTCCGGAGATCGAATCTCGGCGTGGTCCAAAATTTCCGTACATGTGAATCGAAATATATAGTGCTTACAACATTATATTTATACACTCCGAAATGATATGCAACGTAATGTTGATTCGAAATTGCCTATAAACGGCTGTGTTAACGCACCATGGCCCCACAAGGGGCTATACGGTACTGAGAAGAAAAAGAAGAGCTTGAAAGACACTGAAATATGAGGTCCTTAACCCTGGAAGGTCATGCTTACTTTTAGTACGGAAAGGTCATGCTTCGTCGATTTGACGACCCTCAACTTTGACGCTTCATACAAATCACCCTTTCTCAAAATATTTATAAAATTTGACAAATTTTCAATCGTCAGTTTATGTAGAATGGAAAGACACCGATTTTGAGTAATTTTGTACGAAAATTGATTTACAAATTAAATTTTCTTAATTCAATGTTATTTCGCCCGAAATATAAAACACTAAATTTAAAAATGAGATAAAAAAAAACTTAACGTTGATATAATTCAAAAAATGTGCTCGAATCATAAAATACATATTCTAAACGTACTAGCAAATTGGGTTTAATGAATGAAAAGCTCATGTATATACAAAAGGCACAGCAATCCATTTTGGGGTCCCAACTAGGGATGTCAAAAACCGGACGGTTAGTCCGAAAACCGGTACTTTCAAAACGGTTAACTGGTTTTTTTTCGGTTTTTTCATCCTCCCGGTTTTAACCCGGACGGTTGTTTGCCCATCCGGTTAAAACCGAAAAAAAACTTTGCAAATTCATAAAATTTTTATATTTTCTTGATTTTTCAGTCTATTGTCTTCTATGAAAAATTTCGTATTTCCGAACACTCTCCTTAGTGCTATTATTCCAAGAACCATCGCTTCGTCAAACTCCTTGCATTGTTCCTTTCCAACGCAGATATTGTTTACGTTGCGTGTCACACGTGTATCTTTTGTGCGTCGTGAATGCATATGTGTATCAAATCAGTGCATTTAGAGTTCATTGTTATAGGAAGACGAATCGGCAGTTGCTACGACGTCCGCGTCCACATCGATATCCGCGTCCACTTCAACATCCGTCGTGTCCACAAAGACTTCAACATCTACATCATAGTGCAGTCATATTAGCATTTCAAATAGAAAAAATAGAGTAAGGTTCATTCTTGTGGTTTTTAAATCAGTGGGCTCCCAGGAATCTAAAACTAGTTTTGCTAAAAAAAATTTTGATCGCAAAGGTCCCAAAAACGACAAAAAAGGATACACTTTAATCCTTGACTGGAGGTCGGCAAGTGGGGTATCAAACCAAAGGGGACATCAAGTACATTACAAATCCGGTGTTTGTTCCATGTTTCAAGGACCCTCAACGGAATAAATCGAGATTAAATGGAGAATGATTGTGTTTCCCGTGTATCTTTCCGAAGCCCTAATTACGAGAGTAATTCAAATTGTCACTACATTTCTCACTTTTCCGAATCTATAATAGCTAAAGATTCCACCATTAAATTTGCTAAGAAAATAAATGATCGGAAAGCTCTCAAAAAGGACACTAATTACAAACCTTGATCGAACGTGGGCATGCGGGGTGTCATATCAAAGAGGACGTCGAGTACATTCCATATCTGGCGTTTATTACTTGTTTCAAGGACCATCACATGAGAAAATTGGGATCCAATGGAAAATTTTCATGTTTCTCGATCTTTCCAAAGCCGTAATTTTTCGTTTTAGCCCGAATTTGTCCATTTAGTGTCCTTGAAACAGGACACAAACACCGGATATGCAATGCACTCGACGTCCTCTGACATGACATGACATGACATGACACCCCGCATGCTCACTTTCAATCAAGGTTTGTAATTAGTGTCCTTTAATGTCCTTTTTCAGAGCTTTCCGATAATTTTTTTTTCTTAGCAAATTTAATGGTAATCATAGATTCGGAAAAGTGAGAAACGTAGTGACAACTTGGATTATTCTCGTAGTTATCGCTTTGGAAAGATACACGGAAAACACAATAATTTTCGATTTAATCTCGATCTCTCGGCCAAGGATTAAAGAGTATCCGTTTTTGACCCTTTTTGGGACCTTTCCGATCAAATTTTTTTAGGAAAATGAGTTTTAGATTCCTGGGAGCTCGCTGATTCAAAAACCACAAAAACAGCCTTACTCTATTTTTTTCTATTTGGAGGCCTTAAATGGGATATTTTGACTGCACTATATACATTGTCTAGCAATAAAACTCAGTTAACTAATTTTGAAGCATTATGAATACTTCTGACAATTTTATTTGATTATCTTTTTTGTTCAACATGTTTCTCTTTTAGGGCTCCATTATAAATAACAGGCGCGACAATCCAACATTGGACTAAGGCCGCAGGATGTGTTAGTGACATCCCATTTCCAAGATCTTATCTGCTTTTTGTTGAGGTAATGAGATCAGCATCACGCTCAGCAGTGTTATTTATCCCCATAAATGGGTACTCGTTTAACATCTGAGTGAGATCATAGTCCGTCACAAGCTCGTGAGTTCGAAAAACACCATGATTCACGGTGAGATTCGAACTTATGACCCTGTGCACCGAAGGTGCGCGCACTAACCGCTAGACCAGCCAGACTACTCAGTCATATTTCTATACGAACATCAGCTTAACGAGTGTGTATGCATTATTTTGCTAAAATTCTAGGCAATTCAATGAAAAACCGGTTAAACGAAAACCGGTACTTTGAGCCCGGTTAAAACCGGACGGTCTAACCGGCTTTGCGAAAAAACCGAAAAAAACGAAAACCGGGTTATGGGCCGGTTTTTGACATCCCTAGTCCCAACACGGGTTTTCTTTCACTTCACCTATTGCGGTTTTTACAGTGGATTGTAGAATTATTTACAGTAAATTTTGGAATATCTTCTCCCCGAGTTCCCTTGATTAATTCTATGTACGATGTCTAATTTTGACATTGAGTGCCATGGAGGGAGCCCATTTTTATGAGTTCGAAATGCAATCTTCCTAAAATGAGGAAGAATTTTGAGCCATTTTCCTGATTTGTCCTATTTTTGTCCTAGTAAATATTTTTTCCATAATTTTTGAAGAAATAGGTCCCACATTTAAAAAATAAACATATTTGTTATGAGCTAGTTGTATGGACACAGACTTATCGTCGAACCGACAACCATACGTAAGAAATACTGGAGTTCTAAAAGTTACACAAAGTTCATCCTTCGTCGTTTCGACGACACCAATTTCCAAAAATCCAACTTACCCTGCTTACTTCGTCTATCCGCAATGTACCCGGCAGCAGCAGAAAATTTTTGAAATTGTTGTATAGTGCAGCGATTGTGTTTACTACATCGATAAGGATTTTTTTACCATCTTCATCGACCAGGGGGGGGGGCGACCGCCCCTCCCTGCCCCCCCCTGGCTACGCCCATGCTTCGGGACGTTTCTTCCATGCGCCGAAGGTGTCGAGTCTGCATAAAAAATGGAGGAAGCCAATTTCAGCAGCATTGAGTGCATTCAGCGAACGAAATTTACTGGAAAAACACTGGAAGTGCTACAAGAATTACCCGCCACCGCTCTCTTTCTCCGCTGAACAGTCCTTAGCGCAATGGGAATCTAATTGGAAGAGCACTTTTCTGCTACATTTTTCGTTCGCTGAATGCACTCATTATTCCAATTCATCAAACAGACCCATTTAATCATTAGTTAATATTTTTACTTTATGGGTTATTTTTCATATTCAAAACTTCATTTTCAATTTTATTTAACAAATTTTCAAAATTGCGATAGTAAAATATAAAAAATAAATGAATAATCCGATAAGAAAATAATTATCTCGTTTTTTTTTTACATTCAATATGTGTAATTCCAAAATCCCCCAATGTAAATATGAAAAGTGATATACCGTTGGAAAGCCAACATGTTGAAGCAACTTTTATCAACCGTACAGAGTTGTACGTATAAAGCACCGTTATGAAATTAATGTTTGAATTTTCGATGAAAAATCTATTTTAAAATTTCTATCAAGTTTGAGTAACTGTATCTTGAAAGTTGCGATAATGTTGGCAACAGGAAAAACGTCAGTTTTTGTGAAATTTTATGTAGTTTCTGAAACTGAAATCAAATCTTGGATTAAGTCATCAGGAGGGCTGCAAATTATGATTTTGCATGACAAGTCTCGATTTTCGATGACTTTCACAAAGAGAGCGATAACAAGGTAACGGTAAAAACAATTTCGATTGTATTGGTAATTTTCTTGCTGAAACAAGTTGCGCTATCAACGCTTACAGTATTGACCACCTAATGCGGGACACCCTGTTTACTTATATCAATACTAATATATTTGAAATCTTTTGTAAAGGGGAGATACCCAAGTACCCAGCTCATTGTCTCCAAGCAGAAATATTAGACGTGTTTTTTTGTACTCCGGTGTAGGTTATTTTACAATAATACATAACCTGACTTGATGGACCCAAGGCCAGAGGCAGACCGAAGAACCCTGGATATGTCAAATGAAAAAGCAACAACAACGCATTGGTTTCGGCGATGACACGATCCAAGATAGAGCTGCCTGTAGAAATATGCTCAGATATTACCGCCAAAACGGGCGATGTGCCTACACCGCAGGTCGAGCAACGCGAAACCATGGAGCGGTAGGTATAAAGAACGAGGCAAGCAAATAGAAGGGAACATGACCTGTATGGGTCATGTTTTTATTGTAACCCCATGTAGTTACGCGAAACTAGCCTAGACCGGCGCACAGTGGGGCGAAATCAATGATTTTTCGGACATCGCATATTTGTGAAGATGCCCTGTTGTAAAATGTACCACGTAAATGGCTATAAGTTGAACTTGTTTCTGCTGAATCGAATGGTGGACTCCATTTTAAAATACGCAATGTCCGAAAGAAGATATAGCGGTTTTAAGGATGCTTTCACCAACCCCATAGTATAGACAATTTACCGTTTCTCCTTCCTGATGTTACAAATGATAATAATAGATAGTACCACTCATTTAGAGAAAAAAAATTATATGCCCATAATGCTCTCTCATTTACCGTTACAAAACTGCATCATTATTTATGAAATCTTTGGGAAAGCTAGAGTAACCAAACAAATCCCAAATTTAACCTGTCTTGCCTTGCGCAATTTAACATTTGGATTAAGGCATTAAAAATATACAACATTTTATGTAATGTGACTGCTCTCCCATTACAAAACTCACTGTTATTTCGAAGATATAGTAATTCAAACTTTGAAAGTTTACAAAATTTATTTGACATAGAAAATGCAAACGCTAATATCATAACGGTTCTTCAAACGGATGAATCTGAAAAATTCACAAAAGTTGCTCTTTTATGTAAGCTTTTCGGGAGCTTGAAACAAATTATCAGAAATATGCAAACACCGAAACAAACGACTTTTCGCTTTGCGAATTACGAGCAACTAAGACCATTTTTTTGGTAGAGTAAGATCTTTCATAGGAGAGCTGGTGGAATCTTTAATTTAATCGACCCTGTACTTACTCCTGTCGAAGGATATTCGATTAAAAACATAGTAGTATAATCTTAGCGTATTAGTTTAATTCAGCCAAGAGTTATGACTAATCTTATATACTTTCTACCTATAATTTGTAGGGGAGGTGCGGAACCTGTTGCTCCGATTTGCCCCACTTTCATTATCATATGAGATTATAACATTGCCAACATGTAACAACAATTTAAAGTTCAAAGCTGCATCAAAATTAATGTTATTTTGCGAAAAGGTTAAAATGAAAAACAGAGATTAGCCGATAAAAATGGCTACTGTGGGCGGGGTCGCAGGTGGTCGCAGCCAAACTTTGTGTTTTTATTGACTCCATTAATTGCAGATAATTTTGGCTTAATTCATTTCCCGGCCAACTACGGCCATTTTTTGTTTTTGATGAAACAACAAAATTATCAAGGTTTTTGGCTGGAATCGTTAAAATATACCGTTATGTTCTCTGTTAGATACGTAAATACCATAACAAGGTCCTCTTATCCAAAGGCCAAACGTGAAAAGTATATTTATTTGCCATTTTATTAGGTAAGGTGGTTGGTACGGGTATTTGAAATCTTGGAGTCATATGCCAAAAATTCATTTCTTATTGAACAAAACTGGCTATACAACCAATACCGTTACAAGTAAAAAAATATTAACAATGGATTTCGATAGCTTACACTATACAGGGTGTCCCATTCATGGTGGAGAATATTTTAATGGTATGTAGTGTGGCTCATTTGGAGAAAATTAATGTACAACGGGACCCCTCTATTTTTAACCGTTACAATGTTATAGCATTTTTTGTCAAAATGCACGACTTGCTGAGCTAAATCAAAATTTGCCACACCACCAATCATTTCATCCGAGATATGACTTCACTTTCTGAAACTACATAAAATTTCCAATAAAACGACACCTCGCCCGTTACGAAGTTGCTCGTATCTTTCGAGATAAACCCGTTCAAACTTTAAAGAAATTGTAAAATTGTTTTTTTTTTCATAAAAAATTCAAATAATAAAATCGTATGCAATTTTAAAATTTCTTTAAAGTTTGAACGGGTGTATCTCGGAAGATACTACAACTTCGTAACGGGCGAGGTGTCGTTTTATTGGAAATTTTATGTAGTTTCAGAAAGTGAAGTTATATCTCGGATGAAATGATTGGTGGTGTGGCAAATTTTGATTTAGTTCAGCAAGTCGTGCATTATGACAAAAAATGCTATAACATTGTAACGGTTAAAAATAGAGGGGTCCCGTTGTACATTAATTTTCTCCAAATGAGCCACACTACCTACCATTAAAATATTCTCCACCATGAATGGGACACCCTGTATAGTGTAAAGTCATAGTAGTCAAATCTGCAATATTAAGATTTCGTCTAATTGCCTATGTCCAAATTTTTGTTCTAGTCGCCCCACTGTGCGGCGTACAAAAAACACGCCTGTTATATATGTATTATGAAAAGCTAACGTATGTGAACTTTTCAGATATGGTTCTAGCATCAAAAAGCGTTCGCAGGATGCTACAAACAACATTTTGGGAAAAAATCACATAATATGTTGAAGTTTCCGAACACCTTGTAATGAAACCCGGAAGTATTATTATAAGGTGGTCAGATCAGGCACACTACTCATTGAGCGAAATTTATATGTAGAAAATATTTTTGCCAATAGTTTTTTTTCAGGGGGTGGGCAAACGATGATTTTTCCTGGGCAAATGAGGGCCCTTCATGGGCAATCCGATTGCCCTGGCGTATTTAGGGTGACCAGATCGGGCATTAAAATAATTGAGTGAAGTTTAAATGAGGAGGGTTTTTTGTCTATGTGGAAGGTTTTTTGCCAATAACTTTTTTTCAGGGGGTGGGCAAACGACGATTTTTGCGGAGCATACGAGGGTCCCTCATGGACAATCAAAGTCGTTAAGTCCGATTGCCCTGGCGTATTTAGGGTGGCCAGATAGGGCATTCAAATAGTTGAGTGGAATGTCTATGTAGAAGGTTTTATGCCAATAACTTTTTTTGAGGGGGTGGGCAAACGATGATTTTTCCTGGGAAAACGAGGGCCCTTCATGGGCAATCAAAGTGGCTAAGACCGATTGCCCTGGCATATTTAGAGTGGCCAGATCGGGCATTCAAATAATTGAGTAAAGTTTATATGAGGAGGGTTTTTTGCCAATAACTTTTTTTCAGGGGGTGGGCAAACAAAAATTTTTGCTGGGCAAATGAGAGCTGGCGATAGACAAATTAAATGTGTAAAAGCATATTGAAAATTCAAACGGGAAGTAGTCAAATTTACCAAAATGAGATATTTTTGTTGAGTGAAATTCCTGACTAGTAACGGTTTTCAGTGAATATCTCTTTTCGCAGGGGTGGGCAAACGACGATTTTTAGTGGGTTGTTGAGGGCACCCAATGGGCAATCGAAAGGTATAAGTCAGACCTCGGAGGCGTGCATAGGGTGGCCAGATGCGGCACTCCAAATATTGAGTGAAATTGAAAACGTTGTTTGTCCATAACTTTTATTGGGTGGGTGGGCAAACGAAAATTTTTCCTGGGCAAACGTGGGCAAACGATGGGCAAACGAATGACGCAAGAAAAAATAAAAAAATCGAATGTGACGTCGCCAACTTCACACTTTTTGAGAATATATATATTGAGTGAAATGTCTATGTGGAAGGTTTTTTGCCAATAACTTTTTTTCAGGGAGTGGGCAAACGACGATTTTTGCAGGGCATACGAGGGCCCCTCATGGGCAATCAAAGTGGCTAAGTCCGATTGCCCTGGCGTATTTAGGGTGGCCAGATAGGGCATTCAAATAGTTGAGTGGAATGTTATGTAGAAGGTTTTATGCCAATAACTTTTTTCCAGTGGGTGGGCAAACGAAAATTTTTTGCTGGGAAAATGAGAGCTGGCGATGGGCAAATTAAATGTGTAAAAACAATTTAAAAATTCGAACGCGAAGTAGTCAAATTTACCGAAATGAGATATTTGTGTTGAGTGAAATTCCTGACTAGTAACGGTTTTTAGTGAATATCTCTTTTCGCAGGGGTGGGCAAACGACAATTTTACGTGGGTTATTGAGGGCACCCAATTGGCAATCGAAATGGATAAGTCAGACCTCGGAGGCGTTCATAGGGTGGCCAGATGAGGCACTCCAAATATTGAGTGAAACTGAAAATGTTTTGTGTCCATAACTTTTTTTGGGTGGTTGGGCAAACGATGGGCAAACGAATGACGTAAGAAAAAATCAAAAAATCGAATGTGACGTCGCCAACTTCACACTTTTTTTTTGTTTTTGCAATAACTTTTTTTGGGTGGGTGGGCAAACGAAAACTTTTCCTGGGCAAACGTGGGCTAACGATGGGCAAACGAACTGAGCAAAAAAAAAGTTAAAAAATCGAAAGTGACGTCGCCAACTTCACACACCTACGTCATAAGGCTGCGGTAGAAATTATTATCACAAAAGAGGCTTCAGTTTTTTTCAAATGTGACGGATTTTCAAATATCGGCCGCGCCCGAAATTATCCCCGATGGCGTTTATTTTTGTTTCATCTGACTTGTGCGTAAAGTAACGTAAGCCCCACTCCCAGTAGCTTATCATCCAAAATGTTTTGTGATTTGAATGAAAAGTCACTTACAACCAAAAGACTTACCTTACAGTGCAAATGGATGCACTGAACAAAACTATTGATGTCTTTTAGAAATATTTTAAATGGATTCAAAGTATTTCTCAGTCATAACTCCAACTGTGTTGATTTTCCAAAATGGGGAAGTAACTCACTGCTCTATTGAAATCCACGGGAGAAAATGTAAACTTTATATTTGAAAAGCAAAAAAAAAACTGTATGGGTGAAATGCCGGTGACTCGTTTTTATTTCACTGCATTTCCTTAAACCACATCATGCACTTGTCCAACAATGGAAGCTGAAGGACTATTGCTAACAAAAAAGGAACGGCAATTCAAATTTCGGTTATATAGTGAAAATCGTGTGAAGCGGAAAATTCTAAGTTGAGATGAGGAACAACAGGGGTCTGAGCACAAAAAAAGAAAAAATAACTCAAACACATACAATATGTTAGCTAACAATTTCTGTGCAGTACATAAAACTTTTGAGATTTTATAAATGAATCGCAGAAAGTTTACAGACATTTTCTGTTCACAATATCCAAAACGCCACTTCGAAAAGAGCCAAACAAGTGGCATTATTCGTCGCTTAGAAAAAAAAGATTTCTTCAGTCAGAAACTGATTTTTGCTATGCAATCGTGCGATGAAAGTTTGCTCTATAAAATCAGGGAGTCAGGCTCTCTGAGGAGGCGACAGACCGTCGCGACGGCTTTGGCTTTTCGAAATTGCAGAGATGAAGTGTCCACCACATTGGGAAATTTGATTTAATTTCGTCGTTTTTTTTAAAAGAAGTGTTGTAGATTTTTTTTTAATATTTCAGTAGGCGGTTACACGACAAGGAAGCATCACAAGTACAAAACGATATTAAAGTCAAGAAAACTGAAAAAAAGCTTCTTATTGAAAGGAACTCAAATGAGACTGTCATCCGATGAATACAAACTTATTTGGTGAATAGATCCATGCCATGGTGTGTCATCGACAAGGACTATACCTATAATGCGAACTTTGCGGAGCTCTGATAATTATATCGACACGCTCTTATGAAATACAATTGGGGTTTCTTAGAAAATGCCACTCGCGATAGCTGACTTGTGCAGTTACTTACAACCACTATACTATTCAATATTAGGCGTGTTTGTTTTGCACTCAAGGGTTAGTTTAGTATGGTTTAGTGCACCTACCTGGGGCTACAATAACAACATAACCTGTATGGGTCATGTTGTTATTGTAACCCCACTAAAATAACCTACTCCAGAGTACAAAAAACACACCTATGGGCTTCTCAATAGCAGGTGTGGTCGACTCACTTAAAGCATACATGCCTAACGCTTAATTCCAAAATGCGTGTCGCAGGCTCCTCTGACCTGTCACTACCCACATGGCTTCAGCATAATAAATAATTGGCGCGACAGCCCAACATTGGACCAAGGCCGCATATGTGTTAGTTGAATCTAATTTCAAAGATCAGAACTGCTTTTTATTACAGAAGTGTTGAGATAAACTACACGGCCAGCAGATTTATTTTTGGGTACCTACTCTCTAAACAGCTGTGTGAGATCACGTGGGTCTTGAGTTTGAAAAAAAACTATAAATTGACCTCGCTAACCATGAGACTCCAACCCACGTCCCTATGCACCCAAGATAAGCCCACTAACCACTACACAAACCAGAATACTTCCTTCAGCATACTAGGCAGTGATTTGACTCGGGCTGTGTGGACATCAAACCACAAGGTGGCTAGATATTGGCACCTTGACTGATCTCCCTATCTAGCCCCTTCGAGGTTCAGGTTATGCGAAGTCGCTAATTTCGAGGCTTTACACGCTTTCTTACCGTGGATTCCTCCTCCAAGGAATAATGGCTGGAAAATGTAACGGAGGACGCTGAATATCCGGAGATGTCCCAGGGGACGGAGTCAATGCCTCTACAACCGTGCATGTTACGCTTAAAAAAAAGCCCTAAACGAGTCAGCAGCGGCATGCTCTTCTGTAGTTCAGAGCGGAGGTGTTAAACTGTGTTGATTATATATTATATGAAACAAAAGAAATGCCAGAGCCGCGGGAATAACTAACTAGGAGGAAAGCCTCCTCATCCCACTCTTGATGCCACCAGCCTGATGTCAAGAAAATTTAGGTAATTAAAAATGCCGTTCCAGCTAAATAAGCTCTTACAGACCCCCCATTGCTATGGGTGGCGGCCATCAAAATCCCGTTTTTTTTTCTTCGTCATAAACCCAACCGTGGGCGCTCCGGCGGCCATTCAATATTTGGGATGCGCCACCCATGCATTCGTCATTCGACTGAAATGAAAATGATACGCATGTCAGTTGGTGTAACCAAAAGGGACTACATCAAGAATAGCTACATCCGAGCCAACTTATCCATAGACCAACCAATCACCGAAAAGCTCGAAGACCGACAAATGGATTGGTATTTCCAAGTTCAAAGGCGTCCGCCTGAGAACCCCGCAAAGAAAGCGATATCAATGGAAGTTCTACTTGATGGACCTAAGGCCAGAAGCAGACCGAAGAACACCTGGATGTGTCAAATGAAAAAGGAACAACAACGCATTTGCATCGGCGATGACGCGATCCAAGATAGAGCTGCCTGTATGCTGAGATATTACCGCCAAAATGGGCGATGTGCCTCCGCAGGTCGAGCAACAATAAGCCTTGGCAAGGAAGAGGAAAGATGTAGGTGAAGCTCCCGGCATATTCTTCAGAAGAGTTAACTGTGAGGGAAGATCATCAATATCGAAATCGACACGAGAACAAGGCAAATTCAATATTCATCTCCACGCCTTGAAAAGCAGCCCAGTTACTCCCGGAAAGCTTTCTGATAAGGAGAATGAAAAACCTCCTCGTTTTCCTCCATCAACGGTCAATGGTTAGCTCTCGTTGGCCTTGTCGTTAACTTGAGGTACTCTTGTTGGCGAAGAAGAAATAAAAAAGAGGCTAATTTCGGGTACGGCCGAACTTTCGATACTCTTCGCTCTCCCCGGGCTAAAAGTTTTTTCAGGCGTACCTACGACTTGTATTGAATGATTAATCCCAACCCGCCCCATTATTTTCCTCCCGTCTTCACAAAAGTTCCGTTGCGTCGACACAACAATAATTGTGGAGGATTTGGTTGGAATAAGTGGACAAATAAAAATATTTACTCAGAACATTTTATTGGGGGATGCGGGAGCATGGCCCCATAGAACTCTATTTGTTTTTACCTTTTTTGTTGCTTTGATTAAGACATATTAATTCAAGGTTTTGTCAAATTAGTGTAAAAAAATTTCTTAGAAGAACCAAAATTGGTGGTTGGGTTTGTGTGGCAGCCCCATGTCCCCATGGTCCGATTTGATCCATTCTTGCATATGTTTTGTGTCATCAATAGGAACAAATTTTTGTGTGAAATTTGGTTGAATTTGGTGCACAAATAAAAAAGTTTTTCTTAGAAGAACCTAATTTGAGGGGAAGGTTTTGTATGGCAGTCCCATGACCCCACGGTGTGATATACTCCATTCCTACATATGTTTTGTGTCATCAATAGAAACACATTTGTGTGAAATTTGGTTGAATTTGGTGCACAAGTAAATCAGTTTTTCTTAGAAGAACCTAATTTGGGGGGGGGGGGTTGTTTGGCAGCCCTATGACCCCATTGTCCGATTTCACCGATTCAAACATACAAACTACCAGCAGCAAAAAGAAGCATTTGCGCAAAGTTTCAGCTCCATATAGCTTTTAAATTGGCCGAGTAAAGCACGTCGAAACAGATGGACAGACGGACGGACATCGACAAATCGACTCCCCAAGTCATGCTGATCATTAGAGTCCGGATTCTCGTGCAATTGCACAACCTTTAACGTCATGGGGGGGTCTGGCCAGACCCCAACGAGTTTTTCTTAACTATATTTTTTCGAATTGACCAGCTACCAGCTCGGGCTTTCGGCTAATCTCAAGCCTATATAGAGGCTTTCAAGCGGTTGACGTACGCTACGCTGCTGCTAAGATAAGTTCGCATTTTAGTTATGTGGGGTCTCTGTAGACCCCGCCCGTGATTCTACGTAGCAACTATTTCCTATCTACTCAGGAGTCTTTTTGTGATTTTTATGAAAAAAAAGGCGCTAAAATCATCAAAAATGTATAGTGGTCTCTCGGATCACGCCACATTACACATCTTACAAGATTTTTCATGACTCTGACAGCGAAAAAGATAAATTCAAAATATAGTAGCCTTTGGTTAGTTCAGGCGAGACTGTCGAGAATGTCCCGGAAGAAGCGAAGCGAAGATGTGATATTCGCCAAAAATCTAAGGACAAGAAGAGTACTATTATTTGTAAAGATTGTAATAAAAACCCTATTCGACTGACTGGATCATTGATCCTGTCCAAGTCGAATGAAATCGGATCAAAATTTCCCAAATCGGTAACAGCTGACTATCGTGTCATCTGGCCCAACGCGATATTCTAAATTATAAATTGCATTTGTAATTATGCACCGTGCGAGATACAATTAAAAGGATAAGTAGCGAGAAATATTAAAATGATTAACTCTAAATAAAGTTTACAAACCAATAATACTGAATAACAAAATGACATACGGGAAATTTTAGGGAAATTGTTCGCGGAGACATCTAGGGGATTAGTTTGGCAGATGATCCAAGTCATACCCTGGATCAACTTCCATGATTATCATTTTGTATGGGATTTCCAATAAATCTGGAAATGATCCAGTGAGTCGAATAGGGCTAAAATTATTTGCAAGGCTCACTCAATGGAAATTGTGTATTGTTTGTCATGTCAACTTAAGTGATGCCCACACAGGCGCGTCAGCGAATATTCGCGGCGAATTTTTCCGCGGCGTCAAAATTGTAATACACTGCGTTGTATGGAGATGCCCACACCAACGCGAATATTTGCCAGTTTTGCAGTATTTTTTCCGGTTCGAATATTTGCTACCTAATGTCATTTTAATCAAATAATTTATTTGACAGGTGCAGTGTAGTACAACTTGATGTTGGTGTACCCGAAAAATATGTAGATGTGGAATGAGTTGTTTAGGTATTGACCGAGCATTTAAGTTTTGAATGTTTTATGATATCAGTGGATGAGTAAAAGAAGTAACCTTTTTGGAAACATGAATTCCCAGGAAGGAAGGTTTTTACTCGTTGTTTGGACTTACACAAATAAATTGCCCTATTGTGGCAAGTCCGGCGACACCCCGATCGTATCGCTCGGCCGAAGAATTGCTGAGAAATCGACTATTTTCCAAGTGCATCTAGGTTGGCAACTAACAAAAGCATGCATTTTGTGAATTATTGTACTTATCTGGGTTATCCCCTTGTAAGCTTCGCAGGAAAGATGCTCCGACGCCACCTTAGAGAATTTTGTTGCGAGTCCAGCGAAACCTTGATCGTTTCTTTGGACTCAAGGATTCCAAAGATATCGACGGATTATCGAAGTAGTACGAAGCTGATTGTGAAATTGCTGTGGCCAACATCCGGGTTGACGGTTATCTCTGACCACCCTGTGCACTGACCGGAAAAATAAAGAGGATCCGATGACCCTTTCGGCAATTTTATGGTGAGTCTAGCGCCACCTCGGTCGATCCGCCACACCAAAGGATTGCAAAGATATCGACGGATTGCCGAAAGAATTCAAGGTCAATCATTTCATTCGTGATTAGTATACGATAGGAAATGAGGATCCTGGTGGTTCGATGCTTGCGTTTGTCCCTAAGTAGTTACATACACTCTTAAATATTCTATTGGATTGAATATTTACTTTGCATAGTTACGCCATATTTTGCTTGGTTACGCCATCGTAAGAAATCACGTTATGATTCTACTAAAAATATGCAATTTCATACGATGGCGTAACCAAAGTAACTATGCAAAGTAAACATTCAATTCAATAGAATATTCAAGCTTGTATGTAACTACGCATTTTGCTTAACCTTCAAGCGGGCGCGCGGGCGGTGATTTACCGCCCTGATCATATAAACACGTATAGCTTTTCCCCCGTTGGTCGTACTCTTCGATGACCCATGGTAGTTATGTTTCTTATTTTCGACATTTGTGAAATCAATCCCTATGTCTTCAATTAATCTTAAAATGTATGCCCAAAACTAAAAAGACTTTAGTTCCTGACACAATTAATTACACAACTAAAAAAAGCTACCCGGACTCCACGTATGTACAATACATACAATGTTTTCCAGAACAACAGGCTCACAGCATTAGTAACCCTAAAGATAAACCTTCTAACTGATGAAATTGAAAATGGAGTTGTGATAAATTCCTCGAAATCAGAGAATATACTGTTTCTCATGATGAAACAAATAATGGAGGAAGACAATTTATATTCGCAACTCTTATTACAAACCAATATTCCCGTCATGATCAAAAAAGTGTGAAGAAAATTCACAGAACATTATCTGAATTGAAGCAATGCACGCTTTTTTGTTTTGATGCTATTTGAGAAAATTTATGTTTATTTTATAATTGGATATGTTTATCTATTCAAAATTAGTAAAAAATGGAAATTATTTTTATTGAAAGTTTAAATTTTACTATTTTTAAGGAGTGAGCATTCTTTTATGCGATTTTTGAGACTGTAAATTTAACTGGAAGTTCTAGAAAATAAACTCGTTAAAAGCTCCTAATGTAAGTTAAAATCTATTGTTGATGGACAATATTAACTATATTTATAGATAATTTTACGAAAACAGCATTGGTTTTGCTTTTATTAAGATTGAAGTAAGGAGTCCCTGGGACTCCACCATACACTTTAAGGTAGTTTTCAGTTTTTCACCACCATGCAAACCAAGGGTTAAACAATAAAAGTATTAAAATCATTTTTGTAGATACACTAGCAACGTTTTTAAGTGGACATATTTTGAGGTGGTATCATTATAAACATGTTTTTCCCTTATTTTCATATCTTTTTGCTTCTCTATTTTCATGGCATATATCTAGTAGAAATTTTTTTTCGCATTTTTCAATACCAATATCTTTGGGCAAATATTTGGCGCTTTGTTGGTAGATTTTACCTCGATATTATTCTGCAGATTTAGGGAAGTAGGTGGAAAGACAAGCGCGAAAATCATTTCATTCTAAATTTTTCGTAAATTTCTTTATCAAATCTATTTAGATAGACGTTTGTAAGTCTCTCATACTTGGTCCTAACTATTACAAAGGAAAAAAAAACTTGTTTGAATTTCCTTGAATCAAATCTCAGTTGATTAGGTGATGTTATAAATCGTGATGAAATTAGGCATACCTACTTATTTCCCGAGCTTCACGGCTTTTCAAAGAAAAATCTCAGAAATGTTTATCGTTTATAGTACAAATTGCATTTTAATGACATTCTTAAATCATAAATTGGAGAATTTTAAGAGAATTTCATATTTGCATCTTTTACCTCAAGAGAAGAATGGGGGGAAAACTGTAGGTCTGGCCAGACCTATTGGGTATCAAAAAGCACTATAAACTAAAAATCATCAAAAAAATACTCAAAACTTCAACCGATTTTTTCAAATTTTTGCAAAATGCTTCTAAACATATTATTCTAGGATATCAAGAAATATGAAATCGCTGCGATTTCATTTTCTTTTATGACCAAAATATAGTGCCAAAGGTCTGGCCACACATTTGTGCCGACAGAAGGGTTAAGACAAATGTTCACTCGCGTTCTGATTGATTGTCGATGACATCTTTTCACTGTGAAATAAAGTGTAACTGCATTATTTCCGCTGGCGAAATGTCAAAAACCGGTGTGGAGACTTTCATGTGAAGTGTGTACCACCAAGCGAATTCGATTTCACGCACGATCATCAAAATTTTGACAGTATTTGCATGAATTTCACGTGAACTGACGATGTTAGCATACCTACTCTAACAGTGAATAATATTTTCGTTGTATAATTGCCAAATAGCAAAAACGCCGACGTTGCTTTAACCCTTGGTCATTCAGTGGACAAAGGTATTCTTTTGAACTCAGAATACATACACATAATGAAAACTGGGTAATTTAAATTAAAGCTATTCTTGTACACGACTATTGTACTTGATGCATTGGGATTGTTTCACAATTGATTGCTTTTGATTGTAAGTTGAGTATGTATTCGAATGCATATACGAAAAATGAGAACCTGTTTACGATGGCCGATACACGAGAACAGTATTTGGTAGATAATTGTTGCGAAAGGTGTAGGTACAATGGTAGTGGATGGTACCAACCCCAAAATGGATGAACTTCCCTCTGGACGTGGACGATTATTCTCCAACACAATGTATTCTATTACACATAGACCGACAGGATATGTCGTTATTCTGGGGTAATCGTAGAACGAGGATGTGAGCATCGTTTGGACATACCGAGTACGGACGTGCATAACATCACAGGATGTAGCTCATCAATTTAAATCTCAGTTGCATGACAACGTAAATTAGGAGAGAGACTATAGAATTCGCAAGTTAATGGTCTATGGATTTGCCTCTCACTCCGGCTCACACAAAATGATCAGCCATTCTTAGTTGTTGTCCTTGCGTTGCTGCGTATATGTTCATTGTATCATGGACGTGTACAGGAGACTATATGCATGTATGATGTACATTTACCTACCTATTCACAAAATGGGATATTTGTAATGTTGAGCGTCGTCTATCTATCGTATGATGACAACTCTACATACGATAAAATTTCATTTCCTTTGTTATAGTTTAATTTTTCGCATGAATTGGAAATAACTTCATGTTTCGAAATAACAACTTGTTATGTCATGCGGAAAATAAATCGAAACTGTTTTGATAACACATTTATATGATATGCGACGTTGAAAATATTGCTGAGACAGCATTTCTGCTTAGTGAAAGGTTTGCCTTCTTATAATTTGCTACTGGAACCATAGAATAGGTACACATATAGTAGGGATGTCAAAAACCGGACGGTTAGTCCGAAAACCGGTACTTTGTAAACGGTTAACCGGTTTTTTCCGGTTTTTTCATCCTCCCGGTTTTAACCCGGACGGTTGTTTGCCCATCCGGTTAAAACCGAAAAAAACTTTCCAAATTTATAAAAATTTTATATTTTCTTGATTTCTCAGTCTGTAATTCTATTGCTTGTCTTCTATGAAAAATTTCGTATTTCCGAACACTCTCATTAGTGCTATTATTCCAAGAACCATCGCTTCGTCAAACTACCGCTCCTTGCATGTTTCCTTTCCAAGGCAGATATTGTTTACGTTGCGTGTCACATGTGTATCTTGTGTGCGTCGTGAATGTATATGTGTACATATCAGATTAGTGCATTTAGAGTTCATTTTTATAGGAAGACGAATCGGCAGTTGCTACGACGTCCGCGTCCACATCGATATCCGCGTCCACTTCAACATCCGTCGTGTCCAGAAAGACTTCAACATTTGCATCATCTATTAGTGCAGTCATATTGGCATTTCAAATAGAAAAAAATAGAGTAAGGTTAATTCTTGTGGTTTTTGAATCAGTGGGCTCCCAGGAATCTAAAACTCATTTTGCTAAAAAAATTTTGATCGGAAAGGTCCCAAAAAGGCCAAAAAAGGATACTCTTTAATCCTTGACCGGACGTCGGCATGTGGGGTATCAAATCAAAGGGGACGTCAAGTACATTACATATCCGGTATTTCTTCCATGTTTCATGGACCCTCAACGGAATAAATCGAGATTAAATGGAGAATTATTGTGTTTCCCGTGTATCTTTCCGAAGCCCTAATTACGAGAGTAATTCAAATTGTCACTACGATTCTCACTTTTCCGAATCTATAATAGCTAAAGATTCTACCATTAAATTTGCTAAGAAAAAAAAATGATCGGCAAGCTCTCAAAAAGGACACTAATTACAAACCTTGATCGAACGTGGGCATGCGGGGTGTCATATCAAAGAGGACGTCGAGTACATTCCATATCTGGCGTTTATTACTTGTTTCAAGGACCCTCACAGGAGAAAATTGGGATCCAATGAAAAATTTTCATGTTTCTCGTATATGTATCTTTCCAAAGCCGTAATTTTTCGTTTTAGCCCGAATTTTTCCATTTAGTGTCCTTGAAACAGGGAACAAACACCGGATATGCAATGCACTCGACGTCCTCTTTGACATGACACTCCGTATGCTCACTTTCAATCAAGATTTGTAATTAGTGTCCTTTAATGTCCTTTTTCAGAGCTTTCTGATAATTTTTTTCTTAGCAAATTTAATGGTAGAATCTTGACCTATCATAGATTCGGAAAAGTGAAACGTAGTGACAACTTGGATTATTCTCGTAGTTATGGCTTTGGAAAGATACACGGAAAACACACAAATTTTCGATTTAATCTCGATTTATTCCGTTGAGGGTCCTTGAAACAGGAAACAAACACCGGATATGTAATGTACTCAACGTCCTCTTTGATTTGATACCCCACATGCTGACCTCCGGCCAAGAATTAAAGAGTACATGCATTATTTTGCTAAAATTCTAAGCAATTCAATTAAAAACCGGTTAACCGAAAACCGGTACTTTGATCCCGGTTAAAACCGGACGGTCTAACCGGCTTTGCAAAAAAACCGAAAAAACCGAAAACCGGGTTATGGGCCGGTTTTTGACATCCCTAACATATAGTCTAAGAAAATTGGACCAAAATATGGCCATCGAACGGCAAAAATCCTACATCGCAAATTTTGTTGGATTATGGTTGGGGATGGTCCCCAGATTATGGCATTAAAAGTCTCAACCGATTGGGGGTCCGCAACCTTAAAAAAGGGGGAAAAGGGGGCATTTTTTTTGTTTTTTTTTTTTGCGACTACAGTTTTGACTCGATAATCCGGATCAATTATTGCAAGGGGTAATCCGGACCATCGGAACATCCGGATTAGCGAAATCACTTTTTTCTCAAGAAAAACAGTCCAAATAAATAAAAAAGAGGAACAAATAAATGTTTTATTTCTTTGAAATTAGTCAGCATCATGTTATTTGCCAAACCGTTCCGTAAAAAAGTACGAGACCAATTCACCCTGAAAATCTCAAATATCCGGATTATAGAGTCAAAATTGCTACCGAAATCCGGACTATAGAATACATAGTGGGACCATATAGTGGTCCGGATTAGCGCGATATCCGGATTAAAGGAGATCCGGATTACCGAGTCAAGAGTGTATTTCAAAAACGGTAAGAGATACAGAAAAATGGTCTGAGGACGAAAAAAATTACATAAAATTATCTTTGCAATAATATATCTCACATTAGAGTTTAATTGAATATTTTAGCGTTAGACTAGAAAATAAATTAGAATATTTTCATTTTATACCGTTTTTAACCCATTAGTGCATGAATCTCCCTAACAACATTTTTTGACTTTTGTCAATTGTTATGAATTGAAGTAGCGACAAGGAAGTACTTTTTGAAAGATTTTTTCGAAAAAAATTAATAATAGTAGATATACAAGCCGTCCCCTATAAGGGACACTATGCACAGCGGTCAGTTGACAAAGGAAAAAATAGAAAATATTTACAAATTATCACATTACTTGGTTTGAATTCTTTTATTTTCTTTAGTGAGCAGATCGATGACATTATCCTCCCCAACTCCAAAACTTTTGGAAACGACATCAGCATATTTTTTTCATATATCAGAAATAAATACATAATGTCCTCCGCTTGAATTTAGTGCCCAAAACATAATCTAATAAGTTCTGCGCGGATAAATTTATTGTTAGCTGCTTTTACGGTAATATGGAATCACCACATAGTTCTAAGTGCATTCCGCGGGCTCGGTTGCCCGTTTGACTATCAGGCTCGGTTGAAAACGCAGCTTTCCCGCTTTATGGCGGTTCACATTAGGTATTACTACCACAGGCATGACTCCAAGCTGCTGGAATTAGCACTTTTTCGTTTCAACAGCTAGCCCTTTTGAGGCCCGGAGAAAGGGTGGAAGGATAGTCAGCCGTAGCCAACCTGCATCTGGAAACGACGGAAGGGCTTTGTCTGCCTCCTCTGTGCAACTCGTGTTGGTGGTGAAACCACTCACAAAATTTCTTTATCCCATGGCATAGACACAGACCCACTGAGGGGTCTTTGACCAATACAAACGTTTATTTAGTAATACCAAAAGCAATCGCTAGATCGTCTAAACTGAAAATGGAGCTCGCATCAGCAGTAAAAGTTCCCTTTCAAGATTCTTTATTTCATTGCCATCATTAAGGGTAGAGCAGAAATGTTGATTTCTTCAAAAATACGATCCACCGTTTCTAATTTCTCTAAAATTTCCGCAGCTTTAAGTCTATAAAAATATTTAACCAAGTGACCTACGTGCACAATGTCCTTTATAAGGGACATTGCAAAACATGCTAAATTACACAAAATGTGTGATACCGCGACGCTTTTTCTTTGATTAGAATAATAGCCTATACACATTTTAACCATTATTCAATCGAAGCAGTAAACTAGCAGTTCAAAATATTAGCAATTTTTAATTTTTTCTCACCAGCCCTGAATCTGTCGATTTTTTTAAATTCCGCCACTCATTCTTTTCGATAAATAAACTACATCAAGCAATAAAAACATTTGAATACGAGTTTGTTTGATAACTGAGATGTTAATAGTTGCCATTGCATACACACTTCAAGTGCATAGTCAAAAACTTGACCATATAACAGGAAAAAGTGGGTGCCCCTTTAAAGGGACACTATGCACTAATGGGTTACAGACTCCATAACTTTTGAAAGAATGCTAGTTCAGCCGTAAAATTTTCTGTAAGTATTCACAATAAGTTTTAATATTGAGTCGCTCCGGTCAAGGACCCCCATTATCCCCCCATTTGAATTTGTCAAAACGGCATTTCCATAACTCCCCACAAAATTGGAGCAGAGTGCTTAATTTTGGTTTGTTGCGATTGGAGGTCATAGTCACCCCACCTGCCAAAAATCAGCTCATTCGGATAAAAACTAAGGGTATCTCCCATACAAACTGACCCATCAGGAGTTTGTTCCACGTACTACTCATTTTATAAACTGTGTGTAGAACAAAGTTGTCTTGGGTCACTTTGTATGTAATCCTCAACCATAATCCAAAAAAAATTCTGGTGTAGGATTTTCGCCGACCAAATATGCCATTTTTCTGAGACTAATAGGAGATATGCACCTATTAGTGAAAATACATACATTCTTCCAGTAACATAATAATTCATAATAATAATTCATTACTAATTGGATATATGTATATATACATAATTCATATTTTCCTATCCAGTTAGTTACGCAGGATGCCTTTAACACAAACGTGCAGGTACAACCAGCATAGCCGGATATGCCGTACATTTTATCAGTTGGACCTGCTTAAATAAATTGTTATCCAGATACTAATTTACATATATTCCTGAAAGATCTTTTTTAATGTTTTTTAGAAATTTTTCAAAAATTTTGTCCGTTCATCCGTCTGTTCACTAAATAACTCGCCAACGGCTCAACCGATTTGTATGAAATTTTGTAGGAATATGTAGAATGGTTACAGTCTTTGGCACAAATGCCTTAGAAGTTGGTAGGAAGAAGAACGTTTGAATAAAGTCGACTTTTTTAGTTTTTATCGGAGATTGACGCGTGGGTATTTAAATCAAAGATCTAAACGGGTACATCTCATATCAGTTGAAATTTTCCAGTTTCGAGTAACGGTAAAAAAGTTATTGGCGTTTAAAGTTAAACTTCCTTTTCGACCTCCGTTTTTCTAAACCGTTATAGGGATCGATATGAAACTTTGCACAAAGATTGGTCAGTATGGCCTTATATGCGTTAAATATTAAGACTGTTGACTTTTGCTAAGGAAAAGTAAATAACAGTAAATTTGTAAAATTTCAATTTGTTCGTGTGTAGCCCATCTTAGTTTTCCAAATATGAAAATTCTGCTAAGGGTGTTTAGAAAATTACATATAATATCTCTACGAATTTTCATACGAATAACTGTATCCAAACCGGAAATATAGCGAAGTAAGTATTTAGTAAGGGCCTTTCACAATGCAAGGGAAGCCTCTTAAGCATTTCTTCAATGCATATCTTTTCAATTGATGAAACAATGAACATGAAATTTGGTGGAAATGCATAAAATGGTAATAGTATTTGCCACAAATATTTTTGAAGTTTGTAGGACCAAGTTCAGGGTGTCCCTGAATAGCTGCAAAAGTATACTTGTTCAATACTAATAGGAAAGCTTGCGTGGGCTCTTATGTCAGGGGACACAATGGAATCATTTCATGTAAGTTGCTTTTCCTTGATTAAAAAAACAGTAACAGTAGATTCACAGCTAATAATTCAGTTCATATATAAAGCCAAGCCATCCTTACGTTTGCCTGAGTTTCCATTTGCTCAAACGCCATCAGAAACCTTAAATCGAAAAATGCCTGTAAATTTGCGTTGGAGTACTTTTATACAAACTGGGTAAATAGTAAATCTATTTTTGGATTGGTCTAATTAAAGGTGGAACAGAATGAAAGGCGCTAGTGTCATCGCCGAGACCAATGCGTTGTTGTTGCTTTTTCATTTGACACATCCAGGTGTTCTTCGGTCTGCCTCTGGCCTTGGGTCCATCAAGTGGAACTTCCATTGATATCGCTCTCTTTGCCGGGTTCTCAGGCGGACGCCTTTGAACATGGCAATACCAATCCATTCGTCGGTCTTCGAGCTTTTCGGTGATTGGTTGGTCTATGGACAAGCTGCCTCGGATGTAGCTACTCTTGATGTGGTCCCTTTTGGTTACATCAACTGATATGCGTAACATTTTCATCTCAGTCGCTGTCATTTGTTTCGCGTAACCTTCATACATGGTCCAGCATTCTGATCCATAAATGAGTGCGGGACGTACAACCGTTTTGTACAACTTGCCCTTTAGCTTCAGTGGCATTTTCTTATCGCAGAAAACTCCAGAGTTTTCTCGCCACGTCATCCACCCAACCTTTGTGCGATGTTTGATGTCATCATCGCATGTACCTCCGCTGTTCACCATCGAGCCAAGGTACTTGAACTTGGTACAAGACTTAAGCTGCTCTCCTTTGACGTACATTTCAGGTATCGGTGCATTTGGGTCTGAGAATTGGCAGCATAAGAACTCAGTCTTTGTTATACTTACCCTCAGTCCATGCTCCTCCAGAATGTCACACCATTTTGAAAGCGCAGCTTGCAAGGCAACGATGTTTGGGCTACTGAGGACTATATCATCAGCAAAAAGAAGAGATATTTCTAGGCCGTCGGAGACACGTGTTAATAAGTAGCACATGATGATGTTGAAGAGCAACGGACTCAATACACTGCCCTGGTGTACTCCGACATTCACCGGAAATTCTTCTGATTCACCGGCTGTGCATCTAACCTTAGTCGTAGCTCCATCACACATGTCTCGTATCATCCTGACGTATGCCTCGGGGACATTAAGTGCTCTCAAGGCCAACCATATCAGATCACGAGGTACTCTATCGAATGCCTTCTCCAAATCGATGAACACAAAGTACAAGTCCCTTCATGCTGCTCCATACTTTTCCATCGCAATACGAATGCACTGAATCGCATCGACTGTAGATCGACCTTCAAAAAAGCCGCATTGATTGTCATTAAACTGCACAATCTTTCTCAATCGGTTGCAGACAACTCGCTCGTAGATCTTTAGTGTATGAGGTGTTAACTTTATAGCCCTATAGTTGTTGAGTTTGCGTGAGTCTCCCTTGTTCTTATAGAAAGGAAGAAGAAAACTTTCCCTGAAAGCATCAGGCATCGGTTGCCCACCTTTGATTTTGTTGAAGAGAACTGTGAGCCAACTAAGCCCGACATTTTCCATTTTCAACCAAAATTCCGCGGGGATTTTGTCCGGGCCGACTGCCTTTCCGCGTTTCATCTGATGCATTGCCTCCATCACCTCTTCCTCTGAGATATCTTCAATATTTGTGGTATTCGGCTCAACATCTTGAAAAGCTGCTCGAGGAAATTCTTCATTTAGAAGTTCGTCAAAATACTCTCGCATCCTGCTACAAATTGCCGTATCGTCAATCAGCAACATTCCTTGCGAGTCCTCCACGTACTTTGGCGCCTGTATTTCCCGAGCGTTCCTTCTCCTTTGGGCTGCGACCCTAAATATCCTGGCGTCGTGCTTAGGTCTCTCGCGCAAAGACGGTCCTTCGGTCGCAGTCTGAGTTTCTAATTCTTGGTAGAATTTCTCAGCTGCCTTCGCCTTTGCTTGAGCTACCAAGCGCTTTACTTTCTTCCGGCATTGCATATAATTTTCGCGAAGTTGAACCCGTTCGGCTTCACTGCTTGACTCACATTTTGTCCATGCCTTAAATGCGTTCGATTTAGCTTGCACTGCTTCCTTAGTTTCGGTGTTCTACCACCATGTTTCTTTCTTCGTGTGGAGTGGATCTTTCGAAACTCCAAGTGCCTTTTCCGCCTCACCTACTGACATTTCAGCGAAACTATTCCACATATGTGTTGGACTGTGCTCGGTGCAGTTTATGTTGTTTTGAAACCACTCCGCCATTTTATTAATGAATGGAGTTACTACAGGTTCAAAGTTGTCGTTTGTGAGATTGTGCCACTTGATTTTTTCGACAGGCTTGGGAGTTCTTCTATTTCTTGCTCCTCCTGCTTTCAAAATAAATTCTGACAGGAGCAAACGATGTTGGCTGACGACAGATTCACCCAATATCACCTTGCAGTCTCTTACCCACCTTCTCATAAAATCGAAACAGAGGTGGTAATCGATCTGCGTTTCGTGCTTCCTATCTCCGTGTCCACTACTGTAGGTGATTAGGTGTGTCTCGTTTTTCACAAACCATGTATTTAGGACGACCAAACCATGCGATCTGCACATGGTCAGAATAGCTTCACCTTCGTCATTTCTGACCGTTGAAGGGCTACCCTTTCCACCATGGCAATCCTCGTAATCATAATTTGATTCACCCACATGGCCATTTAAATCTCCTCCCAAGAACACCAATTCGGTATCTGGAATGGTTTGAATTAGGGTGTCAACGTCGTTCCAAAATGCCTCTTTTTCTTCTGGTGGCAGTCCCACTTGGGGAGCGTAGGCACTTATTACGTTCCACACCCTTCCGCAGATAACCAATTTGATGCTGATCAAGCGGTCACTTCTCTTCGCGACACTTATTATACTGCCAAGTAAAGACGACGCAAGAATAATGCCAACTCCGTTTCTTTGGTTTGTAATTCCATAGTAGTACAATTTGTACTTCATGGAATTCGTAAGAAACCGGGCTCTGTCGATATGGGTATTTCGCCACTTTGTCTCTTGCACGCACATAATGTCTATGCCTCTCCGCTTCATGATATCCTCAATCTCCTCGCTCTTTGACGTCATGGAACCGACATTCCAGCTTGCAACCCTCAGCTTCTCCTCAGCTTGGACTGCCTTATATTGCTCGCCCCCGGAAACCGTCGAGCTCTGGCGCGAACTAGGTTCGCCCCGGGATCACTCAACCGCATAGCAGAAGTAGTGCCCAGCGGGGTAGTGCTTGTATCTGCGTCAATTTCCATAAGGCCTTCCATTCTTTTACACCTTTTGGAGAAAGGTTGTGTTTTTGGCACTAGTGTGTGGAAATAAGTAAATTTATGGACTTTCCTTTTACGTCCGCCGGCTATCTCCAGACGCGGCAACCCATACACACACACACTAACCTATGGGAGGTCTTGTTGATGTTAAAAAAACGTGCCTCAGGCTTCAGATGTCATGGTTGCCTGCGACCTTCGCATACTGGCGGCCAAGCACCCTCTTGACCATGCATCCCTCGGGGCATGCTGATCCACCTTGGATTAGGTCCCTTTTTAGTCGCATTCTACGACACGCCGGGAAATGCGGTGGCATTATTCGCGACCCATGCCACAGGGCATTGCTTTTAAAATATATGTACAAAAAATATTCACTTTGCATTAAAATTCTAAAAAACCCTCGTATTGCGGGCGCAGCCCTCTGTACGCCAGTATTTTTTTCAGATAAAACACAAGAGTTGGGCGCCAGTCGCCCATTTATTGTCACTCAATTACAATTACACTTCCGCCCGTATCAAACGCCAATAATTACAATCTCGCCTGTATCTGAAACGCTTCCACTACTGCCCGATGCCGAATAGAGTGTAAGTGGAAGTGCATAATGAGGGCTAGTTGCTTATGCAATCCACCGAGTCACCCATCGTATCGCCCGTCGTCACTCATCGTATCGCCCGTCGTATAACTCGCCAATTCCCAGTTGGGACTATTGTCGTCGCGCGCCTCTCATATACGATAACAGAATGTTTTTTTTTCGCTTAAATGGTGTATAAAATGCTTTTAAATAGTTACAGTAGCCTCTCCAAAAATTCGATTATTCGAAAGCCTCTATATCTCGAATATCCCGTTAGTTCGAATTACTCGATAAAATAAAAAAAATAAAATAATTTAATTATGAATTATAGTAACTTTTTATTATTCAGTGCCTGTTTTTTTCAATGATGCGGGAAAACAGTCAGTTTGAATTGAAATAATTAGGACTACTGATGACGACCGCTAATATTCTGTGAATGGAAGAGTTGAACTTTGTGCCTCTTGATGACTATGACAACATTAGCTTATATGATGTTCATCGAGCGTCATTCATAGCTTATATACATAACCTTGAATCGTGGGTGAAACAGTTTATTTGAAGTAACTTTTTCCATTCCTAGATAATTTAAAGGATTAAAATCTGATAAATTACATTTTTCTGCATTCCCTATGATTTGTATAGGAATTTTCAAGTGTCATAATACAACATAACGTATGCTGTCCAGTAGCATAATAAAAGAATTTCAAATGGTAATACAGCTACAGGGCACAATGAGAAAGTCTGGACCAGATCGGAATCATTGACAATATGAAGATCATCATCATCATCATCATTCAATGTGGCACGCCTGAGTCGTTGACATCTAATTGTCGCGGTTACGTGACCTTGTCCTCCAGTTTCGGAAGCCCAGCAGCTGGTGGTCGTCTTTGCCTTCGGAGTTCTTCCAGCCAGCTCGCGGTCGTCCACGCAACCTCGCTCCGTTAATTCGTTGTGCGTTCATCTTTGGCATGCGATTATCTTCCATCCGTTGTACATTCCCCGCCCATTGTTGAAGCTTCACGATTTTCCATACTTCCAGCTCACTGTACAATTGATACAACTCATGGTTCTACCGGATACGCTCGCGAACGGTCCCGAAAATTCGCCGAAGAACCTTTCGTTCGAATCTGTCTAGCAAAATTTCGGAGGCTTGAGTGAGGGTCCATGTTTCGCAGTTATAACGTAAGAAAGCCTTAACTCAGGGCTATCTTGAGTCAGGGAATCCTTTAGTCAAGGAATGAAATGTCTTGTTCAGTACTTGTTTGTTAATTATTCCGAGTATTTTTGTTCAAATTTGAATAATTTGTGGAAAAGCTATTAGTGCTCATCCAACAGAAAATAAATAAACTGAAAAATTTTCATCCGTATACTCAAAAATGTACTTGACTTAAGGGTCCCTTGACTTAATACATTCGACCTTTACTCAAGGCGTCCTTAGCTGAAGGAGATCTTAACTCAAGGAATGCCATGAAGATTCAGTCTTATTTTAAAACGAGACCGAGGCTAATTTCGGGAGCGGCCAAAATTTGAATACCCATCACATTTGAATGAAACTTAACCTTCGTTCGCTTGTGTTAAAAATTTCTACCGCGGCCCTATGACGTGTTCCGATTCCATCTGTTGGATAACTTGGATGAATTTTGGTTAGGATTAAAAAAGAAAAAATGTTTTTCTTACAAGAATCTTATAATTATCTGGTTTGTAGGACAGCCCTATGATGTTCCGATTCCATCCATTGCTAGATATGTTTTGAGGCTTTACTAGGAACACATTTGGGTGAAGTTTGGTTACGATTGGTTCATGAAGAAAAAAGTTTTTATTAACCCTAGTGTGGGCACGTCTTTCCGAGAAATGTCAGCGGGCGCGTGGGGAGCATTTTGCAACAGCCTTTCGACACGAGTTCTGAATGAAAATAGGGGCATCTACTAAAAAGCGCAAACTTAAGGAAGAGTTAGTTTACGAATTATTAAGGTTTTTTTAGTGAGGGCGGCAAAATGCTCATAGCGCGCCCACTCTAGTGTTTAAAGAACCTAATTTTCAGGGCTTGGTTTTTGAGACTGCCCCATGACGTAGTGTTCCGATCTCATCCGTTCTTAGATATCTTTTGAGGCTTCACTAGAAACACATTTAGGTCAAGTTTGGTTAAGGTCGGATTAAAATTGAAAAAGTTTTTCTTAGAAGAACTTAACTGTCTTTCCTAGATATGGTTTGAGGCTAGGAACACATTTGGGTAAAGTTTGGTTAAGGTCGGATTAAAAAGTAAAAAGTTTTTCTTAGAAGAACTTATTTTTCAGGGGTTAGTTTGTATGGCCTATTACGTAATGTTCCGATTCCACCCGTTCCTAGATATGCTCTGAGGCTTTACTAGGAACACACTTGGATGAAGTTTTTCTCAGAAGAACCTAATCGTCAGGTGTGGGTTTCTATGGCAGCCCCATGATGCCATGGTCCGATTTCATTCGTTCCGACATGTATACAGCGTACACTATGAATAAATTTGCATACAAAATTTCAGCCTGATAGTACACGGACAACATTTTCAATTTATTTATCTTCCGTTACCAGAGCACCAATATATTTTCCCCAAATAATTCATGTTCGCTACAAAATACTTGTAAAAATAAATATTATTTGCTGGAATTCATAGCGACGACTTATGTGACGATCGCTCAGCGATAGATTACACTTAAGAGGGGATTCACACTATGGACAGGATTTACTAAAACCTCTAAATTAATGGAGTCGAAACCCGCCTACTAGATTAAATCGCATGTCATTAAATTCTAAATGCATCGTAAAATGTACTTGCATAATTCAAATTGCAGTACAATATGGTACAACTGTTAACTAAATCTAGCATTTAGTAAATCTTGTCTATAGTCTGAATCGCCCCTAAGTTTAAAGCTGAAACAAGGAATTGAGTTGAATTAATAGCGTGTCGCTTTTTTCAATTGTCTAGCAAGTTAAAAACTTAGGCCGTTCACACACGAAGCGCCCCGTTTATTTTTTTTTATTCTTCGTTCTGGCAAATCTTCAATTTTGACAGACAGAAAAAAAAAAATCGGATTCGGATTTTTTTTAAATTTTCGGATTTTAATAACCTGTATCGGGGGAATTCGGCATTTATATGTTCAAATAAGTTTTTGGAAATTTAATGGGCGTATAAAAGCCCATACAAATACTCTCAGGAGGGCTCACCGCTTCCGAGATTAAGTCGAAAACCTGCAAAAATTAATCCTTTAGCCCCCCTCCCCATGTTAGCGCATACCTTATGACCGCGAGCTGTTAGTGTGTTTTACTCCGAACCATGCCTTATAGATCCGTGAAATAAAAAACCGTCACCCCCTCCCGAATTTCCACAATGGTTGTCTTCATTCTAGTGAATATAAAATATTATTTCGTTGAGACTTGTTTAACTCTCGAATGATAGGAAACAAGCAAATTTAACACTTACTAACTTTGCCCTACAAAAGTTTTTTGAAAAACTATTCGGAGAGACACAGAGTCAATAGAATGAAAAAAAAAAAAACATTTTTTTCGACTTTTATTAAACAATGTCGGAAAAACCGTTAGGAGTTTTGCATATGCAAGTACATATGGGCAAATAAATAGGATTTTTAGAAAGCTTTAATGCTTACTCACAACTTTTTTCTCTGTGACCCACAGTTTTCGAGATATAGCCCAAAACACCAAAAATTGGGTACGATTTCAGTATCTGCGGCGCCAAATTTTGATGATGCCATTTCATTAATATTGACCTGAAATGACCGAATCTGCAATCCTTTTTCGCGAAATCGTAACGGTTCTCCAGATATTCAATGTCAAAGTTTGGCATTTATATGGGGTAGTTCAGTTTTTAATAAGAAATTAGGGGTAATTTTACTACATATTGATGTGAATAAATAGCATTCCACCGAAAATAACATTTTAAATTTCATTTGCCTCCCTATCTAGCAAATTTTACAATTCTTGGTATCAAATATATTTCGAATTTTCATATTTTTAACATCTTAGTAAAATTGGTAAAACTTACTATTCTAATGGGACTGATTAAAATAAAAACGTCAATTTGATGGCACCCCTTTTCTTATCAAATTACTTAACTCGTTTCATAGAAAAGTCAAACTTTGACATTGAATATCTGAAGAACCGTTACGATTTCGCGAAAAAGAATTGCAGATTCGGTCGTTTTAGGCCAATATAAATGAAATGGCATCATCAAAATTTGGCGCCGCAGATACTGAAATCTATCCCCCTCCCTGCGTTAGCGCACTCCTGAGCTCCGAGTAAAATTAGTAGCTTTACCTCCTAACTACTCCTAACAAAACACCGAAGAAAGAAATCGTCACCCGCTTCGATGTTCTCTACACCCCCTTTCTATGCATTCATTGCTTGGCCTAGAAGGCTATTCTCAATATAAGAATGCAAAGAGTCTTAGAAAATTTATTTTAAGTACGACGTCCTTAGTTTTAGTAGACACACAGTAACGACAAAATCATATTTCAAAATATTTAGTTAGTTGAAGGTCGATCCACACTTTTTAATCATCAGTCAGAGTCACAGTCATTTCCCATACAAATCGACAGATTGCCAGTCAAAATCAATTAACTGAAAAGCTGTCATATGGTACGGAAAATGAGTGTGGCTGATGACTAAAAAGTGTGGATCTACCTTCAAGAGTGTTTTCGATTGATTTGACTCAGGGACGTAGCCAGGATTTTGTTTCGGGAGGGGTCCAAATATTGCCCCTCGTATTATTTTTTTGTTTTCTATAAATTTGATGAAAATGATTTTAACCTTTAAATTTAAATTATGGTCTGTGTTATTAGGTTAATTTTAACAGGGTAGTACACCAATTACTACAAGATTCCATGTGTCCCGAAAGAAATTAAGGGGAAGTTTTTTTCTAAATGAACAGTGTGATTTTGTAAAATACGTGTTACTGGAGTTCTTTTGCTAGAACGGTACAGTATTTAATAGCAAAGATTCTAAATTAAAAGCTGAAACTTGTGTAGTTCTTATTTTCATATTTTCCTTTCACAATTTCTCGGTCTACCCCTCCCGTTGTTGCGCCACTGTCTCCAACTAATAATAGGGCAAATTATTGATTGTGGCTGCTAGTTTCACAATGTTGGTCATCAGCATGATTTAAATTCCGAGTTTCCTTGACACCAATGTGGTATTAAGTTGTATTTGGCTCGCATTTAAGGCCTTGATACTTCCCAAGAGCATATAGTTCGTCGATTGATCCATAATACACCACCGTCAAACTTATACAAGGTGTCCGGAAACTGCCGCATAAACGCACCGGATTATGATTCCTCACTTGATTTCCAGCAAAAAAGTTGTACGGAACATACACCCTCAGCTTAACCCTTTAGCTGCCACAGGCATTTTAAGATTTTTGAAAAAATCATTTTCCTGCAAGACTTAAAGGCTAATATCTCCAAAGCTAGACAAGCTAGAATAGTGAAAAAGTAATGAAGTTAGATCAAAATGATGTAAGAAAAATATGATTGTAAGACTATGTGCCAATTTTTAAAAGAATCGTACAAGCACCTCACTTTGGCAGAAGTTGGAGAAAATTGAGATGGAAAAAAATATTGTTTTTGGGTCAAATCACGCAAATTTGACTTTGAAGCTCTGTAAAAACCAAACCTCTTATCCGATTTTAGTGTGGTTAGTTTTATTTTATAGGCAAATTTGTTGGCTGTAATAATCATTTTATTTCACTATTCTAGCTGGTCAAGCTTTGGAGATATTAGGCTTTAAGTCGTGCAAGAAAATGATTTTTTCAAAAATCTTTAAATGCCTGTGGCAGCTAAAGGGTTAAGCTGAGGGGGTATGTTTCGTACAACTTTTTTGCTGGAAATCACATGAGGAATCACAATCTGGTGCGTTTATGCGGCAGTTTCTGGACACCCTGTATAGTTTAAGCTTACTGAATTCAGAATGTGGCGAGGCTACAATGGATGTTTTTCTATCTGCGGTTGTTTTTTTATTAAGGAATCGTGGGAAGAAATCTGGGATTCGAACTTAAGTTCGTGGCATTTGGGCTGGAATGGGGAGCACAGAGAGTAAAAGAGGGTCATATCCACCTAAAGAGAGATGTCTGGCCACCCTATCCCATGCACATTTTCAAATGACTATTACATATATTAATTTAGCCATAGGTGTAAGCTGGAAATCTCGACTATGTTGCATTCAGGAATTTCTGGCAATGCTCAGGCTAAACTATTGTTCATCGCGTTCTGAAATTATTTTTTAGCAACATTTAGGACCTCAGCAGCGGAAAGTTCAAAACACCAAACTCTTAGGCAAATTAGGATAAATAATAACGAAAATTCTGTACCGAATGCGAATAGCAATTTTCTACACATAATTAGTAGTGTTCAGCCGCATCACTGCTAGCGGCTCTTTCAACTAAGCTTCTTCTTCCTTGCCTCGTTCTTTATACCGCTCCATGGTTTCGCGTTGCTCGACGTGCGGTGCGGTGTAGGCACATCGCCCATTTTGGCGGTAATCTCTCAGCATATTTCTACAGGCAGCTCTATCTTGGATCGTGTCATCGCCGAGACCTATGCGTTGTTGTTGCTTTTACATTTGACACATCCAGCTTTCAACTAAGCTAACAATTTGAAAATATTGATTTAACTCTGAAATCGACTGCTATTTAGGTGAATGTCTGAAAAAATAGCGGAGCTAAGAAGACGTCAATCTTTTTCAAAATTATGTTATCAAAACGTTGACTCCGATTATTTCTGCAAACGTTTCGGGAGGGGTCCGGACCCCCTGGACCCCTCCCCTGGCTACGTGCCTGATTTGACTCTACTTTTTTCTCAGTTTAGGGGGGCCCACACAAGAAGTTGGCGGGAGATCCCCGAGTGAAGTTGTTCCGCCACTGATCTCCGACCATTTAAAAAGTACACATATATGATCAGCGTGATTTGCGGAGTCGACTGGGCGATATCCATCTGTGCGTATGTTGTGATGCATTTTACTCGACCAATTTCAAAGCTATGAACCTGAAATTTTGCAGAAATGCTTTTTTTTGCTGCAGGCAGTTTGTATGGGGACAATGGGGTCATGAGGCTACCATGCAAACCCAACCCCCCAAATTAGCTTCTTAAGAAAATCTACACCAATTTGAGCCAAATTTCACAGAAATGTGTTTCTATTGATGATACAAAAGATATGTATGTATAAACCCCCAAATTGGGTTCTTCTAAGAAAAACTTTTTTATTTGTTCACCAATTTCAACCGAATTTCACACGAATGTATTTCTATTGATGACACAAAACATATGCAAGAATGGATCAAATCTACTCATGGGGTCATGGGGCTGCCATACAAACCCAACCCCCCTGTTGAATCACTTCAACACATTCTTTCATTAAATTTCATATACATACTCGTAAAGTAAATCATGTCATTTATTACTCAGCATAATGGTCATTCAATGTAATGTATTGAATGGCTAATTAGAGCGACGATTGACTAATTGTTATAAAATGTATGTCAATCGTCGTATTGCTTTCATTCTTTAGTCTTAAGTTACAAATTTGTTATCTATAAATATTGTAGTTTTAAGAATATAGATTCAGTGTTCAATAAACATTCAAAATAATACAACCAACCGCCTTTACACTCATTACTCCCAATTCCTTTAACCCTAACGGAACAAGTATTCTACTATCATTGAATACTCTGTTTCTCCCTCCACATAGAATATACTACCACTGGAACGGTGGCCCTATATTCTATCCTTTTCATGGTCCGTCGAGCCTTCCTAAAAAGTGTTATCCTTCAAATCAAAAAACAGCTACGTAAAGCGCCAGTTTGTGCTGTTCTGGTTCCTTACCAATAACAAATAAAAAGTGCAATTCCCAGTCTCCCAGTTTCCAAGTACATATCCAGTTGTTGCAGAAATCAGTGTTACCATTTACTCCAAATCGTTTGCTGCCCAATTGGTCCTGTAAAACTGTGTTGACGCCTGACGGAGTACTATATATAATTGTTGGCAGCGAAGTTGACATTTATTGACTGTCTGTTAGCTGCTGTACTCCAATTGATCCTTATTGCCATCTCGTCGCATCGCTACTCCAAACTTATATAAAATCGTCTACGTTGCCGCCCGTTGCAACACTATATACACTCCCTGGTTGGTTTCCAAAAGTTCCACTGATCTATTAAAGAAGTTTTGGTTTTGGTATTATTGCATTTTACAAGATGGATACAACGTCGATCCTCGAACAACAGAAATTTATTTCCGAAGAGTTGGAGAAGATTGAGTCCCGATATAGAAGGGAAGGTCCATCTCACCGTAACGTGGAATACCTTTTGCGGAAATTAAACTCTTTGGAAAACCTCTTTCAAGAGTTCCAGAATAACCACGCTCTCCTTGTTGACAATCTTACGGAAAATGATGCATACTTAAAGCAAGATTTATATGGATTGGGAAAACAATTATACTCCAAGGTTAAGGCCCGTCTCGAAGAAGACTATGCGAAAATTCTGTCCGAAACAGAAAAAGCAAAAAGGCCAACAACACCCACTAAACCGTCTACGTTGCCGCCCGTTGTAACTACGACACCCAAAAAAGTAGCCATGTTGCCACCCGTTGCAACTGCCTCATCCACCACCAAACCTCTGTTGCCGCCAATAGCAAATAAGTCACCTACTAGGGAAGAAAATCCACACCCTGAAATTTCTTCCCACCCCACACCAATGTTGCCGTCTAATACAGTCGCTCAGACACTAGCGGATCTCTTAACCGAAACAAGGGATCAAAACCGTGAGTTTACCGGTAATACTACATTTAATACTACTCCATTTTACGCATATCCGAATATTGCGAACCATCCACAGCCTGCCGCATTTGCATCAACCGGCAATGGATATTCCATGCACGGTTTACCAAAATTGCCTCCAATACAAATTCCAATGTTTTCTGGAGGAAACAAGGAATGGAGACAATTTATCGAACTATTTAAAGCCGTTATAGATCAAAATTACCAAATTGGAGACATTCAGAAACTCCAATATCTCCTAAGCTACCTACAAGGTAATGCAAAAGAAGCGGTGGCACATTTAACTCTTAGCCCACATAATTATCAATCCGCTCTAACGATTCTGGAAGAACGTTTTTCAAACCAGCGACAAGCTGCTAGCGAGTATATTGACACAATAATCGATTGTAAACCGTTGCAATATCGCATAGCAAGTGACGTCATAAATATGTTTAATGTGCTAAGAAATTGCCTTGCCGGACTCCAGAATATGGGCCATGATACTAGCCAATGGGGTCCGATGATTGTACGTGTCATCATGAGAAAATTTGATCCTGAAACGTTGAGATTGTTTGAAGAAGGATTAAGGGATAACAAGTCTTTCCCATCAATAGATGAACTATGTTCGTTCCTGTTGAAACGCCATCAACTTTTGATAACACTGAGACCCCAAAATCAGCTGACGAAAGGAAAGGTACATTTGGCCAATTCCACAAAGCCCATTTCAACGAATAAAAAATGCCCACTTTGTAAATCCGATCATAAACTATTTACATGCCCTAAATTCAAGGAACAGAATACCCAAGAACGAAAAAGCTTCATCGACAACAATCAATTATGTAATAATTGTTTATCGCACAAACGTAACATTAAGTGTAACAGCAAAATCAGGTGCTATACTTGCAATGGTAATCACCATACATTGCTGCACCTTAATAAGCACGCGACAGCAACTCATGTTGCAACCGAATATAACTCCACGGTAATTCTAGCCACTGCGCTAATAAACATAAAAAAAGCCAATGGTCAAACGACGACCTTGCGAGCACTAATAGATAGTGGCTCCCAATTAACATTTATTGCGAACAAAGCCGCAAACAAATTACGCTTGCCCAAGCAAAATTGCCTTACGTCAGTAGCCGGTATAGGCGGAATAGACGCCGGTACCATTCATAAAAAAATGAAGATTCAAATTTCACCTATATTTGAATCTGATTTCAAAATAACAAACGATGCGTTCATTATTCCGAAATTAGATACAGTTTTACCGGAAGAAAACTTACAAATCATGACACCAGAGTGGGTAAAAAAATTGCAGCTAGCTGATCCGAATTATGATCATCCGTCTAAAATAGACGTAATACTGGGTGCGGATACCATTGAACATATAATGGAACCGCAAATGAAAAAGGGAAAACCACTGTTAGCGCAAAAAACCAAGATTGGTTGGGTGCTATCTGGCCGTATTCCCCTAGGTTGCCATCAACACCGAAAGTACACTGTATCAAATGTCGTCACGGCAGAATTCGAAAAATCTGTACAAAAATTTTTTGATATCGACGTCGATAAAGACACATCAGATAATGAAAATGATGAGGCTGAAATCATTTATCAAACATCAACCATTCGAAATTCTGATGGCAGATATATTGTCTCCCTTCCATTCAAAGACAAAAAGGTACCGGCTCTCGGAGACTCCAGAAATAAGGCAATGGTAATTTACCGCCGACTAGAGAAACACCTGAACAAAGATCCTGCTTTAAAATTGGAATACAATAAAGTTTTACAAGAATACCTTGATCTTGGGCATATGAAATTGGCTGTACCATGCACCGATCCTGACGAGCGATATGTGTACTACCTACCACACCACGCTGTAATAAAGTCAAATAGTACCACTACAAAAGTAAGAGTAGTATTCAATGCTTCTGCGAAAACTACGTCTGGATCAAGTTTAAACGACCATTTGTTAACAGGCAGACAAATTCAAGATACACTTGCGAATATTCTTCTAAGATGGAGAATGCATCGATTCGTATATGTCGCAGACATTGAAAAAATGTTTCGTATGATCGAAATACATCCAGATTTCTACGATTACCAGCGAATACTATGGCGACCCAACAAAAATGCTCCAATAATGGAATATATAATTAATGTAGTACTATTTGGCCAAAAACCTTCCAATTTCCTTGCCGTACGAACGTTACATCAACTTGCAGAAGACGAAAAGAAACATTTTCCAATTGCTGCTCAACGAGTAAAAAGAGATTTTTACGTCGACAATCTAATGACCGGCGCTGAGACACAAGCTGAAGCAAAACAATTGCAGGAAGAAATGTTATCATTATTACGTGCAGGTGGTTTTAATTTAAGGCAGTGGGCAACAAATGATAAAGAGTTGTTGAAAAACATACCAGCAGAATTACGAGATATTGGTTCCTGGAATATAGTGGAAGACCCTACAATTAATACATTAGGAATTCAATGGAATCCAGATGAAGACAATATTCGTTTCAAATCTATTAACTTCCCACAAACTGAACAAATTACAAAGCGGCAATTGCTATCCAACATAGCATCAATCTACGACCCACTCCAATGGCTAGCACCCATGACTGTTACTGCAAAGATACTTATGCAAAAAGTCTGGCAGTCGGGTATCGATTGGAAAGAGATCCCGTCAGATAATATTATAAAATCCTGGAGAAAAATTGAGTCACAACTATCCCACATAGAAAATATATGTATACCAAGGTGGACTGAATATTCATCCGAACACAAAATAGAGTTACATGGATTCTGCGATGCATCAGAAGCAGCTTATGCAGCGGTTGTGTATAGCAAAACCATGGATTATCATGGAAAAGTAACAACAACACTACTATGTGCCAAAACAAGAGTGGCACCAACGAAAACAAAAATTACGTTACCAAGGCTTGAGCTGAATGGGGCATTACTACTGGCAGAGTTGATGGAGCAAACATCATCAGCACTTGGACTGCTAAAAACCAGCGTATATTGTTGGTGTGATTCTCAAATCGTACTTGCCTGGTTGCAAAAGGAGCCTTCGAGCCTAGAAAACTATGTAGGAAACCGCGTAATCAAGATACAAAAGTTTAGCAATGCATCATGGGTGTGGAATTATATAAAATCAAAGGAAAATCCGGCAGATTGTGCATCAAGAGGTGTGACTCCGCGAGAACTAATGGATCACGAACTTTGGTGGAATGGTCCACATTGGCTACGGGTGAACCACATATCATCAACGATCAGTTTCTCTGGAATCGAACGCCGCGACTACTCTCTACGATTTTCGAATTTTTCCAAACTAATTCGAGTGATGACGTATTGCCTACGCTTTATTACAAAAGCAAAGGGGCATCTTACCTTTCAAGAAATGGAAAAAACTCGCATAACAATACTCAGGAAACTACAACAAAGTGAATTCACTGAAGAGATAGCTGAGGTCAACGGAAACAAACCGTTACGAAAAAGCTTAAGAAATCTCAATCCCTTTATAGATAAGCACGGGCTACTGCGTGTGGGTGGTAGGCTACGACATGCCGATGTCGACGAGGATTACAAACATCCTATTCTTCTTCCGAAAGAGCACCATATCACTCATTTAATAATTCGGGAGGCACATGAAAGGACAATGCACGGTACAATCAATATGGTAAGAAACTACCTCAGAATGAAGTACTGGATCATAAACGACAAAAAAAGTATACGATACGAAATACATCGATGCCTTACATGTTTCCGTTATAATAATCGACCTAGTCAACAATTAATGGGAGACATTCCGGCCGTACGAATTACACCAACTAATCCTTTCTCCAGTTGCGGAGTAGATTTCGCGGGACCCTTTTGGACACGAGCGTCGAAAGGAAGATCCACAGTCACACTTAAAGGATATATTTGTGTCTTCGTGTGTATGGTGACAAAAGCTTTACATCTGGAGCTTGTTAGCGACTTGTCAACAGAAGCATTCCTCGCTGCCTTCAAACGTTTTATATCACGGAGAGGCATGTGCCGAGAGATATACAGCGACAATGGAACCAACTTCAAGGGAGCTAGCAGTTTGATCGATGCAGAACTACAAGAAGCCATCCAAAGATGTACGTCTCAGATCACCAAAATTACAGAGAAGGACGGTGTTTCTTGGAAATTTATACCAGTAGCAACACCTCACTTTGGCGGTCTCTGGGAAGCCGGAGTAAAATCCGCTAAAAGACATATTAAGTGCATTTTCGATGAGTTAAAGATCGTCCCAACATTTGAAGAGTTCACAACGATTCTGTGCCAAATTGAAGCATGCTTAAATTCAAGACCATTGGTACAACTTTCATCCGATCCCAATGACTTGGAAGCATTAACACCTGCTCACTTTTTGACTGGTCGTACACTGCACACTTTACCTGAAATCGATCGTACAGAGAAAACACTATATCAACGATGGGAACAGTTGAAACAAGCCCATCAAGTGTTCTGGAAAAGATGGACGAATGAATACCTTCACAGTCTACAAAAACGAACCAAATGGGATCAAGACTCTCCAAATATTCAGGTGGGTCAGATGGTATTAATCCGCCAGGAAGATACCCCGCCTACTAAATGGCCATTAGCTCGAGTGAAGGAAGTCTGCCCAGGAAGTGATGGTAAAGTTCGCTCTGTGTTAGTTCAATATCATGGAAACAAAACGAAACCAATTGGCATTGTAAACCTATGCAAGCTACCAATTGACATACCTCCAGAACCAGAACCGACGGCTAGCACCGAAAAGAAAAAGCTTCCACGTAAACGGCATATCAATTCATCCGCGACTACACCAAAACCTCAACACATAAAACCAAAACTTAAAACCAAAAAACCAAAAATTGCTCCTTGCACATGGGCTAGATCCCTTTTAAATATCGCATTACTGTTTCTATCATTCAGTGCAGTATTTACTCAAAACGTGTCCGGAAAGTATTATCAAGTATGGAAACCAACAGGGGGATATTACGTCGAGAAATTGGGATCTGCCAATATAGTAAGAGGAAACTTACGAATGGAAGTGGATTATTCAATCGCAGACATATTGGACGATCAGCGTAATCTCGCGTTAACCTTGAATCATACTAGCGAAATGTGCAGGCTTACTCAGGAGCTTGCAAGTACAACACATTGTCCTAATTTACTACACCATCTTCAGATAAGATATGGCGAACTTGCGTCAATACTAAACGAGATTCTAAATATACCAACGAAACGGAAACCTAGAGGTATGTTGGGCAAAATTATGACTGCTGTCTTTGGAGTCAACGACGAAGTTTATACTGATATTGAGGTACTACAACGTAATCAACAATCGCTTCTACAAGCAACAACTCAACAAAATATATTGATCAGCACAAGACTGGAGACATTGAAATCCCTCACTGCAGCTAAGTTCAATGGTTTCACTGACAAAATTAACAGCGTCATTGAAGTTGTCAATTCTATGAAGCGTTGGTTTGCAAAGTTCGACAATATCAAACTAAGTGTTGAAGTCATTTCTACGTACCTCACCGCCGTCGATTACTACAACGAACTAGAGAGAAAGTATGCGAAATTCTCTAAAATCCTCCATGGGCATGGCGACATACTGGACTTCATTAGCTGGGATACTGTCAGGGACACAACTCGATCAGTGTCCATGAAGCTGGGACCTCGGTATTCGATTTCGAGCATACCCTTGGATAAAATTAACATAATTCGAACAGGGAAGGAAATGGTTGTTCATGGATACTTCTATATCAAGGAGAGCAGTCCATATGAACTTCTCCAAATCACCGCAATACCTCATAAAGTACGTCCGGGCCAGTTTTTGGTCCCACGAGTAAATACACCTATGCTGGCAGTCAACTTTAACCTGGAGTCTTACTTCGAACTTGATGATAGAGAATTTGATTCATGCAAAACAGAAGACGAAATTCATCTTTGTACACCAAAACTAACTAAAAACTTTAATTTATTTCCTAACTGTTTAATAGATGCTGTGTACGATCGCCCCAATACGCATCAATGTCCATCTTATCCAGTGACGAACAACGACACTGTATGGAAGCAGCTAGCGGCTCCCAACAGCTGGATGTTCGTAAGCAACAACCCTATCACAGCATCAATCCTATGCGAAGGCGAACGATTCGAAGTTAGTTTGAAGGATGTCGGCATTATCCATGCTTTAGATGGCTGCGTCATAAGTGCAAATGGTATCAGTCTTCGACCAACTCTATCCGAAGTTCGTACAGTGGTATCTACCTTAACCAGATCAATTCTACCAGTTTTGTGGAATTCTACGCAACTTATAGACTCACCGAAAATCGAAATTTCAAAGATGTCCAAGCAGATCTTCGAAGCACCTTTGTCGACAACGGAATCAACTACATTAGCTATCGAAGAGCTTAAACACCACAGCAGAATTATGTCCATTGCTTTGTACATATCAATCTGCATATTCTTCATCGTTCTGTTAATTACATTTTGCAACCGGAAGATGTCGAGGATAATAATGATTTGCAAACCTCCTAACAACAGAAATGAAGAACCATCACCAAGCGAAGAGATACTATTATCGGAACGATTCGGCCAAATCATCGGCCGGCCCCCAGCATGTTGAATCACTTCAACACATTCTTTCATTAAATTTCATATACATACTCGTAAAGTAAATCATGTCATTTATTACTCAGCATAATGGTCATTCAATGTAATGTATTGAATGGCTAATTAGAGCGACGATTGACTAATTGTTATAAAATGTATGTCAATCGTCGTATTGCTTTCATTCTTTAGTCTTAAGTTACAAATTTGTTATCTATAAATATTGTAGTTTTAAGAATATAGATTCAGTGTTCAATAAACATTCAAAATAATACAACCAACCGCCTTTACACTCATTACTCCCAATTCCTTTAACCCTAACGGAACAAGTATTCTACTATCATTGAATACTCTGTTTCTCCCTCCACATAGAATATACTACCACTGGAACGGTGGCCCTATATTCTATCCTTTTCACCCCCAATTTTGTTTCTTCTAAGAAACATTTTTTACACCAATTTCACAAAAACTTGAATTAATGTGTCTTTATCAAAGCAACAAAAAAGGTCAAAACAAATGGAATCGTACTATGGGGCCATGCTCCCGAATCCCCCAAAAATTTATAGAGTAAATATTTGTATTTGCCCACTTATTCCAACCAAACCCCACACAAATATTGTTTTGTCGACGCAACGGAACTTTCGTGAAGACGGAATTAAAATAGTGAGGAGGGGATTAAATACAAGTCGTAGGTACGCCCAATAAGAACTGCGCATCGCACATCAAAGGTGAAAAAAATACAAACCATATATATACTGCTGCAAACAAAATAAGGGCACTAATAATTTTCTAATTATTTTTCTGTGGAAGAGGAAAATCATAGTTTTGTTGGTCTAATTTAATATATACATATACGCCAGGAAATTTGAACAAAAATTTGGCCAAACTTCGGAAAAATTAAGGGAAAGCTGGATTTTTGCATGAGCCTTCCTTTCGAGGTCCTAAACAAGACCCTAAAAGTCCCCGTCTCTACGAGTGCCGCTAGCGGTGCTACAGAGGGTCAAAAACCCTCGAAAACAGGTTTTTCTGAATATCTCGATAATGGTAGCATATACAGAAAAGTCGTGTATGGCAAAATTGAAGCTCTTGTGCTTTTTCAATAAACGATGGAAATACCGAATACGTTCGGGTATTCCTAACGGTGCCAGGAGGTCTAACGGTATTTTTAACAATTTTTCAAGAAAATCTCTATAACGGTAGCTTTTGTGTGGAAAATTTGTAGCCTATAGAGTTTTGAAGAAAGCGGTTAAGTTTCATATCAATACGTGGTCTTCTGGGAGAAGTTTGTAGTATATGTGGCTGTTAGTAAGACACCAAAAGTCCCCGAAGATGGGGTCCCCCTAACGATGTTATGAGGGTCCAAAGATTCAATTAAGCAGTTTTTGGGGAATATGGGGAATATCTCTATAACGGTAACGTCCACGGAAAACTGTTATATGGAAAATTTGTAGCTTATACAACGCTCAACTAAATATCCGAATTTCAGATCGATGCGTGCAATGATAAGGGCGCTATAAGGGTCTGAACCGTACAATAACGGTATTTTTCGGTTTTTCGTGAATTTCTTCAAAACGGGAACGCATTCGGGACAATTTGTTGCTTCTGTAATTTCAACTTAAAATGCCAAAACAATTCATCTATGCGAGCACCCCCAACGAAGCTATGAGGGGTCAAAGTTAAACAAATAACCGCTTCTCGGAATTTTTTTAATAACGGTAACATCTTGAGAGAACCTATCTTAGATAAATTTGTAGCTCATGTGGCTGTTAGTAAGGGACCAAAAGTCCTCAACGATGGAAACCCCCGTAGGGAAGTTATGAGGGTCCAAACATTCAAAAATGCAGTTTTTTCGGAATATCTCTATAACGGTAATGTGCACCGAAAACTGTTGTATGGCGAATTTGTAGCTTATACCACGCATAATTAAATATTCGAATTTCAGATTGATGCGCGTAATGCTAAAGGCGCTATGAGGGTCCGAACAATACAATTTCGGTATTTTTGGTTATTTTCCTGAAATTCTCTGTAAGGGTAACGTATAACAGACGCAGTCTGTGAAAATTTATTGTCTGCATGGTTCCAAATAAAATGCTCCACCGATTTGAATGCGCCTGAGGCAACCATACGTGCATTACAAGGTTTAAACTAACTAATTTTTGAGGAAGGTATGTGTAGTATGTAGTGTATGTGTGCACGTATGGTTGCCTTAGGTGCATTCATATCCCTGGAGTATTTTATTTGGAACCATACAAACAACAAATTTTTACAGACTGCCTCCGGTATACGTTATCGTTAAGGAGATTTTCACGAAAATAACCAAAAATACCGAAATTGTAAGGTATGGAGCCTCATAGCGCCCTTAGTACTGCACGTATTGATCTGAAATTTGAACATTTACTTAAGAGTTGTAAAAACTTCTAATTCGCCATATAACAGTTTCGGCGCACAACACCGTTATATATATATTTCCAAAAAACTGCTTATTTGGATGTTCGGCCCCTTATAACTTTGCTAGGGGGACTCCCATCGTTGGGGACTTTTGACCTCATACTAACAGCCACACGAGCTACAAATTTGCCTCCCTCTAGAGGTTACCGTTATTAAAAATTTTCCGAGAGGCGGCTTTTTGTATAACTTTGACCCCTCATAACTTCTTTGGTGGTTTACGGGTAAATGAGTTGTTTTGGCATATTAATTTGAAGTTACAGAAGCAACCAATTATTACAGGCTTCCATCCCGAATGCGTTCCCGTTATAAAGCTATTCACGAAAATAACGAAAAATACCGTTATTGCGCGTTTCAGACATTCATAGCGCCCTTAGTATTGCAGGCATCAATCTGAAATTTGGATAAGCGTTGTATAAGCTACAAACTCGCCATACAACAGTTTTCAGTGCACATGACCGTTATAGAGATATACCCAAAAAACTGCATTTTTGGATGTTTGGACCCTCATAACTTCTCTAGGGGGGCTTCCATCGTTGGGGACTTTTGGCCCTTTACTAACAGCCACATGAGCTACAAATTTATTTCAGATTGGTTCTCTCAAGAGGTTACCGTTATTAAAAAATTTCCGAGAAGCGGTTTTTTGTTACCTCTTTGACCCCTCATAGCTTCGTTGGGGGTGCCCAGATAGATGAGTTGTTATGGCATTTTAAGTTGAGGTTACAGAAGCAACAAATTGTTATAGGCCTCCTTCCCGAATGCGTTCCCGTTTTGAAGAAATTCACGAAAAACCGAGAAGTACCGTTATTGTACGGTTCTGACCATCAGAGCGCCCTTAGCATTGCACGCATCGATCTGAAATTCGGATATTTAGTTAAGCGTTGTATAAGCTACAAATTTTCAATATAACAGTTTTCGGTACACGTTACCGTTATAGAGATATTCCCCAAAAACAGTTTAATTGAATCTTTGGACCCTCATAACTTCGTTAGGGGGGCTTCCATCTTTCGCGACTTTTGGCGTCTTACTAACAGCCAGAGAAGCTACAAATTTCTCCGAGAAGACCATAAAGGACACTCCCCCGTCTTAGCGCCATTCACGAAAAACCTCAAAAAACACATTTTTTTAAGGTTTGAACCCCCATAGCGCCCTTAAGGCTGCACGCATTGATATGAAATTTGACCGCTTTATTCAAAACTACATAGACTACAAATTTTCCCTACAAAAGCTTTTAGAACGTGTTACCGTTATAGAGATTTTTGTGAAACATTGCTAAAAATACCGTTAGACCTCCTGGCACCGTTAGGAGTTCCCGAATGTATTCGGTATTTCCAGTGTTTATTGGAAAAGCACAAGACCTTCAATTTTGCCATACACGACTTTTCTGTATATGCTACCGTTATCGAATTATTCAGAAAAACCTGTTTTCGAGGGTCTTTGACCCTCTGTAGCACCGCTAGCGGCACTCGTAGAGACGGGGACTTTTAGGGTCTTGTTTAGGACCTCGAAAGGAAGGCTCATGCAAAAATCCAGTTTTCCCTTAATTTTTCCGAAGTGAAATGCCAATTTTCCTGGGGTAATAGTAGTATGTATATATGTACATAATAGGGGGATTCATGCTCGTGTTCGTATATTGAAATACGGCGTTATATCGTATTTCGGTTGTCATTAAATTCAAAAGTCTGTTATTTCTCTCCGAATACGATACCTGAAATAACATTTTGTGCTGTGTTGTTATTTGAATATCGTATTTGGCATAGTAGTATAATGATTTTAGCTGAAAAAATGATGAAACCCAAACATAAAAAAAGAGCTGACTTTTGATGCCAAATTGTTCTATGGCCTGACCGCATTACGCAGTAAAAATTTAGACTTTTTTGCGCGTGACATTTGGGGGGGAGGGGGTGGCAAAGGGGTGAAATTAGATTTTTTCGCCAATATCTTGTTAACTTGTTAACTACAGCAAAATGTTCTGAAGACGATTTAAACTACACCAAATTTCCTTTTTTATGATATATTATATCATGTACCTTCTCTGGGCAGATTATATACTAGACCTAAAAACATTCGGTGTAATTTCAATTTTTTTATAGTTACAAGTTAACAAGATATTGGCGAAAAATCATAGTTTCACCCCCTTGCCACCCCTGACCTGTTTTATTTATGGTGTAGGTGTTTTTTTTATAAATTGGTGAGTTGTTTAGTATTGACGGATTGCTGCCCAAAATTGCGTTAGTGAATCCGCCATTCTAATTTGACGGTTATTTCGGGAGAAAACTGGGTTACTTTTGGGCTAGCAATCCAAATTTTCTTTCTTGTTATACCCTTCGCTCATAGAGTGAAAGGGTATATTAACTTTGTCATGAAGTTTTTAACGCATTGAAGGAAGCATCTCCGACCATATGAAAACTATACATATATGATCAGCATGACTTGAGGAGTCGATTGGGCGATGTCTGTCCGTCTGTCTGTCTGTTGCGACGCGTTTTACTCGGCCAACTTAAAAGCTATGAAGCTGAAATTTTGCACAAATGCTTGTTTTTGCTACAGGCAGTTTGTATGTTTGAATCGGTAAAATCGGACATTGGGTCATGGGGCTGCCATACAAACCTAAACCCCCACGGAACTGAGAAAACTGAGTTACCACTCTTGGGCTAGCAATTCAAATTTCTTTCTTGTTTTTTACCTTAAATTTGGAACCTGTGACCCAATGTTACCTTAATGTTTTTGCCGTACCGATTCGACCTGTATTTCCCGAAAAAAGGGGATAATTATGAGGCAGGCACAAAATGTTTTCAGCATTGGTCTCACGAATCAGTGACCAAAAATTACTTTAGTGCTTCTACTACGCCAATTGGATGGAGTGGGACAATTGGTTGTTACTGTTGCTACATCCATCCTATTTCCGGCATTAGTATTCATACGGCCTATGCAGAATGTAGGAAACATATACTTTTCCTGCTCCCGTGTGCAGTCGTCACGAGAGCAGGAGAAGTATATTTTTCCTTTTGTTGTGTTATTATTAATTTATAGTCACAAAAATTAATGTCAAATACACGGCGATTGTACGTTGTATTAAATTGAATGTTTGTTTACTTTCCATAGTTACGCCATATTTTGCTTGGTGAAAATGCGTAATAATTTTTTCTAGATTGCATTTACAGTAGAATCAGTTCGTAATTTCATACGATGGGGTAACCAAGCAAAATATGGCATACCTATGGAAAGTAAACAAATATTCAATTTAATACAATATATACATACATTGGGCCGTTTCAGATTGTAAGAAAACGACCGTACGAGTAAACTTGCACGACAAGAACCAACCGTACGTTCATTTCACACTATCCGATCAAAACACAGACGGGCGAACAATAATCACACAGCAAGTACATATGTATAAATGTTGCCATGCACGCTCCAAACTTAGTGTACAATGAAGTGACGAGTCGACAAGATTTAAATGCAAGTAAAACACGCGCTAATTGTCGTCCCAGAACGCCTGAACTATCGTTAGATGCAATCGTCTTATCGGTCGTACAATTCTTACGAATCGATCGTACGATTCTTACGAAAGAAAAACAATCGTGTCACGATTTTTTTCTTTCGTAAGACGCGTTCTTACAATGTAAAATGCGCAATGTTTGTCTGCTGGCCACTACAAAAGCTCTCGCCGTCCGTTTATTAGCCGTCCGGTTTCGTCTTGCAATGTGAGACCACCCATTGTATTGAAGCTATCGGACAATGGTGTGCGTCTATGATAAGACTAAAAAGCCTATGGCTGAATTCAAATTGTAAGACGAAACCGGACGGGTAAGCTTGCAAGACAAGAACCATCGTTCTTAAAATCTGAAATACATAATGCTTGTCTGCTGGCCACTACAAAAGCTCTCGCCGTCCGTTTATTAGCACAAACAAACGGACGGCGAGAGCTTTTGTAGTGGCCAGCAGTCAAGCATTATGCATTTCAGATTGTAAGAACGATGGTTCTTGTCTTGCAAGTTTACCCGTCCGGTTTCGTCTTACAATTTGAATTCAGCCTATAGGCAGTAGATAAGGGTCCATTCTCTCAAAACTCTTATCGAATGGTTAGTCTTACCGCATAGAGAAGACACACATAATTTTCAGAAAGCTTTTCCATTATATTGAATGATTATTATACCCTTCACTCGTAGAGTAAAGGGTATATTAACTTTGTCATGAAGTTTGTAACGCATTGAAGGAAGCATCTCCGACCATATAAAATATGTATATATATGATCAGCATGACGAGCTGAGTCGATTGGGCGATGTCCGTCTGTCTGTCTGTCCGTCTGTCCGTCTGTCCGTCTGTCCGTCTGTTGCTACGCGTTTTACTCGGCCAGTTTAAAAGCTATCGAGCTGAAATTTTGCACACATGTTTCTTTTTATTGCAGGCAGTTTGTATGTTTGAATCGCTAAAATCGGACCGTGGGGTCATGGGGCTGCCATACAAACCTAACCCCCCCAATTTGGTTCTTCTAAGAAAAACTCTTTCATGTGTTTACTAATTTCAACGAAATTTCACACAAATGTGTTTCTATTGATAACACAAAACATATGTAAGAATGGATCAACTCTGACCATGGGGTCATGGGGCTGCCATACAAACCTAACCCCCCCAAATTAGGTTCTTCTAAGAAAAACTGTTTCATTTGTGCACCAATTTGAACCAAATTTCACACAAATGTGTTTCTATTGATGCCACAAAATATATGTAAGAATAAATGGAATCAGACTGTGGGGTCATGGGGCTGTCATACAAACCCAGCCCCAAAATTGAGTTTTTCTAAGAAAAACTTTTTTATTTGTCCACCAATTTCAATCAAACCTCATAAAAGTGCATTTCATTTGATGCCACAAAACATGTGTAAAAATGAATGGAATCGGACGATGGGGTCATGGGGCTATCATACAAAGCCAACCCCCTAAATTGAGTTCTTCTACGAACAACTTTTTTATTTGTGCACCACTTTCAACCAAAGCTCGTAAAAGTGCACTTCAATTGATGCCATAAATAATCGGACTATGGAGTCATGGGGCTACCATACAAGCCCAACCTCTCCATTTTGGATCTTCTAAGAAACATTTTTTCTACACCAATTTAAAAAAACCTCAATGCGTCTTTACCAAAACAAAAAAAAAGTAAAACAAATGGAATCGTACTATGGGGCCATGCTCCCGCATCCCCCCAATAAAGTTTTCTGAGATATTTTTTTCTTATTTTACCACTTATTCCAACCAAACCTCACACAAATATTGTTTTATCGACGCCACAGAATTTGTCAATATCAAATATTATGCGAAAACAGAAGGAAAAGAATGGGGAAGGATTAAATACAAGTCATAGGTTTCCCCCAAAAAACTTTTAGCCCGAGGAGAGTGAAGGGTATTCAAATTTCGGCCGCGCCCGAAATTAGCCTCGGTCTCGTTTTGTTTAATTCGCATAGTTATGTTATCTTTTGCTCACTTACGCAGTTGTATGAAACTGCGCAATCTAAGATGATGGCGTCACCAAGCAAAATATGGCGTAACAATGCAAAATAAGCAAAAATTATATTCAATACAATGGAAAGCTTTCTGAATATTGTGTGTGTCTTCTCTAAGCAAGACTAACCAGCCGACAGTTACTGAATAAGACTTGTTAGTAACCGGTCCAAGATCTATTTGCTATTCCTTTTTACAGAATCACCTGTTCAGTATAGAACAGGAAAGCCTAATATCCAAGGTTCACGAAAAAGACTGTAGTTTTTAATGTTTAGTAACCAATATATTTCTTGGGCGGTTAAAGCCCATTATAAATATTGCGAGCGAACAGGACCCATCTGTATTACATTAGCAGACCTATCTTAAATAGATCCGTTCGCACACTCAAAGATCTGTCCATATTCCTCTTGGCCTTCCAGTTCCCGGTTGTGCCCACTGGCTAAGGCTATTACTACCGCAACAGAAACGGTAGTGTCTCCTCCACATCTCGAACGAGAGCAACGACCAACAGCAAAAAGATTAAGTTGAAACACGGTGACTGTGCTCCTTTCGGCACAGCTAAATGAAAGAAAGTACATCATACACCAGATATAAAGGCTTGATACATGATACATTTTCACCAGTGGCGTGCAGTCCATAGATGCGGTGGATGCGCCGCATCCCTATAAATTTTATCTTTGTAACAATTAAAAACATTTTTCCTCTTTCTATAATTTTTCAGCTTTTGAATTCAGCATAATTATATATTAAAACATATCCAAATTTTAAAGTAACATTTAGCTTAAAAAAATTTAATTCAATTTGAAAAATATTACTCTCAGTTTCGACATGATTCATTGTTCTCGCCTTTCAATTTGTAATCAATCATCTTTAATGGTTTTCAGCTCTCAATTACAACAAAAAGATCCCATGGATGCGTTGATAATTTTTCGACCATAGCGATTCCGATTTGCACTCACAGAATGTTCAAGTTCATTTGATACACTTTAGATAGCCGATACACACTGGATTCATTTTGTTCTCACCAGAGCTTGCGCTTCCCTTGAGTGATATGTTGTGGGATGATGTTTCTCACCTCATCAGAGTCACTTGAATAGATTAGTGCTATCGTTATATGGTTTGCGCAATGGGTTATGGTGAATGTGCCTGTCTAGACAGTTTCAATTTTCGTTCGTCTTCATCATTTTGACAATTGAAACTTGAGATGTATGCGCTATTGAAGAAACGCATTCATTCTTGAACGCAATTGCCAATGTTAAATATTAACAACACATCATCTATTCATACAATTCATGAAAGAATTTATTATTTACCCGTCCTGACCAAAGCCGTGGCACATATTTAATGATAGATAATGAACAGATCTGGATAGAATGAGACATTGATCTCTTCTGTTCACTTGACGCAATCAATGACATGTTCAATGTTGAAAGTGGATTCGGAGCTTGAAGACGATAGGGAAGACGAAAGCGCACCTGTGTGGACATAGCCAATAGACGTGTTTTGTAAGAATTTTGTTTAATAGGGGATTCACACGTCCAACAGGGGAACTACTTTCTGGATTTGATTAACGATAACGTTTATACCATATTGTACTGCAATTTAAATAATGCAAGTGTATTTTTAATTCAGTGACATACAATTAGATCTAGTTTCCAAGGTTTTGACTGGATTAATTTTAATCAAATCCACGATTTGTTTGTCGTCTGTCTGGCTATAACAGTATTTGAGATGAGTATAAATTTTTTTATGAAATTGTTTCATACACAGAGTGGTATGGGAATATGTTTTTCTGTTTTATGTATAATGTTTTTGAATAGAACATTTTTTGAAAATATCTAAGGGTTCCACGCCTAGTCATATCATCAAGCCCACTCGATTCATTCGGTTTGAATTTTTACATGGGCACTAAACGAAATCGAGTAGGCTTTAGTATATAATAATACAGTCGACTCTTGATAATTCGAAGCCCAAGGGACAACGAAAAAATTTCGAATTATTAAGTGTTCGAATTATCGAAAAAAGAGGCTGTAAATAAAATAATTTATTTCACAATACAGCAAAGCTCCTCCAACCGGGAAATTTTTTTCTGACACTGCCTCAACCATTTTAAAAGCTTTCCTTCAATAGTGGTGCTTTCACCTGTAATTAAATTTTGTTCCAACATAAAGCGAAAACTATTTTTCAGCACTAGGTAGATCCTAAACGTATCATGGAATTAAATAGTCAAACTAAAGTTAATTTATGAAAAAATATCGAAACAATTCTTGTCCTTATTTTGTGATCAACTGGAGATAGGGGAGACTGGGGCTGGTTCTAACAAATTTTAAACAAAACTTCTTAGCTACCCAACCTTTTGCGATAGAGACATGACTTTACGCCATATAATGCGTCATTAATAGGACTTTAAATAGAAATTATTAAAATTATTGTAAACGTATTACATTCTGAAAAATAGGGTTTTTTTCCTAAGAAACTCACATGTTAAAACTTACCCCAGCCTGGGGTTGGTTCTAACAGCCCTGGGGTAAGTTTTAACAGGAAGGATAATCATCGAATTTGAACTTTTTGCAAATAATTAAACACCAGTTAATCTACAAAATCAAGCTTTATTTTTTTTCAGTCTCATATTAATTAAATAAAACGATCAGTATCATCATATTCAGTACTGAGTGATATTTTAATGCTAAAGATAATTAAATAACAAAACTTTAGCTTTTATAGCAGTTTTCTTAAACTCAAAAAATTTAATAAACATCTTCTTTGAAAAACAATCACAGGTAATTAAAAAAAATGGAACTCTAGCCTTAATATCCTAACACAGGAACTTAACTCGCGATTTGGGTAAGTGTTAACATGTTAGAACTTACCCCGTGTGTTCTGTTAAAACTAACCCCAAAGCCCAATTTTTCAGAAATCACATTGCACTATAATAAGTACGTAATTTAGCAGCAAGAAATTAGAGTGCATCTATAGCTGAATAAACACTTTTTATATAAGTTAAAGTTTCACATCTTTGAAATTTATATTAAGATTGAAAATCAAGAAAATAAAAACGCAAAAAAGGTCGTTTACCTGTTCATATGGGCACACCACACACAACTCGTTACTGCGACGGCGCAGACTAAACTGACGAGTCTCGACACGTTTAGCATTGTGTACGAACAGGACAATCATTATTTGTTTGTCTCTCAGTCTGATAGTTTGGCGTCTATCAGCCTGTTAATACCTGCCCCTGTTAGAACCAGCCCCGGTCTCCCCTACACTAAATTTAATGAGAAAATAGGACACCTTATTGCATTCTTTTGCGTTTTTTTTTAATGTAATGTGGTTTCTAAACTTGTTTTTTTATTTTTTGTTTTAAAATAGTAGTAGATGCTGAAAACTTAAAATTCGTTGCAACATCTTTTTTTTTCACAATTTTTTATTGACGCTTTATTTTGTCTTTTCACATCTACGGATATGCACATGTACTTTTTCGAAATCATTTTTACTTTAAAGTTAACAATAAACTGACGAAAATGTGTAATCTTTTCACAATTAGCCGTAGAAAGACAGCAACAGAAACATTTCAGGAAAAATTCGAATTATAAAGAGTTTCTAAATGCAAATTTCGAATTATAAAATACTAGCGATCACTCAGTTGAACGAAATCATTTCGCTTTATCGAGTGTATACAACTTCATACAAACTTGGCTCTTTTTTTCGATTTATCGAAGGGACGGGTTAACTAGTTCGGATTATCGAAAAATTCGTATTACCGAGGTTCGAATTAACGAGAGGCGACTGTATCTATTATCATATACACTCGGCTTCACAAAAATCGGGCCACTCGACACTTTCGAACTCAAATTCAATTTTCTCGAAAAGTATGAAACCTACAACTATGAAAGTTATATCTACAGAAAGTGCATTTAATGGCAATTCGGATGACTATGATTTTTATCTGAAGTACCGTTAACTCACATTACAAACGATTTGCCTGTTTTGATTAGAGTTCGCGCTTACCGTGTGGCACGGTTTCATTGAAGCTCAGTGTATATGACCAATATAGAGCCCTAAATCTAAATATATATTATGGCATAGTATTAAGCCGAACGAAGCAATATTTTTGTCACCCATTTAGAATGGATTTTACTGCTTTCGTCCGCTATTATACTGATTTAGTTCTATTTCAAAACAGTCTTTCAAGTGATTCAGTATCTGTAAAATACTATTTATTAGATAGTATCTCCATTACATAGTTTTTAATAAACTGAATTGGATACCCTTTCTGTTTTTTTCAAACGCATCCCTATTGTTAAATGTCACCGCACGCCACTGATTTTCACTGTTTAATATTACATTTCTATCCAAGCTTCTACTTTTTTCGGCTGCCTGCCCCGAAATCTTATTCCGCTTTGCCCGCTTTGGATTTATGCTGATTTATGGTCATGGCAGCGTTCATTTTGAACCCATAGCATTAGAGGGATAAATCTGTTTGAGCATCTACCTTTTTTCATTGATGAAAAAAAACTATGCTGTAGATAAGCATAGTGTCAACCGGTAATCCAGCATTTTGCACATGGTTATTTGATTGCCTCTTATTTGACCAAAAATAACATACCTAATAAAAATACGGGTTCGATCTTGTTATCGAATACGAGAACTAATATAGGCAGAATAGGGACAGAAAATACGAAAATCGTATAAAATTTATTTTTTTCCTAGTAACCAGGTTGTTTTTAATTGAGCGGAAAGACATACTTTCTCGCAATTCTCATTTAAAATTATAATTATGTTATGACACATAAAACGAAAATTTACGATTTTTTTTTGTCAAAAAATCAGCTGTTCATTGTTGTTGTTGCATAGTATAACATAGTATTTCATACTACTAGGATTTTTGGAGGCGTTCATTCAAATTTTGTTGTGTTATAATACTCAAATACGCAATAACAAGGATTTCTGATATACGAGGCGAGCATGAATCCCCCCCCCCCCACTATGTTTTTCAATAATGAATTTTATTGAATTTTGACCAAAAGTGACATTTTTTTTAGCATTTTTTTTTTTTGGGTTGGTACTTTTTGCGGTCATGTAATCGTAACAATAACAATTAATTTGTATGTCTAATCTGTAAAAAAATTGATTCTTTGTTTTTTTAGTATCGACTATGGCCTGCAATTTTGATACGCAGTCTCGAAGCCTGGACGAAACGCTTTCAATAATAGGCCAGTCAATAAACCGAAATACAAGGCGTTAGGTCGCAAAAAATTGCTCGGCTCTTGTTTTTTGGGATATTGTTAGGATAGATACCAGAAGTGTTCCACCAAGTTTGCAACTTCGAAAAACCTTTGCTAACCCCGTGACCCTCAAAAAACCTCAAAATTGTCGGACTTTTTTCATATTTTTGTTTGTAATTTCTAAAAGGTGCTTCCTACAAGTAAGTTGTCCGATGCACTATTTAAGCTACGGAAATCTTCTTTAATTTGAGTGAGTTTTGAGCTTTGTAGGCGCAAAGGATCCCAAGATACAGCACTTTAAACATTGTTTTTGTAAAAAAGTTCGAAATTGTAATTTCAGTCATGTTCCGAGCTGAATATCGGCTTAAATGCGCATTCTACGGAGAAAGTCATGTGACATTAAGTTATAAACCAGTTACTTAGCTGTATATATGTCGGAACGAATGGAATCAGACCATGGTGTCATGGGGCTGCCCCTGAAAATTAGATTCTTCTAAGAAAAACTGAAAAACTTTTTTCATTATGTATGTACCAATATTAACCCATTCACTGCTAGTGTGCCATATGGCATCGTTTTCAAGTATCCTGTTAAATGGCCTATAAATATTGAGTACGAATGCATTCTGTTGGAAATTCCACTTATATCTACAGTAGACAAGTTTAACTTTAATGTCTAACATAAATTGTGCCAGTATTCCTATAGGAGCACGAGCTAGCGGATCGTAAAAGTGAACAAGTTTTTGAAATTCGTAAAAAAGTGAAAAAATGTCGTACAGCTAAATGTAAACTGATTTTTTAAGGTTTCAAACTAGTTTTTTTCCTTGAACTATATCTAATACAAAAAAAATGCATTGAAAAGTGATTCCATTCATGTTAAATTAGAAAAAAAAAATTAATTTTAGTATCTAAAATTTTGATTCGAAATTGGTACAGACTACAAAGGAAATTTTAATGGCAATTGAAATTTAATAGCTATTTTTTCGTATTTGTATTTGTTTGAGGGGTTTTTCGACTAGAAAACATTTAAGCCTTATCCAGCGACAGATTTTTACAACGCTTGCCGGCGGCAAAGGTACACCTGTACCAGTACATTTTGTATGAAAATCTTCACTATTTGTATGAATTTTGACCGTAAAACCGTTATATTATGTCGACTAGTCACAAATTAGTAACTGTTTTTGCCGAAGTGAATGTTTTAAGAAGTTGGGTTTATGTGGATTTAATTTTTGGAGTGTGTAAATTTAGAAAATAGGCAAAATTTTAAAAAGAAAATTGAAAAAATGGGTTGCTTGAAATTTTAATTTGACGAAATCTAAAATTGATTTACAAATGAAAAGTAGAAAACGGTTCAAATTAAGTCATTAATGATTTTAGAAGAATTTGGTATGTTTGATTTGCGAATTGTGGAGTCTTTGGTTAAAATTTACCCCCCTGCCCCCAATATATTCTTCTGTTACTAGAACCCGTTTTCGCTAACAAAAAAAAACGTCAATAATTATCACATTCTCGTTATTTTCCTTAAAACAACAATATTTGAAGCAATAAATATATTGGAGAAATGAGTAAATGTGTTATTATACGAAAGAAAGGTCCTGTCAAGCAACAAGCAAGTAGAATCGGCTAGTATAATTTTCAGTCTCTAATCTTTGTAAATCTAAACTCAGGCCAATTCCTGTAGTAGAAAAATATCTAAAATTTTAATTGTGATTGTTGTTGGTTAATTGCAATATATTTTCTCGTATATGTAATTAAATCCATGGATCGATTGAAAAATTAAAACAAGAAACCGAAGACATGTGGCATATATCAGTTATCGGTATCTTATCTATATATGGTACCGACGTACAATTCAACCAAGTTTATGTACCACCCAAACATCCATTTAGAAATTTGGTTGGATGCTTCTGCTGGTTTTCAGCTGAAACTTCAAAAGGAACTCGGGTGGACGTCCCGAATTACACAAATCATAAATATTAGGTGATGGAATACAAATTATGGGAGTTTGTGGTATAGAAAATCAACCGCTAAAATCCAAAATTTTGGCATCCAAAATTTTAGCATTTGTTACAAACCTAATTTTCACTAGATGTTATGGGGGGAAAGAAGGCGTAATACATTGTATTGAAGCCATTACATACTTCAAAAAGTTTGGTATGCCAGTAAAAGTCTTCAGATTGATGTCAAATAACCAAAAACCGCTGTATGAGTTAGCCTAGTCCTTATAGATCGATATCTCCAAGGACCTTGATCATTACAAATAAAAATCGCAAATCAAATACTTCTTTACATCACTCGATTCTCAACTTATTGATGCTATAATAAGTCTCTCTAAGCATGAGCATTCACCAAAAATATTTTATTTTCGTCTTTTGTAAATTTTCTTTCATACAAAATATATGAAGGTACAAATGTACCTTTGCCGCCGTTAAAGGGTGTAAGATTAATTTTGCTTCCTAACTTGGGGATGGGTGGTCACACATTTCTGAAATTTGGAATACATATTTTAAACTAAAATCGTAGAGATGTCAGAAAATTTCAGACCGATCGGAACCATAGCAAAAAAGTTACGGTGTTTTAAAAACGAAAAAGGTACACCTGTACCTATCCCGCTGGATGAGGGTTAATTTGATTACCAGGATAGCAATAACTATGGCGTATCTATTAGATTAGATTATGGGGGGGGGGGCGTGAACTCGAAGGAGGATTCGCACCACTGAAGCCAGTGGGCTTTATCTTGCTTATTACGGGATATATATGGAATTTTTTATAAACAGAAATATTGATCACGAGATAATTTGCAATCCTTCTAATCGAGCGATGTATTCACTTTGCTCTCTAAATCCTCAGGCTACAAAGTTTGGTGTATAAATACACCTGAGGGTTATTTAGTGTAATTTGATGTCTATCAAAGAACTAATCCAAGAATTCATCCTGATCTGCAAAGGAATTTCGAAAAATGCATTGCCCCCCTACTTCAGATGATACACGAGTTTCCTGATAATATTATTATTGTAATTATATCGACAATTGCAATTATTTTGACAATATTTAAGTCGATCGCGGATCAAGAATTTAGGTAAATGCACTACAAAGTGGATGGACAATATGTGTGACAGTAGCATCTTCGCTTTATCGAACCGAGCTTATTACTGATGCCAGTCGTTTTTGTCGAACTAAAAAGGAACGTATTCCAGTCAATCATCCAAATGTTGTTAAAAACTACAACTTTGCATTAATAGCGATTTATTTTAAAATAACACACAAAATTATAAAGAAACAATAATAAATATCGGCGAATATTATAATAAAAACATGGGAAATATTTTCGTTAACTTTTCAAAACCTCCAGTAATAATATCATGTATCATGTAATAATATACTTTAGCCAATTTATCTTTGTTAAAGCAAAAAAAAACTTTGTCTTCCTATAATATTTCCAAATGATGACTTCACAAGTTTCTATAACTTGAACCTGCGCTGATGCCATATGGCATCACTTAAATACAGCTAAACTAAAAAGCAGATTAAAAAATCGACAGCACATTCGTGCTCAGGAGGCCTTATTTACTATATCTATGAAGTTTCAAACGAAAATTCGAAAAAAAGGTCTCCCGCAGGTAATGGGTTAACTAAACTTCATCCAAGTATGTTCCTGGTTAAGCCTCAAAAAATATCTAGGAACGGATGAAATCGGAACACTACGTTATAGGGCTGTCATACAAACCAACCTTTGGATATTAGGTTCTTCTAAGATAAACTTTTGTCTTTATGAACCAATCTTAACCACCCTTCCCCCAAATGTATTTTTTAGTAAAGCTTCAAATCATATCTAGAAACGAATGAAATCGGAACACTAGGTCATAGGGCTGTCATACAAACCAACCCCTGATAATTAGGTTCTTCTAAGAAAAACTTTTTTCTTTATGAACCAATCTTAACCAAACCTCACCCAAATATGTTCCTAGTAAATCCTCATGGATGGAATCGGAACATTACGTCATAGGGCTTTCATACAAACCAACCCCTAAATATTAGGTTCCTGTTCTTGTTCTTTTAAAATGCTGTATCTTGGGAGCTGTGAACGACTTTCTTGTACGAAGCCTATTTTAAAAATTACAAACCAAAATATGAAAAAAGTCCGAAAATTTTTAGGTTTTTTGAGGGTTACGGGGTTAGCACAGGTTTTTCGAAGTTGCAAACTTGGTGGTACACTTCTGGTATCTATCTCAACAATGTCCCAAAACAACAGAGCCGAGCAATTTTTTGCAACCTAAAATCGTTAAATGACTGGCCTATAAGGCGATCGACGCTTTCTTACGATATCTCGTCCCAACACATTTTTAGCAATTGAATCAGCTGTTGCTGATTGTGTATGTCCAAAAATGATTCTCCGGTTCTCCACCAGACTCTTATGCGTCGGTCGTCACTAAAAAAATTTACTTTGCACTCATCCGAGAAGACCACCTTGCGCCATTGTTGCAGGTCCCATTGGATATGTCGACGAGCAAATCTTAAACGATTCGTACGATGCGTCCTGGTCAGTTGTGTTTTGGTAACATGTCTCTCTGACCGTTGTTGGTCTTCGTATAAACGATTTCTGATTGTTTGAGGGCTAACAATGGTCCCAGTCGTCCTTAATAGCCTACTCTGTAGTCCACGAGCACTAATGGTACGATCCCGTCGCGTACAAAGTCTCACATATCGGTCTTCTGCGGGGGTGGTTATTCGAACTCGGCCTGAACCATGACGACGGGAGACACTTCCCATCTCCTGGTAACGGTTCCAAAGATTTTGAATGGCTCTTCGCGAATACCCTAATTGCAAGGCCACAGAACGTTGCGAACGACCTTCTTCCAACATTTCTAAGGCTGTGGACGAATCATTTAACCCTTGGTTTGTATGGTGGTGAAAACTACCTTAAAGTGTATGGTGGAGTCCCAGGGACTCCTTACTTAAATCTTAATAAAAGCAAAACCAATGTTGTTTTCGTAAAATTATTCATAAATATAGTTAATATTGTCCATCATCAATAGATTTTAACTTACATTAGGAACTTTTAATGAGTTTATTTTCTAGAACTTCCAGTTAAATTTACAGTCTCAAAAATCGCATAAAAAATGCTCATTCCTCAAAAATAGTAAAATTTAAACTTTCAATAAAAATAGTTTCTCTTTTTTACTAATTTTGAATAGATAAACATATCCAATTATAAAATAAACATAAATCTTCTCAAATAGCATCTAAATAAAAAAACGTGCATGGCTTCAATTCAGATAATGTTCTGTGAATTTTCTTCATCCTTTTTTGATCATGACGGGAATATTGGTTTGTAATAAGAGTTGCGAATATAAATTGTCTTCCTCCATTATTTGTTTCATCATTAGAAACAGTATATTCTCTGATTCCGAGGGATATATCACAACTCTATTATCAATTTCATCAGTTAGAAGGTTTACCTTTAGGGTGTCTAATGCTGTGAGCCTGTTGTTCTGGGCAACATTGTATGTATTGTACATACGTGAAGTCAGGTTACTAGTCTTTTTAGTTTTGGGCATACATTTTAAGATTAATTGAAGACATAGGGATTGATTCCACAAATGTCGAAAATAAGAAACATAACTACTATAGGTCATCGAAGAGTACGACGGCTGCATTAAAAAACAGTGTACATTTCGATTGCATCTACTTCACCCTTGGTGTAATGATAATATACATAATTATAATTTCTGGTTAATTTGTCTCAGGAACAAAAGTGTGGTCATGGTGTACCAAAGAACAAAAAAAGACATCCTTTCTCTATTCGAAAACATAACTAACCAGTGTGCTATCCAAATAATGACTTCTTCCAACCATTGTGACGGAACACTAGCAGGATTTTATTTCAAAACAATGATATGGGTAATATTGCATCGGTTGGAAGCCATTAAAATAGCTTATTACATTAAAAAAGCTTGATAGAGCACAATACAAAAATCGACAATTGCTCTCATTGCATAACACAAAGTGCATGGTGGAGTCCCACGGACTCCTTCTACCGTTATTACTCACCGAAGCAAATAGCGCAAGCACACGTCGTCTTCTGTCCAAATCCACCGCGCTACTGGAGGAAGGTACTAAAACGCACTGAAACGTATTTGCCTTATTATAAAAGATTAAAAGTTATTGATAAAAGTAATCTGAGGAGAAGTCCCTGGGACTGACCATGCAAATTAAGGGTTAAATATAAATGGCGCCGACTTGCTGGCATTTTGTATTTTACAGATTCTCCTTATCTTTAAAAGTGCAACAACTAATGTTGCAGTTAAAGAACTTGGCGAAAACGAATTCTAAATCAAAATGAGAAATAAACAAAACTACCAAATGTATGACTCGTGACCCCAAAAGAACTGTTTAAGCCAGTTCCGGAAAAGCTTATGTTGACAAATCATACTGTGATAACTCACATCACATTCAGGTACAGAATGGCATTTTTGAAATTAATTATCACACTAAAAATTCGCCAAAAGACGTTATTAAAGTCAACGGACATTACTGGCCGTTATTTTCTTTTGAGCAGTATACAGGGTTATTGGTTAAGTCGACCTATTCCATGCAATATGTTACAATAGGGTCAAAATGCAACAAAATGGGGCCATAAATGTTAGGCCGATTTTCAATGGTCACTGAGATATTTGAATTCTTAGGTTTTTTTTTTAAATAACCTTGAATTTAACCATTTCAAGTAAGATTTAAAAAAAAATTACTAAGGTAATGGGTTAAAACTTATTTTTGGATTTTAGCCAACACAATAGCATACATTTCTCAATCATTTAAAATTTCAAAAACCCATCACAATTCAAAATTTTTAATTTTTAATAAAAAAAAATTCTTTAATTTTTTTTAAAGTTGATTTTTAATGTTGTAACAACAAAATTATATGACACGGAGTCTGCAGACCACTGAAAAAAACATACTCTTGTTTTCAGCTTTCCAAGAAGGTGTCAATGTCAATATAAATATTTGAAATAATTGAAACCATAACGGGGACCGACGATGTGGGGCGAGTGCAGTAGTACAAGACTCACGGGTCACGGAAGTCGAACGGGAAATGACCGCATAGAGAATTTCGATATTAGGACTGAGCGAAACAAGATGGACCGGATCGGGAACGACCTTATCACCTAGTTCCCAAACTGTGCTGCTTTACTCTGGTAGTGAACTTGAAGCCACACCCAGAATGGCTGGAGTCGGCATCCTTTTGAACAAGGAAGCTCGCCAATCTCTTATAGATTGGAGGCCTATTTGCGACCGAATAATAACTGCCAGATTCAAGTCCAGAGTAAGGAACATTACCATAATTCAGTGCTACGCCCCAACTGAGTCACCCGACCAGCATGCTAAGGACGCCTTTTACCACCTGCTTGGGGTTGCTTTGACAAGGCTCCCAGAGGTGACATAAAAATTGTTATGGGGGATCTCAACGCTAAAATTGGGTCTGACAATGTTGGATTGGAACATCTAATGGGCAATCATGGTATGGGTGTTAGGAACGACAATGGTGAGTTGTTCGTAGAGTTCTGTAACTCTCGTCAACTTGTCATTGGCGGCACCCTGTCCAAACACAAACCTTGCATTTAGCAACCTGGATATCTCCAGATGGCCGAACAGAGAACCAGATTGACCATATATAGTCTAGTACAGATAGCTCAAAACCCAAACATCCAAAAAGAAAAGAAATTTTTGATGCCAAATTGTTGAATACACTGCCCAATATATGCAGAAGAAAGTTACACTAATTTGCGCCATGGGTTAAGGGGGGAGGGGGTTGCAAAGGGGAGAAAATTCAGTTTTTTGCAAATATCTGGAAAATTATGAATCTGACCTTAAAATGTCCTGAGAACGAAACAAACTAAACAAAATTACCTTTGTAGTGATATATAGCACTCTAGACGTTTTCTCGGAAAATTATACCCTAGACCCAAAAGTATATAGAGAATTTCCATTTTTTGAGTTTTACATTTCGCACTGTAACTTTTGATAGAATAGACCTAGGGTGACAGGATCTTGTTCATTATATTACTTACAAAATTTGTTTGGTTTGTACCAAAAATTGAAGTGCTCCGACCATTGACGCCCCCCTCACTCCTCCTAACATTTTTCAAAAAAGCATGCCCGTAGCTTCTTTTCAAATTGAGCCAACCAGATCAAATTTGGTGGGGTGCCTAGTCTCAGCCCCATTATGCTCCTTACCAAAAATTATTACCATCCGATCAAAACTAAGGGTACCCCCCATACAAAGTGAAACAAAATTCTAACAAATTTCACATTTTTTCACTTCTAAATTCTATCTAAAATGGAAAAATAACATTTATCTCTTAGAACGTCATTATAACAGTTAATTGTAGTCTTCTAAATGTATATTCAAAAGTTTGTACTAGAGCGTGCCTTACAAGTACGAAAAATCGGGTTTGAAGGTTGCTAGTACACGTTACTCGATATATTCGGAAATAGCCTTAGAACTAGTACCAATGACCTTCAAATCCAATTTGTTGATACTTGTAGTGTACACTTCATTAAAAATTTCGAATTGTGATGGGTTTTTGAAATTTTAAATGATTAAGAAATGTCTGTTAGGGGCGATTCAGACTATCGACAAGATTTACTAAATCCTAGATTTAGTTGACAGTTGTACTATATTGTACTGCAATTTGAATAATGCAAGTACATGCTACGATGCATTTTGAATTTAATGACATACGATTTAATCTAGTAGGCGGGTTTCGACTCGATTAATTAAGTGGTTTTAGTAAATCCTGTCCATAGTGTGAATCCCCTTTTATAGTATTGAATAAAATCGAAAAATAAGTTTTAACCCATTGCCTTAGTAGTTTTTTTTTTTAATTCTTACTTTAAATGGTAAAATTAAAGGCTATTTCAAAAAACGTAAAAATTCAAATATCTCAGTGACCATTGAAAATTGGCCTAACATTTATGGCCTCATTTTGTTGCATTTTGACCCTATTATAACGTATTGCAGGGAATAGGTCGACTTAACCAATAACCCTCTATGTAATTGAACTCAATTCCAAATCCTTAAGAGTCAGCTTACACTGTCCATTCTATTGCACAATAAAGCTAATTTTTTTAGGTTCCACTATCGATGTCGCTAAAGGTAGCGACAAGTGGGAGAATCAGAGAAACGAATGACGTATGCTTTCCTGTGACGTCATTTCTCTTAAAGCTCTTACTAGGCACAACACTGTGCACAACTGCACACAACGGCGACAATTGAATTATTCGTTTTATTAAAAAATATGTACATACACGGTAGAATCTCCATAATTTGGCCGCCTTATATGGCGGAAGCGAATACATAAGTTATGTAGGTATGTATCGTGCGAATATCAACGAACATGATAATAAAGACCATTCTCATAAAAAAGATACATACATATATTGTATGTACATACATACCTATGTATATTTCATAACATAGTTTTGTGTATTTTTCATGTTTTCTTTTTTTTTTATTTGTCATCAATCATTACACTATTTAATTGTCTTATGCGAAAATACATTCCGGTTTTAAAAAATCATTTTTTTACTTTTTCTTCGCAGGGAATTTCCCTTTCTGTAGCAATTAAATTATGATTTAGAATCATAGGCCGCTTGCACTGAAATTCACTTTAATTTATCTTTAATTTAATAACGTAAAAACGAACAATTATATATTATATTAATTGGAAAGGGTTTTTTCTTGCCATATTGTAAATAAGATACTCAATAAGACACTTTATGATTAAAGGTGTCTGTTTAGAAAAGGTTTACTGTATATGAAAGCAACGTATATAGTGAGCTGTCATTGCATACGATTTGTTGTTGATTTTTCATAGTATTATAGAAATCATAGTAATCGTTCTCATTCAAGTAGTTTACGTTCTCTTTCGATCCCCGAATCCCCGCGGAATTTTGGTTGAAAATGGAAAATGTCGGGCTTAGTTGGCTCACAGCTCTCTTCAACAAAATCAAAGGTGGGCAACTGATGCCTGATGCTTTCAGGGAAAGTTTTCTTCTTCCTTTCTATAAGAACAAGGAGACTCACGCAAACTCAACAACTATAGGGCTATAAAGTTAACACCTCATACACTAAAGATCTACGAGCGAGTTGTCTGCAACCGATTGAGAAAGATTGTGCGGTTGAATGACAATCAATGCGGCTTTGTTGAAGGTCGATCTACAGTCGATGTGATTCAGTGCATTCGTATTGCGATGGAAAAGTATAGAGCAGCACGAAAGGACTTGTACTTTGTATTCATCGATTTGGAAAAGGCATTCAATAGAGTACCTCGTGATCTGATATGGTTGGCCTTGAGAGCACTTAATGTCCCCGAGGCATACGTCAGGATGATACGAGACATGTATGATGGAGCTACGACTAAGGTTAGATGCACAGCCGGTGAATCAGAAAAATTTCCGGTGAATGTCGGAGTACACCAGGGCAGTGTATTGAGTCCGTTGCTCTTCAACATCATCATGTGCTACTTATTAACACGTGTCTCCGACGGCCTAGAAATATCTCTTCTTTTTGCTGATGATTTAGTCCTCAGTAGCCCAAACATTTTTGCCTTGCAAGCTGCGCTTACAAAATGGTGTGACATTCTGGAGGAGCATGGACTGAGGGTAAGTATAACAAAGACTGAGTTCTTATGCTGCCAATTCTCAGACCCAAATGCACCGATACCAGAAATGTACGTCAAAGGAGAGCAGCTTAAGTCTTGTACCAAGTTCCAGTACCTTGGCTCGATTGTGAACAGCGGAGCTACATGCGATGATGACATCAAACATCGCACAAAGGTTGGGTGGATGAGGTGGCGAGAAAACTCTGGAGTTTTCTGCGATAAGAAAATGCCACTGAAGCTAAAGGGCAAGTTGTACAAAACGGTTGTACGTCCCGCACTCATGTATGGATCAGAATGCTGGACCATGTATGAAGGTTACGCGAAAGAAATGACAGCGACTGAAATGAAAATGTTACGCATGTCAGTTGGTGTAACCAAAAGGGACCACATCAAGAGTACCTACATCCGAGGCAGCTTGTCCATAGACCAACCAATCACCGAAAAGCTCGAAGACCGACGAATGGATTGGTATTGCCATGTTCAAAGGCGTCCGCCTGAGAACCCCGCAAAGAGAGCGATATAAATGGAAGTTCCACTTGATGGACCCAAGGCCAGAGGCAGACCGAAGAACACCTGGATGTGTCAAATGAAAAAGCAACAACAACGCATTGGTCTCGGCGATGACACGATCCAAGATAGAGCTGCCTGTAGAAATATGCTGAGAAATTATCGCCAAAACGGGCGATGTGCCTACACCGCAGGTCGAGCAACGCGGAACCATGGAGCGGTATAAAGAACGAGGCAAGGAGGAAGAAGAAGAAGACGTTCTCTTTCGATTGATGACGTCATAGGAAAGATGGAAAGTGCTTATGACCATACCTGTATACCATGAGCTTTCACCAAAGACAATGAGCTCTATTGTATTGCATTGAAAATCATTCCGCAATTTCATACAATGACGTAAACAAGCAAAACATGGCATAACTATGTAAAATAAACAAAAATTCAGTTCAATATAATATAAAGGCTTACCGAAAATAGTGTGTAGTTATATTAAACAGGTGGAACACATATTGCTTGTGTTATTTGATTATTTCTAAAAAAAATCCTTATCCAAATTTTCGGGTTTAAGGTATGTACTGAGTTCACCGAGCGAAAAGCTTGCATATATGTCTCCCGTGAAAACGGTGCCGTGGAGACTTGGTTTTTATTCACTCAATTTAAGATAAATATTCACTCGCGTTCTGGTTGATTGTCGATGACATCTTTTCACTGTGAAATAAAGTGCAACTGCATTATTTTCGCTGGCGAAATGTCAAAAACCGGTGTGGAGACTTTCATGTGAAGTGAGTACCACCAAGCGAATTCGATTTCACGATCATCAAAATTTTGACAGTATTTGCAAGGATTTCACGTGAACTGACGATGTTAGTACCTACTTTTACGAGGAGCTCCACCGGCTTTAGAGAAAGCATAGCAACACATTGCATGTGTTAGTCCAATTCCAGTTTTGAGCCCTTTAACCTTAATCTTACCCTTGTGTGAAAAATCACACAAACGCATTTTATTTCCGATTTTTCCCTCTGACTTTTCCAACCGATACCTATTACTCGGCTTGACTTTTCCTAAAATTTCGATTTAATAAGAAAAGCATGAGTTTCAAAAAAAAAAAATATTTTTTATTTTTAGATATTTAAAAATTTACGTTAAGTACCCTCATGTGTGAAAATTCACACATATGGTATTAGCTGTGTGTTTTCTATGGGTGAATTTTATTTTTACCGTAATAATATTGCGAAATCGACTTTTTCACAAAATGCATGAATCGATAGCGTTTGGAGTAAATTATTTATGTGAAAAATGTGATATGAAATTCTGGTCTAGGACACACCATAATTGAAAATCTTTTGAAACATGCAGACTCAGGTCCTGGTGGTCCATTCATATTAGCATTTCAAATACGAAAAAAAACAGAGTAAGGCTAATTTTTGTAGTTTTTGAATCAATGGGCTCCCAAAAATCTAAAACTCATTCTGGAAAAAAAAAATGTTGAGCGAAAAGGCTAAATTCCTTGGACTGTTGCTCGATAGGAAGCTTAGCTGGAAACCTAATATTCAAGAGAGGGTAAATAAAGCAACTATAGCACTCTATTCGTGCAGGAAAGCAATAGGAAAAAGTTGGGGCCTGCAACCAAAAACATTGCATTGGATCTACATTGCTATCGTACGACCCTGTACGGTGTATGCGTATGGTGGTCGGCACTCAGTAAAACAACTTATTATAACTTACTAACGAAAGTACAAAGAATGGCTTCTACTGTCATAACTGGAGCCCTTCGAACTACTCCTTCCGCTGGCCTTGACGCTGTGTCCAATCTGCTACCGCTAGATCTATTCGGCCAACAAATGGCTGCTAACACGGCACTACGCTTACGTGAAACAAGTCAGTGGCAAACCCTGGAGTACGGTCACTCAACGATTCTACAAAATTTTAACCTCCCGTCTGAGACTGACTACACTAGTCCCAGGTATGCTTTTGACAAAAACTATGTTTGTCTGATTCCGTCGAGGGATCACTGGAATAACAATACACCTCTGGCTACAGGGTCGTTGATTTTTTACACTGATGGTTGTAAGACGGATTAAAGAGTCCGTATTGGAGTCCACTCGGACTGACTGGACATTAACTTGACACACTGTCTACCTGGCTACTGTAGTGTACTTCAAGCGGAAATTTCTGCAATTATGGAAGTCCTAACCTGGTTGGAAAATCATATAGTCACTATGAGGGATGTTATCAAATACACTGACTGTCAGGCGGCAATCCGATCACTAGAATCTGTCCTGACTACATCCAAAACTGTTGATAGTTGCCGCTCAGCTCTAAGAGTGATGGGTCAATTTTTCAACATCGTTCTCTGCTGGATACCCAGTCACAGTGGATTTGAAGGGAACTTTAATGCGGACCGTCTCGCACAGAGCTAATGCAAGATGGTCTAGCGGTACTACATGTACTACAACCAGATTGATTTGGCCACGACTTGCCGCAGCCAGGTCTATTATTCTTCTGTCAATAGACAGGAAACATATCGGCAAGGTTGTCGGGACCATAACGGGACACTGGCCAATCGGGGAGCACGTCAGGAGGCTCAAAATTCCCCATAACGACTTTTGTCGCAGTTGCGATGACGCAGAAGAGGAAGAAAGTGTACACCATTTTCTCTGTCATTGCCCGGCCCTGGCCGAGAAACGTAGACGTTTTCTTGGCTCAATGTATTTTTATGATACAGATGATCTGCGTGATGTGAGCCCACTATTGCTCAACAAATATATTGCTAGCACGGGCTGGTTCTCGGCTTAGGCATAAACTGTACGGACGTTTCAATCGGTGGTATCACAATGGACCTATTTTTGGTCTAAGTGTCCTAAGTGTTTGATTACTTAGCGACCCCTTTACCTAACCTAACCTAGTCCAATTCGTACTTGCGGGAAATAGGCACCATTTTGACACTAGCGCAGTTTAGTGCAGTCAAAATATCCCAATTCAGGCCTCCAAATAGGAAAAAATAGAGTAAGGCTAATTTTTATTGTTTTTGAATCAGTGGGTTCCCAAGAATCTACACGTTCGACTAAGGTGTGCAATTAGTGTCCTTTTATGTCCTTTTCAGAGCTTTCCAAGCAACATTTTTCTTAGCAAATTTAATGGTAGAATCTTCCGCTATTATAGATTCTGGAAAGTGATAAAAGTAGTGACAACTTGAATTATTCTCTTAGTTATGGCTTTTAAAAGATACACGGGAAACGCGATAATTTTCCATTTAAGCTCGATTTATTCCTTTGAAGGTCCTTGAAACAGGAAAAAAACACCGGATATGTGATGTACTCGACGTCCTCTTTGATATGATACCCCGCATGCCCACCTCCGGTCAAGGATTAAAGAGTATCTTTTTATCCTTTTTGGGACCTTTCCGATCAAAATCAGTTGTAGATTCCTGGGAGCCCACTGTTTCAAAAACAACAAAAATTAGCCTTAGGGCTCCATTACACAGTCATATTTATATTATAATATGTACATCCGAGGCAGCTTGTCCATAGAACAACCAATCACCGAAAAGCTCGAAGACCGACGAATGGATTGGTATTGCCATGTTCAAAGGCGTCCGCCTAAGAACCCCGCAAAGAGAGCGATATCAATGGAAGTTCCACTTGATGGACCCAAGGCCAGAGGCAGACCGAAGAACACCTGGATGTGTCAAATGAAAAAGCAACAACAACGCATTGGTCTCGGCGATGACACGATCCAAGATAGAGCTGCCTGTAGAAATATGCTGAGAAATTATCGCCAAAACGGGCGATGTGCCTACACCGCCGGTCGAGCAACGCGGAACCATGGAGTGGTATAAAGAACGAGGCAAGGAAGAAGATTTATATTATAATATGTATGTCATATGCCTAAGCCTACTCGATTCATTCAGTATAAATTTTTAGACGTGTACTAAACCAAATCGAGTAGGCTTAAGGATATGATAATATCTATTAAATTATATATTACCAATATATGACTATGTAATAGCGCCCTTACTCTATTTTTTTCTATTTGAGATGCTAATATGACTGCACTAGTTCACAAATCTAAACAAAAATTTAATTTAAATGTCAAATTTTTGTTTACATTTGAGAATATAATAGAGAGTTTTAGCAAGTCGTATGGAATAAAACGACATAATTTGACATTCCATATAAAAATTCGCTTGCTTACCGTATACGAAACAAAATATTTTAATTTTGCATATCCTAAGTAGGCATAGGTGTAAAAAACGACAAATTATTTCGCCAATTTCGACTGTTTCCAGAGAATCAAATATACGGAAATACACCCATGCCTACTTGGGACATGCAAAATTAAGATATTTCGTTTCGTATACGGTAAGCAAGCGAATTTTTATATGGAATGTCAAATTATGTCGTTTTATTCCATACGACTCGCTAAAACTCTCTAATATCCGCGTAAAATTTATTACCCTCTCAAAATGGCAACGTGATAATTAAGCCTCCCGTTGGCAAATAGACCCAAACAGACCGCGACCACGACCGTTTCCCGCAAGTACGAATCGTGAAACAGTATTTGTTATGCGCAAGATTTTAAGCAACTAAAGATTCGATTCACCGTACACAAAATTTTTATTGTGATAAATCACTTTATGTCTGGGGAAATCACACGCAAATATGCATATATAGCATTTCCGAATTCGCGAATCTACGTTACTATTGATCGGTCAAATTCAAATCAAACGAGCTTTCTAATATTGATATATACATAACTTAAGACTAGACCTGCCTAGGTAGTGACTCTACTCACGATTCTTCGTCGTTCCGCAGATTTTCGATGACAAACACCAACGCCATCTAGATACATCAAGCCATCAAGGCCGTAACTCAGCTGTACCGTTTGCCTACTAAATTGAGGAAAGATACGAACAAACAGCAACAACAAGCATATGACGTAATTAAAAGGAGCAACAAAACAGTGCAAATTTAGTAGGTGATTTTTCTACATTGCGGCCTTAATATCTAGACGGCTTTGGAAACACCCGTAGCTTTCTTCGTGGTTTCAAAGTGTCGTTGACTTGACTCACGTCTTCGGCACTCAGCAGCTTTGACTACAACCCATAACTTCCTTCGTGAAGCAAGAAATTCCCTTTTCTCGGCTCTTCACCTTCCAAGAGACTTTCGTCGTTTCATTGACCTCCTTATCGTGGACATCCACCGATCTTTCCGTTGCTCTCTCGCAGTCTCTCGTCCAGTTATCGCTCGGAAGAATCCTTTGATTTTGAAATATATTGGAACAAAGAGCCATTAATCACTTGTCCTTTGAAAAACATATCGGGAACCCACCTTTGATTTTGGAATATATTGTAACAAAGAGGATTCCCGTTTGATTTCACCTACTTTTATATCTTCCTCTAAACGGATAAAATTCGATCAGTTATTTTAGCATATTTGACGAGAATCCGTCTCTACGTCGGTTATACAGTCTCACGTGATTTGCAAATTTGGACATTTCTTTGACAGACTTCACTTTGACAAATGTCATTGTCAAACTTATTTAAATTGTTGTGTTATTTGGCTCAACCAAGTGAGCCACAGAGCGTGATCCAATTTGCGTGTCTCGGAGCTGGAATACAAGATTCGTCGTGCGGCTTTTCAGTTCCTTCCAATTCGGTCGGAGTCGCAGTGCAGACTGTAGAAGTTACGACGAGCAGCGAAGATGGGGCTAGATGATGGTAATCCTGTCGATGCTGAAGTTAAAAGGCAAATCCATATTGAAAGCTATTTCAGATAAGTATACTTGATGTCCTTTGTATTATAGTGCGTTAATTTGTGGACGCTTGCAGGGCGGATGTCTACAGGACTTCGGATGACGGGTCACAGGATGATGGATTGTTGACTTAGAGTAGGTGAGTACGCCACCCCTAAACGTCGCCAAACTAACCTACATATCTAATTTTATAACGGACGGACAGGCAGACTGACCCAACTCGACATTATTAGTTTTTTTTTTAAGAAATTTCTAAAAACAAATCTATAAAATCTGTAACTTAGTGAGGATGGTAGGGGTATCTGAAACTGAGTTATCGTATTCGTGTGGAGGAAGTTACAGTAAACTGCATGTCTCTGTAATGCAGTCGATTTGCTGTTGAACCTAGAGTTAAGTGTTTGGTGGTGAAAGCTTATTTTCTTTAGCGACGTCGTTAGTGGAACCTATAGACTATAGAAAAGGAGCTTTATTTTATAGTGGGTATATGTTATCCAGCTAACTACGATTTTACGAATAAGACATACGGCATACACTGAAAGTTATTGCTGATCCGCAAAACCGTAGTTATAGGATCAGAATGGACAACATGTTGTGGGAACATATGCGACCGGTGCGTTTCAGAACCGCACCCATTGGATCAGTATTAGATTGCTTTTTTCGGAAATCGAAAGGCAATGTTTGAGCTTTGACCGACGGCTGCCATTGACCTATTACCTTGATTTAGGTATCGTTGCATATATTATTATAATTAAATTTGCAATGAAACTTCTTTTTTGCAGTTGATTGGTTTTGTGCAATTTGCAAGAGATCGTTAATAAACAAAAAGAATAACGTTATTGTTGGCACATTTCCCTGAGGGACCCCAGCATGAATGTTACGGCACAAGAAGATTTAATACCATCTAAGACAACGATAGTTGAGCGGTTAAAGAGGAAACTCTTGATCAATATCATATGCGTCAATCTTTGAAAGAAGGGCCGGGTAGCATATTCTATCATAAGCCTTTGAAATTAGATATTAGCCACAAAATTTCTTTCACCTAAGTTGTAAGCCGTGATTTAACCGCTAACGTAAATTTCACCAGTGTCCCAGTTCAATTGTAGGCGGAGCTGGAGGTGTTTCTTCAATGCATTTACTTCGTGACAAAGTTAATAAACACTGACGGATATACAAAAATAAAACTAAGGGGCTTTGCCCCTGCTCGCTAAGCCCGCCAACCCCCGAGGCCGAAGCTAATTTCGTGCGCGGCCGAAATTTGGATACTCTTCGCTCACCTTGGGCTAAAAGTTTTCTCTGGCGTACCTATGACTTGTATTTAATCCCCCTCCTCATTCATTTTCTTCCGTCTTGACAAAAGTTTTGGGCTTGGTTGAAATATGCGGGCAAATGAAAATATTTACTCAGACAATTTTATTGGGTTTGCGGGAGCATGACCCCACAATACGATTCCATTCGTTGTGAACTTTTTTGTTGCTTTGGTAAAGACACATTAATTCAAGGTTTTGTTAAATTGGTGCAAAAAATGTTTCTTACAAGAACCCAAATGGGGGGTTGAGTTTGTATGGCCACCCCATGACCTCATGGTCAGATTTAATCAATTCTTAGATATGCATCAGACGGACAGACAGACGGACATCGTCCAATCGACTCATCTCGTCATGCTGATCTTATATGTATATTTTTATATGGTCGGAGATGCTTCCTTCAAAGCGTTACAAACTTCATGACAAAGTTCATATACCCTTTCACTCTGTGAGCAAAGGGTATAATAAATTAAAATTTTGAATATAACAAATGTTAATTATAAAAAAAAAGATAATCCAGACTTCCAACTATAGTAAATTTTATCTGACCAAAAACAACAAAGTTGTACTACTACTGACTACTTCTTAAAGTAATTTGGTGGGATTAAGAAGTAGTCCTGTACATTTAAACTTTTCCAGCATTTACACCTAAAACAAAAGTACATCCAGTAAACAATATTACATATGAGCGGCGGATTGGAGTGATATGTATTCTTTTTGCGGCAGATGAATTTTTCTTTGGCGGGGTAACTTTTACAACTTTGTTGTTTTTGGTCAGATATCATATATTTTTGCATACTTAAATAGCCAACTAATATTTTTGTTTTGGGAAAAGTTTCAATAGGTTTTTGTTCAGCATATTCCATAAATTTAATATCATAAGTTATATTCAAAGGGTCTTCTTTAAAATAAATAGATACTGCAAACGCAATTGCAAATACGCCACAAATGGCTGTTGCTGAGCTTTTTTAAAAATAATTTTGGGATGAAACGGGTATAGTTTATTAATATGTATTTTGTGCAAAATAGATTTGTGTTATCTTTGTGTTATGGCTCTGCTAACATTCTGTTAGTAATCTGGTAATTTTTTGTTAACTCTGTTAATGCTCTATTAACGTTCTCTTAACACTCTATTATCTTTTCGTTAATGCTCTGTTAACGTTCTGTTAATGTTCTCTTAATTCTCTTTAATCATTCGGCTAACGCTCTGTAAACGGTCTGTTACCTTTTTTTTATTACTCGATTTACGTTCTGTTAACGTTCTGTTGAGTCTCTGTTAAGACTCTGTTAACGATCTGCTAACGCTCTGTTGTTGCCTTGCCAACGCTTTGTTAACGTTCTGTTACTGATCTGTCTTAATGCCCCCCTGACCCAGTGTCCCAATGTCACAGTGTCCCAATGTTCCAATGTCGTAATGCCCTAATGCCCTAAGGTCCATTGTCACAGTGTCCTCATGTCCCAATGTTCTAATATCCCAGTGTCCCAATGTCCTAATATCCTAATGTGCCCATGTCCCAATATCGTGATATCCAAGTGTCCCAATTTAGGTCCAATTGTCCCAATGTGCAAATATCACAGTGCCCCAATGGTTTAATGTCCGAATGTCACACTACCCTAGTGTCCCAATGTCCCAGTATCGGAATATCCCAATGTCCCAGTCTCCCACCTAATGTCCTAATATCCCAATGTCTAACTGTCCTAATGTCCCAAGGTCCTAATGCCCCAATTTCCTAATATCCCAGTACCCCAATGTCCCAAATGTCCCAGTATCCTAATGTGATAATATCCCAATGGCCCAATGTCCTAATGTACCAGTGGTCAGTGTCCCAATGTCGCAGTATACCAAGTGTCCCAAGGTCCCAATAGCCTAACGTCCTAATATCCCAGTGCTCCAATGTCCCTGTATCTCAGTGCCCTAATGTCCCAGTATCCCAATGTTCCAATATCCCAATGTGCCAATATCCCAATGTTACAATGTCCCAATGTTCTAATATCCCGATGTCCCAGTGCCCCAATGTTCCCACGTCCCAGTTTCCCCAGTGTACTAGTATCCCAATGTCCTAATGTATTGATGCCCTAATATCCCAATGTCCTAATGACCCAAGACCCTAATGTTCACATGTTCTTATATCCCAGTGCCCCTATGTGCGAATATCCCGATGTCCCAATGTCACAACATTCCGATGTCTCAGTGGTCCAATGCCCCTATGTACCAGTGTCCCAATGTCCGATTGTCCCAAGGTCATAATGTCCCAATGTCCTAATATCCCAGTGTCCTAATGTCCCAGTCTCCCAGTGTCCTAATGTCCCAATATCCCAATGTCCCAGTGTCCCATTGTCCCAATATCCTGATGTCCCAATGCCCCAATATGCCGATGTCCCCACGTCCCTGTTTCCCAATTGTGCCTAATGCCCCAATGTCCTAATGTCCCAAGACCCTAATATCCCACTACCCCAAGATCCTAGTCTCCCAGTCTCCCGGTGTCCCAATATCCAAATGTCCCAATGCCGCAGTGTGTTTTAAAAAAAGTCAATGCGATGAGCCGATAGACGCAATTGTTGGAAATCTTTTGTTAACTTTACCTTTTAATTTACCGTTATTCCATCCACTTATCTAAATGGAAGACATTGATTCTTTAGAAGGACCACCAGAGGATCATTCGTTCCAAATTTCATAAAAATACCATCAAGAAGAGAGACAGTAGAAGCAAGTCTTTCTGCAACTGTAGACTTCATTTTGAAATTGGGTTACTCGCTTAAGTCTGTGAGGGTGAAAATTTCACCGTATATTGCATATATCTTACCCGTTATTGTGCCGATCGAAGATTTTATTTGGAAAGGCACTAGAACAGGATATGTGGAATGTTTTGGTAAAAAAAATTTTTTGGGGGCTGTTGCCTGGAAGGCTGTAGCCTGGTCAAATAAAAAAGCAAGTTGTCTCCGGTAATCATAGACTTGTTCGCTTTCGTTTTTCTTTTTCCTTTGGCGGGCGAGACGCTATCGCGTCTCTTGATTACCTACATATTTTTTGAGGCACTGATAGGTAGGCGTATCTATTAACTTGCCCCGTTTTATTTGCTTAAATTCAGAAGGACCTATAGTATGTAGTTTCAATAAGAATAAATCCACATGACAAACCACAGCGTACATGTATAACAATATAATAAATCCTTATCCTTGACCTTTAATTTTATCTGGTGACTGCATAATCAGACTTTCTACCCTCCCTGGTAAAGCGTATTATATCCAAGTTTTTTTGGAATTACATTTTGATCACATATCGGGATACCACCCCATTATCGACTTTCAGCATACAATACACACTCAGTTGCCTGATACCACGCCAAAGGATGTGACACTTTATAAATATGAGTCCTATTGGAATTGAACTGCCACATTACTCGAAAATTTATATGTCGATATATGCATATTCCATTAACACGAAATTCAAGTTATGTGCCCCACAAGAGACTCTGATTTATGTTCACGTTCTCCGCTATTCCTTTTATGGTATATATTCGGAAGACAAGTTAAATCCTAGAATGTATTCAATGGTCGGGGTTCTATTGTATTCTGCTTCGACAGGATGTGTGCATGCAATGTGACAGGTGAAACGTACACATGTATGGTAGTGGTTGCAAATCCATGGATAAAATCCAATTTACACTGGCTCCATTAAGATACAAAAGGAGCTAACTTTTTCTCGAAATCAATCTTTCAATAACAATGCGACTGCTACCACAGCGGCTACATTTTCGAATAAGTGGCAATAACACATTTGGTACTCTTTGAAAATATATTCTTACGTTGGGAATTATTTTAAATAGCTTTAGATGGAAGAAGCCACATTTACCCTGATATTCACTCCAGACCCAATCTTGTAAATTTAATGAAATTTGTTACTTTACAATAATAACATTGACACACATATCTTCGAATGACGCAAATACATCATTATGACAAAAATTTACCATCATTAGCACGAATTCCAGATTGCACATTTGGACCATCATTTGCTCAATAATGACAGGGGACGCCATCAGTTGCAAAAATGAAGAACAAGAATTTTTGCAAAAATATTAAATTTGTTATCAATCTTCACCCGTTTCTATTTAAATTCTTCAAGAAAAATGTGCCTTTTAATTATTGAACAGAATATTCATCTAAATATCGCTGTTGTTAGGGACATTCTCGTCATTTACCAAAACGTCAAAGGTAAATGACGAATTCTAATGACGAAAAAATTTGTGTCACCTCAATTTCGAACTTTCATCATTCTGACGGATTATCGTCATAATGATTTGGATATGCGTCAAGCTTGTAATTGTGTTTTCGTAATATGTATGTGCAGTATCATCTTCAAATTTTATCGGAACATGCTTGTATTCCTGGTCTTTAATAAAACCAAACTACATTACTAGTTCGATTCGAACGTTTATTAAATACTATTTTCTTTATTCAACTAGTCCAGTCGTGTGACAAAGCTCATAACAAAGGCAACTACAAAAACCGTAGCTTATTAAAATTTTAATAAACTGCACGAATCTCATAACGAAGCTTTAACAAGCCAAGCAAAAGCTTTTTGTCTCGGACTTCAATCTTGTTCGTTATCGTTCTATTAGTATGACCTTTTCCACACTATAAGGCTAAACCGTACGGCAAAAAAAACAACGTCGAGAGTTTTTATAGTGGCCGGCAGATAAGCATTGTGCATTTTTATACCCTATACCCATAAGATAGTATAGGGTATATTGTTTTTGTTACGACGATTTATGTAACACCTCAAAGGAGCCACCGGAGGTATGGCAAAGTATATATATAAATGATCAGGGTCGGAGGTCGGTCCCTGATTCGAATAAGCCATGTCCGTCTGTCTGTCTGTCCGTCCGTGTGTCTGTCAGTTCGCACGATAACTCCCGAAATAGTGAAGCTAGCGTTTTGAAATTTGGGTCCGATGATTGTTTTGATGAAAGCTTGGATGGTATTGAAAATGGGCCAAATCGGACCAAGGGTTTCCCTACCTCCCGTACAAATGACCCCTCCGTGATAGTTTAATTCGCCCATATTTTTTTAACAGAATATCGCTAGCGACCTGAAATTTTCATCAATACCTAATTGTGACATATGCTTGAAGTTGGTGCAAAGTGGAGAACGTCCGACTACCCCTACCCCTACCTCCCTTACAAAGTTATATTCAGCCATATCTTTTGTTAGAATGTCGCGAAAAACATCTAATTAGTATCAAATGGTAGCCTTGATATAATATTAAATATGTGCCAGGTAACAACCATCTACCCCTCCCTCCCCCACAAAAAAGATAAAATTGATTTTTTGGGTTTTGCGTGCCTTCTAGGTTTGTACATGGGTATAGGGTATACACTCATCGTGCTATTCGGACGATTAGAACTCGGTCTCGTTCAATATAAGAATCGCCATAGACTATTGTAGTCTGGCTGGTGTAGTGGTTAATGCGCGTACCTTCGGTGCACAAGGGCATGGGTTCGAGACTCACCGTCAACGAATTTAATTTATGGTGTTTTTGTATCTCAAGACCCATGTGACGCCCTATGATCTCACTCAGGTGTTAAACGAGTACCCATTTATGGGATGTGTGGAGCATATTGCATGCAATTTTTCATACAATCTGTCATATGATTGATTGACAATCATGTGTTTTCAGTTGCTGATATAAACCGGTGATCATTCTTCATGTTGCGGTTGTGGCGGTCTTTCTCCATCAAAAGTAGCAATGGTTGTCCATTCTTCCATCGTCACAAAATATGAAATTTTCGCTGTTGTATTGTGTCGTGTGGATCATGAGACTGTCATTTTAGATTGTACGATAAATTGTATAGTGTATGCGCTGTTCGGGCGTCAGATCGATTTTACAATCGATTGGACAGTGTATGGTGAGCTTAGGAACGCGTACGTACGACCGAATGGGCCGTTTCACATTGTGAGACGAAACCGGACGGCTAACAAACGTACGGCGAGAGCTTTTATAGTGGCCAGCAAACAAGCATTGTGCATTTCAAATTGGGCCATTTCACATTGTAAGACGAAACCGGACTGCTAACAAACGTACGGCGAGAGCTTTTATAATGGCCAGCAGATAAGCACAGGGCCGGATTTTCCATATGGGCAACCTGGGCTACTGCCCGGGGCGGCAGAATTTGAGGGGCGGCGAATTCTCAAGTTTTTTCATTGGTCTAAAATTATGGGAAAGATGCATTTTGAAAACTCAAACATAATTGTAGAAAATAATTTGCTTTTTTAATTTATTCTAGTTGGATGTACATATCCGTCTTAGCCCAAAGCAACTAATCGCAACATCAACTCAAATTTTCATGTGATTCCGCCTTCATAAATTGGGACTATGCAAAACTTACTTGAAGTATTCACTCATTCACTCTGAATGGCGTAGAGGCCTTTAGTTCAGTTAGAGTAGGAGTATAAATCATCTTTGTTTAAGGCATTGGCTTCACTTTAAACATTATGCTTGAAGCCACATTAAATGTTTTAGATACGCGAGTACTTGGCCGTACTTTCACCTGTTTTCAAACCTCTAAAATTGCCCCAGACTTGAGAAAGAAAAACGAAAAATATTTTTGGTAATAGCGATGCGTTGGAAAGTTTCAAACGCCTCCACGGAAGTAACTCATCTAACCACACATTTTCGTGTGTCGCTGGGAAGCAAGGATTTGGTTTCGGGAGTGGTCCAAGTCTCGATATTAAAAAATACGGCATTGGCTATCAAATTTTTGAGTTTCTATCGTGTGAATAAGTTCAATCAAATTTTTTTGAATTTTAACGCTTTAATTTTCGAATTTGCAAATTTTTATTTAATATATGTACTGAGTTCACCTAGCGGAAAACTTGCATATATGTCTTCCATGAAAACGGTGCCATGGAGACTTGCTTTTTATTCACTCATTTTAAGATAAATGTTCGCTCGCGTTCTGATTGATTGCCGATGACATTTTTTCACTGTGAAATAATGTGCTGGCTATAAGTAGGTACTAACAACGTCAGTTCACGTGAAATCCATGCAAATATTGTCAAAATTTTGATGATCGTGAAATCGAATTCGATTGGTGGTACTCACTTCACATGACAGTCTCCACACCAGTTTTTTACATTTTACCAGCGAAAATAATGCAGTTGCACTTTATTTCACAATGAAAAGATGTCATCGACAATCAATCAGAACACGAGTGAACATTTATCTTACATTGAGTGAATAAAAAGCAAGTCTCCATGGCACCGTTTTCACGGGAGACATATATGCAAGTTTTTCGCTAGGTGAACTCAGTACTTACCTTAAATGCCAAAAACCGGTGTGGAGACATTCATGTAAAGTGAGTATTACCATGCGACTTCGATTTTACGATCATCAAAATTTTGACAGTATTTGCTTGGATTTCACGTGAACTGACGATGTTAGTACCTACTCTTAGAGAAAAACGGGAAAAACCGAAAGAAAAAATTATTAAAAATAGTTGAAATCAGGAAAATCTAGAAATCTTAGGCACCGAATGATTTTTGCTTAATAACATCAGTAAGATCTCCCAATTCGTTTTCGTTATCTTTGTCACCGAAAACAAATTAGGTCAAGGTATGTTCAAAATTTGCCGTAGGCTTTCTTAATTTTGTTTTTTTTTTTTTCGGTATAATGCTTTCTGGTTAAATATGATGCTAAATTAGGGAAATTTTATTTGTTGGGTATTTCACAAAGTACCATACCATTTCCTAGTCGCATGGTAAGTTTTTTATTTCCCTAACGATCGACAATGAAAAAAAAACTCAGAAATTGAAAAGGTATTTAGAAAACATGAACGCATTTCTAAAGAAAGTGAAAAGCCGAATGTAATAAGAATTGTACAGTTTTCTATGTTATTATTGGAGTTTCAATCATTCCTAAAACAATTTTGGGAGGTGCACGGAACACATGGATTTCTCCCCTGGGAAGCAACATAAAAAATTTTCAAGCAAACAAAATACGCTTACTGGTAAAAAATATGAAATTTTCCAATTTTTTACATACGCCCGCTAACGTTTTGCCTACATTTCCTTTGTGTAGGTGACATGACAACTACTATCTTCAAGCTTAACCAGTGGCGGAGGGCGGTAAATTCGTTACTGCCCAGGGGCGCCATAGAGGCTAAATCCGGCCCTGGATAAGCATTGTCTACACTCAGAGAAATATTCACTAATATTGAACGAAATATATTTAATTCAAACGATTTCCGCTTTTGATTTGGCTCCACACGCAAATGCGTTTAATTCTAACGAGTGGCGTTTCTTTCAAAAGCATAATGAGTTGTAAAAAAGCGTTTGAATCAAAAGAATTTACGTTTACCTGGAAAGAAGGAGCCAGTCGATTTAAACGTATTTTTCATTGAAATAAACACTTATTCTTTTATTGTAAACGGGTAAAACATTTGAAATAAATGAAAGGCAATTGTATCAAACGTCTTCGTTTTTATATTGAACATTTTTCTTATTTAAACTAAACGAAGCATTCTTTTTTGAAACAGTATGTATTTCGAAAGTAACGCATCCCGTTTTCATTTCATAGAAATTGCCCCATTCAAAATAATTGAGTTTTACATGGAATTAAAGGCAAACTCTGCTGAAATAAAATAATACATTCCGTTTGATTGTCCATTCTCCATGCGATTAGATACTTACTGTTACCTGTGTTGACAAATGAATAAAGAATAAAACTTATGAAAACTTCAGAAAAACACTTTATTTTTTATTTAGGTCTAATATTAATACGATTAATACATTACACTTTTATTTCAACACCCGCTAAACTTAAATTGCACGTGTGCAAGCGTCCATTCCTCCAGATGAATGCAAAAGTACATTCTCGAAAACACTCTTAACATCGACGAAGATTCTAATACGCGTTTGTTGTTAGACACTATACACATTTGTTTGGAATGAATATGAACACGTGAGACTCATCGGACCGGCCAGAAGTATTAACTACCTGTTGTGCTACGTTGAAACAAATGATATTTTGGCATCGCGTCCTTTAGGTATGCATATTTGTTACGTAAAGGAATGTATACACATTACTATGTAATGCGGAATCTTTTGATTTAAACGACCGTCGTTTGCGGTTTAGCTGCTCTTTTGTTTTAAAAGAAATTCTCTTAGCGTAAATGAGAACTCGTTCAAATCAAACGATATTTTTCAAACGAATACTGCGTTCAATTTAAATGTGGAGCTTTTAATATCAATGTGCGTTTTTTTCTCTGAGTGTATTTCACATTGTAAGAACGCGTCTTACGAAAGAAAATAATCGTGATACGATTGTTTTTATTTCGTATGAATTGTACGAACGAATTACAACCGGACCTACGATAGCATCTCCCAATCGTTGACGTTTTTCCTGTGACGATAATAAACCCATAATGCGGCTAGTTGTTTTACTTTCATTTTGGTCTTGTCGACTCGAAACTTAATTGTCATTCTACGCTAACCTTGAAGCGTGCATGGATAGGTATACTTTATTATCATTATTCGCCCGTCCGTGTTTTGAGCGGATAGTGTGAAATTATACGTACGTTCGTTCTTGTTGTGCACGTTTACCCTTACCGTCGTTTTCTTACAATCTGAAACGGCCCAACAACAATCGTACGTACGATCATTCATGTTTTTTGTTGTTGTAAAGTTTGCTCGTACGGTTTTTTCGGATAGTGTGGAGAAGGCCTATGGGTCAATCGTCAATGAAATGTAGCCATCGTTACCCCAAGGAAACGTGCCGAATTCTAACAAAATTCATACATATATATATTTCGAATTCTTCGTTTTTATACCCTTCGCTCATAGAGTGAAAGGGTATATTAACTTTGTCATGAAGTTTGTAAGGCATTGAAGGAAGCATCTCCGACCATATAAAGAGTATACATATATGATCAGCATGGCGAGATGAGTCGATTGGACGAAATCCGTCTGTCTGTCTGTCCGTCTGTTGCAGTGCGTTTTTCTCGGCCACTATAAAAGCTACGGAGCTGAAATTTTGCATTCGTGCTTATGATTGTTGCAGGCCGTTTGTATGTTTGAATCACCGAAATTGGATTACTCGCTCATGGGGCTGCCATACCAACCTAGCCCTCCAATTTAAGTTCTTCTAGGAAAAAAAATTTATTTGCGCACCAATTTCAACCAAATTTCACACAAATGTGTTTCTCTTGATGACACAAAACATATCCAAGAATGGATAAAATCGGATAATGGGGTCATTAGGCTGCCATACAAACCTAACCTCCCTTTTTGGTTCTTCTAAGAAATCTTTTTTGGACCAATTTCACAAAAACTTGAATTAATGTGTCTTTACCAAAGCATCAAAAAAGTTAAAACAAATGGTATCGTACTGCGGGGTCATGCTCCCGCAACCCCAATAAAATTTTCTGAGTAAATATTTTTATTTGCCCACTTATTTCAACCAAGCCCAAAACTTTTGTCAAGACGGAAGAAAATGAATGAGAAGGGGTACAAAATACAAGTCACACTTCCGAAAAAAATTTAGCCCAAGGAGAGTGAAGAGTATCCAAATTTCGGCCGCGCCCGAAATTAGCCTCGGCTCCGGGGGCTTACGACCGTAGCGAGCAGGGGGCGAAGACCCCTTATTTTTTTTTTTTTTGGAAAGTATAATGCTAAAACAAATTTTAATGACTCCTATAACAAAAAAAAACTTTAATTCAAAGGAAGCTCAAACCATAAATTCATTATATTATCTCGCTCCTGGCATTTTTGAACACGATTCTTCTTGTTACACAAATAGTAGTAAGAAAGCAAATTAAATTCTGAAATCAAAGGTATTCAAATATTATTTCGATCCCTAATCATCCAGCGTCCAAACAAATATCCGGCCAGAAGGAAATAATGTTCTTGTATTTTTTTTCACATCAAAGGGTACTACGTCATAGAAGAGAGAGAATACGAAACGAAACAAGCTCATTTTGAATTCAAATTGAGTAATCAAGGGAATCCCAGAAACGCGAACTCATCGAACCTTTTTCGATTTTGTTGTCCTTGTTATCTCCGTTACCGCCTTTTAGTGCTTGTCATTGTCATTTTCTATCTTGTGTCAAAGGATTGTTTTTTGTATTATAGTTAGCTAGGCAGATACTTTTAGGGATATACGAGTACGTATAAAAGACATTACACGACATTCTACAGTGTTAAACTTTTGTTACTGTTCAGGATACAGGATGTAACTTGCAATTACATTGCATTTTATCATATTGCTTGTATTGAAAACCAAATTTCTTTTCTGTTTCAAACCTTAACAGCAGCGGCTTCGAACTCGTAAATATCTGCGCACATTTTAGCATGGATATGAATCACTACGAACCACCATTTTACAAAGAAGAACACCTCATCGCGCGGACAACTTACGGATCTCTAGATGTCGCGGAACACCTAGAATCGTCACTTTTCTTCGCAGAACACCTCAAAACAGAGATTTGAATTGAATTATGTCCGAAAAGTGAAATTGTGAGGACGAGGGATCGTTGGAACTGCGTGATGAGATATTTTTATGAGTTTTAAGGTTTATACAAAATTGTAGGAATCCGTCGCAGTTACATTACAAAGACCCGAAAAAATGTTGACCTCTCTGCGAGCAATAATAACCGGAATAATCCTTCTTTGTGAGATTAGTGCAGTCAAAATATCCCATTTCAGGCCTCCAAATAGAAAAAATAGAGTTTGTGTTTTTTTGTTTGAGTTTTTTGTGGTTTTTGAATCAACGAGCTCCCAGGAATCTAAAACTCATTTTGCTAAAAAAAAATTTGATCGGAAAGGTCCCAAAAAGGACAAAAAAGATACTCTTTAATCCTTGACCGGAGGTCAGCATGTGGGGAATCAGATCAAAGGGGACGTCGAGTACATTACATATCCGGTGTTTTTTTTTCCTGTTTCAATGACCCTCAACGGAATAAGTCGAGATTAAATGTAAAATTATTGTGTTTTCCGTGTATCTTTCCAAAGCCATAACTACGAAAATAATTCAAGTTGTCACTACGTTTCTCACTTTTCCGAATATATAGTAGCTAAAGATTCTATCATTAAATTTGCTAAGAAAAAAAATATCGGAAAGCTCTGAAAAAGGACATTAAAGGACACTAATTACAAACCTTGATCGAACGTGAGCATGCTGGGTGTCATATCAAAGAGGACGTCGGGTGCATTGCATATCCGGTATTTTTTTCCTATTTCAAGGACACTAAATGGAATAATTCGGGCTCAAACCAAAAATTACGGCTTTGGAAAGATACATATACGAGAAACACGAAATTTTTTTCATTGGGTCCCATTTTTCTCCTGTGAGGGTCCTTGAAACAAGTAATAAATACCGGATATGGAATGTACTCGACGTCTTCTTTGATATGACACCCCGCATGCCCACGTTCGATCAAGGTTTGTAATTAGTGTCCTTTTATGTGCTTTTTGAGAGCTTTCCGATAATTTTTTTTCTTAGCAAATTTAATGATAGAATCTTTAGCTATTATAAATTCGGAAAAGTGAGAAACGTAGTGATAACTTGAATTATTTTCGTAGTTATGGCTTTGGAAAGACACACGGGAAACACAATAATTTTACATTTAATCTCGATTTATTCCGTTGAGGGTCCTTGAAACAGGAAACAAACACCGGATATGTAATGTACTCGACGTCCCCTTTGATCTGATACCCCACATGCTCACCTCCGGTCAAGGATTAAAGAGTATCCTTTTTTGTCCTTTTTGGGACCTTTCCTATCAACATTTTTTTTAGCAAAATGAGTTTTAGATTCCTGGGAGCCTACTGATTCAAAAACCACGAGAATTAGCCTTACTCTATTTTTTTCTATTTGAAATGCTAATATGACTGCACTATTCGCTATCGGACATTTTCGATGAGTCGAGAAAAATTTGGATCGTTCTGAAATCTTTTAAGTAAATTGACGCCCAGATTTCCTCCAAATTTTAAGGTTTCAAGGCATTTGGTTAAAATTGACCCCCCTCCCCCAAAAAAAAAATTCATCATCACTAGAACCCATCCAACGAAAAGGACATCAAGAATAACCACATACTCGTTATTTTCCATGAAACAACTATATGGTTAAAGCAATAAACATATTGCAGAAATGTGTAAATGTGTTATTATCAGAAAGACTGGCATCCTTAAGCAACAAGCAAGCAGTAGAGTCAGTAAGGATAATTTTCTGCCTTTAATCTTTAGAAATATAAACGCAAGCCAATTGCTATGGTGGAAAAATATCTAAAATAGTAATCGTGATTGTTAATTGTAAATTATTTTGTATTGTTATTGTAAAATATTCTAGCAGATACCTACATCTTAGAATTGCTTGAAAAAAATAGAATGCCAAAATATTTGGCATAGTCTATAGCAGTTATGTCCATATGTCATACAATTCGTTCTGGTTTACATACATACCACCCAACCTTCCATTTAGGGAAAATTGGTTGGATGCTCCTGCTCTCTTCAAATGAAACTTCATAATGAGCTCGGGTGGATTTCCCAAATTTCACAAATAATAAATAATACGTGATGGAATACAAATTATAGGAATTTGTGATGAAGAAAATCAAGCGATAAAATCCAAAATTTTAGAATTTGCTACAAACCTAATGGGTGGTTTCAGATTGTAAGAAAACGACCGTACGGGTAAACTTACACGACAAGAATCATCGTATGATCATTTCACACTATCCGATCAAAACACGGACGGGCGAGCAATAATCACACAGCAAGTATGTAAAAATGTTGCCATGCACGCTCCAAAGTCAGTGTACAATGAAGTGACGAGTCGACAAGATGAAAATGCAAGTAAAACACGCGCTAATTGTCGTCGCAGAACGCCTGAACTATCAGTAGATGCAATCGTCTTATCGGTCGTACAATTCTTACGAATCGATCGTACGAATCTTACGAAAGAAAAAAAATCGTGTCACGATTTTCGTAAGAAGCGTTCTTACAATGTGAAATATACAATGCTTGTCTGCTGGCCACTACAAAAGCTCTCGCCGTCCGTCTATTAGCCGTCCGGTTTCGTCTTGCAATCTGAAACCACCCAATTACCTGCCACTAGATGTAATGGAAAAGGAGCTGTGATACATTGTATTGGTTGCCCCAAGCCCCTAATACTTCAAAAAGTTTGCTTCGTCGGTAAAAGTGTTTAGATTGATTTAAACCAGAAATCGCTCTTTTATTTGACCTGGCCTATATAAATCGATACATCCAAGGACCTTGATCAGTAATTTTAAAATTCCCAAATAAAATATGTACTTATGTACTTCACTTGACTCTCAACTTGATGCTATCTATTTCTGTCAGCATTCGCATTCATCAAAAATATTTTATTTGTGTATTTTTTCTTTCATATAAAATAAAGGTACATTTGTACCTCTGCCACTGTGAGAGGTATAGAACGAATTTTGCTCCCTAACTTGGGGATGGGGTAGTTACACTTTTCTAAAATTTAAGCTACGGTATTTTAAAAACGAAAAAGGGACATTTGTATCCATGCCGCTGGACGAGGGTTACAAAATCGTAAATAAACTTCTTTTTAACACAAATAAAATCTCTTATTTATTTACGCCTTTAAATAAATCCTATAAACCTCAAACACTGAGGACATGTTTTATTCTCTGGTGAAACCCCTTTCGAAAAGCACTGCTCTCGCGGACCACCTTCGGTCCACGGAACACCTGTTGGGAAACAGTGTATACAGCAATCTTGTTTCATATAAGTAAATGGACTTTGTCACCCTAGCTATAAAATCATCATCGGACTTACCGGATCTCTTGCAAATGTCCCGCCACCGTTTCTCTGAATCTGAACTATACACTATACGGCATTCTAAAATCCACTAATATTGAAGCAAAATCGAACTGACACAACGCGACTGGACTTATAAGACCGAAGCGTTAAGGTTTGTGTTCGTAGAGACGACTCATGGGATCATCGCTCAGCGATCGAAGTGAAACCACCGGTTTTGAGCACTATATGGGTATATTTTCTATACAGACATGTTCCTTTAGTCCATAGTCGATACTAGGAAAGTAGAACCATTCAAAAAATATTTAAATACGGCTCGAAATTGGATGCAAAACTACGATGGCTGAGCGATGATCCCATGAGTCGTCTCTACGAACACAAACCTTTAGGAATTTCATTTTTATTGTTCTTTTCTTTGACTGAACAAATAACCATGAATTCTGACTTTTCGGCTTTCCAGTCACGTATTTGTTGACCCTGTACCGTGTATTGGAGGGAGAAAAATCCAATTACAGTTATCTTCCAATTAAGTTCTATCTTTGCACTACATTTTTAGATTACATGGGGGTAGGTAGGTAGGTTGCTAATTCGTGTCGGGGAGATAACAGTTCCTTTTAAGTGAAATCATATTTTTTTTGTAAATATGCATAACTAATTTGACTATACGTTATATTTTTTTTATCATTTACTCGTACATACATACATTTTAAAGGAGGTATTACACTATCGTAAACAAATTGACCAATGATGCAAAAAGTTTGCCCCACTACAAAATGTGGCCCAAACAAAATGTGTTTGACAAAAAAACAAACTTTTACTGTTTCAAATTTTCTTTTTTTTTCAACTCTTGGCCATGATGTCAACAATATTTTCATTTAATCGGTAATTGTAAGCAATTTATTTTGCGGTGGATTATTTATTCGAAAGGAAACGTATTTCGTACCTCCGATGAAAAATATTGGAAAAAGAATGAAAAACATAAATTTATTTAAATTTCGTTTGTACGATGAATTGTACGTATATAGTGTATCTGATGTACGGGCGTCAGATATTTCGATTGCAATCCACCAGGGCCGATCACGAGCGAGATCAATGGCGCGGGTTTGATACGATATCCCGCTCATCATATTCCCGCTTTTCGAAATCCCGACATTTCAATATCATGTCAGTTTAAAATCCCCCTTAATTGAAATCCAGTCTAATCTAAATCCCGCCAACTTAATATCCCGTCATTTTAATAACCTGCTTATTCAAAATAGCGCTTTTCAATATCCCGTCATAGAATTTAAGTCTTCTTTTAAAAATCGCGCTCGATTTATACGTGCCTTCTATGGCGGGATATTAAAAAGCGCCACCATATTTACTTTAAGGATGGGTCTCTCACATGGAAATACTTAATTCTCGGAGACCCACGGACCAGGTGAATTAATTTAAAAATACATATAAGTATGCTGGTCTTTCGGTAGTCCAGACTTAAGAATCCCCTGTATGACAGTTTTGTACTGAAGGGGCTAAATTATCTTGATCCAAGAAATAAGCACAAATTTCAACGGATTTATGCTAAGAGAAAGTATCGCATTAACTGCTGGGAATCACATAACATAATTCTTGCTTTTTTTAAACAATGAAAATAAATTTTGGTGGTATTTTGACGGGATTATTTCTTTATGCACTAGCGGGATTTTTAAAGTGCGGCGTTTTTAGTGAGCGGGATTTTGTAATGGCGGGATTTTATAATGGCCGGGTTTTTAAGTGGCGGGATTATGTAAAATGGGATTTTTTGTAAAAACCGGGGTTATAAAAAGGCGAGATTTTGTTTTTCGGGAGTATGTAAGTATCCCGTTGTATCAATTGCACGATGAGCTGGAAGTATCGCAAATCGCGAAGCTTCAACGATCGCAATGTGTGGGGCATGTACAACGAATGGACGATAATCGCATGCCAAAGAATGTGATAAACGCACGATGAATTGACGGAGCGAGGTAGCGTGGACGACCGGAAGCCGGCTGGCAGAACTCTATAGAAATAGACGTCGACCAGCCGATGGGCATCCGAAACTGAAGGGCAAGGTCACGTAACCGCGACAATTGGTCAATGATTCAGGCGAACAAAGCCCTACGTCGGGCTATCGTGTCAATTAGTGATGAATCCACCATCGCGTCGTGTAATACAATCGATCGAAATTTTAAATTGAAATTTACTGAAATTTTGCAAAAAATAACCCAAAACTAAAACTGAAAAGCTTCATGCCTAGGCTTTGTTGAGTAGAAATTACTGTTGTTAAGTTATTATATGCAAAAGGTTGCGAAGCAATTGCACTCTGTTCAATGCACCCAGATTATTCTCTATCAGCATTTTCGGATAATGCATGCAAGAACAAAATGCAATTGATCGATTATTAATAATGTGAAATTTAAGCTAAGTCAGCATTGTAAATAGTATTTAAGTAGCTGTAGCATTATACATTTTACTTGGATTAAGAATAAAGAAGTTGCACAGCACACAACAACAATCTTTCTTTTTCCAATGCCGGTTCAATTCGAGGATTGAATTGAATATTGGCCAAATATTATAACAACAAATTATAATATTTCATGGTCCGTCGAGCCTTAGTGCTGCGTTTCATTTCCGTGGAGCCATTCGAGTCAATTTGCTTTACTGGATATTCAGGATATTCTGCACTGCTGGAGGTCCGCATAACTACACATCCGCTGGCAACACATCCTTGGAATCTTTACTGGAGATAGAAGCTTGTGGTCGTTGTATTTGATCATCGTTCAAGAGACTTTCGTGACTTCAGCTGGAGGACTCAAATTCATCAAGACAATAATAGTGAATTAAGTGTTTAGTGTTGTGACGGGGAAAAATATTGTTACTTCGAGTTCAATTCAATTCAATTCAGTTTATTCACAATACGATTACATTTTCTTAAGATTACAATAGTTCTAAATAAATTTACATTTGTGTTTTGAGCTCCCTAAAAGCAATGCTTGTGATGGGAGTGTGTTTTCTAATTCTATTTAACACATCAGTAGTTTAAAGATTTTATACATTTTAGCTTTATTTACATCTTTTGGATTAGTCAATCAACCATTCAAGAAAAATATGACGTTATTGTTACAATCTAAATAAATATATATAACATCAACTTACAAAATACATACAACATTCTATATTTTTTTTAATTTACAAAAAATCAAAAGTGGCAAAGAATTCTTCGTAACTTAAATTAAGGAGCCATTTTTTTACTTTATACTTAAAAGTACTAAAGCTTGTTATATTTCGTATTTCATCTGGCAATATATTGAAACAAGTTGGCCCAATAAAAGAGATATATCGTTGAATGTGCGTTTTGTGATGTAGTGGAACGTAAATTCTTCTATTATTATAGCGAGTTGTTCTATTGTGTAAAGGAACAATTCTGTTTTTTTTTATATGTATAGAATAGCGAGGATTTTACATAAAGATGTTTTAAACTTAATAATTTCGTCAAATCAAATAGATTCGAGGTAGGATAGAGTCTCGGAAGACTATAAATACTTTTCAAAATTTTGCGCTGGGTAACAATAATATTTTCAATGTGGACATTGAATGTTCCTCCCCAAGCTGTTATGCAGTACTGGAGGACTGATTGTACCAATGAGAAATAAATAACTTTGAGTTGTTCAGTGGTAAGGATTGATTTCAAAACATTGATTACAAAGAAGCTTTGTCTGATTTTCTTATTAATACAATCAGCGTGGATGTTCCATTTTAAATGTTTATCAATAATCACCCCTAAATAGGTAGTAGAAGGGACTGTTTTAATGACATCATATTCATCAGTACATGTAATTGAATTTGTATAATTATTTTTTGGCAAGTGGATTTCATTAAGTAATGGCTGGGTTGTGGAGTTTATTGAAAAAGTAATGGCTTTTGTTTTTTGTAAATTTAATTTCAATCGGTGTTTGAATAACCATTTCTGAATCTTTCTCATTGCTGTTTGAGCTAAGTTAAAAGTTTGATCCCATGAAGGCGATGAAGTTACTAGGACGGTATCATCAGCGAAAGCGATTATAGTTGAATTATCGAGGGCGAAATTACATAATTCGTTTACATATATCGTGTAAAGAATTGGTGAAAGGACAGTTCCTTGTGGTAGACCTACATCCGTATTAAATTTCCACTCACTAAAGTGTTCGTTGACTTGAACTCTTTGTTGTCGGTTGTATAGGTACGATTTAAAGAATTGCAGCGGATTATTTTCAATACCTATTTCTCTCAATTTACTAATTAGAAGATTGCATGTTATGGTATCAAAAGCCTTAGACAGATCCATAAATATTGCTAGAGGCTTATGATCTCTATATAATCTTTCATATAAGAAGCTTGTGACATTCAACACTGCATCCTCAGTACTAATTCCTTCGCGAAACCCATATTGCTGCTGCGATATTATATTATTTTCATTTAAAAATTTAATTAATCTTCTTTTGATGCATTTTTCGAAAATTTTCGCCAAAGTGGGCAGAATAGAAATGGGACGATAATTATTTGCATCATCTTTGCTACCATTTTTAAAAATGGGTACTACAATCGCTTTCTTGAATGCATTTGGAAAAGTCCCCGTTTTTATGCATTTATTAAAAAGATTTGTGAGGGGAGCCTTAATATCATTACATATTGTTTTTAAATGCAAGGAACTGATTTTATCCCAACCAGAAGATGAATTGTTTTTAAGTTGATTAATTGTCTCAGCAATTTCATCCTCTGATATCATCGCTAAGTGTAGGTTGACGTTTGTTTCCGGAATGATATGCTCTTCTGCTTCTAATTCTGGGTTAAGATTATTGAAAAGTTTCGCGCCTATATTTATAAATACTTCATTAAAGTGGTTAGCTAGTAATTTTTCCGACTCATCATGGCTTAAGTTATTATTTTTTATTAATTTTTTTACTATATTGCTTGGAATATTTGATCCACTTTTATCATTGTTTGTAAGGTTCTTAACTATTTTCCAAAGCTTTTTGTTGTCAGTGTCATTTTGTAATTGATTTTGAAAAAAGTTTGTTTTAGCTACCCTTTTTAGTTCATTTATCTTATTTCTATATTGTTTGTATTGTATATGGAGATGAGTATTAAAAGGTTCGTTATCTAGTTTACGCTTTTTTTTCTCCGTTTTTCTTATTGACTTTATTATACCTTCTGTTAACCACGATTTAAGTGGAGTATATATGTTTTTAATCTGACTTTTAGTTGTGCAGTCTTCAATTAGTGTCTTTAATTTCTGTATGAATTTATCAGTCGATGTATTAGTGTTGTGTTCATCAATAATTTGCTTCCAATTTACGTTTCGAATTTGTAGTTTCAGTTTTTCAAAGTTTGTTCTAGTACGAGTAATAGTTTTATTTTCTTTGTTGTTGTTACTTTTAAAGTTTAAATTAATTTTTACTAGCGTGGTAAAATGGTCTGTTATGGTATTTTGTAATACTATAGGGATTATGTTACTTGTATTTAGAGGTGTTGTGTTTAGACGAATAAATATATGATCAATACAAGTGTGGTTGGCGTTGTCTATTCTGGTGTAACTATTTATATAAGAAATGAATCCTAAACAGTTCATTGTTGTAATGTATTCATTACTTATCAACGAGTTGTTTAGTAGGTCTATATTAATGTCACCTATCAACATATCGAACTTGGATCTACTTGTAGATGAAATTATATCATAAAGTTTGTTAATAAATGTATAACAGTCTACCGTAGGAGATTTGTAAACAGCATAAATATTTGCGGTTTCGTTAGATGGAAGTTTTAATGTTATGTTGAGTCCTGTAACTTCATCGGGAGTGAGCTCATTACAAGTGAATGTGAGGGTGTTTTTGACAAAAACCATTACCCCGTCATTTTTATTTCTACACTTTGCCGTGCAGTGCATAGTGTAATTTGGTATTTGCAGAAAATGCGAGAGTGATTCTATGTTAATTGCATAACTACTGTGTTGCGTTTCCGTGAGAATGATAATTTCAATATTTAGTTCCAATTCATGCAATAATATTAATAGCTCATCGAAATTTTTTTTGACGCTCCTTATATTTAAGTGAAGAACTCTTATTCCTATAGTATTGGTATTAACTAATAATTTTTTACATTCACCTGCAGTTTTAATTTCATAATTTGTGATTTCGCCAAGATTTAATAAATTATTTGTGTGCGTTGTATTTACCATTATTTTTTTCAGTGATATACTAATTACTAAAAAACAAGATTTAAATACAATACGAATAAGTTAAATAATTAATTTAGGTAATCACAATTCAACTGTAATTCAGATGTAATTTTAAATATTTTTGATTGCTCAGATTTTCGAATAAGTATACTATTTGTTTTTACCCATACATATTTGTATTTGTTCTCTTTTGCAAATATTTTTGTATTATATAAAAGTTTTCTAGACGCTCTTGTAAGATTACTATTTATATAGAATTTAGTTGCTGGTAAGCTGTTGTGCAGGTTATTACATCGTAGACTCGACTTGTTCAATTTAGCATTTTCAAGCCAAAGGTCTCTGTGCTCCGCTGATTCGAAGTGCATGAATATGGGTCTAGGCGATGTGTTGCCGGATTGCTGTCGTTGTTTTCGCTTTATAATAGACGGCTTTGATGTTTCTATTTCGATGTTGATTAGGTTTGCAACTTTGTTTACAACCTCATTGATGTTTTCATTGGGTGTTTCGGTGATTCCAACAATCTCAATATCATTTGCGAGTTTATCTTGTTCTAGCTGGTTGACAAGAAGAGATATTCGATCAAGTTTGTTTTTTAGGTTGCTATTCTCTTGTAAGAGTTTTTCGCAAGTGTTGGAAATATCGCTTATTTGCGCATCATGCTTTTCGACTTTAATGTTAAAGTCGTCTATTTTCGAGCAGCAGTAATCAAGAGATTTTCTATATTCTTCTAACTCTTGTCTAAAAAATTTCTTCAACTCTTGAATCTCCTTTTTAAAGTTAGGAATCTCTTTCTGTATTGCTTGAAGTGCTGTGTCGTTCGGCTGTTTGCAATGATAGCAGTGAACATTCTTCTTCTTCTCTTTTGTTAGCTTTTTAAGAGCTGCATCAGAGTATCCCATGCAAAGAGAATGGAACTCTCTATTGCAAGCGGTGCATTCTAAAGACAGATTGTCTTCTATGAACTCTTTACATATCATGCAACATACTGAGCTCATCGCGTCGTTAGTCGTTAGATCGTTCCAGGCTGGGTTGGTGATTGTCAGTGTCAGTTGTGGTTATTGATGGACGTGACAAACCGTAATAAATTACTTGTCAGAAAATTTTCGATGTTTGTTGACAAAACTCCTCCCGATAAAACTGATTTCCCGCCAAAATTTGGATGAAGGTATATTTTAGAAATAAAAGAACTTACAAAAATGTTCCTTCACCTCTTCTTCGTTTCAGCAGTCAGCGATGATCGTGAAGCTTCACTTGGTGGCAAAATTTGTGCTGTTCGGTTCAGTTTTCCAGTGGAGATTTCCAAGATTTCGTGGAGCGATGTGATACTATGTCTGATGTGTTTGACTTTTGACAGGTAAATTCAGGAGTTAAGGCTCGATAGTCGCTTTGCCATCATCTATTTCTGTGTGAAGTCAGCCGTTGCGTGATTTCAACTCATCAGCTGTGGCGTGTTCGAATTAAGGTTCGATACTCACTCCCGTCGTGAACTTTTCTGTTCAAGTCATTGAGATTCGAGTTTAGGCTCGAACGATAAGTTGTGTCGGCTGAAACGAGGCTTGGTTATACGACATCGCTTTGGGACTTCAAGTTTAATTAGTTCATCATCTGCAAGTCATATCGCACCATTCATCATGGTTAACGGCAAAGAAGGTGAATCAACATCAAATGCAGCTATAATAGTCAACGATAAACACGCAGCGACGCAGAAATTTTTCATGGACGAAATTCATCGTCTCATCAGGAACTACAAGAAGGATTCCGAAATAAGGTACTGTTTAGATTATTTTGAATTAAAGTTAGAAAAATTATTACAAAAATGGTCGGAATGTGAAAATATCCATCAGAAGGTTATCGAGAGCATTTCGGCTGATGCTAAAAAGTTGAGTAAATATTTATGTGAATACGAAACGTGTGAAGCTCTCGTCGAGGATCACGTCATTTTGTTCCGAAGGAGTATCAGCGGCTACACAGTTCAACCTCAGGCTGTAGCCGTGCAAGATACACCCGCGCAAGTTTTTAACATTGTTAAACGCGACTCTTGTGAAATTGAATTGGAACGGATTAAAATCCCCAAATTCAATGGTAGCTTTACGGCATGGGCAGCATTCCATGATCTGTTTAAAAATATGGTACATGTAAACCCAAAGTTGGGCGGTGTTCAGAAAATGCAATACTTACGGTCAGCTGTGGTTGGCGAAGCCGAACAGCTAATCAAGCACCTAAGCATTGCAGGTACAAATTACGAGCTTGCTTGGAAGCTAATTTGTGACCGCTACGACAACAATCGGGTTACGGCAAATGCATTCATGCAACTCTTATGGGACATTAAACCGTGTACTCCCAAAAACTCCAACAGCATAAAGAACATGCTTAATATTGGCAATGAAATTCTTAACAATATGAAAAAATACGAAGAAAAAAAATTTGACATTATATTTACCTATGTTATCCAAAGGAAATTGGATAGCGAATCTGCCTTTGAATGGCAGCGGTTTATAAGTGATTCCAATGATATTCCAAGCGTGGATAGGTTCATTGAATTTTTAAAGCAGAGACTGGTGATTTTAGAAGCCACCGGCGCTAATGAAAGAAAATTGAAATTCGATTCTCATGTTGCACAATCGGCAAACGTTCCGCAATGTGCTATATGCAAAGCAACGACTCATAAAGAATATGAGTGTAATTTATTTAAAAGTGCTAACTCCGCAGATAGAAGGGAGTTAGCGAAAAAGCATAAATTATGTTTCAATTGCCTAGGTAAAGCACATTCAGTTGTTTCTGGCAAGTCCAGCAAAACTTGCAAATTATGTAACAAGAAACATAATACCTTGTTGCATAATGGTAATACTTCAAGTTCAAAGAACGAGGAAGTAAGCACAATCAAACAGGCGTCATTAAACGCAATTACAAACATAAATGCAAGTGCAATAGTCTTACTGGCTACTGCTATCATTTGGCTAAAGGGCAAATGTGGGTCATCAATGCCGCTGAGGGCATTGATCGACCAAGGGTCACAGCGCTCTTTCATAACAGAGAGTGCTGTACAACGGTTAGGGATCGTGCGTGAATACGCAAAGCTTAATATTAGTGGTATAAGCGGGAAAACTGCCGCCACTAGGGGCATCATAAGAGCAGAATGTTCAAGCAAAGAGGCTAAGAACATAATTCAAGTCGATCTTTTAATTCTATCTAATATAACTGGAAAATTACCTCAACGGGAGGTAATTCGATGCGAAGAGCTAAGCGGTTTGAAATTTTCAGACAGAAAATACTTTAAACCTAATGAAATAGATGTTTTGCTTGGAGCAGATGTTTACGGAAACATCATACTGCCAGGTTTAAGATCGCTACCAAACAGCAATCTTATAGTTCAAAACACTATTTTTGGGTGGGTTATTTCGGGACCTACTCATGCAAAAAATGACCTTTCGAAACAATTTGCAATGGTAAGCATACAAGACTTAGAAGACAGCCTGAAGCGTTTCTGGGAAATAGAAGATACCCCTGCAAAAACTTATTTTTCCCCCGAACAAGCAGCTTGCGAGTTCCACTTCAAAAAAACTACTCGCCGTCGCGTAGACGATGGTCGTTATATCGTCCGACTACCTTTCAAGGAGGACGTCAATTCAGCTGCTAGGTTACTGCCAAACACAAAGAGCGCAATCTCGCGATGGCAGCAAGTCGAGAGGAGGTTAGAGAATACGCCTGCACTAAAGGCACAATACAATGCTTTTCTACAAGAATATAGTGACTTGGGCCATATGGAGGAAATCCCAGCCAATCAAATATGCATTTCACGATCATACTATCTTCCCCACCATGCCGTGATCAAGGAAGGTAGTACCACCACTAAAGTAAGAGTGGTTTTCGATGCATCAAACAAATCTCCATCAGGGAAATCTCTCAACGATATGCTCATGGTAGGCCCAACTATACAAAGTTCATTAGTGAATATTTTGTTAAAGTGGCGGCTACATAAGGTGGTAATAAGTGGTGACATAGAGAAAATGTACCGACAGGCTTTGGTTGATCCTCGTGATAGAGACTATTTAAGAATAGTATGGAGGCCTAAAACTCCTGGTCCAATCAAACACTACCGCTTAACAACTGTGACATACGGTACGGCTAGTGCAGCATATCAAGCCGTTAAATCTTTGCATCAATTGGCAATTGATGAAAGAGTTAACTACCCAGCAGCATCAAAAGTGGCTTTGAACGACTTTTATGTTGACGATTTGCTCACTGGTGCAAACGACGTTAAGGAAGCAACCACCTTGCAACGAGGTATGGTCAACTTATTAGCTAAGGGAGGATTCAACATCAGGAAATGGTCCTCAAACAGTGCCGAGGTTCTAGAATCAATACCTGTGGAGGATCGGAACTCCTCAGATCCACTTGAATTGAATCTAGGGGACTGTGTAAAAACTTTAGGAGTACTATGGAACCCTGCTCTTGATGTATTTACATTCAAGGTATCTTTACCAGATTACGAACTTCAAAAGGTGACAAAGAGGGTAGTTTCTTCGAGCATAGCGAAATTGTTCGATCCACTAGGGTGGCTCCAACCATCGATTATCATCGGTAAAATACTTCTACAAAAGTTGTGGTTGACTAAAGTAAATTGGGATGCAGAGCTTCCTAGTGACATTATTTACGACTGGAAAAACTATATGTCCGCTTGTAAGTCTTTCGAACAGCTTACAATTCCTCGGTTTGTTGGTACACCACACACAGCTACATTTGAGCTCCATGGGTTTTGCGATGCGTCAATGGATGCATTCGCAGCAGTTGTCTACCTCAAATCAATAAATCCCTCAAGGGAGGTTAAAGTTAATTTATTGACATCTAAGTCCAGAGTTGCTCCTTTAAAGGTACAGACGATACCAAAGCTGGAGCTATGTGGAGCTGTCTTGCTAACCAGACTAATGCAGCAAGTCAAAGAGTCGTTGTCCGTCAAGCAACCAGTGGCCACGTATTATTGGACCGACAATACCGATGTGTTGGCCTGGCTGTCGGAGCAACCGCATAAATGGAAAACGTTCGTCGCAAATAGAGTAAGCGAAATACAGTCAAATAGTCAGGTCTCAGAATGGAGACATGTAGAAACCGCTTACAACCCCGCAGATTGTGCCTCAAGGGGACTGCTACCAGCCAAATTAATAAGTCACAGTATTTGGTGGACTGGTCCAAAATGGCTGCAATCACTGAAATTGGAATATGCCTCACCGGTCAAGTTGCGATCCACAAAACTTGAAGGTCGGAATAGCACGAAATCATTACCGGTAATCGTATTGCTGGCTAATGATGAATCACATGACGACGCTACGAAAATTGAGGGCGAGCAACCGTCCGCAATCCTATCTAAGTACTCAAATTACAATAAATTACTTAGGATTGTTGCCCGTATCTTGAGAATGAAACACCGTGACTGGGCCCCGGATTTCATATCGGCATCTGAATTCAACAGATCAAAGATCACATGCGCGCGAATATCCCAAAGAGCTTCTTTCCCAGATGAGCTTCAGAGATTACGGAGAAATAAAAATGTTTCAACGTCATCAAAACTATCAACTCTCAGTCCATTCCTGGACTCAGATGGATTGCTGAGAGTAGGCGGGAGACTTGAAGAAGCACCCATTGGTTATTCAAAGAAACATCCAATAATTATTAGCTCAAAAGGTAATTTCACCACTTTAATTTTGGACGAGTTTCATCTGAAGACACTACACGGTTCTGTGGATGTATTGACGGCAGCTATTCGCGAACAATTCTGGATTCCGCAGCTGCGGAAATTAGCTAAAGGACACGTACACAATTGTGTTGTTTGTTCTAAGACTCGGGCTTTCACCCAAACACAGCTAATGGGAAACCTACCCAAGGCAAGAGTGACTCCATCGAGGGCATTCAGCAAGGTCGGTCTAGACTTTGCAGGTCCCATCACCATCAAGTGGTCTTCAGGGCGAGGAGCCAAGACCGTGAAATCGTATATTGCACTTTTTGTATGTCTAGCAACCAAGGCAATACACTTAGAGCTGGTGAGCGATTTGACCAGTAAAGCGTGCATTGCAGCAATTAAAAGGTTCGTGTCAAGAAGAGGGCTGTGCACGGACATATATAGTGATTGTGGGACTAACTTTATTGGTGCTAGCAAGGAAATCAAGCAACAATTTAGTCAATTGAAGTGTCCGACACAATCTTACTTAGCCACTGAAAGCATTAATTGGCATTTCAATCCGCCATCTAGCCCACACTTTGGAGGATTGTGGGAATCGAATGTTAAGTCAGTGAAAACGCACTTAATTAAAACCGTTGGTCAGCAAATCTTAAACATGGAGGAAATGTACACAGTCTTAGCACAAATTGAAGCTATTCTTAATAGCCGACCGCTCATCCCAAAATCAAACGATATTTCCGATTTTCAAGCACTCACTCCAGGCCACTTCCTCATAGGTCAACCAATAATCGCTGTACCACAGGATATCCCGAATGATAACATTTCATTACTAAAACGGTGGCAGCTCACTAATCGTCTTGTTGGAGACTTTTGGAAAAAATGGAGCAGTGAATACCTTGTTAGGTTACAGAATAGACCGAAATGGATGCAGAAGCATGAAAACCTGCGCGTCGGTCAACTAGTGCTAGTCAAGGATGAGAAGTATTCACCGACTAGATGGCCATTAGCAAGAATTTTAGAAGTACACCCAGGGGCTGATGGTCTCGTTAGAGTTGTAACATTAAAACTTAACGGACGTATAACGCAGCGTCCGGTAGTAAAGCTTTCGCTTCTTCCGATCCCTGTTGCAGAAGAAGAAGCTGAACCAATGGTATTACAACAGTCTCCCAGTACAGAACCTGGGGCGTCTACGCCTAAACGAAAACGCGAGAGTGAAACAAAGAAAGATGAGGGGCGTAAAAGGGGAAATAGTAGAAGGCTCGTTCCTTCTTATGCCAACTTGATGATGTTCCTGCTGGTCGCTTGCAGTATACCATTTTCAAAAGCATTGAATCATACTTCAAATGTGCAAATTGTCCAATTGGGTAGTGGTTTCGTGATTGAACATATAGGAAAAGCACAAATTAATCGAGGCACGCTTCAGCTTCACATAAAGTTACCATGGGAAAGCATTGACAAAGACGTTGCCAATGTCAAACGAGTAACACATGATGTTGCTAATTTATGTAAAACTGGAACTAAGACAACACAGAAAATCCATTGCAATGAATTAGTGCATCACCTAGAGACTATGGGTCAGGATATCGAGCATCAAATCCATACAATACGTTTTGTTAGATCCAGGCAGAAGAGGGGAATTTTGGGAACCGTATTGAACTCACTTTTTGGTGTAAACGATGATGTTTACCGCGATATAAACTCCTTAGAAACCAATCAACAAAAACTTAGGTTGATTCTTGAAAAAGAAACGAAATTGATGGTGCGTTCTACACAACAGATGAATCAAACGAATGCCCAAATAAACAAGCAATTGAGCCACTTCAATCAAAAATTGAATGCTGCCATTCAAAGAATCAATGGAGCAAGTTGGTTTACCGGAGTCGATTACAATGACGTCAATATTCAGTTCATGGGAGCGTATCAGCAAGCCCTGAACTTTCTGTATAAAGTGCAATGGAAGTACTCAACCATTCTTAACGTGATCTATAAGGGACAACGATTTTTAGATTTGATCCAGCCATCAGAACTGATGACGATTTTGAATCAAACCGAAAACTCGTTACCTTCCCAATTGCAAATTTCGCATATTCCAGTAGACGAAGTCGATTTTCACTTAGAAAATGATTCATGCTATATAAACGGTTATCTTAATATTATTGAAACTAATCAATATGACTTAATTAAGGCAACCGCTGTACCTAAATTTATTCACAACCGGACTTACATCAGTTACGACACCACACCAAATATTCTTGGATTAAATTTTGACACCCAAATTTATTTCGAGATGAATGAGGACAAACTGGCAGATAGCCTTCAATTATCGAAACAGCTTTATATCATACATGTCACCACTCTTTATGATATGAGGAACAAACCAAACTGTATAATAAAGGAAGTCTACAGCTTGTATGAAGGAGTCAATTGCAGTACAAGAACATTTGCATTGGCGCCTAACATCAACATAATTTGGAAAAAGCTTTTTGCTAAAAATAAGTGGTTATTTATTGCTTCAGAAGTCATTGCAGCCCATACAATATGCCAAGGGAGCCGGGAAGAGATACTACTTAATAACACGGGAGTTCTGTCCATGCCCGCAGGCTGTACATTGAACACAAGGGAACACATTCTTGCGACAGAGCATCAACGAATCAGCAACGAAATTCAAATTCTTTCAAAACCTAAACCAATGCCATTTATTATGGCAACCGAAAACGTAAAGCTTCTTAACATGTCTAAAATCATAACTTCTGCGGATACTTTCACTTCCCTCCTCAAAGATGCTGATGATATTGACAACTCTTTTCAAAATACCATATTTACCCAATATCATACGCATCATTCAACTTCAATAATTTTAACGTCCATTACCTTTGTAATTCTATTTGTATGTATTATTTTTATCATATATCGACACTTTTGTAAATTTAGAAAGATAAATAACCAACCGTCAAATGCTCGGTGGTATGAAGTAAACCCTGAAGCTCAAACTACTTGCTAAATTAAGATGGACATATAAACAAAAATTGTATCTATTAGATTAAGAACACTATAGGTTCTTCGGGGGCGGTATGTTAAGTTATTATATGCAAAAGGTTGCGAAGCAATTGCACTCTGTTCAATGCACCCAGATTATTCTCTATCAGCATTTTCGGATAATGCATGCAAGAACAAAATGCAATTGATCGATTATTAATAATGTGAAATTTAAGCTAAGTCAGCATTGTAAATAGTATTTAAGTAGCTGTAGCATTATACATTTTACTTGGATTAAGAATAAAGAAGTTGCACAGCACACAACAACAATCTTTCTTTTTCCAATGCCGGTTCAATTCGAGGATTGAATTGTAGGTAAGTACAACAATTTTAGGATTGCTGTATCTCACCAAAACCAATATTTCTAGGAATATTGGCCAAATATTATAACAACAAATTATAATATTTCAACTGGCTTCTGGCCTTCAATGCGTAAAGCGTCTCATATGTCCAGTTTCTCGTACATCTTATCTAATGGTTAGGCTTATCGTAAGGACAAGACGCACACAATTTTCAGAAGGCTCAAAAAATAGATTTCACAGATATACTCGTAATAGACAGAGATATAATATTTATACATAGCAGATATATTAATTCATATTCCTCGGCACGAACCCAGCAGTTCTAGCGACAGCGACTCGCTCATCCCATATAAAAACTCGTTTTTAGAATGAGAAAAGAATGAGTTTTTATATGGAATGAGCGAGTTGCTGTCCCTAGGGCCGCTGCAGTCGTGTCGAGGAAAATGTACCTTAAAGGTTGTCATCGACGCGGCCGCACGATAGCGACTCGCTCATTCCATATAAAAACTCGTTTTTCTCTCATTTTAAAAACGAGTTTTTATATGGAATCAGCGAGTCACGGTCGTGCAAATTTACCTTTAGGCTGCAAAAATGTATCACATACAGTGGCGTGCACAGCCATTTTGTGGAGGGTATTTGTAATATGTAGATAACACAGTGTGAATAACAAAATGCATACATAGCTATGCAACTATCCCCGTACAAAAATGTGCATTATAATTTGTTTCCAATTAGTAAAATACATTCTCTTTAAAAAAATAATAAGTTCCTGTTTCAACATTGTTTAAATATTAAAAAACAAACAAAGGAAACATTTTATCAAAACTGAACGACACATTTTGTGACCTACAATGTATCTATTTCCGCTTTGGTTCCCTTTGCTCAAATCTTATCCCGACATTTTTCGCCACTCGTGCTATAGTCATCGTTCGTCCGTCAACTTTGTTCGCCAACGCCAAGGCAGGCGTGCTACTCTTCACCATATAAACCTGCAACATTGTTGCAGTTGAAATTTTTCGTATGGAGATTACAAGCACGGCGAAATGGTGTTTATTGAGCTACTCTAGTGTGGGCGAAAAAACGATGTCAGTGGAACCTACAGTACCTATACAAAGATGGCGCTGGTACATTTATTGAGGAAAAAATTAACAGTGAAATTAGTAATTATTTTCATGAACTTGTATGAAGAAAATGATTCTCCTGGTATTTTATGTTTATTCTATAAAAAAAACATACGTTATTGTAGATTTCCCAAGGATAACGCTCTAAAAGAAATCTGGAGGAAAGCCACAGGATGGTATGAGATACCTACTCATAACAAACTCGTTTAGATCATTTTTTGGAATCGGACCTTTCGCGGTATGACGCAAGAACACAGCTCGAGGAGGGGGCGTACCCTCGGATAAATTTGGATGTGAGTAAATGTAATAGGAGTATAAATATAAAGAGAATTAATATGTATGTATATTATATTTTTACGCAGGATACTCTGCAACAAGACCAAATTGGAAGTGGTGATGGGAAAGTGCAAACATTTATTTATTTATTAGTAGTATAAGTTTGTCCAGGAAATGTTAAGTTCAATTCGAATTTGATAGCCGATTACCGACCGAAATTATATTATCAATTTATATATAAAAAAACGATAAATATGTTAATATACTCGTATACCAGATAAAAATGAAACAAATTCTTTACATTTAAGATATATTTATTGAACACTACGTCACTGCTCATTGCTATAGTATGAGTAACCATAAACACATCTAAGCAAAAAGTCCCCTTTAATTTTAGAATTTCCTTCTTTTTCTTGTTCGTTGGTAAGGAGACCACATAAATAACATATGAACATAACAATTGAAGCATATTACCCGATTTTTCGCCTTTCAGCCTATTAAGCATTACTTTACATACCTTTGTTTCAAACCATATCAGAAACAAATTTTTGTGCAGCCACCTCTCAGTCCAAACTAAATTTATGTCAGCCTGACGATTTTGTGTCCCAGGGTTGATTTGGATCTCGATCAGGGGCGGCGCATAAGGGCCCGCAGGGCCCTCATGGCGGGGGCGCCCACGATATTTAGGGGCCCAAAAGCCACATGAAAGATTCTCGAACCATAAAAACACCACGACTGCGAAAAACAACACCGACGTAGATATTTTTTGTAGATAAGAAGAGATACCTATACATTTTTCGATGTCAAAACAAATGCAAAATTTATTGTTTCTCTTTCACTAGGTCCTTTAGATAAATAAATTTAATATTGTTCTAAAATATTTGAAAGTTCAGGAACAATTCGAAACCTAAAATTTTCACAAAAAAAATTGCTCCTGGCATGGCTTATTTGCTGTAACTTTAGCCGCGGTTTGTAATCCGACCCACCCTTTTCCTTGCCAAGTAGATTCTTTAGGTCCCTCTGCAAAAAAACTGTCTTAAAACACTTTTATAGTACCTTTCCTAAACTTTCGGACTAAATTCCAATCCGCTTTGTCATGGACTGTCAAACACGAACAAAATTGTTTGAGTGTGGTACTAAACTTAGTTCACACTACACTCTATGAAATTTTTACTCTTATAATAGAAGGAAACTTTGTTTCTTATCTTCTTTGTTGGACCACGCCGAGATTCGATCTGGGTACCTCTAGATTACTAGCATCGGAGAGTGCGACTCAACCAAGTGAGCCACAGAGCGTGTACACATGAGTTCTAAATGCAGTGAATTTTTGGAAAAATGTGTTTCACTGTGCTAAGTACAGCCGATTGAAGTAGGATAACTGGGGCGCACGCTACAAAAAATGAGTAAAACTTCAACTGCACCATGTAAAAATACACCACAAATCCGAATTAAACACATAAACGTTGTAAAAATGCACCAGAAAATCTGAATTATACAGAAGTGTAGCGTAAAAATACATTTCACACCGATTTTGGTGTAATTTTCTTATTTTACACAGAAATTGATGAAAAATCACTCTGTACGTGATTATAAGCGGGAAAAAGTGTAAAATTACCACATTTTCAGCGGAAATTTAAATTCACTTTTTAGAGTGTAGTCAGTACGGCCTGTATATGTCGTTGAAGACTAAAATATTTTATCTTGCTTGCGGTATACACACGATCATACACACTTTTGGTTTGAAAGGATTGCTGTATTGAATTTAATATTAAGTACAAACGTTCTTAAAATCGAAGGATTTAAATTAGATCACACTTAAATTGCCGTGCTCTGTGATCCTTCGGTCGGTCGAGATTTATAGGAAAACGAGTTTCCAAACTCGGCATGGGCCGTCACAAGTTTATTATTCAGAAGATGATAAGAAATATTCTTATCGTGCAATAATAAGCAGAATGCGACTAGGAAGTGGTATGGCTGACAACCATATCACACTCCGAACTTAGTTGTCGTTGAAACCATGCTCCACCAGAAGTTAGGGCAAATGAAGGCACTTAAATTTAAAGCTGAAGCAAGGAATGGAATTAATAACGTGTCGATTTTTTCAATTGTATAGAAAGTTATGAACACACGAAGCGTACGAATAGATTTTTTTTGGAATTTTGTTATGTCAAATTAATATACATTTCCTTCGATTTTGATAAAACGAAAATTCAAAAAATGGATTCGGATTGACCGTGTGTGTGCGGCATATTGTCAGTCAATCAATTAACTGACAATATGTCAACTTGTATGCAAAGAGACTGTGACTGATGACTGAAAAGTGTGGATCAACATTCAAAAGTATTTTCAATTGATTTCACTCTGCTTTTTTATCAGTTTAGGGGGCCACTGACCTCGATGTTTCGAGATGACTACAATGTTCTCATTAGCTACTGCACTGTATGGCAGAAATTAACAGATGATGATCGGACAACCAAGTTTTGGCGTTTTAACTTCTTGTCTAAATAGTCTAAGAAAAATGGAATATTTGGTCGGCAAAAACCCTACATCGGAATTTTTTTTTTTTGGTTATGGTTGGGAATGGTCCCCAGATTATGGCATTAAAAGTCCCAACCGATCGGTGGTCCGCAACCTTAAAAAAGGGCGTTTTTTGCGATTATTTCAAAAACGGTAAGAGATTCAGAAAAATGGTCTGAGGACGAAAAAACTACATAAAATTATCTTTGAAATGATATACAACACATTAGAGTTGACCTTTTTTAAAAGCTCCATAACTTTTGAAAGAATGCCAGTTCAGCCGTAAAATTTTGCATAAGTATTCACAATAAGTTCAAGATCATTTTAAGGTAAACATTGAGTCGCTCCGGTCAAGAAGCGCCATTATCCCCCCATTTAAATTTTTCAAAATGGCATATCCATAACTCCCCCCCAAAAATGAAGCAGAGTGCTAACTTTTGGTTTGTTGCGATTGGACGTCACCCACCAAAAATCAGCTCATTCAAATAAAAAGTAAGGGTATCTTCCATACAAAGTGACCCATCAGGAGTTTGTTCTACGTACTACTCATTTTATAAACTGTAGAACAAAGTTGTCTTGGGTCACTTTGTATGGGAGGTACTCTTAGTTTTTATCCGAATGAGCTGATTTTTGTTAGGTGGGGTGACTATGACCTCCAATCGCAACAAACCAAAATCTAGCACTCTGCTCTGATTTTGGGGGGAGTTATGGACATGCCATTTGGACAAATTGAAATGGGGGGGATAATGGGGGCCCTTGACCGGAGCGACTCAATGCTTACCTTAAAATGATCTTGAACTTATTGTGAATACTTGTGCAAAATTTTACGGCTGAACTGGCATTCTTTCAAAAGTTATGGAGCTTTTAAAAAAGGTATAAATTGAAAATATTCTAATTTATGTTCTAGTCTAACGCCGAAATATTCAAATAAACTGAAATGTGTTAAATATCATTGCAAAGATAATTTTGTGTAGTTTTTTTCGTCTTCAGACAATTTTTGTGTATCTCTTGTCGTTTTTGAAATAATTGCAAAAAACCGAAAAAATGTCCTCCTTTCCCCCCCCTTTTTAAGGTTGCGGACCCCCAATCGGTTGAGACTTTTTATGCCATCCTCTCGGGACCATCCCCAACCATAATCAAAAAAAAAATTCCGATGTAGGGTTTTTGCCGTTCGATGGCCATATTTTGGTCCAATTTCCTTAGACTATAAAGTTTATAAATTTGTTTGAAGAACATTTTCGATAGAACACAGTATTTCTACAGAATATAATCCCGATGTCGCTATAGTGACTTAGATTTATAATCATATTTGGTAATGTTCAAAAATAATTTGGCCCAGGGTAGGTTTCGAGTTAAACACCCCTGACATAATCCCTCTTATGATATTTGTTTCAGTTAGCGCTGGGAAGCGTTGTATCCAATATAATTGCAAATATCAAAAAAAATAAACTTCGGTTCAAATTTTAACAATTGTGTTATACTTCAAACCATGTTGTATCTATGACAATCATGTTATTTTATAACAAAATTGTCGAAAGAACAACAATTGAGTCAATTTTTAAACAATAATGTTGCAAAGACAAATTAAGGTTTTCGGGAGAACAAATTGTCCCAAATGAAACCATCTAGTTAATTTTGCAGCAAATATTTAAGTTTAGACTCCAACAAAATGCTCACTATAGTAACAATAACCCATATCGTTGATTTTAACTAAACTATAACCAAAAATCGGGTTGTATATTATCTACTTGGGAAGTTGTAGGAGTTTAAAGTTGGTCTGGTCTCCCACCCAACCATTTACGTATGTTTTTTTTACCAAATCTTTTTCTGAATTTTTGAAAATTTTCAAGTTATATTGATTGGAAACAGGGTAAATCTTACAATATTGGTTGAGTACGATTAGGATTGTGTAATTAGAATATATTTATGAAAATAGGTGTTTTTTCAGAATGAAACGTAGAAATCAGGGTGCTTATAATGGGGGTTTCCCAATACATTCTAATCTAAACTGATCTATTACCAGACTTTCATTCATTTATAATATATTATAATTAGGTCATTATAGTTTATATGAGTTTTAAAATTAATGAATCAGTTTTTTATTTAGTAGGAAATATTTTAGGAAGATTTATTGCGCTACTTCCTTTTTACTACATAAACGTACTCATAAATATGTATTCGTAAAAGTATTCGTTCCTAAAAAATATCCATCCCTCCAGATTAGGCAAAATTGAGTAAAGATGTTCTTTGTACCCATGCGAAAAACAGAGAAACAAAAAAATGTATTAACTTTAGATCCCGATTTACGAAAAAATATTAACATAAATAACAAAATTTTTATTGAACCACATTCATTCATCCGTAATTCTTTCACTTTCGATTAGAAAACCTAAATTGTTTAAAACATTAAATTTTTTTGTTGATTAATAATTACAAATTATTTGTGATGAGTTTAATTTACCCACCAATTTGGTAACATCTAATTATTTTCTTGACAGACTCAAAACTGAAACCCGAATTTCACTTATTTTTATAAAAAACTTCCTCCAAAGACCCCCAGTAAGTAAGTAAGTAAGGTAACAAGAAAGCATCATGAAACCACAACAAACTAAACTGCTATGAAGATTTTTGTCTTGGGTCTGACAGACGCCACCTAACAATTGATGTAAGAATTATCTAGACCATCTCTCTCTCTCTCTCTCGATTACCGTAACTCCTAGTGGAGCATGGTGCGTTGATGACTACCGTGTGTAGTCATCAACGTTACAAAGACAACTGAATTCGGAGTGTGATACGGTTGTCAGCCATACCACTTCCTAGTCGCATTGTCAGTTTATTATTCACGATAAGAATACTTCTTATCATCTTCTTCTGAATAATAAATTTGCGACGAGTCGTGCCGAGTTTGGAAACTCGTTTCTCTATGAGTGTCTATTTCACAGAGTGGCGACCGAACGATCACGGCCACAGAGCACGACCATCCGAGGGTTAATATTGTTGCTGTAGATGACAATCGTATTTCCACATCTTAAGAAAATCATGATGCCCAACTGAAATCCTGACTAGGCCCATGATCATAACATAATGCATATAACATGACGTTAATTTAACATTAACATAACGGTAACATTGTGTTAGCCGTATATGAGTAACATTTTATGAGAAACAGTGTGTTAGCGGAACGTTACGAGATTATTACCATAGCGTTAACAGAGCGTTAGCAGACAGTAACATATTATTAAAAGAATGTTAGCAGAGCGTTAACAGAAAGTTAACGGAGAATTAACAGAGTGTTAACAGAAGGAAAGCAGAGCATTGACAGAGCGTTAACATGCCATTAACACTCAACAACAATAACAGAACGTTATATATTAAAAGAATTTGTTCGGTTTAACAGAACAATAACAGAGTAAAACGAAACCGATGCTGTTTTGGGGCTTGGCCGAAATTTGGATAACCTTCATTCTGCTCGGGCTAATAATTTTTGTCCGGGCATCCCTATGATTTTTGTTTAAACATGTAGTATAGCAGTCAGATAATATTGCAAGAAAAGTTTCGGTACCTACACATTTTTGCTGAAAATCAGGCGAGGAATCACGTGACAGGGTGTTTATGCGATCGTTTCCCGACACCTTGTCTACTCATTATGAGAGTCTATTTTAACAGAATACCGCACAAAATGGAATAAAACATTTTCTTCAAAAGGCTTCCCTGTACCAGTACCAACTTTGTTTAGGGTTTAGCGATATAATCCTTCTATTAAAAGTTCCATACTAAAGGAAAGCAACTGAAATGCCAGAATGCATGCAAACCCTTCAGTAATGATGTTATTCGCATTTTAGTGTGGAAACTAATTTTCGCCTTGACGAATAAAACGAGAAATTTATGAAGGTACGGTCATTCAATAGTCTACATCATGACTTTAGTATCCTTCTACAATTTGTTTTGGGAATACACGCAACCTACATACTATGTATGTATAGACAAAAGTTACCCTATTTTCCTTCCATTTGAATTTATGAAGGGTTAGGCCTTTCAGGAAATTTAATTGATGGGAAAATATAACGATTTTGCTTTAGGTATACGCTGTATCCAATATGAGTTATAATGTGGTATTTTCTAGCCCGAGTTTTATCAAAATTGTCAATTTTTGTCAATAACTTTATTTTAATATCCAATTCTACAATTTACTGGGGAAGTTACCTCAGACGACCTAGAAGCTATTACGGCGCCAAAGAAAGTGCCCAAGTTCCCGTAGTGCTCTTTAAAGGGACCTACGCGGGATCAAATATGTTTAAAAAAAACAAGACCTAGGCTAATTTCGGGTGCGGCCGAAATTTGGATACCCTTCGCTCTCCTGGGGCTAAAAGTTTTAACTAAGATGTAAAAGTTCAATATACACCAGGCAAATTAATGCACATGGCTGACTACCTTTCAAGAAATTTTTTAAGAAACCTCGAGCCCAAAATTGATGAAAACATAATTGCAGCAGACTATAATTATGATCTTAGCTATTGTTTAACCCTAGAGTGGGCGCGTCTTTCCGAGAAACGTCAGTGGGCGCGTGGGGAGCATTTTGCCGCTCCTTTTCAGTGACCATTTTAAGTAGGAATAAGGCAATTGAATTAATTTATTTTCTTCAGATTCAAGTAAAACACAAATAAGCAATGACAAATTAACATATTTATTGAAATCTATTTTGGGAACTTCGGTTTATAAAAGGTTTTCGAAAACGCAACGCATTTTAATAGGCTTTTAATATATTCTACATTATCGTATGTAATACTCATAAAAAAGGAAATTAGCAGCGTTCTTATAGTTAGTATACAATAAATGCAACATAAAACATACCCAAAATTCCAACTTTGCAAAAAATATGTTTTTTTTTATATGCGATATTTTTACCTACGCGATGAGCAAATTGCCGCCTGATGGTAACAACCTCCTTCTCTAGCCCCACTCCGCCCACTGACGACGTACAGCCTTTCGGCACGAGTTCTGGATGAAAAGCGCAAACTTAGCGAAGAATTATTTTACGAATTATTAAGGTTTTTTTTGTGAGGGCGGCAAAATGCTCATAGCGCGCCCACTCTAAGGTTAAACGACTCTCAACCGTCAACATTATCCTCATCGAACAGAAATAAAATATCGGAAGATAGACAATTCAGTCCTTCAAAACTAAGAAGTGGAAGAGCATATAATTTAAAAATTAAAATTTTTTATCGAATTTTAAATTTATTGAATTATTGCACATATCGTATTATTTTATAGAATGTAGTTGCAATATTTTATTTTACTTTTAAACAGTCTGAATGATTATGAAATCCGAATTAATTGAAATGTTTCATCCTCAAAGTAAATTTATAGAATATTAGTAATACTTCCACAACAACCTTAACCCTTCTGTCGGCACCTGCTTATTCTATACCCAATAGGTCTGGCTGGACCTACTGAGAAAATTTTTTTATTTTTTAGAAAAGGTGAAATTTTTATCGGTAGAATCAAACAATAAAAGTATTAAAATCATTTTTGTAGATACACTAGTAACGTTTTTAAGTGGACATACTTTGGGCTGGTATTATTGTAAACATGTTTTTCCCTTATTTTCATCTCTTTTTGCTTCTCTATTTTCATGGCGTATATCTAGTAGAAAGTTTTTCGCATTTTTCAATACCAATATCTTTGGGCAAATATTTGGCGCTTTGTTAGTAGATTTTACCTCGATATTAGCCTGCAGATTTAGGGAAGCAGGTGGAAAGAAATAGGGAATTTTCAAGCGTGAAAATCATTGCATTCTAAATTTTTCGTAAATTTCTTGATCAAATTTATTTAGAAAGACGTTCGTAAGTCTCTCATACTTAGTGCTAACTATTACAAAGGAAATAAAACTGGTTTGAATTTCATTGAATCAAATCTCAGTTGATTAGGTGATGTTATGAAACGTGATGAAATGAGGCATACTTATTTCCCGAACTTCACGGCTTTTCAAAGAAAAATCTGAGAAATTTTTATCGTTTATAGTACAAATTGAGTTTTAATGACATTCTTACATCATAAATAGGAGAATTTTAATAGAATTTCATATTTCCACTTTTTACCTCAAGAGAAGAATGGGGGGAAAAACTATAGGTCTGGCAAGACCTATTGGGTATCAAAAAGCACTATAAACTGAAAATCATCAAAAACATACTCAAAACTTCAACCGATTTTTTTCAAATTTTTGCAAAATGCTTCTAAACATATTATTCTAGGATATCATAGAATATGAATTTGCTGCGATTTCATCTTCTATACTTTTCTGACCAAAATAAAGTGCCAAAGGTCTGGCCAGACCTTTGTGCCGACAGAAGGGTTAATTTATGAATTGTGAAATAATGGATTTTATTTATTTTAATTAACCTTAAAGCGGGCGCGCGGGCGGTAATTTACCGTCCTGATCATATAAACACGCATAGCTTTTCTCCCGTTGGCCGGATCGAGGTGGGAGAAGTATGTATTCTTAAGTCATAATGTTATACATACGATACAATAAAATGTTGGGTAAATTTTACCTTTCATAGCTTCCCAGCGGTCATCAAACGTTCGGATATGGTATATTTTGGTATATAGTTGTGTTCAAAATGTGTGGGCTCTGTGTAATATCACTGAAGTGACGTGCTTCGCTAAAACTGCAGAACTTGTTTTATTGTTCACCAGATAATAGTTTTTATGATAATAACTTATTTGGGACATGCTCTTCTTTCAATTTAACATAATTTTGAGAATGGAAGTTGTACTGTTGAGCGCAAATGGAGGGGAAAAGACGAGGGCGGTAAATTACCGCCGCGCGCCCGCTTATGTCACAAAATGGTGCGCGCCCGCTTGAAGGTTAAGGGGGAGATGTAGCATATAGATGGCGCATATTATATTAATGTATTACACATATTGTAAATCTAGTACAACTAACTTACATGACGTCTAATAAAGATCACTTGTCACCCAGCCGTTGTCCATATAACTTGTTTAATACCACAGGCTGATTCCTATATACAGTCACTCCTCGACTTGCGTAAGCATTTCGGTCCAAAAGTCAATACGTAAGTCGGAATTTTACGTAACTCGAAATGTTCTCAACGCATATCAATTTTATTCAAAATGCACAAAAAGTTAACAAATGTGTGAATTTTAGACTTAAATTAACATGTGCAAGGAATGTGTTAAATCTCCTATTTAATTTTGAAAAATACCTGAGATTTTCCCTATACATAAATTTTTTTTTAGTGGATCATTCATGGGTTGTGGCTTTTACGTAACTGCGAAATTACGTAAGTCCGCCTTACGTATGTCGAGAAGTGACTGTATTCTTCAGTTGTGGCATAACTGTGGACCCTTAGCTATGCAGGAGGAGCTTCATATGGTGAACGACTTCGGCCAATTCCTATGTCTCTATACCGGGCGTTACTTTCCTGCATTATCCGAGTAGTGCAGCGCCTGAGTGCTGTATTAACATGTGCAGCGTCTCAGTTTACTTATCGTGATAGGTGACAGAAAACGTTTAATTAATTAACCCATTAGTGCATGAAGCTCCCTAACAACATTTTTTGACTTTCGTCAATTATTATGAATTGGAGTAGCAACGAGGAAGTACTTTTTGACAGATTTTTTCGAATAAAATAAGTAATAGGAGATTTACAAGCCATCCCCTGTAAGGGACACTATGCACAGCGGTCAGTTGACGAATGAAAAAATCGACACGATAATAACTTGTATTGTATCCGTCGAAAATACCCACACCGGATAAATGAAGTAATTTGACGGATATGGAATAGAAATCAATGTAGCATGTAAAATTTTTACAAATTATCAAATTACTCGGTTTGAATCCTTTATTTCTTTAGTGAGCAGATCGATGACCTTATCCACCTCAACTCCAAAAATTTTGGAAACGACATCCGCATATTTTCCCATATATATGAAATAAATATGTACATAATGTCTTCCGCTTGAATATAGTGCCCAAAACAAAATCTAATTAGCTCTCCACGGATAAATTTATTGTTACCTGGCTGCTTTTACGGTAATATGGAATCACCACATAGTTTTAAGTGTATTCCGCGGGCTCGGTTGCCCGTTGGACTCTCAGGCCCGGTTGAAACGCAGCTTTTCCGCTTTATGGCGGTTCACAACAGGTATTAATACCCAAGGGATGACTCCAAGCAGCTGGGAATTAGCACTTTTTCGTTTCAAGAGCTGGCCCTTTTGAGGCCCAGAGCCGGTGTGGAAGGGCAGTTAGTCATAGCCAACCTGCATCGGAAAGGGCTTTGTCTCCCTCCTCTGTGGAGCTTATGTTGATGCTGATGGTGAAACCACTCACAAAATTTCTCTATCCCATGACATAGATACAGACCCCACTGAGGGGTCTTTGATCAATACAAACGTTTATTTGGTAATTTCGAAAGCAATCGCTAGATTGTCTAGACTGAAAATGCAGTAAAAGTCCCCTTTTTAGATCCCTTTTTTCATTGCCATCAATAGGGGATAGCAGAAATTTTGATGTCTTCAAAAACACGACCCACCGTTTCTAATTTCTCTTAAATTTCCGCAGCTGTAAAAAATAAATAACAGGCGCGACAATCCAGCATTGGACTAAGGCCGCAGGATGTGTTAGTGACATCCTATTTCCAAGATCTTATCTGCTTTTGTTGAGGTAATGAGATCAGCATCACGCTCAGCAGTGTTATTTATCCCCATAAATGGGTTCTCGTTTAACATCTGAGTGAGACTCATAGTCCGTCACAAGCTCGTGAGTTCGAAAAACACCATGAAACACGGTGAGATTCGAACTCATGACCCTGTGCACCGAAGGTGCGCGCACTAACCGCTAGACCAGCCAGACTACTGTAAGTCTATAAAAATATTTCACCAACTGACCTACGTGCACAACGTCCCTTAGATAGATAGATAGATAGATAGATAAGCGTTTTATTTGTAAATCTTAGTTTTTCTATACAATGATAACAATTCAAAAATTCAATTCATTAATACAATTTCCGTCATGTAAAATTTATTAAAAACAGTAAGGGCATGGCATAGCCGTCAGCTCGATTAAGTTGACTTTTTCATTATAATTCTTTTTACTTTACATTTAACTTATGTATTTTATAAATGTTCTTTTATTCCCGTTTTATATGTAAACACATCATTTAGCTTTGCATCAAAATTATTTTTGTTTTTATTAACTGCATTTGATATTAAACAATATTGCTCTTTTACTTTCGCAGGTTACCAGCTTTAGTTTCTCGTGTTTATTTATTTGTGGTTGGATAAGTATACTGGGCGATGAACTTCACACAACTCCAGATTCTGCATGTTCATCTACCCAGCACACTCCACCACAAGATTTAAATTAAAAATTTTCGCTATGTACCCGCTGTCGATAACGTAATGCGATTTTGCAGAATTCGTACAAACCATTCCAGTCTAGTCCATTTAGTAATGCCTTCACTTCCATGCTATTTAGGTTATACTTTCCAAAAAGAGACCTCCTTTTCTCCTTTAACCCTGACAACCGACCTACACGCTTCCGAGGCGTATTCCCGTCATCTTTCCCCCATTCCGCAGCTCTGGTTCAACTGACATGCTTGCACCCCCAGGTATGCTTTGGCCACTTAGTCTGCTTGCTGCATCCGTCCAGGTAAGATCTACGTCCCTGTATGCAGTGAGCTATAACTTGTTTTTTAAAAGCCACCACGCCTCTGAAACGTGTCAGTCGGTTCTGATGTAAATTATTTGTTGCTTTTTGTACGCAGCACAGACGTATGGATCGGTTCAATGTATGAAATTTCTATTTGCATTATAAATATTCCAAATGATATAATCAGTGGCGCAACCATGGGAGGGGCTAAGGGGGCTAAACCCCCTCCCAGACCCAGATATATGGAAGGAAAAAAATGCAAACCGAAATATGAAGCAATGCATTTCGGTGCATATTTGATAAAAATATGAATTGTTCTTAGAGTGAAGGTTATTCATCAGCTTCAATGGTCTGTACAATATGAAACATCCTTACCAGAATTTTCGAAATATTTTTGCGCAAAAAAAGAAGACAAAGGCGGATATTTGATAAGTGATTTTTGCAAAAAGAAATGTCTTAGAAATACATATTACATAGATAAATGCTCCATAAAAAATCCGCCTGCTTCGATAATAATACAAATATTTTACAGCTGACATTTCGACTAAAAATGTGAATTTCTCATTGTAATTGAAATTGTAGAAGAATGTTAAATTATAAAGGAGCCGATAAAACATATTTCTGCATTTCGTAAAAATATTTTGAGCATAGTTGTTGACAGTGGCGTATTTACAGGGGAGGCACAGGGGGCACGTGCCCCCCCTGTGAGCACATCAAACTTTTTTCACACCATACTAAAAATTGCAGTACCAAATGTTCCCTTTTTATTTTAAGCGTTTGTATTATTAAACTTTGTAAATCTTTTGCGAAACATTATCATCACATCATCTTCTCAATTCGCCAGATCTCCTCGTTGATGAACCTTTTCCATTTTTCGAACGGGTTGAGTTTATTTTCATAGACGCGTGGTTTCAAGAACAAAAACTCTCAGAAAATAACTACAAGCTGTGATTATGTCGAGGCAACGAGGTGGTCATGAAACGTTGCCCAATCTCGACATGAATCTGTTCGGAAACAAGGACTGCTTCTGCTATTGAAAGTCTCGTTATGTGGGAAGTGACCCCATCTTATGTTGATATAAGTTGAGGAGATGTTGTTGCGGTATCGATGTCTTGGAAGCCGTTGAATTGATAAATATTTAAAACAATCGGTCTGATTTTTCGATCGGGCTTGTGTATTTTAATTGGCCGTAAATTCGTGTTGGGCTGCTGTAAAGGTCCTTAAACCAGATGCTTATCTTTCTGTTAAAATGCTAAAAATTGAAGTGTTTTGGTGGGAAAGCTTTTTTAGCATACATTTTCGAGTTCCTACGGTTCGGTTTCTGTGGTGCCCTGCCTGGGGTACTTTCTTCAATGCTTCAATTTTCACGAAGTAAACATCATCGTAGCCATTCCTTCTCATTTCTATTTCGCAATTGATTTGATAAAGCATGTTGCTTCAGCTTACCATCTAGGACTCGTTTTAAAATGTATTGCAGATACAATAGATTTGAAGCTAGTGTAGTACATATGGAAATCACAAACAATCATACCTTCCTGCTTACTTTTGTTGCTTCATTTAAATTAATCGATTGATCACTTCCCGGCTCTATGCCATGGATAGTTCCTACACGGCTGAAAATTTTGGTGCAATTTTTAATCCTAATTTTGCATTCAAATTCGCTTAAACTTGCGATGGAATTCAAGACCACAATGTCAGCCAAAATGTGTTGTATCTGCTTTTCATCTGTGTTTCTTTCAAAAGTAAGCAGAACCACTTTTTGGCGGAATTTGGCCGAAATTTGGCAGAATTTCGGACGATGTATGAAATTTCTCTTCCAAAGAAAAGTGTTCCGTCTGGAATCCGTTTTGTCATACGGAAAGAGTCTCTTTGGTCATTACATTAATTCCATAGCCAATTAAGTACATATTCGTAAAATTCCTTTTTGGCTTCAGGCTCCTTCGAACTACACTACGCAAACTTTTTTTAGGCCCTCCGTATTATGGTTCAGGGAAAGCCAAAAGCAGTTAATGAGTGTTATTCTAAGATCTGTCATGAAAACTAAACTTTTAGTGTAATAAACCTGAAATGCAAAGGACTCTCAGGCCCGTATTTATAAACATACCTTAACTCAAGGAGACCTTTAGTCAAGGATGCCGAAATTAAAATAAATGCCATTTTAGATACTTTTTCATAGAAATCACTTATATTCACGAGAGATTCAGGAGACCTTGAAACCTCACTTGAAGTCAAGGTAGCTACCCACCTAACTTGAAATATTATATTTCAAGTCTATTGAAAACTTAAGGTCTCCTTGAGTTCGCCTTAAATCAAGGATCAAGGATCAACGATCCCTCAGTCTTGTGAATGTTTTTCCTATGTAGCTGCTCTCGGGTATCCCCACACCAAAACTTTATGTAACAAATTAGCCCCGTACTCTGTGCCCCCCCTTTGAGAATTTTCTAAATACGCCACTGGTTGTTGAGTAAAATAAGGAAAAAATTGAACTGAACGCAGCAATTTACATTCAAAATTGGTGCTTTGCGAGATAGAGTCCTGTCAATGCTTCCACCGTCTACTCCTGGGAAAATAAGGATCTCTGAGCCATTTGATCATTAGAAAGATATTACTTACGTATAAACTTAGACCGAGATTCTGTTTGTACCTGAATTCCTATTTTTTTCATGTAGTACAGGTTATTCACAATTAATTTTCTAATTACGGCGAGACATTTGTTTCACAATACGCAGCAGCCCCCTGGAACTTACTCGTGAAACGTTGCTTTTCAGTTTTATAGAAAACAAGCGTGAATGCAATGAGAGCTTAGAACACCACCGTATAGCGTCATTACTAGAGAATAGCACCATCACTCAACCTTCTGGAGGCAAATCCAAATGTGTTCTATATATACAGCTATATAAAATATTTTTCTGTAATTAAGGAATAATTTAGCTTGTCAAATTTTGTACTTTTAATATGTGAAAATTCCTAATTTAAAAATAAAAGTGACAATTTAATCTGAATGTTTGTTTTTAGTTATTTTTTTGATGATTATGGCACATATACGTCTCGGGGGCATATGGGTCGGTTAACAAGTCAGTTTCGACTGGGTCGGTTGTCAGGGTTAATACAGGGCAGATGCCAATAAAATGTTGTGTATCTTCGTTTGCTCGCGTTTTGCATAAATTACATAACATGCCCCTTATAAGGGACATCGCAAAACATGCTAAATTACACAAAATCTATGACACCACGACGCTTTTTCTTTGATTAGAATAATACACATATTATATATATACACATTTTAACGATTATTCAATCGAATCAGTAAACTAGCACTTCAAAATATTAGCAATTTTTAATTTTTTCTCACCAGCCTTAAATCTGTCGATTTTTCAAAATTCCGCCACTCATTCTTTTCAATAAATAAACTACACCAGGCAATAAAAATATTTGAATACGAGTTTGTTTGATAACTGAGATGTTAATAGTTGCCATTGTATACACACTTCCAGTACACAGTCAAAAAACCTGACTATATAACGGGAAAAAGTGGGTGTCCCTTTAAAGGGACACTATGCACTAATGGGATAAAGCAGCATCTTCGAGGCACGCCCATGATGGCTTTACTTAATGATTAAACCCTATCATGGTTTAGCTATGTGCCGACAACTCATCCTAAGAAAAAACTTCAAGTCAAGAAACCTGAAACAAAAGCCTCGGATTGAACAACGAACAACTGATTACTCGAGAGATTAACGACATCAAATCACAAAATATTGTGGTAAAGAGGAGGGCAACAAGGAGTTTGGAGTAGCTTTCATCGTGAGTAGGCAGCTCAAGGACCACGTTATCGGCTTCAAACTCACCAACGAGCGGCTCCCAGCTAGCCAAAAACTCTCTTAATACTTTCTTATTTGTTTCTAGAAGAAAAATGCTTGTTCTTTAAACATGTCTTAAGAATACTTAAAGAATGATAAAAGGTCAAAGCGGCACCTCTTTTTTAGTTAAACGGTTCTTTATTCTTGCTTAAAGCATGTTATAAGAAACCGTAGAAGGTTTAAAGAAATACGTATAAATGACACCAGTGATGTTCCTGTTGAGTTCAGAGAATCGATTATTTTTCCTATGTTCAAAAAGGGCGTCGTGAACGAACCATCGTGCTACAGAAGAATCTCATTTCTAAATGCGTCTGGAAAATTTTTTACATCTATCCTGCAGAGGAGATTAGCCGAATGGTAAAACATAACGCAACGGATAACTGAAAGTCAAGCTGGATTTCGAAAGGGTTACTCTACCCATGATCACATCTTTGTACTATACAACTGTGCATGATTGTTTTTGAGCCCCGGACGAAAATTATATATATTCTTTGTCGATTTTAAGGCTGCCTTCGATACAGTTGACCGTCTATCATTATTTTTCAAGTTATACAACAATGGCATGAGCACAAAGTTTGGAAAAGTATTGGAGAAACTCTACGAAGATACACAAGCGATGGTGTGGAATGGAACACACCTTTCAAAAGCATGTACAACGACGGTAGGCGTCCGCCAAGGATGCAAACTTAGTCCGGATATTTTTGCTATTTTTGTAAATGATATCTTAGACGATATGCCAAGAGGTGCAGAAGCTTTTGGGACGATGGTAAAAGGCCTGATATATGCGGATGTTATGGTCTTCTTTGCGGAGTCACCCAACGAGCTCCAGGAAATGATCGACCATCTGGAGGAGTAGGTACTGCACAACTTGAAAACTCCAAGTAAACCTCGACAAATAAAAAATCATGGACATGGTCTTCTTTGCGGAGTCACCCAACGAGCTCCAGGAAATGATCGACCATCTGGAGGAGTAGGTACTGCACAACTTGGAAGCTCCAAGTAAACCTCGACAAATAAAAAATCATGATTTTTAAGAAGCGTTTCCGGTTAGCTCGTGAAGACAAGTGGTCATATGCAGAAAATCAAATAGAAGTTGTCACGGTGTACAAGTACCTCGGTACCTCGGCATTTGGTTTACAAGCAATTTGTCAATGTAGCGGCATCTTACAGGAAAGTTAAAAGAAGCCAAATGGGCCATGAATTCAGTATGGAAAAATTGCTTTAACAACGCTGATATATCCCAATCGTCAGATCGATTATGCTATACGGGACACAAGTGTGGGGTGGAAAAAGTTACGACGAGGTCGAGCGCATACAGAGATACTATTTAAAGCGCGTTTTTATCTTCCAATGACGACCCCAAACGGGTCTGACACCAGTATTGATGGAAACACTTAAACCACACATAAGCTATTTAATGAAAGTTGCAGCTATGAGCGACGATAGGCTTCCTAGGAGAGTGCTTTTATATTCTGTTGAGACAGAAACTATTTGCTACGGAGATCTCATGGCACTAGCAGAAAAGAACCGAACGCAATTCGGTTGGAATGGGACCGCAGATACAAATTGCTCAGTGACGTAAGACACGCATCGACCGAAGCTGCTGCAGAAAGGGCACGCACAACACAACATCGAGAAATCTATGTGCAACTCCATCACAGTCTTGAAGCGAATACATATTTCCGAAATGACTTTCCGGCAGATAAAATCTCATTAATATTCAAAGCCAGAGGGGAATTGCTTCCCCTTAATTATATACCTCATAGAGAAAACCTACCCTTACTATGCAGTATCTGCAATCTAAGGACAAGAGAAGATACCTAACACTTAATTGGTATATGCCCAATTTTTAAAGAAATCAGAAGGCTTTGTTTTGGAAAGGACACGCTAACAGATGTGGAACTGAATGCGCAGCTAAATGGAAGCGACTGGAATAGTTTATACCTACAGGTTGTCCCGCGACTCTTGGTACATACGATAATAGGTGATAGTACAGCTCATTTGGGTACAATTAATGTTCTACATGACCCCTCTATCTTTAACCGTTATAAAGTTATAGCATTTTTTGTTAATAGTATCAGAAACCTTGACCTCAGAGCAAAATCACTATGTGTCACACTCCCAAATATTTGATCCGAGATTTGACTTTAATTTCTGAAACTCCACAAAATTCTACATAAAATAACTGTTTTGCCAATTAAATAATTTAAAACCCAACCCAGATACAACCATTCAAACTTTTAAGAAATTCGAAAATTGATTTTTCATTGAAAATTTAAATTGTAAAATCGTAACGGTACTTTAAACTGACAAATGTGCAAAGTTGATAAAAGTTGCCTCATAATGTTATCTTTCGAACGTCATATAATAATTAGGGTTTTAGGATTTGAAAAATTGAATATCTTACGTGTTAAAGAGAAAAAAACGTGGTTCCAAGAGAAACCCAAAGTAAACGTTTCCACAATTTTTATACGAGTTTTATTTAGTAAACAAGATTTTTTTTAGTAAAAAACAAAAAAAAAACACGATATCGACGTTAATTTCGGGCACGGCCGAAATTTTGATACCCTTCACTCTTCTCATGCTAATATTTATTTTCCGGTGTACTTATGACTTATGTTTAATCCCCCCCCATTCTTTCACTTCCGTTTTCACATAGTTTCGTTACCTCGATAAAACATATTTGCGTGAGGTTTGGTTAGAATAACTGCACAAACGGAAAAAAACAAACTTTTTTTGGTGGGAAGGGAAAATGCAATAATGCACAAAAGAATTGAAATACACTCAGTTTTACACAAATGTAGGTGTAATTTTTTACACCAAAATCGTAATAATTCATGAAAATATGTAGGTATACACTGAAAATGTAAAGTTACACAGAAATAAAGTAATGACAAATCTTCACACCAAATGTGGTGTAAAAGTTTTCGATGTAAAACTCAACCTTGTTTTTACAGTGTACATATGTATGAATAAAAACTGAGTTCCAATAAAACATCTATCTATCTATCTATCTATCTATCTATCTATCTATCTATCTATAAGAAATATATACGAATGCTATAAGATTTCTTAGTGACTTTATTAAAGAAAGATATAAGAAACATATAAAGCATTAATAAGTAAGATTTAAGAAATTCATAAGAAGTAAAGTAAAGTAAAAGATAAAATACTATTACTTTTGCCAATTTTCTCCTTTATTTGGCTTGATATGGTGTTTTTTCTGGAAAGACATTCATCTGTAATTATATGAGAATAGTCAGAAATTATTCAGATAAAGAAATACATTTTTGCACATACCGGGAATCGAACTCACGACCTCTCGTTCCGTAATCCACTGTCCTTGCCTCTGCTCCACACCTATTGACGAAGAATTCGCTGAGAGACTTGCAAAATTTCGGATTATTGTGAAATGCATTGTGATAAACGAGATTTTGCGGTTAGTCACAAGCATCACTCTTCATTATTAGGAAACGTCCTGTCCTGAACTCGGTGAATGAAACGCAGTTTTTAATTTAAATTAGTTATTAGGTGCGTTTTATTGAATTGAGTACAGGACGCAGCTTCCATAACTATTTTACAGATCTCGTTCTATACGGGATGTCCGGAAACTATCGCGTAAATGCACCCAAATATGATCCATCGTAATATTTCTAGCAAAAAGGAGTATAAAAAAATCCCGAATTATTAACTCTTCAGCTACCACAGACATTTAAAGATTTTTCAAAAATGTAATACTCCTACAATTTTCTTTCGGTCGTGGCTAACAAGTTTCCCTAAGAATAAACCAAATAAAAATCGGATAAGCAGTTTAAGCTGTGTAAAAAAAGCTTCAAAGACAAAATTTTGTAGTCTAAGTTCATATACATTTTTTTTCTGACGGAGGTCTTAGTGGTAAAATCTAAGCTAATATTTCGGTGCGCTTATGCGATAGTTCAGTTTCCGGACACCCTATCTAGAACAACTCAATTTTATGTTCAAATTTGTACGAAATGGGTGCTATCCTGTTCTGTACTTGATCGAATAAAACGCACCTATTAAGTCATATTCTATAATACTTGAGTAGATATACATAAGTTGAATTCATGAATTCCCCGAAAATAATAAATATTTACTAAGAACAATAAAGTTTTGTTGTATTTTTGTAATGGAGCGGAGCGGAAAATTTTTAGTCGGAGCGGAGCGGTTTCAAACTGGTCGCGGTCGGAGCGGGAGCGGAGCGGAGTGAAAAAAATTGTCGCTCCAAATCCCTGATTTCGCCCCACTGTGCGCCGACGACATCAACTCGAAGATTGGGTGATGCAGAAAGCGTTCTGCATAACCTCAATAACCGCAGAGGAAGTTGGACTATACAGGGTGTCCCGTTCATGGTGGAGAATCTTTTAATGGTAGATAGTGTGGCTCATTTGGGGAAAATTATTGTTCTACGAGACACCTCTATTTTGAACCGTTACAATGTAAAAGCACTTTTTGTAAATTGTGTCAAAATACCTGACTTGCCGAACTAAATCAATATTTGCCAAACCACCAAACATGCCATCCGAGATATGACTTCACTTTCCGAAACTACATAAAATTTCCTATAAAACGACACCTCGTCCGTTACGAAGTTGCTCGTATCTTCCGAGATACACCAGTTCAAACTTTGAAGAAATTTTAAAATCGGTTTTTCATGCAAAATTCAAATGATAAAATCATAACGGTACTTTGAACTGACAAATCTGCAAAGTTGAAAAAAGTTGCCTCATTATGTTAGCTCTCGAACGACATATAAAAATTAACCTTCCGGCGGGGGCAATACTAATCCTAACACGATCGGGCGCAATGCATCTCACAGATTAAGTGCAGAAAATGGGATGAAACTAAGTTTTTGTATATTTTAGACTCTTATTTATTGTTGTATTGTCTTTTTGAAACAGTTCTACGAAATTTTAGAAACAAAACTGGCTCACAAGCTTTTATACCCTTCACATTTTCAATTTTCTAAGAATATTCCGCTTTCAATCGCTTCAATATGTCAAAAACCTCCAACAACTCGACAACCCGCTTAAAAAATGTGAGCTTATTCTACTGAAAACACACTCTTGAACGATTTGGTGAGCCTAAAAGTCAACACAACGTTATTACGCAATGTGAAAAGTATAACAAGTGGAAATTTTCATAGAAAAGGACAAAATAACACAATCGGGCGCAATACATCTGAGAGATTATTTCATCCCCTCGCACCCCTCAGAAATATGATAGATAGAAACTGAAAACTGCTTTGGGTAGTTGATCGATAAAGATTAAGCTACTGTGAGTTTCAGATCTCTACCTTTTCATATCGCTGATTGGCGCAACAAAAACTGGTCACTTAATCTGTCAGATGCATTGCGCCCGCCCGAAGGTTAAGGGCTCACGATTTGAAAATTTGCGAATTTAACGTTTCAAAGGTAAAAAAATGTGGTTTTCGTGTAATGCAAATCATCTGATAGGATGAAGATAAATTTGTACGATCAACACAGTTCATTTTGTTGGGCGAAAAAACTTTACATTGAAACCACATTTTTTCAAAGGCCGGTGCCGTCAATTTGACGGCTAGCCGTTTGTCGGCTTGCGAAAGTGTAAAAATGCAAAATGAAATATTAAATCTGAGTTGAAATTTATTCTCAATTTATTTTTAATTTATTCCAATTTACATTGATTACAAATTATATATTTTGTAACATACAGACTACATTTTCCGTAAACAGGTCTTTTACAATATGTGCAAATCACACATACGATTCTTCTTGCAATTAGTCTGTACTCAACATTGTTTTTTTCTGTGATTCTTTTCGGCTGGTGTTGTGAAAATGTCTATTTTTTGTCTGGTGGACGATTCCCCCTCTTCCGTAGGTATTCTTCGGAAATTTAGCGTATTCTTCACGTAGTTCAATTACTTTGCCGTCAAAATGACGGCTTGGCCCTTATAGGTAGAACAGGTCAAATCTCCAATATAATAATATTATTTCGAAATTTGAATTCACATATACACTAAGATGCTCATTTTAGGAAAAGTCAATGAAAATCACAACTCAAAAGTAGATAGATTCGAAAATAATGCGCTATCAAAATCCCAAAACCGTCAAATTGACGGCTTTGGCTGTTCTAGTGTTAAGAGAGGGATACAACTAGCAAATAAGACCTATTTCTCGCTCCTCCCTATAATTAATTCGAAATTTGCGCAAAGGAACACGAAGTTCCGCGTGTACAAAACGATCATTCGACCCGTGCTATGTTATGGCTGCGAAACATGTATTCTCGTCTAAGCCTCCGAAATTTTCCTATAGACCGGTTCGAACGAAAGGTCCTTCGTCGAATTTTCGGGGCCGTTCGCGAGCGAGATCAATGACGTATCCGGTACAACCATTGTATTAATTGTACGATGAGCTAGAAGTGTTGAAAAACGTGAAGTTTTCGGGCATACTCTTCTTTCGATTTACCATAATTGAACAAATGTACATTGTACTATTCTGCGAAAATGGCGGGGGGGGGGGGGAGACGAGGGCGGTAAATTACCACCGCGCGCCCGGTTATGTTACAAAATAAGGCGCGCACGGATAAAGGTTTAATGAACTAGGGACACGCGACCCGAATACATACTTATGATTTAATGGTAAACTTGGCTTATCAATTCGACTTAAATAAACACTCGTCAAAATAAAATTCTCTGAATGTACAGTCTTAGCGTAGAAGAAGCTGGCCAGAGAGTGACAAACAATTAAAGCATTTGTTTTGACGTCAGAAGTGTCACAGTCCACTTGTACAATCCACAGGACACACTGAGCGGATTCAGCGAACGAAATTCAATAGCCTCGCCTCGCCCTTGACTCTTGCCACGGGCTTGCTTGATTCGGCACTGCTGCAACTACAAATTATTCTCTCGTTACAAGGTATAGAGGAATTCACGATTATTTTTTAAATATGTACATTAATTGTAATGGTTGAGCCCTGGTACCTCCCTTAGAACCGCATCCATCTAAGAAGATTTAAGTATATGATTTTGGTGACCTAAGGAGCTACTAATTAGTTACAAATTACACTCGCGTTATAGAGATATTCCAGAAACCTGACATTTTGCCTTTATATTTTTTATAAAGGCTTTATATAAATTACAAATTGGACAACTACAACTTTTCAGTAGGTATACGTTACCGTTATAATGATATGCTGGAAATAGAATGGACGTTATGCTAGCAGCAAAGGCTAGAAATAGGTTATTAGAAAAACAGTTTTGAACGGCAACTGAAGGAGGCCATCCACGAATATGTAGGTCGAATATGAAGTGGATCTGCTGGGAAAAGCGAGGAATAGGCTACCAGTTTGCACTATAGGTTAAGTGATGAAACAAAAACTAGCACTGACACGACTCATCGCGAGCGATGCTAACCTGGAGCTTACTAAGGGGCAGCTCAAATGCCTCAACAACATCACTGTCACGAACATGTCCTCTGACCACTTTCCAAAGGAGACTTCATACGGCCGTTTTCAGGCTGAACCATGGGGCAGAGAAGAGTGGCACTCTAATTTCACTAGGCTGCACCCACAGATTTACTGACGGTTCTAAAACGAGCGAAGGTTCAGGAGCAGTTGTCGTTTGGTTAGCACACAGGATATCTATACCTATGGACCATCACATTACTGTGCGAAGTGCAAAAGCAACCACAATAGCAACCTGCACGCAATCGCAACCTGAGCCGATCCCTGTTTACGTGCTTACTATGTAAATAAACGAATCTTCCCAGACAGCCAAGTGGCTATTAAGTCACTCACCAAGTACACTGTCACGTCAAGACTTGATCCATGTTGCCTGAATGCGTTGAACAAACTAGGCGTAAATAACAGACTAACACTCTTCTGGGTCCCAGGTCATATGGGCATCACAGGGAACGAACAAGCGGATGAGCCGCAGCATCCTACTTCTGCGGACCAGAACCCTTTTGTAGCATATCTGTGTGTAGTAACAGTATAGTAACACATTTGAATGAAGCTCCTCCTAAGCAGCCCTATGACGTGTTCGGATTCCATATGTTCCTGGATTCTTTGATGCTAACCCAGGGACACACTTGGATGAATTTTGGTTAAGATTCAAAATGAAAAAACGATTTTTCTTTCAAGAACCTAATATTTCGGGATTGATTGGAATTACAGTCCTATGACGTAATGTTCCAGTTCCATCCGTTCCTAGATATATTTTGACGCTTTGCTAGGAACACATTTGGGTGAATATTGGTTCAGATTGGTTCACAAAGAAAAAGTGTTTCTTAGAAGAACCTAATTTGTTGTATAGTTGGTTTGTATGACAGCCCTATGATGTAGTGTTACGATTTCATCCGTTCCTACATATGTTTTGAGGCTTTACTAGGAACACGGGTTGGTAAAAGTGGCGGCCTAGGCAGAGGCTAGCCAAAGCCCAATTAGCGCATAAAGCGCCATTTTGAAACCACAAATTCCGTGAAGTTTAACTAGTGTATATGATGAAGGCTAGGTAATGAATTTATGAGTGGGGAGGTGTCTTGAACCAGCCAGTGTTATTTAGGAAATACAGCAGCCCCCCTAATTTCACATTAGCTGCATCCTCCCAGAAAAGCCCTACCGAGCGTCCTATACCGGGTTCTGGCAAGTCCCAGGCATTCACACAGAAAGTGAATCAGGGTTTCCCCCTCATTTACATTACCGCAGCTGCGGCAATGCGCGTTGTAGGGGATGCCCAGCCTGGCAGCGTGTAGCCCTCTTGGCCAGTGCCCCGTGATAACAGCAGTAAGCTTGACAATATCTCTACGCGGTTTTGTCAGAATCTCAGACGTTCTTTTCCAGTCGTAGGTGGGCCACATCTTTCTTGATATAACGCAAGTCCTCAGATTTCGCCAGTTGGAATTAGCAGCCCTTATATATAGTAGGTGGATATCTTACTCTTGACAGCTGCCATCGGGACGCAAACACGCTCCGCATGAGAGCTATCAAGAGTGGCACTCATTTTGGCTAGGTCGTCAGCCATCTTGTTACCCTCTATGTTCCTGTGTCCGGGTACCCAGAGTAGGGTGATTCTTTGTCGTGTGACAAGGCTGGTCAATGCTTCCTCACATACTTCAACAACCTTGGAGGTCGTCTTCACCGATTGTAAAGCCATGATAGCCGCCTGACCATCTGAGCAGATAGCGATATTCTGGTTGTTTTGTATGTCCCTGAGTCCCAAAGCTTAGTTTGGGCACTTTGAGATCCATTACAGCGTTGCGCACGTCTTGTGGTAGCTGGTTTAGAATATTGCTGTGGCCGTATGGCCTAGCACTCCAGCAGCTTAACGCTTTGAGTCTGACTGCACTACATGCTGCCAGTTGGTTGATAAACAGATCGATTGGTAGAAGATGCAGGATGACATTCAGTGCATCCCTCGGGCATGTTCGCATGCCCCCTGTGATGCTAAGGCAAGCCGATCTCTGCACTCTACCGAGTTTTGTTACATTGTAGCCTTTACTGAGTGCTGGCCACCAGACGAGTGACCCATATGTTAGGATGGGTCGAACCACCGCCTAATCACGGAAAGACACATTCCTGACACTATAATCGCTACATCATTCGCATATGCGACCACCTTAATCATCTCCCTGTCAAGTCTGGCTAGGATTTTGTTAGTAACTACTAGCCACAGTAGTGGAGAGATGACACCACCCTGAGGTGTTCCTCTACACACGAATCTAGTCAGATGACTGCTTCCTAAGTCCCCATGGATTACTCTGGTCGTTAGTAGTGTTACTATCCACGACCCAAGCCGTGGCTCAACTCCTAAGTCTGATAGGGTGTAGAATGAATAGATTCAATGCGAACATTATTGAATGCACCCTCTATGTCTAAGAAAGCGGATAACGTGTATTGTTTGTACTCAAGGCTGTGTTCGATGATACGGACCACTTCGTGGAGAGCCGTTTCTGTGGACTTTCCCTTCACGTATGCGTGCTGGGACTTCCAAAGTGCTGAGCTCTCAAGACTTTGTCGGATGTGCAAGTTAAGTCTATTAAGCGCTCTAAAGTTTTGAGTACGAAGGAGGATAAACTAATCGGCCTGAAATCCTACTAGGAACACATTTGGGAGAAGTTTGGTTAAGGTTGGTTTCTAAAGAAAAACGTTTTTCTTTAACGAACCTAATTTTCAGAGGTGGGTTTCTATGGCAGCCCCATGACCCCATGGTCCGATTCTATTCGTTCCGACATATACATATATGTAGGAATTAGGAAATCATGAATTATGTAAATGAATTATTAAAACAATGAATAACTTCTAGGGTTAAAGGAACATCTAGTACCTACATAATATTACACGACATATAACATATTGTAATAGCATAAGCTTAGAATTAAAACGAAACATCTAGTACGTAAGATTATTATGAAATGTCAAATAAAGAGACGGCGGAAGTCAGTCGTTGGAGAGACACAGAACAGTGACTAGCGTTTTGCTTAAAGGACTTAGAAAGTTGCAGCACGATCGACGGTACAACGGGCAGATTTCCCTAGCTTGGCTGGCGGTAAACTGTTCACCGCCACTCTTCAACCCACATGGGGGCTCAACCGTAAGCTTAATCAATTAAGTAATCAGTAAATCGATTTTGGGAACAACGACGAGACGATTGACGCGATTTCATCAACTACGACAAAAGCACATAAATTGGGAACGTGGACGACGGCGAGGTGAGATATCATAACGAACAACCACGCTTAACGAGTTATTCTGTGCGTTTAGTGATAAATCGGTCATCGGTCAAGAAAGATGAGTGTGATAAATTCGGAAAATTCATCTTCTGAAGACGAGGCGCCATGCACGTGGGACGTGGGCGCCATGAGAAAAAAAAAAACAGTTTGAGCGTGTGCTGGATGCTGGTGCGCATAGAAGGCAAGAAGAAACCCCACAACGAATTACTTCAAGAACGTTTTCTACAGTTACGGAAAGTGGCAAAAGACGAAAAATCGGACGACGACGCTGACGGTGCAAATAAACGTTTCGAAAGTGTACCATCAAAAGTGACGACGAGCGGATTCATCGAGTTTTGCGACGTGGAGCAACAACTGGTAAAATTCGATGGAACAGACACCATCGCAATGCGAAAATGGCTCGAAGATTTCGAAGAGTTTGCCGACGGCTTGGTGCGAGACCAAAAAGCTTATATACGCAAAAAGGATGCTGATCGGAACGGCTTCTTTGTTCATGCAATCCCAAAATCGTTCAAGAAGCTGCTCGTCGAAGAATTCAAGTGCGAAATTGACACATCTGAAGTACACGACTCCCTAAGCACAAAACGTAATTTACAATATCAATCATTTATGGAATATATTTATGAAATGAAAACAATCGGAAATAAGATAAATTTAGACGTAAGAAATCTAATAAAATATATAGTAAAGGGCATTGAAGATAATTCACCCGATAAATTAACATTAGAAGGCATAGGCTATTTTACGGAGTTAAAAGAAAAAATTAAAATTTACGAAAACATTAAAAACAACAAAAGTAGAAAGTACGAAAAAAATATCAAAAGAAATGCTTTAACTGTGGAAAAAATAATCATGTGTGAAAAGATTGTCCCGATAACAAAAAAGGTCCGAAATGCAATTTGTTTGGGCATAAAAGTAAAGATTGTACAAATAAGTAAATCATAAAAGAAATTAATTAATTATGTTAACTACAATCATATGTTTAAGAGAATATTAGTTAATAACGTTGAAGTAACTGCACTTACGGACACCGGCACTCAATTGTCTATTATCAAACAAAGTGTACTTGAGAAATGGGATTACGATAAGTTTGATAAGCAGGCAATTATTGAATTAAAAGGAGTAGGTTTAGGCAATACAACATTATCTAAAGGCAGGATCGTAGCGCAGGTTAAAATTGAAGAGATTGAATTCAACAATACATATGTTTTTCTATGTAGTGGATAATGACGCAATGCAAACTGAGGCTGTAGGCTGCAGGAATGGACTTATTGGTTCAAGCGAATATATCGCTAAACGCAGGAAAGTTTATCATTCAGGCCGTAAATAAAGGAAATAGTGTTTTTTATGAAGAAAAAAATGAGATTTCGGAAAATAATTTAGATGAAACTGTTAGAAACAATAATAAGGGGGTGATTTCTGAAAATAATAGTCTAGCCACAGGTAATTATATTTTTAATCTATCAGCCATAATAGATGATGAAAACATAAGTAATACATCCTTGCCGAAGAATGGGTATGGCAATAAGATAAAAAATTAATTCAAAACTATACTCTAAGAATTATAAAAGATACACCCATTCAAATAGAAATAATTACGTATCGATGAGCAGATCGACAAACTTCAGGATAGCAAATACCATACAACTATCGATCTTAAGAATGCTATTCATCACGTAACAGTGAGTGAAGCTAGTAGGCGGTACACTTCAGTTTTAAGTTGAAAGACTTGTATTTCCTTATTGTCGATGAAGATGATTTATTTTCCAAATACGTATTTCGGCAGCTATTTGCTACCATCTTCAGTGGATTAATGCTTAAGTCTACAATGTTCCATATATTTATATTATCCTAATATTCGACAATATGCTTCGAAGAGGGGCATAAAATGACGAAATTCGAAATAATCAGGGAAGTCAAGGCACATAAACTAGACGCTTACGAGAGCTATTACATAGGCAAGGAAAACCCAGAGACGAGGCTGAACACCGACCTAGGAAACGGACACACTGAGCTATTCCGGCTGATACCTGGAGCAGGTAGTTTGTAATTAGCTTAAAAGGCAAAAGGTAATTAGTAATAAGAATATTGTATAAGTTAGGATAATATAAATATATGGAACATTGTAGACTTAAGCATTAATCCACTGAAGATGGCAGCAAATAGCTGCCGAAATACGTATTTGGAAAATAAATCATCTTCATCGACAATAAGAAAATACAAGTCTTTCAACTTAAAACTGAACTTGGTCGATGCAAAGGAGCCGACAACACAAGGAAACATTAAGATGGTACACTTCATTTGCTACAACTTCTGGAAGCTACGAAGTTGCCGAAGAAAATGACTTAGAAATTAATTGGAACAAATGCCAATTTTTTCAAACAAAGATTGAATGTTTAGGATATATAGTAGAAAACGGTAAAATTATGCCCTCAGCACAAAAATTTAAGGCATTGCAAAACTATCCAGAACCGACAAATTATGAGAAATTGCAATCTTTTTAGGATTAGTAGGATACTTTCGTAAATTTATTAAGAGTTTTGCAACAATCGCTAAACCATTTTATGATTTACTGAAAAAAGACACTAAATTTGAATTTGGATTATTACAAAGAAAGGCACTTCAATTTTTAAAAGATGCATTATGTGCAGAACCAGTATTGCACATTTATAAACACGGAAGACCCACTGAATTACATACAGATGCATCGAAGTATGGTTACGGTGCAACTTTGTTTCAAAAAGCGGGTGATGATGAAAAATTGCATCCGATTTCCTTTTGTAGTCGAAAAACTTCAAAGGCGGAAGAAAAATTTTCGAGTTATGAATTAGAGATCCTTTCAGTTGTCAATGCCGTATTGCATTATAGGGCATACTTAACCCATCTGTCGGCACGAAGGTCTGGCCAGACCTCTGGCACTATATTTTGGTCAAAAAAGTATAGAAGATGAAGTCGCAGCGACTTCATACTTCATGGTATCCTAAAACAATATGTTTAGAAGCATTCTTCAAAAATTCGAAAAAACCGTTTTAAGTTTTGAGCATGTTGTTGACGAATTTCAATTTATAGTGCTTTTTGATACCCAATAGGTCTGGCCAGACTTATAGTTTTTCACCCCATTTTTTTCTGTAGGTAAAAAGAGCAAATATGAAATTCTTTTTAAATTCTCTTAGTTTTAATGTAATGTTGTCATTAAAACTCAGTTCAAACCATAAAAAGCCGTGAAGTTCCGGAAATAGGTATACCTAATTTTATTATGTTTTGTAACATCACCTATTCAACTGAGATTTGATTCTAGGATATTCAAACCAGTTTTATTTCCTTTGTAATAGTAAGGACTTAGTATGAGTGACTTGAGAACGTCCGTGTAAATAGATTTCATCAAAAAATTTATGGAAAATTGAGAATGAAATTATTTTTGCGCTTGAAAATCCCCCATTTTTTCCCCCTATTTCGCTAAATACGCATACTATATCGGCGTAAAATCTACTAACAAAGCACCAAATATTTCCCCATAGATATTGGAATTGGAAAATGCGATCAAACTTTCTACTAGATATACGCCATGAAAATAGAAAAACAAAATAAGAAGAAAATAGGAGAAAAACATGTTTGTGCAATACCACCTTAAAATATGCCTACTTGAAAACGTTTCCAGTGTATCTGCAAAAATGATTTAAATGCTTTTATTGTTTTAAAATGCTAGTACACAACTGGTAGAATGATTCTACGGATAAAAATTCAACTTTTTCTAAAAAATAAAAAAATTTCTCAGTAGGTCCAGTCAGACCTATTGGGTATAGAATATGCATATTGAAGTAGGTGCCGAGAGAAGGGTTAATTGGACAACATTTTAAAATAGTGTCAGATTGGAAAGCTCTCACTCAGACTTTTGAAAAACGTGACTTAGTACCGAGGGTAGCAAGATGGATCATGATCCTCCAGTAATTATGATTATTCTGTGGAGCACAGGGCAGGAACTAAAATGCTACACGTTGACTCGTTCTGTAGGAACATATATCACATCACAAATGATAACCGTTTCTTAGCGCTTTTAAAGAAATCACAGGCTGAAGATGAATATATAGAAGCGATTAAAAAGATTTTAGAAATATCGCGGTACAAGGATTTCGTATTAGAAAATCAAATAGTATGTAAAAAAAATGGATTATCTCTTTTCTTAGTGCCAGAATGTATGCAGGTCAATCCGCTGAAAGAAATTCATGAACAAGGACATTTCCATAGTCAAAAAATGATAGACATAATGGAACGTAATTACTTTGTCAGAGATCTTAACCTTCCGGCGGGCGCAATACTAATCCTAACATGATCGGGCGCAATGCATCTGACAGATTAAGTGCTGAAAATAGGATGAAACTAAGTTTCTGTATATTGTTCACTCTTATTTATTGTTACATTGTCTTTTTGAAACAGTTCTACGAAATTTTAGAAACAAATACTGGCTTAAAAAGTTTGATACCCTTCACATTTTCAATTATCTAAGAATATTTCGCTTTCAATCGCTTCAATATTTAAAAAACCTCCAACAACTCGACCGGTTAAAAAATGTTAGCTTATTTTAGTAAAAACCCACTATTGAACGAGTTGGTGAACCTAAACGTCAACACAACGTTATTACGCAATGTGAAGAGTATAACAAGTGGAAATTTTCATAGGAAAAGAGCAAATAACACAATCGGGCGCAATACATCTAAGAGATTATTTCATCCCTCCCGCCCCTCAGACATATGGTAGATAGAAACTGAAAACTGCTTTGGGTAGTTGATCGATATTGTGAGTTTCAGATGTCTCCCTTTTCATATCGCTGATTGTCGCAACAAAAACTGGTCACTTAATCTGTCAGATGCATTGCGCCCGCCCGAAGGTTAAAAGCAAGGTTCAGAAATGCATTACGAATTGTATTTATTGCATACTAGCCGAGCGGAAGAAGAGCAAGGAAGGGAACTTGTTTCCAATCCCAAAAGGAGTCGTTCCTTTAGATACATGGCATGTCGACTTGCTAGGACCACTTAGTACAACAACAAAGAACTACAAGTACATCTTAACAATTGTAGACGGGTTCACAAAGTTTTCGTGGATATTTCCTACCAAAACGCAAACAACAGACGAAGTTTTAAAGAAGCTAGATATTATAACGAATATATTTGGTTACCCACATCGGATTATCGCGGATAAGGGACCGGCTTTCACAGCCAATAACTTTGCGCAGTTTTGTAAAATGGGCAGGTCGAGAGGGTCCATCAAGTCATTATACAAATATTATCAAAGATCTCATTACAAAACCCTGAGTTAAGGTATAAACATGTTAACGACGTCCAAAAGTTCATAAACAGGTGCGGCAATCCAGCATTGGACTAAGGCCGCAGGATGTGTTAGTGACATCCTATTTCCAAGATCTTATCTGCTTTTTGTTGAGGTAATGAGATCATCATCACGCTCAGCAGCATTTATCCCCATAAATGGGTACTCGTTTAACATCTGAGTGAGATCATAGTCCGTCACAAGCTTGTGAGTTCGAAAAACACCATGATCCACGGTGAGATTCGAACTCATGACCCTGTGCACCGAAGGTGCGCGCACTAACCGCTAGACCAGCCAGACAAATGACTACAAATGAATTATTAAAACAATGAATAACTTTTAGGGTTAAACAAACATCTAAGTGCCTACATAATATTGCACGGCATGTAAAATATTGTAATAGCATAAGCTTAGAATTAAAACGAAACATCTAGTAAGTACGTAAGATTATTATGTATGAAGTGTCAAATAAAGAGACGGCGGAAGTCAGTCGTTGGAGAGACACAGAACAGTGACTAGCGTTTTGCTTTCAAAGGACTTAGTAAGTTGCAGCACAATCGACGGTACAACGGGCAGATTTCCCTAGCTTGGCTGGCGTGAAACTGTTCACCGCCACTCTTCAACCCACATACATATACAGTGTACACTAAAAAGAAACTTGTATACTAAATTTCAGCCCGATAGCTCCAAAACTGAGGGACAAGTTTGTATTGAAACAGACGGACAGACAGACAGACGGACATAGCTCAATCGATTTCTCTCGTCACACTGATCAATAAATACAAATAATAATCCGATTTGCTGTAAATGATATCGGCCATGTGGCCGCCGTCACAGTTGATTACCATAAGGGCCCGTTTTACGGCATTTTCCATCACTCTTCCCAGAATATCGGGCGAAAGGTTTTCGCATTCCTGGCGAATATTCTCCTTAGGGGCTTCAAGAGTCTGAGGCTTGTTGACGTAAACCCGAAACCAGGGCCGGATTTAGCTTCTATGGTGCCCCTGGGCAGTAACGAAATTGTCGCCCTCCGCCACTAGATAAGGTTGAAAGTAGTAGTTGTCACATACAAAAAGGAAAGGTAGACAAAACATTAGCGGGCGTATGTGAAAAAATGCAAATTTCATATTTTTTACCAGTAAGCGTATTTTGTTTGCTTGAAAATTTTGTATGTTGCTTCCCTCCCCTGGGAAGCCACATAAAAAAATTTCGATCGATTGTTTTGGAAATAATTTGCGAATTACCCCAACAAATAATATTTCCGATATTAGCATCATATTTAACAAGAAAACGTTTAAACACACCTTAACCTAATTTGTATTCGGCGAAAAAGATAACGAAAAGGAATTGGGAAAGCACTTACTGATTTTATTCGGCAAAAATCATTCGGGGCCTAAAAAGTTCGATATTTTCCTGATTTCAACTATTTTAATTTTTTTTGTGGAATTTCCCGTTTTACTCTGAACAAAAAATTGCAAATTCGAAAATTTAAGCGTAAAAATTCTTAAAAATTTAGTTAAACCTATTGGCAAGATAGAAAGTCAAATATTTGATAGCTAATGCCGCATTTCTAATATCGAGGCTTGAACCTCTCTCGAAACCAAATCCTTGCTTCTTAGCGAATTTGATGTGGAGACAAATTTAAGAAGTAATAGAACGCACAAAAATGTGTTGTTAGATAAATTTTCTAAAGGATCGCTATTACCAAAAATATTTTTTTTTTCAAGTCTATGGGGCAATTTTAGAGGCTTGCAAAGTGAACATCAGAACATTTAATGTGGCTTCAGGCATAATGTTTAAAGTGAAGCCAATGGTATTTGGTGGTATAGGCGGTCCGCAACTTGTTAAAAAGGAGGTAAATCCAGAAATCCGCTCGATGACAAAAATTAATTGTTCGAGAAAAAAATCCTCCTGCTTCGAGCGGGAGATACCGAGCTCTAAATGTTCTACAGCTGAGACAAAAATTTAAATTTTTCATTGCAATTGAAGTTGTCTAAGATTTTTATGTAGCAAAAAAATTAACTGGATACAAGCGATGTCTCTTTTGATAATATATCGTACACAACGAGCCGCCATCGCATTCACACGCGAAAGCAAAACCAATTGGTTCTTTGTGAAGGTAGAGTCCTCTCAGTGCTCCCACTGTCTATTTCTCCTGAGAAGATATTTTGTTCTCGTGTAGTACCGATCATTCACAAATTCCGCTCTAATTGTGGTGGGTCAATTGTTTCAATACCCGGCTGCACCGCTTGATCTTACTCGTAAAACGATGCGAGATAACATAATAACCCGTTCAATCTCCGGAACGGGTCACATCGACTACAATCCTTAGGTACACGGCCTACGCGATTGCCAAAATGGTCGTACGGTTCGGTGTCTGTGGTGCCCTGCCTGCGGTACTTTCTTCAATGCTTCATTTTTCAAGAAGTAAACATCATCGTAGCCATTCCTTCTCATTTCTAGTTCCTACACGGCTGAAAATTTTGGTGTAATTTTTATAAAAGAATATATTCATACATTTCCATATAAAAACTTTATCAAAAATATAATTGAACTATATTAAAAGTATAAGTATTCTTGATAAAAAATTTTACTCTTCAATAATATAAAATTGATAAGCAAATTTATACAAACCGCTCGAAAAAATAAAAATTGTAATACGAGTGCAGTCGGCTTCGAATCCACGATTCTGTGATTTGTAGGCAAGCGCGCTGTTCACTGAGCCAGACAGACTACAAGTCAATAGATTTCTAGGTTGAATGGGTTTCTTGCGTTGATAGTGTAGATTTGATAACATATGTTATAACAACATTCAATGCATTTTATTCTATCCCGAACGGTGTAAAATGTATAATACTAAAAGGGTATTTGGATAGTTTTATTCTGTAGCGGTTATAAATAAGATAATTTTTGTAAAAACTAAAATTATAAGTTGAAAAGGGTCAAATTTGATTCAAGTTTTGGAATCGATAGGAGTTATACTATTTTATTTATAAAATGTACTCCCGGTTTACACCAAAATTTACAACCGTGTAGTATTCCCGATTGTACTTGTAAAATATTATTCGGCACTTGTTACCATTTTACGGAATCTGTTAGTAGATTTTTGACAAAACATACAAAGGCCTCTTTTTCAGTAAATCCTAATTTTGCATTCAAATTCGCTTAAACTTGCCATGGAATTCAAGACCACAATGTCAGCCAAAATTTGTTGTATCAGCTTTTCATCTGCGTATTTTTCAAAAGTAAGCAGAACCACTTTTTGGCGGAATTTGGCCGAAATTTGGCAGAATTTCGGACGATGTATGAAATTTCTATTCCAAAGAAAAGTGTTCCGTCTGGAAACCGTTTTGTCATATGGAAAAGTCTCTTTGGTCATTGCATCAATTCCATAGCCAATTAAAGTACATATTCGTAAAATTCCTTTTCGGCTTCAGGCTCCTTCGAACTACACTACGCAAACTTTTTTAAGGCCTTCGCATTTTAGTTCAGGAAAAGCCAAAAGCAGTTAATGAGTGTTATTCTAAGATCTGTCAGGAAAACTAAACTTTTGCTAATTTAAATTGCTAATATTCTTTAAAGTTGACGAGCACATAATGTGTAAATGCGGTACATAACAACAATTGTTTACGTAATTTACGGAAGTGGGGGAATACGGAACGCACAATTTCACGTCATGTATCTGGCCAATTTTCATACGTCCCGAGGGCGCGACGTGTTTTTACTATTCTCTTCCCGTGTAAGAAGTACATTCAACTTGACTTGAGCGAGCGATAATTTTCCATTTAAGCTCGATTTACTCCGTTGAAGGTCTTTCAAACATAAAAAAATCATCAGAATGTACTCGATCTACCCTTTGCACTGATACCCCGCATGCCGACCTCCGGAGAAATATTAAATATAATACTTTTTCGTCCTTTTTGGGACCTAGCCCATCTAATTTTTTTCGGTAAAATAAGCTTTAGATTCCTGGAAGCTAACTGATTTAGAAACAACAAAAATGAGCCCTCACCTATTTTTTCAATTCAGAGCCCTAATTTGACTGGACTAAACACGCCATTTCAATTGCTAATATCTTCTAATAGTCTAAGAAAAATGGCATATTTGGTCGGCAAAGATCCTACATCGGAAATTTTTTTGGATTATGGTTGGGAATGGTCCCCAGATTATGGCATTAAAAGTCCCAACCGATCGGGGGTTCTGAAGGAGAAGAAGGTTCCGCTATACCCCCCCCCCCCTCCTTTTAATTGCTGATATCTCTAAAAGTTGACTAGCACAAAATGTTTAAATGTGGTACATAATTAGCACATAATGAGCACGTAACGGTGTAATGACTTTTTTAGTAATTTTCCAAAGTGTTGGGTGTAGCGGAACGCACCTCAGCAGAAGAACATCGGATGATTACTTTTGCCCCACCTAGTATAAACAGGGTGTCCCGCATTATGTGGTCAATACTGTAAGGGTTGATAGCACAACTTATTTCAGCAAGAAAATTACCAATACAATCGGAATTTTTTTACTGTTACCTTGTTATCGCTTGTTATCGTGACTTGTCCTGCAAAATCATATTTTGCAGCCCTCCTGATGACCTAATCCAAGATTTGATTTCAGTTTCAGAGACAAAATAAAATTTCACAAAAACTGAAGTCTTTCCTGTTGCCAATATTATTATCGCCACTTTCAAGATACAGTTACTTAAACTTAATAGACATTTTAAAATAGATTTTTCATCGAAAATTCAAACAGTAATTTCATAACGGTGCTTTATACGTTCAACTCTGCAAAGTTGCTTCAATATGTTGGCTTTCCAACGGTATATCACTTTTCATATTTATATTGCGGGATTTTGGAATTACCTACACATATTGGATGTAAAAAAAAAACAAGGTAATTATTTTCTTATCGGATTATTCAAACTGAAATTTTATTCATTTTTATTCCCTTCGCTCGCAGTGATGGGTATATTAACTTTGTCATGAAGTTTGTAAGAAGCCGATACGTTCTTTCGAAGGTACGTCTGCCTGGAATTCGTCGCTGTGGGAATCGCCGACTATACTCTCTGCTTCGGAGAATTGGTTTTCCACCATCGCAACTTTATTTAATTGGTCTAAAAATGAGGGCTACATTCGAAAAATGAATTCTATTATTAACAAAGTTATACCTGAATTTCCTAACCGCCAAAGATAACAAAATAATCACGCTTGCGAAGTGAAAACATAAGAAAGAATTACAGCTTTTCGGTTATAAATAGCAAATATTAAATTTCAACTGTTATAAGTACCAAACCCATTTGGAGTTTCCAAAGGTTCACTCCACACGAAGAAAGAAACATGGTGGTGGAACACCGAAACAAAGGAAGCAGTGCAAGCCAAATCGGACGCATTTAAGGCATGGACGAAATGTGAGTCAAGCAGTGAAACCGAACGGGTTCAGATTCGCGAAAATTATATGCAATGCCGGAAAAACGTAAAACGCTTGGTAGCTCAAGCAAAAGCGAAGGCAGCTGAGAAATTCTACCAAGAATTAGAAACACCGACTGCGACCGAAGGACCGTCTTTGCGCGAGAGAAATAAGCACAACGCCAGGATATTTAGGGTCGCAGCCCAAAGGAGAAGGAACGCTCGGGAAATACAGGCGCCAAAGTACGTGGAGGATTCGCAAGGAATGTTGCTGATTGACGATGCGGCAATTTGTAGCAGGACGCGAGAGTATTTTGACGAACTTCTAAATGAAGAATTTCCTCGAGCAGCTTTTCGAGATGTTGAGCCGAATACCACAAATATTGAAGATAATTCAGAGGAAGAGGTGATGGAGGCAATGCATCAGATGAAACGCGGTAAGGCAATCGGACCGGACAAAATCCCCGCGGAATTTTGGTTGAAAATGGAAAATGTCGGGCTTAGTTGGCTCACAGTTCTCTTCAACAAAATCAAAGGTGGGCAACCGATGCCTGATGCTTTCAGGGAAAGTTTTCTTCTTCCTTTCTATAAGAACAAGGGAGACTCACGCAAACTCAACAACTATAGGGCTATAAAGTTAACACCTCATACACTGAAAATCTACGAGTGAGTTGTCTGCAACCGATTGAGAAAGATTGTGCGGTTGAATGACAATGACTACGTCCACACATGCGCGCTTTCGTCTTCCCTACCGTCTTCAAGCTCGTTTCCACTTTCAACATTGAACTTGTCATTGATTGCATCAAGTGAACAGAAGAGTTCACTTGTTCATCATTCGTTGTAGGATATTTATCTCGACTCATTCAGAACGCGTAAATAATTACTTCTTTTGTTAAAGCTTTGTGTTTTGTATGAAAAGGAGTATTTTCCGCAAGACTTCTGTTCATTTTTCAAAATAGAAATTTAGTGTCAACAGATTTTAGCACTTATCCAATCGCTGAGAAATGAAAACACTCTTTTCTCAAGTGGCAGACACATAAATGCCGATCAATTTTAGTTCACAATCTTTGCACAGAGCAAATTTTATAAATGTTGAAAGAGAAAACGATAGCAAACCCGACTTCAGTGGGCTGCAATTTTCCATCCATTCCTCTTCGATTTTGACATAATCAACTTTGGCTACCACTGACAAGATTGAATTCTTCTTTTCAATAGCGCAGACATCCCAAGTTTCAACTGTCAAAATGACGAAGAATACGGTTTTGTTGAAGGTCGATCTACAGTCGATGCGATTCAGTGCATTCGTATTGCGATGGAAAAGTATAGAGCAGCACGAAAGGACTTGTACTTTGTGTTCATCGATTTGGAAAAGGCATTCGATAGAGTACCTCGTGGCCTTGAGAGCACTTCATGTCTCGTATCATACGTCAGGATGATACGAGACATGTATAATGGAGCAACGACTAAGGTTAGATGCACAGCCGGTGAATCAGAAGAATTTCCGGTGAATGTCGGATTACACCAGGGCAGTGTATTGAGTCCGTTGCTCTTCAACATCATCATGTGCTACTTATTAACACGTATATCCGACGGCCTAGAAATATCTCTTCTTTTTGCCGATGGTATAGTCCTAAGTAGCCCAAACATCAGGGCCGGATTTCCCATATGGGCAACCTGGGCAGCTGCCCGGGGCGGCAAATTTTGAAAGGGCGGCATATTTCTGCACTTGCATACTTTCCGTGATTGAATTTCAAGAACTCAAGGGGCAGGCAATTAATTAAACTCTGCTTTTGCTTTGGTGACAGATTTGCAAATTTTGCGACTCTATTGACCTCTACTCTCTGCAAGTTCTATTTCACTTATTTTACAATCCGAGGATTTATCGATTGATTCTTTATTTCCAATTTTTTCAAAAATTTATAAAATTTTCAAATTTTACCTCTGAGGCCTCTGCTGCCAATTCAGCACTTTTGGAAATAAGATAGATTGTGACGAGAACGTATGTAGGACCCTCTATATGTAACGGTGTTATGCTGATATCTCATCTGCCAATTCAAAAAATCATTAAGGGCATTAAGGCATTAAGGAACATTATCTTGAACGCTTACACGAATGGAATTTCAGTTACCAGTCAAATTGCACCGTTATTATCTACGACCAAGAAACTACATGGACATAGTCATAAGGCCAGGGTGACCAGATAACCATGATAAAAAAGAGGGGCACAGTATTTATATCTGGGGAGGTGAAATTATGAATGTTTTTCATGCTTATTTGTAAAAAAAAACACACACACATAGAAATCACCAGGTTAAAAGGCTGAGATTCTACTTTCTTTTAGTTAAATTATGAGTTTTTTTTCGACCGGATACAAATTCATTTTTGCGAAATCGGGCCTTGTGTATTTTTCAATTTAAATTGGTCACAAAATCATGGAACCAGGCAAAGTCTAAGACCTACGGGAAAAGCATGCTGGATCGAGGAGCGCAGGTTTTGGCATTAAACCCAAATCACAATAAATTCACTATTGCCGCACATTCAATCATTTATTGGGGAGCTGAAGGTTACCAATTTGCAGGGCCGGCCTTAGCACTCTGGGGGCCCTGGGCTAAATGGATGATGGTGGCCCCTACCCCCTTACTAATACACAAATAAAAAGCAACTGATCTTGATTGGCTGAATGTTTTCCCCTTATATTAGATGAGATTTTTCTGCGACTGATGAGTGCTTCATAAAAACTTTTTAGCGTTTTACCAACGCCATCTAAATATACAAGCCAGATTATCAGCTGATTAAAATGAATCTGTCAGTGTTCGTGAACTCCAGCAACACGTATTACAACAATAGCAATAACAACAGGTGCCCATGGACGAAATTATGGACTCGAGTAGAACTTAGGTTTCTGCAGTTCGGCCTGTCTATCTAGATTGCAGTGGTTTTAGGCAAATATTGGGAGCTGCTGTCACTGTCAGTTAGCTGTTTTTTTAATCACCTCAGAGCCTGCGGAACTTTAATCTTCTCTCATGATCATGTTTCTAGCATTCAATAAAAAATCGTAGGCAAACTTTTATTTATTTATTTTTGGGTTACGCATATCTTAATGAAAAAGTTTCCCACCATTTTTTTTTCAATTGGAAACAAAACTGACTTTTTGCAAATTTTTGTCAGCTGTATAGCTGCTTTTGACTCGCCAAACATTCAAAATATCATCCATCTGACGGTTTTTGTGAGTTTCATAACTTTGCGTAAGTAATGTTAATTATTAGCATTCACCGGAATGCTCATTTGGCAGCCTAAACCTTAGAATTTTAATATTACAACATTTTGTGGAACTTTTCTATGCAATCCTTGAATGTTTCAATCAAAAGTAATTTCTACATTACTAATTTTTTTATATTTGGGAATTCGTCGCGGAACTCTATCCCCGTTTGGAATGCACTGCGTTAGACTATAATTTTGTACACGCGGCGCATCGTGTTTCTATAAATAATACTTCCGGTTTTATATTCAAGAAACTCCAATCCTCATTCATGGGTCCGACGTCGGTAACGTGCATTCGGTTAAGTTATTCGTGATTAGAGCCCGGATTCTCGTGCAATTGCACGTTAATACACGAAATTGCACTTTTCATGGTATATTGCGTTTTAAGGTTTTCGCGTGAAAACGAACATTTGCATTTTTAACTATGTTTCATAACAATTTTTCCCAGAAATTATGCAATTTGCAGAATTTTTCGGAAGACAGAGAAGAGAATAAAAAAACACATGTATTTTTTTTTTTATTTTAGACCAAGCCTTCTTCAATTTTTTTCAATGTTTCCCTGCGTCCACTGCTCTGAAGCCTAACGTTAAAAGCATCGCACGGAAAATGTACATTCGGGCATTGATATTGCACGATTTTGCACATTTCAAGATTTTTATTGCACGTTTTTAAATGTATTACTGCACGAAAATCCGGGCTCTATTCATGATAAACAACAATTCACACATTTTGTGTCCTCATGGTGTCACGTCTTGTAAAGAAAAAGTATGAGATTTCCTGTCACTAATCTCGATTTTAAGATTTTTGTATGGCAGCACTGCTCAGCTTTCGATGTGGTCTGTTAAGAGAGCACAAATTCAAGGATCCGAATACCGTAATTCTTTCTTCCCTTATTATACCAATCCGTGAAGTGGTGGCCTCTTGTGTCATCACTATCGGCTTTTCATGGTATAATCTCAGGTTTATCCTGTACCTTCTCGAACTTAGTTATTGGTAAATTTTTTCGATAAGTTCGGAAAATCAAACTTCTTCCATACCATGCTACCGTCAGAGGTGGTATTTTTAACAAACATCAAGGACATCTATGGTGACGTTGGAACAGAGAGAGAGGGATGGATGTCTTATCCAATGCATGTTATAACAGATTTTTTATTTCACTTTATAAATAAAATAAATAACAGGCGCGACAATCCAACATTGGACTAAGGCCGCAGGATGTGTTAGTGACATCCCATTTCCAAGATCTTATCTGCTTTTTGTTGAGGTAATGAGATCAGCATCACACTCAGTAGTGTTATTTATCCCCATAAATGGGTACTCGTTTAACATCTGAGTGAGATCATAGTCCGTCACAAGCTCGTGAGTTCGAAAAACACAATGATCCACGGTGAGATTCGAACTCATGACCCTGTGCACCGAAGGTGCGCGCACTAACCGCTAGACCAGCCAGACTACTAATTTCACTTTATACTAACTTTAATTTAGTTCGAGTACATATCTCTCGCCTTGTGGCCCCTTTAAGTGATCCCCTTTCCGAGTGGTGGCCCCTTGAAAGTAAGGTTCTTTGAGAGTGGTGGCCCCTCAAATGTGGTGGCCCTGGGCGACCGCCCAGTTCGCCCACCCCTAGGGCCGGCCCTGCCAATTTGACATATATATAGAACAATATAGTCAAATAAAGACTTCTCCTCGCAATTTCATACATGTATCTGTTAATCTTTTTAAAGAATTTTTAAGGAGCAAACTTATAGTAAGGCTTTGCATTGATCATCGATTGTGACTGGACCCGGACCTCACATGCTACCGGCCAGAGTGGCTATTTTTGCATCCCTTGCAGCGTAAAGGTCGATGACTGGAACACCATCAAATTAAAACGGCAACCAGCAGTCATAGTACTATCTCCTATGCGTACTAAAAAATATATAAATACTAAAATTTTAATTAATATTGAACGCAAAATATGTTGCCATTCCAACTGGACTGGACTCAATGGCGGACAGGTAGACGCAGAGTGAGTTAGACATGCTCCCCTAAAAGGGACGCCTGCATAAACCAAACTTTAATACATATTGAGGTTCAATGTCGGAGGTGTAGCGAAATAGGACCTTACTCTTCACTGTACATCTTTAAGAAAAAAGGGCTTATTGGAATTAACTTGTTCACTTTGCAGACAGGCCCAACCAGTCCATGTTTTGACTGTGCTACCGTTTTTTTTCACCTTGACCTGGTGGGAAAGGAAACGAGTTTACATGAAATATTGTGGCAATAGTGCATTTTTCGCATAGTGGAAATGGATAGATATTTAAACATCACGTAACGCCATGCATACGTTAAGCCTTCTATGTAAATGCGGAGTGATGGAAGGCGGCAGTTAGTCTACTGCCCAGGGGCGCCACAGAGGGTAAATCCGGCCCTGGCAAACATAGTTACCTTGCAAGCTGCACTCACAAAATTGTGTGACATTCTGGAGGAGCATGGACTGAGGGTAAGTATAACAAAGACTGAGTTCTTATGCTGCCCATTCTCAGACCCAGATGCACCGATACCGATTATGTACGTCAAAGGAAACCAGCTTAAGTCTTGTACCAAGTTCAAGTACCTTGGCTCGATGGTGAACAACGGAGCTACATGCGATGATGACATCAAACATCGCACAAAGGTTGGGTGGATGACGTGGCGAGAAAACTCTGGAATTTTCTGCGATAAGAAAATGCCACTGAAGCTAAAGGGCAAGTTGTACAAAACGGTTGTACGTCCCGCACTCATGTATGGATCAGAATGCTGGACCATGTATGAAGGTTACGCGAAACAAATGACAGCGACTGAAATGAAAATGTTACGCATGTCAGCTGGTGTAACGAAAAGGGACCACATCAAGAGTAGCTACATCCGAGGCAGCTTGTCCATAGACCACCGAAAAGCTCGAAGACCGACAAATGGATTGGTATTGCCATGTTCAACGGCGTCCGCCTGAGAACCCCGCAAAGAATGGGATATCAATGGAAGTTCCCCTTGATGGACCCAAGGCCAGAGGCAGACCGCCCAACTAACAAACTCTTGAGAATTTAGCTCTTGTGAACTGGAAAAAGCTCTCATAAGGCTCTAGTAAAGCTCTCTACAACTCTTATATGTAGCTCTAGTAGCAAGATTCAAATAAACTCTTTAAGTACATTTATTATAAGATTATGACTCTTGAAGAGTCATATTCTATCGTATATTCTATATCGTTAACTGTCAACTGTCAATTCTTTCAACCGCGCTAAAATTTTGTTCTGAAAAAATTTGCAATTTACCATTTTAATAATTATAATTATTATATGTTTTTTACCTGGTGCTTCTATCATACTTTGAACTATTATTCTCGTATGAAGTGCGTCGGATTACTCGAATGTTCACCGAATTAATCATCAACAGTGTTTATCATCACTGGATGACAGTCGTGAAAGTGAACTATTATATGCAAAAACAGAACATAACACACTAAATCATTGAACATAATCGCTCTATGCATTGACTATACGACTCGGGTCGTTCGTGATTCTTGTGTTAGTGCATTTTCTTAAGAATCAGCTGAGACTGTTTATTTACTTATTTCATAATCTTGTGAAGAGTGACTTCGAATTAGAGTGATTCTTGATTTTGAGTGCAATTTGTGTCTGAGTGATATTTCAGCTGTCACTTATTGTGCTTTAATTTTGCATACACTTAGGCGCGTTACAAAAACATTTTATCTTTTGACTTTTATACCCGCGCAGGGTTGAGTTGGCAGTATCGAACATTAGAACTTCGATTTTTTTTTCTTACAAAACTTATTTTTTTGGAAATGGAGTGTGCAACAAACTGTGGCCAGTCAATTGCTCCCATCATCGCCTGTGCTGGCATATGTGGTCGGCGTTATCATCCGAACTGTACCGATATCGCAGGTTCAATAGTCGATATTTTATCAAAAAACAATGGGTTGCGGTGGTTTTGCCCTGAATGCAGATCAAATAGCAACAATTTATCCCATCAACAGCTCTTAGACGATTTCCGTAAAGAACTTGACGTACTACGAGCAAAATTTAAGGCATTGCAGCAAAAATTGTGCCCCGACAACAGCCACAAAAATATTGTTGCGTCAGTACCAGGACTTGCAACTGCGTCTTCATCTGAGGGTGTCATCACGAGATCACGTGCTAAGATCACTCCAACTGATAACAACGAGCCTGCTGCATCTGACACCTCTGTTCTCAGTTCTCAATCGTACAACTCATTTGCAACTTCAAATCTGGTCGTTCCTTTATCCGTTGTAGCTGCTCCATCCGCCGTTAACGACCTTCGAGTGTGTACTCCTCCCAAGCAATTGTTTGTGTCAAGGCTAGCGTACGACACTACGGAAGCTGAAGTAAAACAGTATGTCATCAACAAGCTGGGATTTGATCCTCCTATTTTCATCTGTAAGAAGCTTACCAAGGATAATATTCCTAACAGGATTGTTTCGTCATTTAAACTTACTTTGCCGAATGATCTATCGTCGCCTTGTGAATCCTCCTTTTGGCCTGCTGGTGTTTTAATAAAAGGATTTACTAGGCGAAATTTTCCAAAACGACGGTCAACAAGAACCCCAAAATAAATATAAATACCTTTACTAATTTCACACTTTACTACCAAAATGTACGAGGGTTACGTACCAAACTCCAATCTCTTAATCTTTCTTCTTTATCATTCAACCATGACATCATTTGTTTGACGGAGACTTGGCTTAACTCTTCTATAAATAGTGGTGAAATTCTGGAGGGGTGTGTTACCTTCCGTTGTGATAGAAACCTTGATCTTCTAGGACTTTCTACTGGAGGCGGATCGCTAATTGCTGTTCGTGATCATATTCAATGTGTGCTTGTCTCCACTTCTCATTCTAAACCTTATGATTGTGTAATCGTAAAAATTAATTCTGTTTCTACACCGTTATTAGTTGCCTGTGTGTATGTTCCTTGTAATTCTTCTTTAGATGTTTATGAGAGTCTCTTCAGTCATTTATCAGATACCATGAACGTATGTTTCCCTAATTCATACTTAATAGTTTGTGGGGGCTTTAATCTTCCTAGCATTAAGTGGCCTAATAGTCCAGGTCTCCCTTTAGCATCTACTTCCTTGGCTCTTTTTAGGTCTCTGTCAGCCTTTATGCAATCGTGTAACCTTCTCCAATTCAATGTGTTTCCAAACTTCATGGGTCGTATCCTCGACCTTCAGTTTAGTAACATTCCTATGGATGGGTTTTCATCATCCACGCGTACATCTGGATACGTACCTTGTGATCCTTATCACCCGGCTATCGCCAATGAGATCAAGATTAACTTATCCCCTTATCGCTCTAAGGTTATGCGTCGTAGATTCAATTTCAGAAAAGCAAATTATGTAGCAATTAATGAGAAATTGAATCAAATGAATTGGTACTTTATTTTAAAAGACCTTGATTGCGAAACAGCTGTAGCTACTTTCTATACTATTTTACATAACATATTATATGAATACGTCCCAATATCTAATTTAAAGCTTCGAAAAGGTCCGATTTGGTTTACACCTCAGATTCGAAACTTGATTCTAAAAAAGAAGCGACTTCACACTCGTTTGAAACGTTATGGACACCAATCCGACCGCATAATGTTTCGCTGCCTTAGATCGAGGATCAAAAGGCTAATCTCACTTGCTCGGTCTGTCTATATTAAGACTGTTGAGGACAGTCTGAGGAACAATGAGAGTAAAATATTTTGGTCCTATGTAAAAAACTTGAGATCTTCTTCAAATCAGCCTTCCATTCTCACCTTCAACAATATAAGCGCAGATAACCCTTCTGAAATGTGTGAGCTTTTTGCCACATTTTTTGCCAGTACTTTTAAAACATCTTCATTAACTTGTCCTCCTGTTGTACCTCAAGAAATGGACAATTTAAATTTACCACCTCTAATTTTACCATCCTATGTTGAATTACTTATATCTTCTTTTAAAACTAATTCTTCTTCTGGACCTGATGGAATCCCAAATTCGTTTTTAAAAGAAACACAATTTTCCATATCTAAACCTCTCGCCATTTTATTTAGTAAAAGCCTACATGAAGGTGTTTTCCCAACTCAGTGGAAATCGTCGTATGTGGTTCCCATACCGAAAAAGGGCGATCCTAATTCTGTGTCTAACTATAGGCCTATCTCTCTTCTGTCATCCTTTTCGAAACTTCTTGAAAAGATTGTATATAAGTTCATTCATGAACATTTTAGTTATCTTATTAAGGATCAACAACATGGATTCTCCAAAAACAAATCCGTTGTCACCAACTTAGTTGAACTTGTTAATTTTGTGTCAAAATCCTTCAATAAGCACTTGGACGTACATGTAATCTATACAGACTTCGCAAAAGCATTTGACACCGTCAACCACCAAATTCTTCTTAATAAATTAACTGCATTGGGAGTCCCATCTTACCTTATTGTATGGCTCTTCTCTTATCTTAATGATCGCTCATCTAGAGTTGTTTTCCAAAATTTAACCTCTTCCGAATTTTGCCCATCATCAGGTGTGCCACAAGGATCTATTTTAGGTCCCCTTCTTTTTTTACTTTTTTTAAACGATCTACCATCTTGTCTTAACTGTCACTCTCTCTTTTACGCCGATGATAGCAAACTATTTTCAGCTATTTCATCTATTTCTGATTGTATAGCTTTGCAATCCGATTTGGATAGCTTTACGTCCTGGTGTATCTCTAACGAGCTGGATCTTAATATTTCCAAGTGCTCCGTTATGCTATATTCACTGAAATCTACTCCTTTCATTTTTCAATACCAAATTAACTCCATTCCCCTCCAATGTGTTTCTACGGTTACAGATCTAGGGGTTGTTTTTGATTGTAAATTACGTTTTACTGATCACTACTCGTCGATTATTAGCAAATCGTCGAAACTAGCTGGGTTCGTTTTACGGTGCTCCTCTAGCTTTCAATCTATTAATACTTGTGTGAACTTATTTGTGTCGCTAGTACGCAGCATATTAGAATTCGCCTCGGTAGTTTGGTCTCTTTATTCTTCTGTTTCTCGTGATGCATTAGAAAAAGTTTTCTAGAACCTTATTGTTTAAATATAACTTGGCTTATAGGCCTTATCAAGATCGGCTTAATTTCCTAAATCTACCATCACTAAGCAAAAGAAGAGACTGTCTTGACCAGTGTTTCCTTTACAGGTTATGCAAGGGTCTTACTACTTCATCACTCATAGAAGATATAAAATATCGGTTTCCATTTTACAACACTCGATCAGTTGCAATTTTCAATCCTCCTCAATCTTCACTCTCTATTTATAAAAACTCTCCGTTACTTAGAGCTATGAGAAACTACGACCGATTGGAGATTGGTCCGTTGCCTTCTTCTTTTTTTTCTTTAAAAAGCACCTTGCTACAAAAACTTTAATTATTTTTCATTTAACTTTTTGAATTTTAATTGTTTTTTTATTATTTTAACTTTTTGAATTGTAGTTGTAGTTTGAACTTATTTTTTTTTCTTTTCATTGTATTTTTTTTTCTTTACTTTTATAAGTTTATTTTTCCTTTATACTTATTTTCCTTACTTTGAATTCTTTACATTACATGTTTTGGGAATTTATTCCCGTTTTGTAATATTAAGTATTAAATAAATATTCTTGTTACAAGTTCATATTTTGTTGTCATGAGCTCTCATAAGGATTTTATATTTAGAGTTTAACTCTTCAAGACTTAAACTCTCATAAAAATTTTCTTACAAGAGATTTATTCTTATGACTCTTATAATGAGAGCTTTATAAATGCTTAAGTTTTTAACATCTTATTATAATACTTTTATAAGAAATGTATTCGTAAACAATTATAAGGAGAGTGTTGTGAGCACACGATTGATAAAAGCTGTGCAATCTGTCAAGTCTGTCTTTGAAGAGAACATGACATTCGACGGGAAGAAGTTTAAGCAATCGTTCGCATTTCGACGAAAAGTTAAAAAAATTAATAGAATTTGAAAAGTGATGATCCTCCCGGGCTTAGGATTATTATGGAGAATGTGAGTTTTCATTTCGAACGAGGCGGCGGGCGGCGCGCGGCGTGGCGCTCATTCCGTGATATGTTCACAAGAATAACAAAGCTGCCAATCGATTGAAGAGATTTTTTGATTGCGAGTTAAATTGGAAGGTGTATGTGACCATCGAATAAATTTTTTTTGATTTCTCGTGTGGAAAATATTGCCATGCAATTTTTCGGACAATCTGCCATGACAATCATGTGTTTTCATTTGCTGATAATTCGGTATAGTCATTCTTCATCCCATGGTTGTGGCGGTAATTCTCTATCGAAAGTAGCAATGTTGATGTTCATCTTCCATTGGCACAAAATAAATAATTTTCCCTATGTCGTGTTGTGTGGACCGTGAGACTGGTCGTTTCAGATTGCGCTATAAATTGCCTAGTTTGTGTGATGTACGGGCGTGAGATCGATTGTGTGCAATCGATTGCTTAATCGATTGACCAATAAATCGCTAGATCTGTGATGCTCTTAACAATAATGCCCAATTTCTGTTTGTATCATAATGCAACAGAAATAATCAAACGTCAACTTATGTGGCATATACTGAGACTTAAGCGCTTGTTGTGAGTCTTTAAGTCCCATCAGAAGAGTTTAACTTTAGTAAAAAGAATTAAACTCTGATAGAAGGATTTTAGTCATGATGACACGATCCAAGATAGAGCTGCGTGGTCCTACTGGCAACCATTGTATATTGCATTATCTTGCAGTTGCAATACGCCTCTCCGGGGCGGACCACACCCGTTTGCTACAACAAACGGCCAAGAGTTGCCAAAACGCCTCCCTGGCAAGAGCCTCGAAGGTCTCGATGCAGGAAGGTTGTGTATGTCTGTGTACCTATATGTATGGACTCGTTATATATGTTTTTTCGTCATATTGGGAGCATCACATCTCGGCGCGGCTGCTCTCCATTCTTCTCTTACGCGCCGGCATTGAAGCAAATCCAGGCCCTGTCTTGGTATGGATGTGTAGTGTCTGCAACCGACGTATCGGTTCTAATGCCAGGTGACTTCAGTGTAGTTGCTGTTCGGAGTGGGTGCATTTCAGATGCTCCGGTTTGAGAAGGATGGGTCATTACATAGAAGGTACATTTGTTGCTCCAGGCTGTATGAATACTGGGCAGCCTCGGGTAATACCAGGCCCCTCCCCTCCACCAACGCCCCTTACTCCCCCCAATAATGTTGCCTTGAACGTAAGACACAGCTTAACTCCCGCCCCTCCGCCAGCAATTTTTACACCGGTGTCCATATTGCAGTTCAACTGTAATGGCATCCTAGGGAAATTTCCTGAAATCACAAGCTTCTTGAGAAAGTACAGAATTCTGATTGTAGCCATCCAAGAGACGAAACTCCACGCGAATTCACCATTCAACGCTGAAGGTGAATATATCATCATACGCAAGGACAGAGAAGGCGCCACGAATGATTCTCACCCTGGAGGTGGACTTGCCTTCCTAATACACAGGTCCGTACATTACCGTGTATTAGATGTAGTTTCAGACGGTACGGCGGAATTGCAAGCCATCTCAGTTTCATCAGGGAGCACCAATATTAAAATGTTTAATATCTACATACCACCACATTCTAGCTGTACAAACTACCATTTCGATATTGGTCCTCTTCTTAACGGAGAGCACAGGATCATTCTTGGTGACTTCAATGCCCATCATGAACTCTGGCATTCCGCGCTTCACAACGATGCCAGGGGTCAAGCTATCGCCGAATCTCTGGACGCATCAGGTTTCTGTACACTCAATGAAAACTCTCCAACCCGTGATGCAAACAATTGTATTAGCTCACCAGACATTACAATTGTCAGCGCTAGCCTAATCAGTGAGACCTCCTGGGAAACACTTACTGGTCTTTCCTCTGATCACCTCCCAATCATAGTCAGAATTGACAAACCAGCTGACCTGACCAAGTCAGAGAAGCGAACTTTTGTCAATCACAAAAAAGCTGATTGGGAAGGTTTTAAAACATTCACGTCATCGAAGTTCTTCGCGCTTCCCCCTCCCACCAATATACACAAGGCCGAACGGAACATTAGGAGCGTCATTGCCAAAGCTGCGGCACGGTTCATCCCTGCAGGGCGCATTCCAAAGGTTCGTCCAAACTTTCCAACAAGTGCCGCAAGGTTAGCTGATGAACGTGACAACATTAGGCGCGCTAACCCTGGTGACCCCAGAATTCGGGAGCTCAATATTCAAATACAGCGACAAGTTAAAGACTACAAGAAGGCCAAATGGAACGAGCACCTCAATGACTGTAACCTTAATGAAGGTGCCAGTAAGTTATGGTCCACTGTCCGTGCCTTTCGAACCCCACAAAAGATAAGGGCAATATAGCCATAACCTTCGGCAAAAAAGAAACAAGCAATCCTCTTCAGTGTGCGAGCCAGTTCAATAAACAATTTATTGAACATCCCAAGTCCGATGGCCTCAAGCTCAAAATTAGAAGACGGATTCGCAGCCGAATTGTTGACTCCGGACCAGGTTAAAACAGTCATTGAGAATGCAAAAAATTCTAAGGCCCTTGGACCAGATGGCATTTCAATGGCCATGCTCAAACATCTTGATCTTACTGCCATTGAGTATCTCACGGCAGTCTTTAACTTGTCAATGTCTACGCTCGCCATCCCCGACATCTGGAAACAAGGTGGTATAGTCCCAGGGGCGAACCCAGGAATTTATTTCGGGGGGTGATTTGTATTTGCAAAGTGGCTCATGAAATCCAACGCTTTAAATGTTCTTAGACCTTAGGCTTAAGAGTGCCCATATACTGTCCGATCGATTGACCAATCGCCCGTACAGCATATACACTATGCAATATATCGCGCAATCTGAAATGACAATCTCGCGGTCCCCACGAGACAACACAACATAGCGAAAATTTTATATTTTGTGGCGATGGAAGATCCATTGCTACTTTCGATGGAGAATGGGCTTGTCTAGACATTCAATTTTCGTTGGTCTTCGTCATTTTGACAATTGAAACTTGGGATGTCTGCGCTATTTAAGAAAGGTATTCATTCTTGAACGCGATTGCAAATGTTGAACATGTCAACAACTCACCATCTATTCATACTATTAACGAAAGAATTGATTATTAATCTGTCCTGAACAAAGCCGCGACACACATCTAACGATAAATAATGAACAGATGTGGATAGAATGAAGCATTAATCTCTTCCGTTTACTTGACGCAATCAGTTCAATATTGAAAGTGGAAACGGAGCTTGAAGACGGACGAAGCGCGCATGTGGACATAGCCAACGATGGCCACAACCACAACATGAAGATTGACCGCTGGTTTATGTCAATAAACCAGCAACTGAAAACACATGATTATCATGACAGATTGTATGAAAAATTGCATGGCAATATGTTCCACACGTCCAATCAAAAAAATGGATTAGATGGGCACAAACACCTTCCAATTTGTCGGGCAATCAAAAAATTGCTTCAATCGATTGGAAGGTCTATGGGCACTCTAAAACGATAGTCTGACGTCGGGCATAGTGAAAATCATCACTTAGGTATTTGATTTATCATTAAAGATATGTTGTGTGAATTTTATTCATACCTATAATTATAAAATTTCGGGGGGTGTTTCATCCCCCAAATCCCCCCCTTGGGTTCGCCCCTGTATAGTCCCATGCCTTAAACCAGGGAAAAGTGCCAAACTAGGAACTTCCTACAGACCGATTACGATCCTGTCACCTGTAGCAAAGACGCTGGAAGCCCTCATCCACCCCACACTCGTTTCACATGCAAAGCTAGATCCCCATCAGCACGGTTTCAGACGCATGCATAGTACAACCACCGCTCTGGACGCAACCACTACACGTGTAAGAGACGGACTAAACCACAGTACACCTTGCCATAGAACCATCATGGTGGCGATTGACCTATCAAATGCGTTTGATAAGGTTAATCACTCCATGCTTCTGGCAAACCTCCTCAATATGCATGTTCCGACTCAAGAGATAAGATGGATTGCCAACTATCTAGCTGGTAGGCAATCCTTCACCGAGTTTCGAGGCAGTCGTTCCAAACTTAGAAAGATCAAATTAGGTGTTCCTCAAGGTGGGGTTCTCTCTCCCACCTTGTTTAACATCTACATGGCCGGTCTCCCAACACCTCCGGAAGGCATTGAAGTTATTTCTTATGCCGATGACTGCACTGTACTCGCCACGGGAGCGGATAGGGATGTCATGCGTGAAGATATCAATAGATATTTAGCGCGACTAGAAGCCTTTTTCCATAGCAGAAACCTAACCATCTCAGCGTCCAAATCGTCTGCGACCATCCTTACCACCTGGTCAGGTGATTGTAAGTGGCCGGTTGGGGTACGTATTGGCAACAAACCAGTTCCTGCTGTTGCAAATCCAAACATTCTCGGGCTTCACTTTGAGAAAATGATGACTTCAGCTCATCACGCGGAAGCGGTATGTGAAAAGATGCGCAGTAGGAACAAAATTCTTAAAGCACTGGCTGGTAGCACCTGGGGCAAAGATAAAGAGACAATGCTAGCCACTTACAAAGCGGTGGGTCGAGCAGCGGCTGATTTTGCGGCGCCAGTTTGGTCGCAAGGTCTCTGTAACACAAGCTGGAACAAAATCCAAGTCTGCCAAAATGCTGCTCTACGCACAGCTACAGGATGCCTTCTAATGTCTGCCCAGGACCACCTACATCAGGAGACACATTTGATGCCAATACGTGACCACAATCGACTACTTACAAAACAATATTTAGTAGGTTGTTATCGAGAGGATCATCCTAATCGTAACCTCCACGCAACATCAAACGTGGCCCTCGTGACCTTGAGAGAGAAGTCCAGGGTTACAAAAGGGATCCTTTCGATGAAGATTCATACCGGGCTGCCATTGCAATGATTCACACTGAGGAAGTGAGTAGGTCTATTGCGAGTTTAGGTACGAACAGAGTCCTCTCAGCGCTCCCACCACCTATTTCGCCTGAGGAGATTAGGCTCCCGAGAGCCACCAGAGTGACTTTAGCCCAACTTCGGTCAGGTTTCTGCTCACGCCTCAATTCGTATCTATCTCGCATAGACCCAAATATACTAAACGTATGCCCTAATTGCGCTGGCACGCCACACGATGTAGCCCATTTGTTTCAATGCTCAACTGCACCCACTAATCTCACCCCCCTCTCACTATGGGAAAACCCCATTGCAGCTGCCACGTTTTTGTCCCTGGAGATTGCGGACGAATACGACGACGAACTATAAAACGAGTCCATATAGATACACAGCGGTTCACACCTTTCTGTACCGCTAAAAGAAGAAGAAGAAGATAGAGCTGCCTGTAGAAATATGCTGAGATATTATCGCCAAAACGGGCGATGTGCCTACACCGCGGGTCGAGCAACGCGAAGCCATGGAGCGGTATAAAGAACGAGGCAAGAAAGAAGAAGAAGCAGGGCCGGATTTCCCATATGGGCAATCTGGGCAACTGCCCGGGGCGGCACATTTTGAGGGGCGGCAATTTTTGAAAATATCACTCGGTTTAAAATTCTGTGAAAGATGCATTTTGGAAACTCGAAGAGCAGTTGACATAATTAGACAAAAGGCTTAATTTCATCTTTAAGATTTATTCATGTTGGGTGTATTCCAGGGCCCCCAATCGCACACTCAACTGAAAATAAAATGTGAATTTTTTTAGCATTCATTCCAAGTAGCATACTGGTGGAGCGAAGTTCACTGAGTCTAGAAGCAGAAAGTATTTTCGCAAACATTGGCTTCAACTTAAACAAGGGATATAATGTATATGTACTTCATACTTCAGTGTACATTTTAATAGGAAGCGTTGAGGAGCTTATGGGTGCAATAATCAGGGATACGGAGCGGCCCAATTTTGAACAAATTTAAAATTTGCCATTACCTATGTCTCTCCTCCGTACGATATGAATAAAGAATAGGGCTAACGAAATTTATCGCAAAAGTTTGATTCGACGTGCAATAAACGCTCCTTGGTCCGCTCTTTCGCTCCGGATCCCTGTAACAATCAAGGAATTCCTGAACACGACTAGTCAAATGGAAGGGTATATTTGCCGTTGTCGGCTTTACCATTGCTACTGTAAACTTGTATAAAAAATTTAATTTTTTGGAATAGTTCATTGCCAAAACCACGCTTTCGTAAAAGAGTCTCTGGGATAGACTGATCTAAAAATTGGCAACTCCAGGCCGCCCACACATGGATTCTCCATTAGATTCTGTGTGGGTGGTCCAGTGTTCTTAGTTAGTAAAAGCTGGCAAACATTTTCGAGTTCGAGTTTCCTACTTAAAATTAGCCGCGAAGCAATTGTGATGTAGCCAGAGGTATCAGGAGGTGTCTATCTCGGGATATTAGAAATGATGCATTAGCTATAAAATTTTCAGTAACATGTTTCTGTCATATGAAAAGGTTTAAAAAAAAATCACAATTTGTACGGCTAAATTTTCGAAATGTAATTTTCCTTCAGAAACAAAAAACCGAAAACCCTACTGCTAAAAAATCTAAAAAAAAAATTTAGTTTTTGAGGTTAGGTTATTCGATTATGACTTCTAAAACGATCAAAAAAGAAAAAAATTCCGAAAATGGAAAGGCATTTAGAAAACATTCTGAAGAAAATGTATAGTCGATGTAATGGATGTGCATCATTTCAGTTTTAAAGTTGTCGTCATTGGAATTTCAATGTCTTTTTGAACAATTTCGGGAAGGGTCCGATCCCCATGGACCTTCACCTGGCCCCTTTTTTTCACATACCACGCCACAGCTAACGTTTTGCCTACATGTTTATACGGCTATTACTACAAATTTAACCAGTAGCGTAGGGCGGCTATTTGGCTACTGCCCAGGGGCGCCATAGAGGCTAAATCCGGGCATGAGAAAAAGTACCAAACCCACACTGAGAAAAAAATCCTGTAAATTCAAAAAATATGATTCAAAGAGATTCAAATATGATTTTACTTCATATTTGTTTCCCTTTGAATCATTATATAATCCCTTTATTTCAAACGGGTTTCCCTTTGAACTAATAAGATATTCCTTTTGAAAGTCTATCTATATAATCACTTTAAATTAAAGTGATGCAGTGTCAATTTAATCAGGTCACAACCATAAATCGAAAGGATTTCGTTTTAATTTAAAAGGATGGACTCTTTGTTTTAAATGCAGAACTCAAAAGAATACTTTAAATTACACCAAAAGGAGTAATTTTCACAGGGTGTTCTTTCCCTGTGAAAATTACTCATAAATGAGTTTTGTATAACTGACCTCGCTACAGGTGTTGGCGACATTTCATTTACCTCTTTACGCTCTAAAATGCATAATAAATTACCTGCCTACAGTGGGATTCGATCCCGCGAACCTATGATTTGAAGACTAACGCCCCTACCTACTACACCACACAGACTATACGGGACGACGTTTATAATTTACACCATACATTGTTACATCGCTCTACCACACTGCCGACCAACTGCGAGTGTAAACAAAAAAAATTCCTATTGACAATTTGGATTTAAAGGATTTCCCATTAATTTAAAATGATTTCCTATTGAAAATTTGGATTTAAAGGATTTCCCATTAATTTAAAAAGAATGAGTTCGAATTAAAGCGATATATATTTAAAAGGAAAGGATTATATTTAATAGGAATGTAACTCGATTTCAAAAGGATATCGAGTTAATTTTAAGGGACGTTATTTTTCTCGGTGCATACAAACACCATACTCTCTATCGGAGAATTGGTTTTCCACCATCGCGACTTTATTTAATTGGTCTAAAAATGAGGGCTATATTCGAAAAATAAATTGTATTATTAACAAAATTATACCTGAATTTCCTAGTCGCCAAAAATAACAAAATAATCACGCTTGCGAAGTGAAAACATAAGAAAGAATTACAGCTTTTCGATTATAAATAGCAAATATTAAATTTTAACTGTTATAAGTACTGTTGCATTTGCCAAACAATGTGCACAATTTGAAATATCTAACAGTTCTGGTCAAAATAATGTAGCGAGATCCTATCCCGAATTATAATAGCCTTTGATTGTTTTTTTTCGAGTAAAGGGAAAATTGTTAGCGATTCCACTGAAGCCATGATTTTTACTATTCAATGCATGTTTCCCTAAAATTCTGCAATGTAAATATGAAAAGTGATATACCGTTGGCAAGCCAACATGTTGAAGCAACTTTCGTCAACTTTGCAGTGTTGTACGTATAAAGCACCCTTATGAAATTACTTTTTGAATTTTCGATAAAAAATCTATTTTAAAATTTCTATTAAGTTTGAGTAACTGTATCTTGAAAGTCGCGATAATGTTGGCAACAGGAAAAACTTCAGTTTTTGTGCAATTATATGTAGTTTCTGGAACTGAAATCAAATCTTGGATTAGGTCATCAGGAGGGCGGCAAATTATGATTGTTCATTACAAGTCACGATTTTCGATGACTTTAACAAAAAGAGCGATGACAAGGTAACAGTAAAAAAATTCTATCAACCCTTACAGCAATGACCACCTAATGCGGAACACCCTGTATACTTTATATAGTCGGAAGTGCTTCCTTCTGTGCGTTGGAAACTTCATGACAAAGTTAATATACCCTTTCGCATAGTGACGGGTATAAAAAGACTAAGCAAAGACCAGGAGGGACTTAAGCCATCTAAGCGCTGGGACAAATTGGGACAAACTGAGCTGCTTCAGCTATGCACAAATAGAGTACGTACCATATGGGATTCTTACATACCACCCCTGCCTGAGACCACATCTGCGCACAATGAGGTTCTTACAAGACGCGAGCTGTCGATTCTGTGAACAAGATGACGAGACCTCAACCCACGTTCTGTGCGAGTGTGATTCTCTGGCCCAAAGCCGCTGAATATAATTTAGATGCGGACACATACGACATAGCTTCGACGTCAATTAACAATCTCAACTCCTTTCTTAGCACGACCAACCTTGATCGTAAGGCATAGTCCTGCCCACTTGCGACTAGGGCGATGGTACAATAGGTCCATTGGCTTCAGTGCTGCGAACCCTTTCGGGTTCGCGACCCCCTCCTTACACACTCTCCAATCAAATCTAATCTAAGTAATGGAACCATTCTTTGGGATCAAAGTTTTTGTTGGAGTGTCATCTAAATTCCTCAATTGGTCTTAATAGGTTTACTGGCAGAAAATGTTGCATGAAATATCCTGATATTTTACGACCTAAATGTTTCTGTGTGCCACCCTTCTTCTCAGTACAGTATAGCCCCATGTGGGCCATGGTGCGTTATCTCAGCCGTTTATAGGCAATTTCGGGTCAACGTTACATTGCATATCATTTCAGAGTGTATATAATGTTGCAAGCACTATATATTTCCTATCCGCACATGTACAGAAATTTTGGTCCACGCCGAGATTCGATCTCCGGACCTCGAGATTACTAGCATGGTAGAGTGCGACTCAACCAAGTGAGCCACAGAGCGTGTGTGTGCCACCCTGTACATAGACATTTTTTTCTAAACACATACATACATATATGTACATATACATTTTCATTAGTCGACCTCGAGATTACTAGCATCGTAGAGTGCGACTCAACCAAGTGAGCCACAGAGCGTGTGTGTGCCACCCTGATAATAGAAATTTTTTTCTAAACACATACATATATGTACATATACATTTTCATTAGTCTTACATATTTATACAGGGTGTCCCGCATTGGGTGGTCAATACTGTAATGGTTGATAGCGCAACTTGTTTCAGCAAGAAAATTACCAATACAATCGGAATTTTTTTACCGTTACCTTGCTATCGCTCTTTTTGTGAAAGTCATCGAAAATCGTGACTTGTCACGCAAAATCGTAATTTGCAGCACTCCTGATGACTTAATCCAACATTTGATTTCAGTTTCAGAAACTACATAAAATTTCACAAAAACTGAAGTTTTTCCTGTTGCCAACATTATCGTTGCAAAGCCAACATGTTGAAGCAACTTTTATCAACTTTGCGGAGTTGTACGTATAAAGCACCGTTATGAAATTACTGTTTGAATATTCGATGAAAAATCTATTTTGAAATTTCTATTAAGTTTGAGTAACTGTATCTTGAAAGTGCCGATAATGTTGGCAACAGGAAAAACTTCAGTTTTTGTGAAATTTTATGTAGTTTCTGAAACTGCGATCAAATCTTGGATTAAGTCATCAAGAGTGCTGCAAATTACGATTTTGCGTGACAAGTCACGATTTTCGATGAATTTCACTAAAAAAGCGATAACAAGGTAACGGTAAAAAAAAATTCCGATTTTATTGGTAATTTTCTTGCTGAAACAAGTTGCGCTATCAACCCTTACAGTATTGACCACCCAATGCGGGCATGCACCTACATACAAGCATAACTATAAGTACCTACAGATTTTGTCATATTTTACACAACAAGAAAAAAATCACCAAAGGAATTGCAATTTTGTAACTACATATATGTATTCCCGAATTCTTATCCACAAAAATACGGTTTCTTATTTTATTGCATATTGTGGTCTCAAATATCATTCATGAAGTGGTATGTGAATCTCAGATAGGCCATAACAAGACAAAGTTAGGAATCATGTCAAGTGTGCTGTCTTGAAAAAAAACGACTTCTTCTGTGTACTTGAAATGATGAAGATTTCAGGATGCCATACCGGCTAGGATGGGACACATCAGAACGTGATGGAAACTGAAATTCTTGAGAACGTAAAAGAGCGGCCGAAAACAACAACGGGAACGAAGAACAGGACGCTGAAAGTATTCGCACCAACGAGAATAAACAAATGAAAGCATACTACGTGCTCGAGTGTTCATAATACACCGTCCCTGGGGTAATTTTTGTTTGCGTACAAAGTGCTTATTTCGCCGCAGTAATGTATTCTAAAAGCTTTTTGTGGTATTGTCTCAAAGAACCAACATTTTTCTTTAGTTTCTTTGTTCGAAACGAGAGCAAGAAGAGCAATATTACACACAGCTCGTATATTTTAAAAGGAAAATATAAAGTAAAAAAATGGGGCGTGAGACGAATGAACCATCAAAACTTTGACGTCTTATTTTAAACCAAAGCAGAGATGTAAAAGCAAACCTTATTGCTTCTTGGTTTTTGCCTTGAATATACGTTCTCGTATATAGTTTTTAATCGACGCGACGGTTCAGATTGTGTACATGTAACATAAAATGAAGTATGTATGTAGTTAGCCATATCTTAAATGCTGAACATATTGTTGAGCCCTTATCTGGAGAAAGAGTTCTTGACAACATCGTCGACCATTGAAAGGATGGCAGCCACCTAGAGAGCGAGATGGTTTTGTGCAACTCGGCTTTTTTGAAGTGAAAGCATCGTCTATCTGGTCCTCTTACGACTTTTACGAGAGATCCAATTAAATCTGCTGGTTTTAACTCAAGATTCGACTAATGAGCCTCATACTTGAGCACGTTCCAACTATGCCATGTTATGAGAATATTTACAAACAAAATATTCGGATTGTTGCCTAGAAATTCTATCGGTGAGGAGAGAAGTCACAAAATGGACACGCTTAAAAAACACAAAATTTACGTGTATTTCTCCACCTCGAAGTCTTATTCAAAAAATTGAGAGCTTACCTGAAATTCTGAAATATTTTACAAACATATCATATATAATAAAAATGTTCAGCCATATTTCAGCCCAATTTAAATCCAGCGAAAATGGAGAAAAATTTATTCCAGCGAAGTTTCACTTTCCTTTTTGCCAAATAAAGCCCACCATATGCCAACTGAAGCGAGGGCAACAAAAAAGAGCGAATAAAAAAGGATACATTTTTTCAGGATTGAGAGTAAACAAGATGCGAATTTCCCTGATGAGTAATTCTTCGTTATAGTGGCTCCTTAGGGAAATCTACCTATTTTCCAGCGGAAAATTGTACCCGTTAAAGAGTTCATATTTTGATAAAGTTAAATTAAACGCCCTTATCCTTGCTATTTTTTTCGGTGCGGGCTTATACCGCAAACAGTACAATAAAAACTGCTACAGCTGAGATGTTGAACAACATTTCACATTAAGGGATTTCGTTTGGAAATGGCGGAAACGTATGGGGCATTACTTCTGAGATGACATTGGGGGATTTGGCCCCTCGTATAATAATTGTTGTATATTGCCAGACAAATTTGAAATATTGAGTGCAAAAACGAACACGGATAAAAGGAAGTTAAGCTTAATGAAGAAGCGACTAAGAATAAAAATGCGGGGATTCATATTTCTTTATTACATCTGCCGAATATTTATTTTAATCACGGAGTTTTTTATTATTTTTTTCACTGTTACTGGTACTTGGATATTTGTGCATCGTCGCCAAGGGACTAGCTGACCAGGCGAAGACTAAAACTTGACTACACAGCCAAGAGTGTGTATTCGATTTCATATTCTTCTGGGTTGAAAGCTCAGATAGCAAGGAAACTGCTAAATATTGAATTTCTTTTTTTCGTAGGCGAAGAAGGGGCAGATGGATTAGATCTAATTACATATTATCAATTCAAAATTCTGACTAGCACTTAGAGCGAATAACCAAAGATTAACCAGTAAGAACAACAGAGAGGCGTACAAACTAATAAATACAATCAAGAATGGTTATCAACTTAGGCCAACATTATCAGCGACATCGACAGCGTAAACAAACAATGGGCCCGCATTTTGATGAGCTGCTCAATATATCATCAACACCCGTTCAAAAACAGTGGAGAATGTGTGTCTCGCCTCAACGTAAAAAAAGCGACAAGCTGAAATGTGATAATTACAGGGGCATATCATAAGTTTCTACGACTTATAAGATTTAAGAAAAATTCAGAAAAAAAAACATTGGCAAATATCAAGGCGCAGGGACGTAGCCAGAATTTTGTTTCGGGAGGGGTCCAACGTCGCAGAAGTATGATCGTGCTTTTTAATTGTTGGTTTAGATTAAAAGTTTTTACTGGACTCTTCCGCAAAACCCAAAAAACTATAGAGAAAATTGGAGAAGACCGAGCTACTTGTTCCGATGAATCACTAATACAATCCTTCTTGAAGTTGCACCATGATATTCAAGTGCCGCGTGTCCCCTTTTGAAAGATTTCTAAATACTGTTGTATGTACAAATAGTCACAGCCGGTGTTTAAAACTTCTATATAGTTTCGCCACTGTTTTGTTTGGTTAAAACTCGAGCGGGTTGTCATAAGCAAGCAGCAGAAGGCTACACCCTTAAACTCCCATAAGGTCACCACTTAGGATGCGCTTTTCATAGATAATATTTGGAATTATCAAAAAAAAAAAAACAAAAAACAAAATCAGGTTTACAGAAGGTTTAACCAAGTACAAAACAATTTGCACGACCCATCAAAACAGGCGAATATCTCTTCTCTCTCATCATTCTTAATATACGGGTTTCGTGGATTTAGCTCCGCGATTAATTCAGAAAATAACTAAGTTTCTTTTTAGTCCAGCTATCGCCATGCGCAAATTATTTGTATCTTATCCTTCACTTGTCCCTAAAAACCCCCCGCAGGGGGGTCTGTGTCCGTGTGACACTCAGCTTGGAAGGCTGTTTGTAGTCGGACAGGGATCTTTGGTGACTTACGACACCACGGACCTAGTAGCGCAAGGGGGCCCCTGGTACAGTTGATACGCCATGGCGAGGATCTGTACAAAGACCATTCGGGCGTTAACGGTCCCGTGCTCCTGAGTTATGCACGGGTGGCTCTTGGCGTGCCTACCTCCCCCCATAGTTTGCGGGAGGGAAGCACTAAAGGCCTAGCACGATTTTGATGTCCCCTGGTGGGGGGGTGCATCATACGGAAGTCGTGTGAGCTTCGGAGGTGACGGCTCCGCATGACCCGAGTCAAGAAGGGGCTAGCTAGGGAGAACGGCCTTGGTGGAAAATGCCTACGCGCCTATATCTAGCTAGTTTGTGGATTGATGACCACACTGCCTGAGTCGCATTGCTGACTAGTAAACTGAAGGGGCCGCCTGGATGTGAAAAGCAGCGCTTCGTTGTCTGCACAGACGCGGAGTCACAGGTCCAACGAGCCTGGGGTGTGCATGCCCGAATTCGACGTAAGGCTTAACCAATAGGGGGCCGAAGGAGGATCACACCTGCTATGGAGAAGTCCATAGCGAATAGTGTACTACGGGGATGGGTGTGCCCAGGGGACCATGGTCCTTGCCCATCAAGGTGTTGGACTCGTAGTGGCTGGAGGTTGTTACCCAAGTCATCCAGCTAGTGATGCAATCCCGGGGTTGGATTCCGGATGGTGTGTGCATGCGCCTGATGGAGAAATCTCCGTCTGACAACAACACCTTGTCAGTAAAAAGCCGAAGGTCCAAACTTTTTAGCGGGACCGGGAGATAAAGGCCGAAAGGCTAGGTGCTCCCCTGACGGTATACCTGTAGATGGTCTGCTTGTCCCTAAAAACCAAATCATAAAAATTGTTTTTTTTTTTAATAAAAAAAAAGTTCCACAATGGACAAGTGAGATCAGTGTGAAATTGGACTTAGAAATAACACCCTTCATTGAGGCTTTCAAAAGAGAAGGAGCCTTCATTCAGATATTCCACCGTGGAGACATTAAGTCCTTTGCAAATAAATGAAATCCTCTCCGAAAAGCTAACATTTCTCACAACTAGTTTTTGAGAAATAAATCCTCGTTGGGTTTCAGATGAAAAATCGATGAACTCTTCTTAATTTAATCCTATGGCTACTCCACGTCGTCTTTGGACCTGAAAAAGTCGATGTTAGTAAGGAGACATTTTTCCATCCTTTATAGTTTTCACGCATTCGAGGCGGGAGTTCGTAAATATTTCTAATAAATAAAATGAGAGTATCGTGATTTTCAATGCAAAACATTCCGCAGATTTTCTCATAGATTCCGCGCAATTTTTTTTTTGAATTGTGTTATCGAAACAAAAAAAACCTTTCATAAAGTAATTTTAATCACTATAATTCCGGGGATTATGTAAAACATTTCGGGAGGGGTCCATGGGGTCCGGACCCCTCCCCTGGCTACGTCCCTGTTAAGGCGGGTTCAGACCTGGTCGATCAAATCAACAACCGATCAGTTCTTCACACTGAAGCTGTTACTGCAAAAGTGCTGAGAATACCACATCGATGTGTACCAGATTTTTGGTGACTTTAAGCAAGCATACGGCAGTTTCGAACATAGTGTACTGTATAACATAATGGAATGCTGCAATTTGGTATACATACCACCAAAACCAGTGAGACTGACAAAGATGACGATGATGGTTAACCTTCCGGCGGGCGCAATACTAATCCTAACACGATCGGGCGCAATGCATCTGACAGATTAAGTGCAGAAAAAGGGATGAAACTAAGTTTCTGTATATTTTAGACTCTTATTTATTGTTGCATTGTCTTTTTGAAACAGTTCTACGTAATTTTAGAAACAAAAACTGGCTCACAAAGTTTGATACCCTTCACATTTTAAATTTTCTCAGAATATTCCGCTTTCAATAGCTTCAATATTTAAAAAACCTCCAACAACTCGACCGCTTAAAAAATGTGAGCTTATTTTACTAAAAACACACTATTGAACGATTTGGTGAACCTAAGAGTCAACACAACGTTATTACGCAATGTGAAGAGTATAACATGTGGAAATTTTCATAGAAAAGGAGAAAATAACACAATCGGGCGCAATACATCTGAGAGATTATTTCATCCCCTCCCGCCACTCAGACATATGGTAGATTGAAACTGACAACTGCTTTGGATAGTTGATCGAAAAAGATTAAGCTACTGTGAGTTTCAGATCTCTCCCTTTTCGTATCGCTGATTGGCGCAACAAAAACTGGCCACTTAATCTGTCAGATGCATTGCGCCCGCCCGAAGGTTAATTCTCGACGCTGCGCGAGATTTTCCTGAACGGACTTGTACACATACCCCATAATAATTGCGAAAGGCGTGAGCTATTTTTCGTATCCGGCTCTTTAACAAGCTGATTGCAAACGGTGTGGTGATGGTTTGGTTTTATTGGCATAAATATTCTAACATTCTATTGGCCATTACAAGTTTCTAAGGCATATGGATCAAAATGTCCACCAGCTCGTAAATTTATAAATGGCTGAAACTATAACCTTTTTTATCATCCTGGTAGACTGTAACTTTTTTATCATTCTCTCTCAAAAGCTTCTGAAAAAATAACCCTAGCAAAACCGTATTACTAGAATAATCGAAGAAATACACCTTGGTTCACTAATTCAAATACTAAAAGAGAAATAAGAGGCGCAATAATCCAACATTGGACTAAGGCCGCAGATGCGTTCAGGGCCGGCCGCCCCGGGCGCCAGGTTTAGGGGCGCCGAAACCCGTATTACTAATTTTTTTTTTTTTTAACTGCTGAATTAGTATGATGTAAGAATACTAATGCATGTATGAATGTATATAATACCATCAATTTAACGCGCATTCTAATCACAAGTTAACGGGATATTTTTATACAAACGCAAGCGACAAGAATTCTATGTGCAATTTCACAACGTTCACTCAAGGCCGCACGACACAAATTGTCACCTGTATCTTTATAGAAATCAGGTAAGAATTTAGTTGGGAACTCATAATATCAGATTCCCACTTCAGGAATTGACTGCGTTCCAAAGATAACCTTTAATTAAGAAAAAGCAGTATACACAATTCTAATAAGCACATTCGTTTTGGACCATTTTCATCAATATTTTTTATGTGGATTATGTTTATGCTTTTTTCTTTATTAAACTTAAGGGCGCCAAAAACCTGACGGTTTCTCGGCCGATCGATTGGGCAATCGACTGCCCACAATCGATCTGCCGCCCGCACACATATTTTACATTAGGCAATTTATCGGGCAATTTGAAATTGACAGTCTCACGGTCCACAAGACACAACACAAAATAGCGAAAATTATATAATTTTTGGCAATGGAAGACGGACATCCATTGCTACTTTTGATGGAGAATGACCGCCACAACCACAGCATGAAGAACGACCACAGGTTTATGTCAAGAAATCAGCAACTGAGAACACATGGTTGTCATCCCAGCTTGAACGGAAAATTGCACTGACAAGACGTTCCACACGTCAAATCAAAAAATTGAATCCCATACACCTTCCAGTGGCGTGGCGTCTTTGGAAGCAAGGGAAGCAATGCTTCCCTTCTTAATTCATAATAAAAAAAAAAAACAAGAAAGCGTGACATTGTTTTTTGAATTTTTTTCTTGCACATACGATTTTTATAATACATATAAAATCATACGCAACCCTGCGCACCGTATAAATCTGCTTTAGCATGCGCCCTCTACAACAAACCCAATACACCAACCCACCTGTTTCATGGAAAAAATCCACAGCGAGATTGTTGGCTGTGTGAAGTTAGCCAGTCATTTTTTTGAAATTAGGTCCTTTTGCTCGGTGAACCGTTTGTTCTACAGCGGCTACGTTTGTTCTTGATTGTTCGCCAATTAATATCGTTTGTTCTTCTCTGATTATTTAATTATAGCAATTTTAAAATTGTGAGTGTGAACTTAGCCAGTCATTTTTAAATATGGGTCGGAAAGGTATAGGTTTGGTATCAATCGAAAGCCAGACGTTTGTTCATTTTGTAGGGCGTTTGTTCATCCTGGAAACGGAAGGATACAGGAATTATTAAGGAAAAAGAGATTAGTTGTGACGTCATCTTCCCTCAACCAACGCCATCTACTCAGCTCAGCTGTACGGGCAACCCTTGTCCCGCGAACAATTTATGCAAGATCCACACCATCATCTACTCAGCTCAGCTGTACGATGATGGTGTGGATCTTGCATAAATTGTTCGCGGGACACGGGTTGCCCGTACAGCTGAGCTGAGTAGATGGCGTTGGTTGAGTGAAGATGACGTTACAACTAATCTCTTTTTCCTTAATAATTCCTGTATCCTTCCGTTTCCAGGATGAACAAACGCCCTACAAAATGAACAAACGTCTGGCTTTCGATTGATACCAAACCTATACCTTTCCGACCCATATTTAAAAATGACTGGCCAACTTCACACTCACAATTTTAAAGTTGCTATAATTAAATTATTAGAGAAGCACAAACGATATTAATTGGTTAACAATCAAGAACAAACGTAGCCGCTGTAGAACAAACGGTTCACCGAGCAAAAGGACCTACTTTCAAAAACATGACTGGCTAACTTCACATAGCCGCCGAATTAAGGGTGTAAGATAATCAGTCAATAGACTCTCGAACACTTTCGGTATGCAAGATAAGATAGCAATGGGGCGGTAATTTCTAAAATCAGCTTTACTACCTTTTTTGTGAATAGGAACAATGAAACTATACTTCCATTTATCAGGAAAATAACCTTCATCTACTCAGCTCAGCTGTACGATGATGGTGTGGATCTTGCATAAATTGTTCGCGGGACACGGGTTGCCCGTACAGCTGAGCTGAGTAGATGGCGTTGGTTGAGTGAAGATGACGTCACAACTAATCTCTTTTTCCTTAATAATTCCTGTATCCTTCCGTTTCCAGGATGAACAAACGCCCTACAAAATGAACAAACGTCTGGCTTTCGATTGATACCAAACCTATACCTTTCCGACCCATATTTAAAAATGACTGGCCAACTTCACACTCACAATTTTAAAGTTGCTATAATTAAATTATTAGAGAAGCACAAACGATATTAATTGGTTAACAATCAAGAACAAACGTAGCCGCTGTAGAACAAACGGTTCACCGAGCAAAAGGACCTACTTTCAAAAACATGACTGGCTAACTTCACATAGCCGCCGAATTAAGGGTGTAAGATAATCAGTCAATAGACTCTCGAACACTTTCGGTATGCAAGATAAGATAGCAATGGGGCGGTAATTTCTAAAATCAGCTTTACTACCTTTTTTGTGAATAGGAACAATGAAACTATACTTCCATTTATCAGGAAAATAACCTTCATCTACTCAGCTCAGCTGTACGATGATGGTGTGGATCTTGCATAAATTGTTCGCGGGACACGAGTTGCCCGTACAGCTGAGCTGAGTAGATGGCGTTGGTTGAGTGAAGATGACGTCACAACTAATCTCTTTTTCCTTAATAATTCCTGTATCCTTCCGTTTCCAGGATGAACAAACGCCCTACAAAATGAACAAACGTCTGGCTTTCGATTGATACCAAACCTATACCTTTCCGACCCATATTTAAAAATGACTGGCCAACTTCACACTCACAATTTTAAAGTTGCTATAATTAAATTATTAGAGAAGCACAAACGATATTAATTGGTTAACAATCAAGAACAAACGTAGCCGCTGTAGAACAAACGGTTCACCGAGCAAAAGGACCTAATTTCAAAAACATGACTGGCTAACTTCACATAGCCGCCGAATTAAGGGTGTAAGATAATCAGTCAATAGACTCTCGAACACTTTCGGTATGCAAGATAAGATAGCAATGGGGCGGTAATTTCTAAAATTAGCTTTACTACCTTTTTTGTGAATAGGAACAATGAAACTATACTTCCATTTATCAGGAAAATAACCTTCGGATAAAGATTTATTAAATAATATCAAGAGAGGGTACACCAAATTCGCAGAACAATTTTTCAGAAATATGGAAGGAATTCCATCAGGGCCTGGGCTTTTAGATTCATCTAATTGCAATAATTTATTTAATAGGGACTCAAATTCAATCATATAACCAGATAAATTCAAAGCAAGGTTGGAGAAAGGAGGGTCGTATGTATTATTTTCATTTTTATAGACAGAAGAAAAATGATCTGCAAACATGTTAGAAATTTCATTAAAATTGGAGCTAGCTTGACCATTAAAGTGCATTGAACAAGGTAATCCAGAATCATGTCTATATGAATTTATATGTCTCCAAAAGTATTTACTATTATTAGGTATTTGCGATTCAATTTTATAAATATATTGCTTAAAATCAAATGCCGACTGTACATTACATTCAGCTCTTAGACTGGAAAACAAATTATAGTCGTTGCAATTACCAAATCGTTTGAATTCAGCATGAACAGCCTTTTTGGTTCTTATTAAACTTTTTAAATCGGAAGAAAACCATTTTGGGAACTCGTCTCTACGTATGGTAACTATAGGTACAAAGTTTTTAACTAAAGTTTCAAGTGATTCATAAAAATAGTTGACAGCATTATCGAGTGGAAGACTATCAAGGGCAGACCAATCCGTAGCCATAAGAGCTTCATTAATACTAATGTAATCGGCTTTTTTGAAACATAAAAAAGATTCAATTTTATTATTATTATTGATGGAACTAGATAAATTAGTATTATACGTTAAAATAATATTTAAAGCAGGGTGAAATTTATCCACAGACAAATAGGGTGATTCATTGCAAGTAACTACAACATTTTCATTGTTAGAAAAAACTAAATCAAGTATATTGTTACAAACATTACTAGCACAATTAAGTTGTGAACAATTCAAATAGGAAAACGATTCAATAATAATAGTACTTTTAATGTTAATATTAATACCATACCAAGGCTCATGCGTCCAATCGATTCCGGGCAAGTTGTAATCACCAGTTACGATGAAATTAGCATTAGGATATTTGTTAACATAATTCGAGATGTCGGCAGCGTGATTACTGTAGGTTTCAGGTACACAGTCCGGTGGAAGATAAACTGCGGAGACTATAGTCTTCACAGGCTTAGTGGCAATACACACAAACAGCTGTTCAATATTGTTGTGTAGAGAATCCAGTTCAGTTGCTTGTAGAGAGTTCTTGACGGCAATAAGAACACCGCCACCTTTCAGTTTCCGTGATGTGTAAGTGTCGCGATCGCGTCTAAACACTTGATAACGCCTGTATGAAAGATGAGAGCTTGTGCAGCAAATTAACCCGGGACTGGGTGGAGGAGGGAAGTTTGTGCGAGAATAAATTCGCCGTTGGAGGTGGATTTTAAATTGCTTATTGTAAAAATTTCCGACTGATGTGTACAGTTCGCAGCAAAACTAAGTTATCTGATACCAATTTTTCGATTTCGGTTGGAGACAAAGACAATTTGTATAGCGAAGCGATGTCGAATTTTTTTAAATTTCAAGTTTAGTTTAAAAATTCAATTTGATGCTTGTAGGTATGCGTGTATGTAATTTCTGGTACGTGGAAAAGCTATTTTTTTTAGGAAAACGAGTAAATTGTTCGGAAGAATATCGATTTTCAAAATGTATAGTACTAGAGAGGGAGCGGGTCAGCATGCGTTCTAATAACTTTTCGACAACATCTTTCGGGTGAAATAAATTTTCGGAGTTCATAGTAAGTACTCGTATGTATGTAGATACTTGAATAACGAAAAATGTAATAGAAAAAACTATAGACGAAACTTGCGTCTTCCTAAGACTTAAGAATATTTTTTGTTTAGTTGTACTAGTAAAATATTCGGAATGATTCCAGCTTATATGTTTATTGTTTACAACGACGTTTCGCCCCTTACGGGCATCATCAGGTTTCTTTGTTAGCTTATGGTTTTAATGGCGGGGAATATATCTATATATTCCCCGCCATTAAAACCATAAGCTAACAAAGAAACCTGATGATGCCCGTAAGGGGCGAAACGTCGTTGTAAACAATAAACATATAAGCTGGAATCATTCCGAATATTTTACTAGTACAACAAAACAGATATACACCAGCACAAAATAACATACAAAAAATATTTTTTGTTTAGTTTGCAGTCATTTTTATTCTATGTATAAATTAAGATTTCATTCTCATGTCTGGGGGGTTACTTGAACATTAATGAAGAGTCATACTTTTGAGACTGCTTCCCTCTACTCCAAAGCCACGCCACGCCACTGACACCTTCCGATTTATTTTGTAATCAAATAATCTGGCCGATCGATCGGAGAGTCTGTGGCGCCTCTTACGTTTATTGTTATTTATGTACATAGAAAAGTTTATGGATTTTTGTTAATATGTATGATGCCGCAACAATTTAAGTGTGTTGTTTGAGGGATAATTTTGTTCTAATTTTGTAGTCTCCGAAGGTATTACATTTTAGAGCAAACATTTTTGTCTTTTCTCGCTCAATTAAATTTACTAAAACTGCTTAAAAAATAGAAAAGTTTGTAAACGTATTTGTAAAATCAGTAACTTAATGAACGTTTAAATGTTGGTGTTTCAAAAATGAACCGGTGGTGCCTACATTGCATAACCTGTAGTAATGCGAAATAGCCAGGTTTCCCGAACAAACCATTAACCACGGTCGAAATTACAAAATGAAATGGATTTATGTTTTGAAAAATATGGACTCGTATACGTAAAATCGATACTGACTGAATTCAGTACCATCAAATTCAACCGTATTAAGAACCATCGGCAAGTGCGTTTTCGCAGGGACCAGAGAATGTGAATCAGGAACGTAGTCATTGGAACTGCCCATCTTTCCTTAATTTTCGTTTTCTTCGTCAATTTCGCAATTGAAGATAGCAGTGTACTCTTGAAAATGATTACTAATTTGAAAAATTTTAACATCGAAAAAGATGAATGGAAAAGTGCAACCTACTTAAGTGAGATTTGCTATCCTCTTCCCATTCAACATAATGAATGTTTGTGAGCTAATATGTTTATGTTTCGCCGACGTGAGATTTCCTGTTTTTATTTTTGAACGATTATAAAACTCGCAAAGTATTTTGTGGTTTGTTTTAAAAATGGAAAAATGAACACTATAATAGATCCTGCAATAGATCTACTCTTGCTAACACAAAACTGGCCTTTTTTATAATATTAACGAAATAATAATTTTCTAGGACGAATTATGAAAAAATGTGAAGGGATAGAGGCATACTTTTCTGTTCGCTTTAAGCAATCAATTTATTGGGAAGGGGCAAATTCAGTTGAAGGCAGTTCAAGTTCTATTGCAATTTTTTCGTGTATAGAAAGTATATATAAGGGGCGCTTCTTTCAAGTTCGCCCCGGGCACCGTTACACCTAAAGCCGGCCCTGGATGCGTTAGTTACATGCAATTTTGTTGAAGTGTTGAGAATTGTTGTATTCAGCTTAAAACATCTTAAATTAAGTCATCCTTATTTTCCCCTGAATTTATCGTAAAAAATATTTGGTATATTTAATGGAAAACCATTTAGTTGCATTTGCACTCCGCTTGGACTTCAACGTAAGTTTTTCACCTCCATTCTATGAAGGTTAGTATATAAATCTTCATAATATTATTTAAAATCTACTTTCATGCATAATAGATTCCACATTGTTTGCTCTAATCCGCACTAATTCCATCCATCGTCTTTATTGATCGCTCCTGGGCTTGTTCCATTTGTTGACAATCACTTCGTAATCTACCTGCCGGGTAAATATAATCCAAAAAAGTTACAGCATGACAAGAATATTTGTTCTCCACTAGGTTTCAACTTTCTTTCATAATGACATCAATCATCTCATTTTCACTTAGCACGTTTTGTTTACTGGAATCATTTATCAGCAAACAGCAACAGTTTCGACTTTTCCAACATGCGTCCTTTTCTTCGCCATAACGTTTTTCTTTTTCGTATTTTCTGTGTCTTGAACTTCTTATTTAAAAAACACCCCAAGTTGTCTTGTAGAAGATAGCCAATGGTTATGCCACTGAACAAGTGCAAATAAAACGGAGTCATTCGTGTGGTAACTAACGATTCGCTAAAAAAAACGACAGGATAATGGTGAAAAATATTTTAAGTTTTCGTCTATCTACGTGTTTGTGTTTCTTCTGTATCAGAATTTGTTAAAACAATATTGCGAAAGAATTAATGACTTTTTCTTTTATAATGTATAAAAATGTACGCTACGGCGCCCATTGCGAAATATCGAGCAGAATTTAGGTATGAGGTATACCTACATAATTGCTTTCTATACCTGATTGATATCGTTTCCATTATCCTAATTATTAATCAAGGAAATTGATGTTTCATTCATTGTATATAGGATTTCCGTCAAAGAAGATATATGTATTGATGTCATGAGCTCTTGAGATTATTTCTAATTCAAGAAATCATTATCTAGTCATGGAAAAATTAAGGGGACGTTGACTTTTTAGATTAACTTTTAAAAAGACGTGTATCGACAGTAATTTACGACATTGAAAGCTCATACAATAGTTGTATAAATACACATTTTATAAATGAGCCTTTATTTTGAGGTTCAGAATACAACCTCAAAAGGCCAAAGGTGCAGAGAAGTTAGGAGTGGCCGATGTTCTAGATATGTACACCCTGAAATTTTTTTTTATTAAACGATTGAAGATTTCACCTTACTTTTAAACTTAGGGCCGAATTCATAGTCCCCACTTATACTTGAGGGAACCCTTAAAATGGTTAGCAACCTTATATGAATTCATATGTTTGTTGACATATCATATCACTTTCAAATTTGTTAAACATGTTGAATTTCTAACCACTTCATATTTTCTTTATATTTGATTTTTCGCTTTCTCAATAAGTAAATCGTTTTATTAAATGAGGCAATGCACTAATAAGTGATTTCTATGATTACGAAGCTCCCTTAAGGGCCCACTTATATAGAGAAAACCCTTATTCCTTAAGGGGCGATTCAGACTATCGACAAGATTTACTAAATCCTAGATTTAGTTGACAGTTGTACCATATTGTACTGGAATTTGAAAAATGCCAGTACATTCTACGATGCATTTTGAATTTAATGACATACGATCTGATCTTTCGGGTTTTGACTCGATTAATTTAGTGGCTTTAGTAAATCCTGTCCATAGTCTGAATCCCATCTTAGGAATTCCTTATTAGGTACTATGACTATGACTATATGAATTCAGCCCTTAATTTTATTTGATCTATTAAAAATATACTACAGTCAAATATACTGTTGTAGAATCAATAATGTTAGTTGTAATAGAATTAAAATTAAAATATTAAATTAAATTATCACATACAACTAGTAAACATTGATTAAGTAAGATGTAAGCCACATCTGGCCACATGTCGGGCATAGGGCACTAACTACGCCCTACTTTTAATCTCGCTGTATTCTCTGCCATCGTGTTTAGATCTGACTACCTCTTAATGAAGCAGCCTTGATATCAACCAATCTTCTCCCGTGTTCCTTGGTCGCCCAACATGGCGTCTTGCTTTGGTTCCTTGGGTGTTCCAATCTAGGGCCTTTTTAGCTATGCATATTTTCTGGCCTTCTTCGGTGGTTCTGACCAACCCATTGCCACTTTCGCCTTTTGACAGAAGTGCCCATCTGATCATCCATATCATTGAATCAGGAACTAATTTTTTCAACACTGAGAATCGATTTCATAGAATTTATGTAATTTTGTTTTGCACTGTGTGTCAAATAAACGAAGCTTCAATGAAACCGGCCCACACGGTAAGCGCGAACTTTAATCAAAACAGGTATTGTGTTTGTTGCGTGAGTTAACGGAACTTCAGATAAAAATCATAGTCATTTGAATTGCCATTAAGTGCTCTTTCTGTATATAACTTTCATAGTTGTAAGTTTCATACTTTTAGAGAAAATATAATTTGAGTTCGAAAGTGGCGAGTGGCCCGATTTTTGTGAAGCCGAGTGTATTTCATATATTAGGAACGAGGACAAAATTACATTCCCCGTATGAATAGACTGGCCCGCAGGGTCGAATCCAAGCGTCAGCGTAAGGTTTTTTAAAAACAAAAAAAAAAAAAACAAAATTAAAGCAAAAAAAAAATTTAATTTCATTTTATTTAAACTAATGAAATTCTTTTCATAGAATTTATGAAAAATTGCATTGCTATAGTTGAATAATCACTTCATATTTGCATTGATATTCCTATCATTGTCTCAAAAGTTTATTTTACCGGCTCCAAATCATAGCTAAAATTTTTGTCAAAGAATAAAAGCCTTTGCTGATGGGTGTAGTTACATACATCATAATAAAATACAGTAGACTTTCATAACCGCGATAAAGATTACGTGTGGAAAAGTGGGGTATTACAAAATTGAAGCTCTTGTAACTCAAAACAAAAATTGTACATTTCACACTCGTTCAAGCAGTGTAATTTCGAATTTCTTTTCTATTTTATGTACATTATGTACATATGTAGGTAGATTATGCTGGCTCCCCTACATACCAAGGAAATCCTAGAAGTAGGTATGGTCCACAATAAAAGCTATGAAGTTTATAGGCTTGTTGTCGTTGAAAACTCAAAATGTTGCTCTTACCATAGGATCCCAGAATGTATTTATGAACAACCGATACGCGCGCTGTCAAAACTGAATAGTTGACATTTCAAGTGCTAACCAAAAATCAAGTGAGGTTGACTATTGCAAAATTTCAAAGTTTCCTTGATATCGCCTTAAGTCAAGGATGCATTGTCTCGAGAAAATAAATTCTTTCAATGAAAACTACTGAAAATGGCATTTATTTTAAGGTATGGTATGTCTTTCCCGACGTGTCGTAAGAGGCGACTTAAGGGACAGGAGAGAATAAAACTCTCCTGAGTTTCGAACATATCTCCACAATTGTGCGCGCAGCAACTCTGTTTTGCGCTCAAGGGTTTAGATATGTACGAAACTTAACAAAAAATTGGCCCCTGTGGTTTTGGGGTTAGAATTATACCACAGCGATCCCGGCTTGTCGTAAAAGGCGACTTGAGGGATAGGGTATGTAGGCTTGTACCCTGCGTACCTGAAATTTACTTTACACTCGAAACATAAAGCGAGCCTCGGATACCTCGGACTGATTCAACGGCAACGACTTTTGGCTATAAACAACGGACTACGATCGGTTTTTGGAACGTTCGGACGATGTGGGGTGAGTGTAATAACACAAGGCTCACAGAAGTCGAACAGGAAATGACCGCATACAACATCGCTATACTAGGACTGAGCGAAACAAGATGGCTCGGATCGGGGGCGACTTTATCACCAAGCTCTCGCACTGTATTGCTCTACTCTGGAAGTGAAGACGATAATTCACCTCGGCAAGCGGGCGTCGGAATCCTGTTGACTAGGAATGCATGCCGATCCCTTATCGACTGGAAACCTATCTCCGACCGTATCATCACAGCCAGATTCAAATCCAGAGTACGAAACATCACAATTATTCAGTGCTACGCACCGACTGTGTTGGACATTGAGCGCGCAGTAAGAAAACAGTGAGTGCTTAAACAAGTATGTATTTCACGTAGTTGATAGTACAAAGGTTTAGAAGCGACTGACTTAATGACAGAATGTCAATAAAGCAACACAAAGAGAGTGCGTTCAAGAAATTAGAAAGGATGCAAATTAAAATTCAACACTCCCACTATTTGCATCAATTTATAATAGTAATAGAATCTCTGTAATTTCTACTTTACTCTAAATCCAAAACATTGTATTCAAAAAATTTAGTTCTTCTGTAAATAAAAAAATTACTAACTTAATCTATTTCTTTTCTGTGTTCATCTCCTTCATTCCGAGTTTAGATCGTAGCTTCTGAAATGGTGACTTTGGTAAGGCTTTAGTAAAAACATCAGCTACTTGATCATCACTTCTGATGTCTTCGATAGTCATGACTTCCTCGTTAAATTTTTCTCTCACGAAATGATAGCGAACATCGATGTGTTTGCTCCTTTTGTGATTAACTGGATTCTTAGCTAAGCTGATCGCTGACTGATTATCGACGCTGAGGCTTGGTACTTCAAAGTTATTTCGTGTCAACTCAATCGCCAAACGATTTAGCCAAACAAGTTCGCGTGTAGCTTCTGAGGCTGCAATATACTCGGCTTCCATAGTTGACATACTCGTCGAATTTTGCAACTGTGAACACCAACTGACAGCTCCATTTCCAATCAAAAAAGTGTATCCCGTTGTTGACTTTCGCGTTGTAGTTTCTCCGGCAAAATCAGCGTCACTGTAGCCAGAAATGCGCTGATAACCTCCGCTGCTGTACAAAATTCCATGTCGAATCGTTCCTCTTATGTACTTCAGAATACGTTTTGCCGCTGTTACGTGTGCTTCTGTGGGTTTCTCGAGAAAGCGACTCACATTGCCAACTGCAAAAACAATATCTGGCCGTGTGCCGATAGCCAGATACATCAAGCTTCCAATCAATTGTCTGAAAGGATAATTAGAATTTTCAGAACTTTCAATTTTAGTAAGTACCTGATTGGGGTCAGCCGGCATGGCAACTGCATTGCATTGAGTCATCTTGAACCTTTCCAGTACTCGTCGGGCGTAGGCTTCTTGATGAACAAAGATCGAACCATCATCCAGCTGTTCAATTTCGATTCCAACAAAACAACCTGGATTCATTGTCTTCACGTCAAACTCCTGCTTCAAGTGTGATATGACTGCATTGATGATATTCTCGTTGTTGCCTGTGATGAGCCCATCATCAACATAAATCGCCAGAATAACAATGTCATCTCCGCTAGCACTTGTATATACGCTGACACATGGATCCGAATCGGTAACTACGAAGCCGAATTTCTCGATGAACGTTTTGAATTTGATGTTCCAACACCTTGACGCCTGCTTTAAACCGTAGAGACTCTTTCGAAGCTTGCACACTCTGCCTGTGTTATCATCAAATCCAATGGGTTGCTTCATAAAAACGTCTTCTTCAAGTTCGCCATACAAAAATGCGGTTTTTATATCGAACTGCTTCAGCTTGAACTTATTTTGTGCTGCAATCGCCAAAATTGTACGAATTGATGTAAAGCGGACGACCGGACTGAAGGTCTCATCATAATCTACGCCGTATTCTTGTCGAAATCCGCGACAAACCAGTCGAGCTTTGTACCGTTCGATCGACGAATCTGGATTTCTCTTTATTTTATACACCCACTTGTTGTCGATGACTTTCCGATTTTTCGGATTGTCAACCAAAGTCCAAGTATCATTGATCAAGAGTGAGTTATACTCTTCTTTCATAGCAGCCATCCAATCATCTTTATCGACAGAACAAATCGCTTCTTCGTATGTACTTGGCTCTCCGCAAATTGTCAACATCGCCATGGGGATCAATGTATTTCGCACATCTCGTACACGTAAACGATTTGCCAAAATGTTCCTTTCATCTAAACCGACCAAATCTCGACGCTGTGTATATCCATCAGATGTTCGTTCACTTGGCGTATCTTCCACTGGTTCAATTCGATCCTGTTGTTGCTGTTCCGACACTTCTTCGCCACTTATGTCAATCGATACTATGTTGTTATCTGCCGATTCGTCTTCGCTCTCAAATTTTTCCGGAGTAGCGTTAGAAAGTTCATTCAATAAAAACTTAACATCTCGCACGACTTCTACTCTGTTTTTATTGGTGTCCAAAACACGAAATCCTTTGACATTTTCATCGTAGCCCACAAAGATGCAACACTTGGCCTTACGATCCAGTTTTCGACGACGCTGCTCGGGTAAATGAACAAAGACTTCTGCTCCGAAAACGTGAAAATTATTTATCTCTGCCGATTTGCCATACCACAGTTCGTATGGAGTCTTTTGTTTGACCGTGCTCGTTCCCGTCCGATTCAAAATGAATACTGATGAATTAACCGCTTCTGCCCACAAATTCGGTTTAAGTCCTTTAGCATAGAGCATTGATCGAGTTGCCTCCATGATCGTTCGGTTATCTCTCTCGGCACAACCATTTTGCTCTGGGGTGTATGCTACAGTTCGTTGATGTTCAATACCGTGCTCGTCTAAATACTGCTTCATGCATGAATTAACGAACTCAGCACCGTTGTCGGTTCTCATTATTTTCAATGGATGACCACTTTGCTTTTCAGTCCAGTGTAAGAAAACTTTGAACTTCTCGAAAACATCACTTTTTCGCTGTATAAAATACACTTTACGAAAGTGGGAAAAGTCATCTTTGAACAGCAAAAAATATTTTGCACCTCCCAGCGAAACTTCGGAAAATGGTCCACATACGTCGGCATGGACTATCTCACCACAGACAGATGCTCGTTCCTTCCTTAGACTGAAGCTCATTCGATGCAACTTTCCCATCGCACATCCACTGCAGTCAAAACTTTCGTCGACAAAATCAATGGCGTTTTTACGTAGCACTTCGCGAACATGCGTCAGGTTTTGATGTCCGAGCCGCTCATGCCATAATTGCAGCGACTCCTTTTTGACAGCTAGATTCGCGACCGATTCGTCTGGTGAAATCACTTTGAACATCATTCTGAATAAGCCACCATTACCTTGACGGGCTCCCACTGCAACTATACGCCCACTGTCTAAAACGTGCAACTGTTTCGACTTCGAATGAATCTCGTACCCACGATCAAGTACGCTGAGCTCCGAGAATAAATTAGTGTATAATTCAGGCGAATACAATGTATTTGACAGCATCTTTTTAACCCATTTTCTTCCGTCGAATGACAAGATGTCGATATTACCGCGACCAATAGCATAAATCGGTTTTCCGTTGCCAAGAGTAATTTTCTTTGGAGTGTCCAATTCGACGTAATCCCGAAACCAATGTCGATGCTTGCTCATGTGCTCTGTTGCTCCAGAATCGCTGTGCCAAGAATTTTCAATCTATGTGTTAACGTCACCAATACTAAAAAAAGCTTTTGCAACAGGTCCTTCGTCTCTTTTCGAACTAGATTTGCTCTTTCCCGCATTGCAGTCCCGTTTCCAGTGTTCCATGGAACCACACTTGAAACAGCCTTTCTGCTTTTTGCCTTTCGAAGTACTGTTGGCTTTTCTGTTCTTATTACCTCTTGCAAAAAGAGCGGCACTCGAATCGCTTTCACTGTTCAGCAAACGGCTTTCCTCTACCATCAACCGATTCTTCAAATGTGTGAGTGTTTGCATACTATCATGAGTTGAGTCCCATGCACTTACAAAATGGCGATACTCTTGTGGTAGTGTCATGAGCAGCCTTGTGATAACCATTGTCTCATCAACTGTTATGTTCAAATTATGCATTTGATGAATAATTATTTCCATTTTCGATATATGAGTGGCCATATCATCTGCCGGATCTTTCGCAAATGAAAAAAACTTTTGCTGCAGCTGAGACTTACTGATTTCAGTCGTTTGTTCAAATATCGAAATTAATTTGTACCACATTTCGTTCGATGTCAGACAATTTATCACATGCACTAAGGTTTTCGAGCCAAGAGCCGTCACGATAATATGCTGAGCCTTCGCGTCCTTCTTTTCCCAATCCAAAATTGCCTTTTCCGTCGCTGTGACTGCCGCTGTACACGTTGCTCCCGCCTCCATTTTCGGCCTTAGCAAATCCCCGTTGACGACATCAAACAGCTCCCGTGCAACTAACGCAATCCGCACTTGAAATTTCCAGCTTGTAAACTGTGAAGCGTCTTGCAGCTTCTCGATTTTCAAAGATTCCGCCTCCATAGTGCACACACGAAATTCGCAAATTTGAAAATTAATTCCGAAAAGAAACCACTGTTGCCGCGACTAGTTATGTGTTGACTGGGCCCATAACCTGTTGGACATTGAGCGCGCAGTAAGAAAACAGTGAGTGCTTAAACAAGTATGTATTTCACGTAGTTGATAGTACAAAGGTTTAGAAGCGACTGACTTAATGACAGAATGTGAATAAAGCAACACAAAGAGAGTGCGTTCAAGAAATTAGAAAGGATGCAAATTAAAATTCAACAGACTGAACCTGCAGACCAATCCGCAAAGGACGTTTTTTATCAGCGACTAGGCGACACCTTTGATATGGCTCCCAGGGGTGACATCAAAATTATAATGGGGGATCTCAACGCCAAAGTCGGTACTGATAATTTAGGCTTGGAACATCTTATGGGCAATCACGGGCTTGGCGACAGGAACAACAATGGCGAAATGTTCGTGGAGTTTTGTAACTCTCGGCAACTAGTCATTGGCGGAACGTTGTTCAAGCATAAACCCTGCCACCTAACAACTTGGATTTCTCCTGATGGCAGAACAGAGAACCAAATTGACCATATTGCTGTTTCTAAGACATGGAGAAACTGCCTCTTAGACGTCAGGTCGAAGCGTGGGGCTGATGTTGGCAGCGACCACCACCTTGTTATCGCAAAATTTCGCTTACGAACGGCAGCGATTCAACGATCTCACAACACGCGAATCTTGCCACGATTTAATGTGCAAAAGCTAAAAAATTCCTCAACTAGACGTGCATATTCGACCGCCTTGCATGAAAAAGCTTGTGCAGCAACATCTCTTCAGAATCCTACAATTGAAGATAGATGGAATTTTGCAAAGGATTCTTTTATTTCATGTGGCGAAGCGACTGTGGGAAGATTGGATCGAGGTAGGAGACCATTTATCAGTGATGCTACTTGGTCTCTTATCTCAGCACGCAAAAGAGTTAAGGAACAGATTAACTCTGCTGCTGATGATTCAGCTAAAAATCAACTTCGTGCTGAATACCGTTCACTACAAAAAGGCGTGCAGAGAAGTGTGAGGCGTGATAAGCGTACTTACATCAACGCTTTAGCGAAGGAGGCAAATGATGTGGCTTACCGTGATGAAAGCGGTACCCTATTTAAGCTAATTAAACCACTAATTGGCAAGTCGTTCACAACGGACCATCCTGTGAAAGATAAAGAAGGGTTACTGCTTGTTACTGAAGAACAGCAGCTTCAGAGATGGAAAGAGCACTTTTTTGAGGTCCTTAACAACCGTTTCGGGCGTGCAAGTGCATCTTCATCGGCAGAAGAAGACGTCCCTCCAGTAGCCAGTATTAATTCCAGACCACCATCTAAGACGGAATTAAAGCGGGTTATCGAATCTATGGACGCCGGTAAGGCCCCGGGGATAGATGGAATTCCGGTCGAACTATTTAAAGCGGATTCGAATGCTACAGCGGATATTCTGCTTCCCCTCATCAGAGAGTGTTGGGAAACCGAAACTCTTCCAGTAGAATGGAAAAAGGGCGTAATTATTAAAATACCCAAGAAGGGTAACCTTAAGGATTGTAATAATTGGCGCGGTATTTGCCTACTTCCAGCTGTATCCAAGCTGATGGCTAAAATTATTTTGAACCGGATCAAGGATGAAGTTGATCGCACTTTAAGCAATGAACAGGCCGGCTTTCGTGAGGGTTTTTCATGTAGCGACCATATAAACACCCTCCGAATTATTATTGAGCAATCCGCCGAATGGAGATCCCCATTACACCTCATGTTCATTGATTTCGAGAAGGCGTTCGATAGTGTTGATCGGGAGTATATTTGGAGAGCTCTTCGTAGGAGGGGCATACCAGATAAAATAATTTCCATCATCAAGGAATCTTATCAGGGAGCCCAATGTCACGTTTTGCACAAGGGTAAGCTTTCAGATCCTTTTGAGGTGCACAGTGGAGTGAGACAAGGTTGCATTTTATCACCTATTCTTTTCCTCATAGCCATTAACGATGTACTAGTGAGCGCGCTTCAAAACCAGAGGAAAGGTATCAGATGGAAAATGTTTGATTACCTGCAACACCTGGACTATGCTGACGATATTTGTCTGCTTTCAAATAAAAAGGAGGATGTAGCTCAAATGGCCGATGCTCTGCATTGCGAAAGTCGTAATGCCGGGCTCAAGATAAACGCTGCCAAGACCAAGTACTTGAGCTCCCATCCTGGGGGACAAAGCGGAATTTGTGTTTCGGGCCAGGCAGTCGAAAAAGTTGACGAATTCTGCTATACCTCGGAAGCATAGTCACAGCAGATGGCGGCGCGGACGCTGATGTACAATCGCGTATCAATAAGGCTAGGGCAGCCTTCTTGACTTTGACTCCTTTCTGGCAAAACAACAACATTTCCAGGCGCACCAAAATCCGAATCTTCAACTCTATTGTAATATCTGTGCTTCTTTATGGCTGTTCAACTTGGAAGGTGACCAACGAGATAACAACTAAGCTGCAAACTTTCGTAAACCAGTGCCTACGGCGCATCCTACAAATCCGCTGGCCGGAGATTATTTCCAATGATGATCTGCTGAGTATCACAGGCCTGGATTGGATAGGCACTTCTGTCAAAAGGCGAAAGTGGCAATGGATAGGTCATACTCTCCGAAGAGGGCCAACAAATATTGCAAAGCAGGCCCTAGATTGGAACCCTCAGGGAGCCAATGCTAGACGCCGTGTTGGACGGCCAAGAAACACGTGGAGAAGATCGGTTAATAGCGAGGCTGCTTCATTAAACAAACAGTGGTCAGACCTAAAGACGATGGCACAGAACAGAACGAGGTGGAAAGTAGGCGTAGTTGATGCCCTATGCCCCATAAGGGGTTAACAGGAACCAGAGATGTTTATAAATACGGGCCTTAGTTTTGGCTAATTTTTGCTATGCTTGTTGCCACGGCCGGCATATCAAAAAACAATACTATGTACATATACTATAAATTGAAAAATCTACAGCTGTCTAGATAGGATCGCATAAATGCAAATTTAGAGAAGGTATTGAATAAATTGGTCGCAACATGTAGGAAGAGCTTCTTACAAAAATCATATGTGCAAAATTTGAACTTCCTTTATTCTGTCACAAGTTATGGAGTGAGTAAAATGCCCGAAAGGACTAACAAAGAAGGTCTTTTTTCAGAAACTCCATGTTTATGACCCTAAAACTCATACCTACATTTATATTAATTATCGTCTCCAGTAGAGACTTTTCATTTTGACATCGGCTCAGATAATCTGAACCTCAAAATCAAGAGACGCGAGAGCGTCTCGCCCGCCAAAGGAAAAAGAAAAACGAAAGCGAACAAGTCTATGATTACCGGAGACAACTTGCTTTTTTGTTTGATCAGGCTACAGCTTTCCAGGCAACAGCCACCAAAAAATTTTTTTTACCAAAATATTCCACATATCCTGTTCTAGTGCCTTTCTAAATAAAATCTTCGATCGGCACAATAACGGGTAAGATATATGGAATAAACGGTGAAATTTTCACCCTCACAGACTTAAGCGAGTAACCCAATTTCAGAATGAAGTCTACAGTTGCAGAAAGACTTGCTTCTACTGTCTCTCTTCGTGATGGGATTTTTATGAAATTTGGAACGAATGATCCTCTGGTGGTCCTTCTAAAGAATCAATGTCTTCCATTTAGATAAGTGGATGGAATAACGGTAAATTAATAGGTAAAGTTAACAAAAGATTTCCAACAATTGCGTCTATCGGCTCATCGCATTGACCATTTTTTTAAACACACTGCGGCATTGGGACATTTGGATATTGGGACACCGGGAGACTGGGAGACTAGGATCTTGGGGTAGTGGGATATTAGGAAATTGGGACATTAGGGTCTTGGGACATTAGGACATTGGAGCATTAGGCACAATGGGGAAACAGGGACGTGGGGACATCGGCATATTGGGGCATTGGGACATCGGGATATTGGGGCACTGGGACATCCGGATATTGGGACAATGGGACATTGGGACATTGGGATATTGGGGTATTGGGACATTAGGACACTGGGAAACTGGGACATGGGGGCACTGGGATATTAGGACATTGGGACATTATGACCTTGGGACAATCGGACATTGGGACATTGGGACACTGGTACATAGGGGCATTGGACCACTGAGATATCGGAATGTTGTGACATTGGGGCATCGGGATATTCGCACATAGGGGTACTGGGATATAAGAACATGTGGACATGAGGGTCTTGGGTCATTAGGACATTGGGATATTAGGACATTAACACATTAGGACTTTGGGACATTAGGTACACTGGGGAAACTGGGACGTGGGAACATTGGGCCACTGGGACATCAAGACATTGGGACATCGGGATATTGGGACATCGGGATATCAGAACATTGGGACATTGTAACATTGGGATATTGGCACATTGGGATACTGGGACATTAGGACACTGGGAGACTGGGACATGGGGGCACTGGGATATTAGGACATTGGGACATTATGACTTTGGGACAATAGGACAATCGAAAATTGGGACACTGGTACAGAGGGGCAATGTGCCACTGAGACATCGGGCTGTTGTGACATTGGGGCACTGGCATATAAGGACATGTGGACATTAGGATCTTGGGACATCGGGATATTAGAACATTAGGACATTGGGATGTTGGCACATTGGGATATTGGAACATTGGGATACTGGGCCATTAGGGTACTGAGATACAGGGACATGGGGGCACTGGGATATTAGGTAGGACATTGGGACATTATCACCTTGGGATAATAGGACAATCGGACATTGGGACACAGGCACATAGGGACATTGGGCTACAGAGACATCGGGATATTGGGACATTGGGATATCAGGATATTAGGACATTGGAACATTGGGATATTGGGACATGGGAACATTTGGATATTGGGACATTAGGACACTGGGAGACTGTGACGTTGGGGCATTGGGATACTAGGACATTGGACCTTGGAACAATAGGATAATCGGACATTGGGCACATAGGGACATTGGGCCACTGAGATATCGGGCTATTGGGACATCGGGATATTGGGTCATTTGGACATTGGGGCACTGCGATATTAGGACATTGGATCATTGGAATATTGGAATATTGGGACATAGGGACATTGGGAAATTGGGACATTAGGATATTGAGACATTGGGACATTAGGACATTGTGACGCTTGGACATTTGGATACTGGGACATTAGGTTACATGGGGAAATTGGGACATTGGGACAGTTGTACATTCGGATACTTGGCTATTGGGACCTTTGGACACTTGGTATACTGCGATATTGGGACACTGACCACTGGGTCATGGGGAAATTGGTACATTGGGATATTGGGACATTTGTACATTGGGACACTGGCACATTAGGACATTGGGCCATTGGGATATTATCACATTAGGATCCTGGGACATTGGGAACTGGGATATTAGGAAATTGGGACATTAGGACCTTGGGAGAGTAGGACAATTGGACATTGGGATATTAGGACATTAGGTGGGAGACTGGGACACTTCCACACAGGGAGACTGGGACATTGGGAAATGGCGATATTGGGACACTAGGGTAGTGGGACATTCGGACATTAGGCCATTGGGACACTGTGATATTTGCACATTTGGACATTGGCACATAAGGACAGTAGGAAATTGGAACACTGGGAGATCACGACCTTAAAACAAAAATATTAGGTGGCTATTTAAGTATGCAAAAATATATGATATCTGACCAAAAACAACAAAGTTGTAAAAGTTACCCCGCCAAAGAAAAATTCATCTGCCGCAAAAAGAATACATATCACTCCAATCCGCCGCTCATATGTAATTTTGTTTTAGGTGTAAATGCTGGAGAAGTTTAAATGTACAGGACTACGTCTTAAAATAATTTGGTGGGAGCATTAAGATTTTACTCAGTGCCACTTTGACGGCTCCCACAAAATTACTTTAGGAAGTAGTCCTGTACATTTAAACTTCTCCAGCATTTACACCTAAAACAAAATTACATATGAGCGGCGGATTGGAGTGATATGTATTCTTTTTGCGGCAGATGAATTTTTCTTTGGCGGGGTAACTTTTACAACTTTGTTGTTTTTGGTCAGATATAGATACACATGCCACAGACGAATTTTAAATTTCGTAGTCGCATGCACAGGTCATTCACAGCAACGTGTTCTCGTGTCGTTTCCTTCTCTCTTCCAACTTGGTCCACTTATCATGCGCGCGCCGCGCCGCGGAGCCATACATCGCACACCACACAAGACGCGGGCGGGACGTGGCAGTGAATGAATTTCATAATCATTTCTGTGTTCATAACATAACATATAGTCCGCAACGGCAACTTGCTCTCTTCCTCGGACCCACTCGGTCCACTTGTCATGCATTTTCATAGGAAGATCATTTTGTACCAATTTGGACATATGTATGTATTATTTGTATATGCTTAGAGTATGTTGCGTCGGGCGGTTTGTTCTGTTTTTTGAAAAGTTTTATTTAGGGAAGATATTTAGCACATTATTTGTTGATATGGTTGTTTTATCAGGGGGTGCACGTGCACATGTGCACATTTGGGCGAGCCACTGGGAACTCTATAGATTTTAGAAACGTACATGCACTTAAATCATTAAATTTTTGTTTGGTTAGGTCGAAATTAGAATACATGTCTGTTGTCTGGAATCCAACCTATAAAACGCATTCAGAAAAAATTTAAAAATTTCAACATAGATTCCTAAGATATATTGGCTATAAGATGAATTTAACATATGATAATATTAACTATTATGAAAAACAATCTTTACTTAATGTTAATTATGTGGAGAGTAGAAGATGTTACTGTGATATAATGTTTTTAGTGAATTTACTAAATGGAATCATTGATGCTCCGGAAATTTTAGAAGAAATATCATTTACAGTACCCAGTAGAAATACAAGGAACCAAGACCTTTTTTATATACAGTACTTTCGATGTAATTATTTAATAAATTCGCCTATTGAAAGACTCAAAGCTAGAGGTAATTTGGTTAATAATCGTTTGGATGTATTAAATACGAATAAAGAATTGGTTAAGCGCTGTATATTTAGCATGTTTAATTAAGTTTTTTATCAATATTATATTTTACAATTTTTTCCTCTTCTATTCTATTAAATATTACGTTTTTTATTCTAATCAGAATTTTAAGGCGGAATTCATAGTCCTCACTTATACTTAAGGGAACCCTTACGGGACTGACGGTAGGATGCCGAAATTCTAAAAATTAAAGGGAACCCTTACGGGACTGACGGTAGGATGCCGAAATTCTAAAAATTAAAGCTCGCTTGATTTCAAGTAAGGTTGACTATAGAAAATTTCAAGGTCTCCTTGAGTTTTTCCTTAAATCAAGGATGCATTGACTCGTTTTTTTTTTATTTCGGCATCCTTGACTCAAGGTCTCCTTGAGTTAAGGTATGTTCATAGACACGGGCCTTAGCACTAGTCGTAAGATCCTCAAGTCAATCCTACAACTACAGGTTTCACTTTTTCGCAACCCATAACACCTCATACTCATTCATTCCGATAAAGCGTTGGAATGCATCGAACTAGTGTAGATTTTTCGGTAGAAGAGGCGAATCTAGATAGTGCTGTTGTTGTAGTAGCGATCGTCAATTTTGAGTTCTGATAAAAGCATTTCAATCTTCGAGGAGGCCTACCAGGAATGTCACTACTCAATCTGACGTCTCAGACAATTTTTACATAGCGAAGCTAATGCAACGAGCGAGTTGTCTGCAACCGATTGAGAAAGATTGTGCGGTTGAATGACAATCAATGCGGCTTTGTTGAAGGTCGATCTACAGTCGATGCGATTCAGTGCATTCGTATTGCGATGGAAAAATATAGAGCAGCACGAAAGGACTTGCACTTAATGTCCCTGAGGCTTACGTCAGGATGATACGAGACATGTATGATGGAGCTACGACTAAGGTTAGATGCACAGCCGGTGAATCAGAAGAATTTCCGGTGAATGTCGGATTACACCAGGGCAGTGTATTGAGTCCGTGGCTCTTCAACATCATCATGTGCTACTTACTAACACGTATATCCGACGGCCTAGAAATATCTCGAAACTGAAATGAAAATGTTACGTATGTCAGCTGGTGTAACGAAAAGGGACCACATCAAGAGTAGCTACATCCGAGGCAGCTTGTCCATAGACCACCGAAAAGCTCGAAGACCGACAAATGGATTGGTATTGCCATGTTCAAAGGCGTCCGCCTGAGAACCCCGCAAAGAAAGCGATATCAATGGAAGTTCCCCTTGATGGACCCAAGGCCAGAGGCAGACCGAAGAACACCTGGATGTGTCAAATGAAAAAGCAACAACAACGCATTGGTCTCGGCGATGACACGATCCAAGATAGAGCTGCCTGTAGAAATATGCTGAGATATTATCGCCAAAACGGGCCATGTGCCTACACCGCGGGTCGAGCAACGCGAAGCCATGGAGCGGTATAAAGAACGAGGCATGAAAGAAGAAGAAGAAGAAGCTAATGCAACCTTATTGCTTATTCTTTTCCCGCTACCGATTTAGAATTGACCTTCAAGATTAGGGGGAAAGAAACACATATTCGCTAGTTCGAGGACATGGTGTTTTATTTTAAATGGGGCATATCCGGACACTCAGATAATAAAAGAATACCGATTAATTAGGTAAATTTCGGAAGAGTGAGCTCTTGATCACAACATCAAAGATCAAGATCAGTGCCAAATATTTACTTTACATTTTCAATCACCAGTCGTGTGCTTCTATGGCCCCAACCACACTTTCCGGGGTTTGTCAAACCGCTCGGTACAAAAGATCAAAGTTGTGGACAGCGCGTTTGGCAGAGACAGAGGCGATGGGGAATTCAACAAAGAAATAACGCCTCTGTCTCTTCCGAGCGTGTGCTGTTCACAACTTTGATCTTAGTGAAATAGCCAACCTATGGTTAACTTTTTCCTAATCTCCATGTTGAGCAATGATAATTGCAAAAGTAGCTGAACGACGATCTTAGCAATGCTTTGAATTACGAAAAAAAAAGGCAAATAGAGATTTTAATAAAATTTATCTGACATCAATTCGTGTAATAGTTTTGGAGATTACGTGATCACTGCGAGAACAATGTCTCTGCGGGCCCGGGGCAAATTACCCCTTTTGTTTCACCCTCTGTGCGCGCCTGGATTCAGGATACATAAATGCAGGCTTAATATTGTATGTACAAAGTTGATGCCAAAGGGCGAAGGGTTTCTCCGAGTGCTCATGTCGCCCCTGCAACGATTTATTATAGGTGCACCTGAAAGAAGCAACGTGGCTACAAGCTCACTTTGTGACAATGTCAATTTTGATAAACTAATTGATTCAATTCGTGATCTAATTATTTGTGCTTGCTAAGGTATGTGTATCCCTGACCTGAAGATAATAATGTAGTCTTATAAGCAGAGAAGAACGAAATGGAAAGGAATTCCCCTTGCCAGAGAAATCATTCATTCAAATCAAACATGCTGATTTATACTAGAGTTATGGTTGACTAAGAATTACTACATATAAAAAACACATCAAAATAACTCTTTTGATTTCTATGCAGACATCTTAGACGTTTGATCATGAACTGAACATAATTTTCTGGTAACTCATAATTTTAGCTTGGTATGCTCGAGTGAAGCATTGACATGAAAATTTTATGTGGCTTTTCAAAATTTCAAACAGATGCGTCTCGTTTCGTTCTTTCTTCGTATTCTTCTCTTATGAAACGCTCTCCTGCAATTCGTCCATGCATAATTTCATTCCAGCTAATCGGTCACACATATACACGACTATATTGACAGAGCTGGCAGGAACGACGACGACGACTAGCGGATGTGGACGTGTACATTGAGATATGCCTGAAGCATAGAAAACACATTCTTTCCTTCGTTGGCTGGCTGCTCAATTTCTTATTGAGTTCGGCAATTTCTGTGGATGCAAAGCACGTAGCAAAAGAGAGTCTTAACGTCTGTCTTATTTGTCTTGTGTATTTATTTAAGCATTATCAGATGTGGAATATGTTTGTTTCGACAACGAAATATCAAACAGAACAAGAACTCAATGATTTGACTCTGCTGCTATGGGCAGAATTGTATAGTGGTTGGCGGTAACGTGTATGTATAGGCACAACTGCGATGTCGGTTCTTGCAGATGAACTACCATCTGCAAGGACCGACGATTTAGAACTTAGAACAGAAGACTACAGTTGGGTTTTGATCGGTAAATGCGATACACACATGGTCAGAATATAAAATGACTTTCATGGAGGTGAACTCTATTGCCTTAACTAATCCGGTGTCATTTGTATACTGGCTATACTGTATACATAAGAATAGCTCAATAACTGTACGTGAAAAGACTAAAGTATATCATGTAAATTTAGAATTTCGCATGATACTCCAATATATGTAGTAGTTTCATAATAGTTTTGTTAGGCTATACTACTAGTACCTAAGTGTATGAGGGAATGACAACAACAGGACTAGGTATGGCTGTCATGCAAATAAAGTGCCAATTCGGGAAACTATGTGTATACGAAAAAATTATCTTTTACTGTTATTTGCTACTTTCTTTTTTTTATTAAATATATAGAAGCCACTCAAGACTATAGTCAGGATCAGGACCAACATAGTTCGTTGTGGAGTCTAGCGAGCTGAGAAGCAAATAGTACGAACTTTTTTAATCATGGCGAATAATCTGCGTATCTTACGAGCATAATTCACTGCAGCGACGAAAATTCGAATCAGACTTTCCTTCATTGTCACGAAAATTGGGAACAGGCATTAAATAGCCAATAATAACCCGGCTTCGCAAATTACATTTGGTAGTGAACAGTAAGCGCGAGTTACGAGATCTTCCTATCATGTCAAGATCCCGTCAACAACGAATATAGCCCGGAGGCTTCGGGAGTAGCTCCAAACTCTCAAAATGCTACTGGTTCCATTCCCATCACAATCGCCTTTTTTTAATAAGATGTATTATGCCCTTTCTATTTGTAAAGCTATAGCAACAAATTTACTATTCTCTCGCATATGTTACTTAAGTACCTGCTATTGATATTTTTGATATGGAATAAATCAGTTTCGTTTTGCACTCCAACCGACTGTTTGACTGTAGGTATAACTGGCGCAGTCGGTTTTGGTTTTGCAAAATATAGATAGAGCGAAGGAATATCGTTCAAACATCGAAGTTTGCAACCTCCAAAGGATTATTGGAGATCGGACGAACCTTATTTATCCTTAACCTTCCTATACCCGCGTCAAATTTTGTTACACGTATACCCGCGTCGGTCTCACAGACCGATGATTTTAAATCCTTTTTAAATTGTGTTTTTCCATAACAAAAGATAAATAGAGTATAATAAATAATAAAACTAAAGTGTATAATGAAAAATCAATGTCATTCAATAACTTTATTTCCATTTCAATAAGTTTTTTGCGAAAAAAAAACTTCAACATTGTAACTTTTATACTTAGGAACTGCAAAATCTTAACTTAAACATTTTTTTCCTTTTAGAAAACAAAAATATTCTTTCGTAGTAGTAGTAGAATCAAAGAATGACTTAAAGAATACTAAACAAAAAATTAACACAATAATTTTATACTTACACAAAAAGTCACACCTATACCCGCGTCGGTCTCACAGACAATTCTTTCCAAATGCACTAATACGCCCGTCTCGTGTAATCACAAGACATGCACTAAAATAAAGTCAGGAACAAATCCGGCAGCTAGCAAAAAACTCGACCCGCTACCTTTTCATTTAAGCTAAAAAAATTGAAAAAATTGTTTTGTCTGTCTCACAGACCAACGCGCGGGTATAGGAAGGTTAAAGAACCTACATCCTGCAGTTACAACATTATCGACGAAAAACAGAACCACATACTAGGTGTAAGTTATTGAATGGTATCCTGTCCCATATCCCTCATCCTACTTCATCGAATTATTAATTTAATTAAAAGGAAAAAATTAAAACAAAAAAAAAACAGTGAAAAATAATATCAGAAATTGTGAAAATAGAAAAAAGAAAAGAAAATAACGGTTTAGCTTATTAAGTTCAATAGTGATTCTATTCTTATCAGTGCCTACACTTCTATCATTATCATTGTTATCAATACTTGTTTGATCTCTATACAGTTTTCGAAAAAGTGAAATATGGCGTATGCAAATGTTTTTGATTCACTTTGAGTGCCCGATGCAATCAGAGATTTAACATTATTTGATGGGAATCCGCGAGCCTTAAACGACTTTATTGCAAATGTAGAAGAAATTATTGAAATCATGAGAACATTAGATGGAACACGTCAAGCTCGAATTCTACTCCGAGCAATTAGAAATAAGATAGTCGGTCGGGCAAATGAAACACTTCATTCGCATGCGGTATCATTATATTGGAATGAAATCAAAACCAAGTTTGTTCAGCATTTCTGAGATACACGAGATGAAGAATTAATTAAAGAATTAGAGAACTTTACAATATAAAGCAAAAGAACGACTCAATTAAAATATTTTATGATAAAGTAGTGGAAATACAAGGTCTTATTATAAATTACGTGAATACAAAAGAAAATATAGAAAGTGTATTGAAGACCAAAAAAAGATTTATATCTTTCAATGTGCCTTAATGTTTTCCTTGCTGGTCTAAAGGAACCATTAGGTTCAACTATCAGAGCTATGAAACCGCCAACTCTGACAGAAGCATTTTCGTTTTGCGTACGTGAGCAAAATATTCTTAGTTCCCAATACGAATTTAGTCATCGTCCCAAGTCTTACCAACAACCCAATGAATTGCAGGCAAATAGACCACTTATTAGGAACCAACCAACTAGCCAAATAGGCCATCGCCCTTATAATAGCCGTAATCAAACGATCCAACGTCCATACAATGGTCACCACCAAACAGGCCAACGTTCTTTCAATAGTCATCATCAAGCAGCCCAACCACCATACAATCGTCATCATCAAATGGCCCAACCTGCATGCAATGATGATAATCAAACCCAAAGCAGAATCGCTCCACAAGGTGTTTCGGAACCAATGGATACATCCTATGCTGTCACCAAATCAAGGCAAACTAATCGTAACTATAACAATCGCCCTGATTCATGGAGAGCTGCTTTTAATACAACCAAACCGAACGTCATAAATAGTCAAGAAATGCACCAGCTTAGTGAAACTCCGTCACATCTAAGTGAAACCCAACAGCCAATGCTTACGTATCCTTCGCAAGATCTCGACGACGCTACCGAATGGGCTGAAATTGATGACTCAAATTTTTGCCAAACAGCCTCGATGAGCCAGTGGGATATATAGACCTAAATACTTATGGTCACACTTTACTCTACATAAACATTGTTTTGTCCCATGGCACCTACAAGTTTCTCGTAGATACGCGAGCCTCCTCATCATTTATAAGTCCCAGGCTAGTGTGTGCCGAGAGCATCAGGTACATAGAACACCCAGTCATTATCACCACAGCGCTTAGTAGCTACGAAGTCGACAAAAAAGCTACAATTCCAATATTTGCGGAATTTAGGCAACTTCGTAAATTAGAATTTCTAATATTCCAGTTCCATAAATACTTCGACGGGCTTATCGGCCTGGACGCACTCGTCACTTTAGGTGCTAAAGTGGACGTTGTGAATAGGATTTTAACAACAAGAAATGCAGTCCTTCCATTATTACTTAAGCCGAATCTTATGTCTAAGAAATTCATAATCCCAGCAAAATCGAAAACTATAGTCAGGCTTCCAATAGATTGTTATAAAGGTGATGTCCTTATAAGACCAACAAAGTTCTCTGCAGATATTTTGATAGTGGGAGGTTTATATAAAGCAAAAGAATGGCATAGTTTCATTGAAGTCATGAACATTTCAAATCAAGACAAACCCTTGCTGTTAGAGCAGCCTCTTAAAACCGAATCATTTTCACGTTTTGACGAGCACCCATGTTAGATCAATTTTTCTTCTATTAGATAAGGACTTGAAATATAATGAAATCATTAGGCTGCTCCGTACATCACATCTAAATAAGGAAGAGCAAGTCCAAATAACTAAACTGTGTAACCAATTTAGCGATATTTTTATAGGGAAGGTGAGCGGCTTTCATTAACAAATGAAACAAAACACGAAATACGAACATCTGACGAGATTCCAATATATTCAAAGACTTACCGCTATCAATACATTCACAAATTCGAGGTACAAAATCAAATAAAGGAGATGCTTGATCAAGGTATCATCAGGCAAAGCTACTCACCATGGAGCTCCCCTATATGGATTGTCCCCAAGAAAAAGGATGCGACAGGAAGACGGAAATGGCGTTTAGTTGTCGATTATCGAAGGCTGAACGACAAAACGATCATTGATCGATATCCCTTGCCTAACGTAAATGAAATCTTGGACAAACTAGGCAAATATCTTTATTTTTCCACCATCCATTTCCACTTTAAAAATGGATTTCATCAAATCGAAATGAGTCCAAAAGATATTCCTAAAACTGCCTTCACGGTTGAGAATGGACATTACGAGTTCACAAGAATGCCCTTCGGCTTAAAAAATGCGCCGTCCACATTCCAAAGAATGATGGACAATGTTCTGATGGAATTGCAAGGAAAAGTCTGCCTAGTCTATATGGATGACATCATTGTCTTCGGTACTTCATTACAAGAACACCTTGAGAATTTGCGTAAGGTTTTTGAAAAACTGCGAGTCGCCAACCTTAAGATCAAATTGGACAAATGCGATTTTCTACAAAAAGAAATAGCATTTTTGGGTCATATCATCACTGATGAAGGCATTAAGCCCAACCCGGAAAAAATAAGAGCTATTGAAAATTTCCCCCTGCCTAAGACGCCCAAAGAAATTAAGAGTTTCCTCGGTCTTCTCGGATATTACCGGAAATTTATTAGGATCTTCGCCAAATTAACGAAACCATTTACGGAATGCCTAAAAAAGGCAAGTCTATTGTAATAACTATAACTACTTAAATACTTTCCCGCTTTGTAAGCATATTCTTATAAACGACCCAATTTTGCAGCATCCCGACTTTACGAAACCCTTTAATCTTACGACGGATGCCAGCAACTTCGCCATCGGGGCAATACTCTCACAAGGTCCAATTGGTAGCGACAAGCCCATATGTTATGCCAGTAGGACATTAACCGACACCCAAATAAATTATTCAACGATAGAGAAAGAGTTGCTGGCCATCGTTTGGGCGACTAAGTATTTCCGACCGTATTTATTTGGAAGGAAATTTCGTATTGTTACCGATCATAAGCCTCTAACTTGGCTCATGACGTTAAAAGATCCAAACTCAAAACTAGTCAGACGGCGGTTAAAATTAGAGGAGTTCGAGTACGAAATTGTATTCAAGAAGGGAACCTAAAATTCGAATGCGGATGCTCTAAGCCGAATAAAATTAACTGAGAATTCGGAAACAAGACCCGAGGCGAATCCAATTGAATCTATAAACAACGACGATCCTGATGATAGCTTATGCACTGTTCACTCAGCCACCGAAATTCTGCAAGACGGAATCCCCACATCAGAATGGCCTTTAAACGAATTTAAGTCTCAACTAATATTTGAAAAATCCACTCGAAACTCAACATCCTTGAAAATAATTTTTAGAAACAAGCAAAGGCGCACTTTTCGACAGCAATTATTTAAAGAGGAAATTGCTTCTCAGATACTAAAAGAACACTTAACTCCTAATCGCCTTTTTGCCGTAATTGCTAATGAGGACATTTTCAAAATTATTCAAACAGTGTACTCTAAATATTTTTCTAATAGCAATATTCGTTGCAAAGAAATGCTAGAGGACTTAACAGACAATGACGAACAAGATAAAATTATCCGTGACTATCATTCAAAAAATAACCATAGGGGAATAGTTAAGTTACTTAAGAAGTATGTAAACACCTATGGAGTACCAAGGAAAATAGTGGCAGATCAAAGCACAGAATTTTCTGCTCAAATCGTAAAAGATTTTTGTAGACAGTACGACATAGCTCTCCATTATATGTACATCATTCCAACAGACGAGCAGCAACTCGCCAATCGAAAGGGTACATTCCACAATTACGGAAATATACATAATTATAATGGACAAAATGAAAAAGGCAGGCCTCGACTTGGATCATGACGAAATTCTAAATGAAAGTCTTATAACCTATAATAATTCTTAACATACAACAACAAAATTAACACCATACGAAGTATTTTTTGGAAGAACTAGTGAATTCAACAAAAATGTACGATTTAACAACGAACATGAATACTTAGAAAAACTTAACAACTTTCAACAAGAATTGTATCCATCTATAAAATCTCGAATCGAAAAAGTAGTAAACCGAGTACTGAATAAATGCAATCAAGCAAGAATTGAACCTATAAAGTATAACCAGAATGAAACTAATTTTAGAAAAGAATGTAAACGTAACAAACTAACCCCTAGATTTAGTAAGCATAAGGTTGGAGAGAATAGAAAAGTTACTATTTTAACTAAGGACAATAGAAAAATGCATAAATGTCGAATAAAAAAGAATCGTAAGTTTAGAGATAAGGAAAATTAATAAAAAAAATACCGGCGTACAGAGGGCTGCACCCGCAATACGAGGGTTTTTTAGAATTTTGATGCATAGTGAATATTTTTTGTACATATATTTTATAAGCAATAGATAAGAATTGTGCACAACATTAATGAAATGCTTCCTGTAAATCTATTTTTGGATTGGTCTAAATAAACGCGTTCCAGAATGAAAGACTAGCGCCTTTCATTCTGTTCCACCTTTAATTAGACCAATTCAAAAATAGATTTACTATTTACTCAGTCTGTATAAAAGTACTCCAAGGCAAATCTACAGGATTTTTTCGATTTCAGATTTCTGATGGCCTTTGAGCAAAAAGAAACTCAGGCAAACGTAAGGATGGCTTGGCATTATATATGAACTGAATTATTAGCTGTAAATCTACTGTTACTGTTTTTTAAATCAAGGAAAACCAACCTATATGAAATTATTACATTGTGTACCCTGACATTAGAGCCCACGCAAGCTTCCTATGAGTATTGAACAAGTATACTTTTGCAGCTTTTCCGGGACACCCTGTTAACTTGGTCCTACAAACTTCAAAAATATTTGTGGCAAACACTATTACCATTCTATGCAAAATCGATTTCATAAGGGTTTTTTGAAAAAATTCTAAAAAACCCTAAAAATGGATTCCCTATGATCATTATGTATTTTTTTATTATTACTTTATTTTATTATACATACTTAAAATAATTAAATTGGATTATAGTTGTACATATTTGAATTTATTTACAATTATATACATTATAAGTTGCTTATCATAAAAATAAATTTAAATTGAATTGTAAAACCAACAGTAACGATAGTTAAATATTACACCTAGGTATCATTAAATTGACAAGCATAAATTGCGTATAGAATTCAACGGCTCCTACATTAGCCAAACCTATCCCACAACACATTTTCCTCAAACCATTCAATAAAATGTTACCATCAATAAACAAATCTGCAAAAAGAAAAACCATACGAAGGAGCACACGAAGTTCGTTCACAATTGCCATCGAAACTTCACACTAAGGGCGGAGGAGTTACGAGATCTTCCTATCATGTCAAGATCCCGTCAACAACGAATATAGCCCGGAGGCTTCGGGAGTAGCTCCAAACTCTCAAAATGCTACTGGTTCCATTCCCATCACAATCGCCTTTTTTTAATAAGATGTATTATGATCTTTCTATGTGTTAAGCTATAGCAACAAATGTACTATTCTCTCGCATATGTTACTTAAGTACCTGCTATTGATATTTTTGATATGGAATAAATCAGTTTCGTTTTGCACTCCAACCGACCTGTTTGTTTAGGTATAACTCGCGTGAGCAAGTTGCAACTGAAGTGAAAAGTTTTAGTGTTTGCCGCGACAGTATTTGTTACAAGTGAGTACACTTTTATTTCATTATAATGTATATGTAGATTTATTTGTCAAACATGCCAAAAAGATGTGCGCCGAGGGAAGCTCGGAGAGTTTTTGAGGTATTGGGAAAGATTCCCCCCAAAATTGCGAGGTTCCTCTACACTCAGAAAAAGGGGCCCAGTGAACTTAAAACTTGTTGTACATGTGTCAAAGAAATGATAATAAGTGCCTAATGTTTAATTGTATTGGTTTATATGCATAACAGCATATGCTTTTCTTTCTATAGGAACGTTTCAGTGCAAGTAGTCCAGATTTCGACCAAATTGCAATGAAACATTTCCATTACGATGCGGAAAGGATTGCAAAAAAAATCCAGAGTGAAATCCTAATCTAATCCCAGTGGCCGATGTCTTATTATTTTCGTATTTCCGTTTACAACATTTTTGTTATTGTTTTGCATAGAATGTACCTACTTTTGCTTTTTTGTCAGAGAAAATAAGCAAACAAAAGTAATTAAAAACTAGGGGGCTTCGCCCCCTGCTCGCTACGCTCGCCAACCCCCGGGGGCCGAGATTAATTTCGGGCGCGGCCGAAATTTGGATACCCTTCGCTCTCCTTGGGCTAAAAGTTTTTTTCTGGCGTACCTATGACTTGTATTTAATCCCCCTCCTCATTCTTTTTCTTTCGTCTTGACAAAAGTTTTGGGCTTGGTTGAAATAAGTGGGCAAATAAAAATATTTACTCGGGAAATTTTATTGGGTTTGCGGGAGCATGACTCCACAGTACGATTCCATTCGTTTTTAACTTTTTTGTTGCTTTGGTAAAGGTTTTGTGAAATTGGTGCAAAAAATGTTTCTTAGAAGAACCAAAATGGGGGAGAGGTTTGTATGGCCACCCCATGACCCCATGGTCAGATTTGATCAATTCTCAGATATGTTTTGTTTCATCAAGAGAAACACGTTTCTGTGTAATTTTGTTGAAATTGGTGCACAAATAAAAAAGTTTTTCTTAGAAGAACCTAATTTGGGGGGTTAGGTTTGTATGGCAGCCCCATGACCCCATTATCCGATTTGCTCCATTCTCACATATGTTATGTGTCATCAATAGAAATACATTTGTGTTGAATTTGGTTGAAATCAATGCACAAATAAAAAAGTTGTCCTTAGAAGAACCTAATTTGGGGGGTTAGGTTTGTATGGCAGCCCCATGACCCCATGGTCCGATTTTACCGATTCGAACATACAAACTGCCTGCAGCAAAAATAAGCATTTGTGCAAAATTTCAGCTTCATAGCTTTTAAATTGGCCGAGTAAAACGCGTAGCAACAGACGGACAGACGGACAGACAGACAGACGGACATCGCCCAATCGACTCCCCATGTTATGCTGATCATATATGTATACTTATTATATGGTCGGAGATGCTTCCTTCAATGCGTTACAAACTTCATGACAAAGTTAATATACCCTTCGTTGACTCTACGAGCGAAGGGTATAAAAAGATTTATGCACTTAGTTTTGTTCAATAAATGCTCCCATATACATAATATACGTTTTTCACATAAATGTTATCTAAAACAGGTGGAAGAAAGTGTACATAATAAAGAAATAGCTAACCAGGATTTTTTTTTTCTAATTTTCGAATAGCTACAGGTTTCACTTTTAAAATAATAGACACCAATTCGAATACTTCAATACAATAGGTGGATTGAATATCTTTTAACTTGGCGGTAGAAGTTCATCTGAGACTTATTTCTCATCTCACACCAATGAATTTTGGACATCAAAGGGGAGTGAACTTAATAGCTTCATGTTTCTCCACCACTTAAAAGAAACAGCCTTCGGAACAACTGTCCACCTCCAGGGCCGGCCCTAGGGGTGGGCGAACTGGGCGGTCGCCCAGGGCCACCACTTTGAAGAGGCCACCACTTTCCAGGAACGTTAACATTCCCGGGGCCACCACTCACTCGGAAGGGGCATTTTTCTCAAGGGACCTCCTTTTAAATATAGGACTAAATTGCAGCTAATACAAAGAGTAATAACGATGATCTGATTTTATGCCATAATAAGTCGTTTATCATTTTTGCTCAATATTCTTCGGAATTAATCGAAAAGTTTGTCCGGTTTCTAAATTTATAGTTTTAAATTGGCTCTTTATAGTTTTATCACACCTGAATAACTAGTAAGATTGAGGCATAGGTTATTCCTGAGAACAATAACAATTTTGTCAGCATACATAATCGGAAATTTAATCAATCAATTAAAAAAATGTGAGGATCATGCTCGGACGGATTGTTTTCTTGTTTTGCTCTAACTCCTGAGGACGATGGTAGGCCTACCGTGTGTAATTGCCAACGTTCGACAGGCCTTACCGAGTATCGAAAACTCGTTTCTCTATGTCACAGAGTGCCGACCGAACAATCAAGGCCACAGAGTACGGTTTTTGGTTTTGCCTTAATAAATTCTGCAAAGGTCGCTCCATAGACTCTGTGGTCTGACATTATGAAGAAGTAGGAAAACATAAAATTAACCGGGGAACACTAATGTGAGTCATTTTGACGCATACGCCGCAGATTACATTTTTCGTAGAAAAGGAGGGTGTCGCTACCCATGTTTTCCCTGAAAAATATGTTCCCTACCGAATGTCGAAGGAAGCGGAAGGTTCTGATTTTATGGTAAGCAGCTATTCGTATTTTTCTGTGACGTCGTTAGTACTAAAGGAACCTTTTTTGTGAGTCAAAATGACTCACATTAGTAATAACCGCCTATGTTTTGTACTTTACATACTTGGTTTCTGGGTGATATTTTACAGTCTATCTAATTATCAAACACACATTCTTATTATCCTTATACATATAAAACAAGTATTCCGTGGATTTTGGCGCATCCTTTCATACTCTTCTCCTTGATATACCAAAGTTTCTGTAGTGAGTCAAAATGACTCATGGTTGGTAATAAGCGCCTAAAATTAAGGTTAGCGTTCCCGGGTTAAAACACGCTCATTTAAGTAAAAGCGAAGCGGAAAAGCAGCGAAAAATACTGACTTTCTACAGCCTAATTATAATGTTATGCCTAGTTTTGATTTCTTAGCTGACTGCAGCATGCCAAATACTTCCATTCCAAAAGACATACAACGAAAGGACAATTTCTGTGAGGAGTAATGAATCTCTAAATTGATAATAACTTTACCATCTAACTTACGCTTTAAGTACCTATATATCGCCGAGGCCAGTAATACTAATGAGTTTAAAATAGAAGACGAATTGTTGACGACGAGTTAACGAGAGTATTGTCTTTTTAAAATTATTTTCGAACGTATAGCCCCGCAACTCGACGGAGATGACGCTATAGGAGTATTAGTCGGACCTAAAGAAACTTGAAGACGACCTATAACGGAATGTCCCTTTTTAAATTGTTGAACTTGGAATTTTGGGATTAAGTATGAAAAAAAATTGTTGAGCTAAAAGCATCAAAAGAATTCTCAATCAGATGAATTTCGCAGATGTCATGGGAGATATAAAAATTTCCTCTTAAAAAAGAGGACCCCCAGAGAAAAATTATCCAGAGTAAACATCTCACAAATGGGTCAGTATTAATGAAATTTACAAAACAACTCCCTCCAAGCAAGCAGGGATGTCTGTAGATTTCCTTAAAATAAATAAATAAATGAAAAAATTGTGACTGAAAATAAACAATTTAAACAATGTTGTCTCTGTAACAAATTTTGGCTTCCTTGTTGGTAGGGGCCACCAACATCGATTTGGCCCAGGGCCACCAGAATGCTAAGGCCGGCCCTGTCCACCTCAACCCCCAAAATAAATAGCTACTGCTACTTTAAGATTCAGCAACAGTACTCTTAAAGAAGTAGGACCTACAGTTAAAGATGACGCCACAAATATAAACTGGAGAATATTTTATGGGAATACCGACCGAAGGAATCAAACTTGTTTCAAGCTTGTTGGACAACTTTGTAATTCAATTTATTACCAAAAATTTTATGAATCACCTATTTTACCAGGCCATCCTAATCTAACTTTTAGGTGTGTAATATTGATCAGGTCCTTTATAGATATAATTTCATCATAAAAATTTACTTCGAAAATCAGTCGTCGATTCGCGCAACTTATAGACGGACATCTGAGCACTGGAAGACCGACTTCTAGTACGATCGATGCCCGTGATGAGTAAGCAATTAAAATCTATTCCCGTCAGTTTAAATTGTAATGTCCTAAAATATTGCCAGAAAAAAATGTTAAAATTAGTTACGAAGGGCATTCCTGAACGCCTTTTTACATCTTTTAACTACAAATGGCATATGTTGAAGTTCTCTTAAGAAATTTGGCTGAACATAGTGTTCAGCCCTTTACTTCTGATTAATACATATAAACTTTGTCGGCAAATGTATCCCGTTCATTCATTTGAAAAATCTTGTTTTCATATTGCCCATATTATTTCGAAAAAAAAACAACATTATTTTCCACATTGTTTCTCTCTCTCTCTCTCGATTACCGTAACTCCTAGTGGAGCATGGTGCGTTGATGACTACCGTGTGTAGTCATCAACGTTACAAAGACAACTGAATTCGGAGTGTGATATGGTTGTCAGCCATACCACTTCCTAGTCGCATTGTTAGTTCATTATTCTACGACAAGAATATTTCTTATCGTCTTCCTTTGAATAATAAACTTGCGACGAGTCGTGCCGAGTTTGGAAACTCGTTTCTCTATGAGTGTCTATTTCACAGAGTGGCGACCGAACGATCACGGCCACAGAGCACGTCATCAACCTGCATTCCCTCCTCAATACCATATCAGCAACAAATTAGGGAAAGATGCCAAATTTGTTCTGGATGATTTTCCTTTAAGAAATCCATGTTAACATGGCGATATCAACCGGCTAAATAAAACATCTATTTTATTTTTTTTAACCCTTTAAAGTCCGAACTCTTAATCGCTTGAATTTCCTTTTTTTTCTTCCTGAATATTAACTCTAAATATAATTCTTTTAAGAATATACAAAAAAAATTTTTTTACCTCACCCCCTTCCCCCCTTTCTATGCTGTTCCCAATTGGGAACAATGGCCATTAATGGGATATAAACAAAACAAGGTCGATTTTTTCCAGATATGTTGGAGTTTATTGGTTCTTCAATGTAATTTATGGAAAAGTATAAATCATATTTTGGAATTAAATTTATGGAGAAGTATAAATCATATTTTGGCAAAATTCATTCAAGATGAAGACGTTTGTTGTACTCCTTTCACTCCAACCGTGCATTTGACTCACAAAGAGAACATCTTCCTTGCGATGATTTTATCAAATAGTGGCCATCTAATTTGCATCTTGCTGGGCAAGCATATGCTTTAGGACCTGGCTGTGGACCTAGTTTTTTATAAAACCCTTAGCAGGAACATTGTTACTTCCCGCCTGAAGTCTAGGTGAGTCATTGCCGATTTCCCATGCATTTCCTTATGCACAAACCAGGCTGCTACTCATGTTGAGAGCATTAGCGAATAGATTCCACCAACACTTTTTACATCGTAGGCATGGGCGATACGAAGATTAGAAGTCCATCTAAAATATCGTCCCCAGCAACAACAACAACATGCTGAACGGCGTAGATTTTTGTTATTTCTGCTAAATGCTGCAGACAGCTTTGTGGCATAAATTAATAATAATATATTTCTACCGTAATTCAGGTTTTCAAATGTGGGAAGTTAGTTTCTATGTTTTTTACCGGCTTATTTTGTATTGGGTTTTAAAAATTAATGCTGGTAAACTTATTTAGAGGTGCAATGCCGGGTTTCTTTTTGCCTCGGTTTGGGCTTTGATCCACTTGTGGTCAACCGTTGATGGTCACCATTTGTAGCTTTTCTTTTCTGGACACGTTTATTTTTACTTCGTGATGCCTGACTATCTTCCGATTTTTTTATAATAACGGAAACTTCCCCGCAAACATCACTTGGTCTAAGATTTCTTCCTCAATGTCTTCCTTGTCAGTAACTTTGTCGTTTTCCTCAGGAGGTAATTGGCAGATATCTATATTATTCAATCAACCCACGTCGCAATAATCTAAGCTCTGTAGATATTCCACTACCAAATTTACGAACTTTAACACTCACTTATGAACACCGAATAGAGACTGGCATAGAACATGCGAAAATTACATGCAATTGCAATGTAAGTCCAGTCATATTGAAAAAATGGAAACAAAATAATTTTTCTACAAGACACTGAAGTGAGCCAATGTTCCCAATTGGGAACACGTCAGTTTGAACATCTATAGGCTATAACGGTATTATTTTTTTATAAAATTAAGGCCACTACTATTATTTCGTATGTATTTATTAATAGTACAAAATAAAAATACATTAAAATTTCAAAGTTTTGTTGGTTAAAAAAAATTTGAAATTTTTTTCCCCAAAATTAAAAAAAATCCTCTTTTTAAAAAAATCACCAAAAAATAACGGCAATTTTTTTATCATTTGTTTATTTTTTTTCCTTTTTACCAACTTGTTAATAAACTTAAAAAAATGGGAAAGAACAAAAAAAGAATTCGAAGTGGGTTTAAAAAAAAACATGAAATTATGTTCCCAATTGGGAACATTGGCCGGTAAAGGGTTCACTTTTGGTACTTCGGACTAACACTCAGAAAAATGGGCCCAAAAAACTTAATTATTATTTTAATTGGACGGCAAGAGGAAGAATAAAGAAGAATAAATATTGTAACTCTTCACAAAACTAAACAGATGCAATAATTATTATAATTGGACGAATCCCAATGAGATATTTCGTATGAAATGGAATGTTCCCTCTAAATCCAATGGGATGTCAGATTATATTTCAATCAGTTTGTCTCATTAAATTAAGAAGATTTAGTACCATTAACAACTAATGGGATGGATGCCATTAAAACAGCTATACATAACTAATAAAATCAATTATTACTTAGAAAAAATGCATCCCGCAAAGTTAATAATTTCTGTGTTATTAATTTAACAAAACTAATAGACTAGACTTCTTCCGAAAATAGGCCAGGTGCATTGTTTTATATGACGTTCTATTGTATTAATGGAACAGGCCTTTTAACTTAATTTAGAGCACACAGATGTATTTAGCAAAATAACCAACATCATTCTCCGTAGCCGAGATCGTTCGGTTCGTGACTTGATAAGTTTTAAAGATAACTATAGTTAATCGATTGTTCAATACTCGAATATCGTGATTCCTTAAAAAAAAATCCTTAATGACGTAGCGTGTATGGTATAATATGTACAGGGTGGTTCATTTATAGTGAACTAGTGAAAACCATGTATAACTTTTTTATTTTTTTAAATTTTTTTTCTGAAATTTGGTAAGGATAAACTAGACACATGTGAGATATGTTTACACTTCTTTCCAGATAGGTACGTATTGAGGAAGGGTCGATTTATTTAGGGTTTATAAAAGAGCTTATTTTTGAACCATTTCATTTACAAAAAGTACGTATGCGGACAGGTGGAATGGAATTTTGCTAACGATTCATTAACTCAATGTTTAAAAGGTAATTACTGCCAAAATTATTAGTATTATTAGACAATTTATTTAGAAATTAAGTCGTAAAACTGCGTCAGGCAATGACACCATAATAACAATAAATTAATGAATGTTAATGAATGCTTGTCTCGTTGCTCAAACTTATCAAGTTTTAATAAAATTACATTGATAAAATAAAATGGAAACGATCCATATGCGTTAGAATTGAAAAAAAAGGCAAGATGGAAAGATATACGATTGAGCAACGAATTCAAATAATACAAATTTAAACGCAAAATAATAATTCGATTGTCGAGACACAGCGCAAGTATCGACGAACGCTCCATGTAAGAGTTGCTCCCTCGAGATCAACGAATTGCTCGCCGTTTTCGAGAACAAGGAACCGTTAATAGCCCTCAACGAGCCCGGAGAAGAAGTGCGAGGACGGACGAAATCATTGAGCGGGTGGAAGCCAGCGTCGAATCAGAAGCAATAACATCAACCCGAAGAAGGTCGTTTCAATTGGGGATATCGTGAGATGCACAACAATGTTATTCGTCGTTTTGTCCAAAACCGACCAGATATGTGGTTTTCGGGGAAAGAGTCATTTCCAGGGGATCTGGCCGGCTAGATCTCCAGACTTTACTCCACTAGATTTTTTTCTGTGGGGATACCTTCAGGAGAGAGTCTACAATAATAAACCAATGACAATTCAGGAATTGAAGCAAAATATTTTAGCTGAGATAGCGAGGTTTGCAGCCAGAAATATTACTAAAGGTAATGGAACATACCGTAAAACGATCCCGTCTTTGCGAAGCCGCGCGGGGATATAATTTTTCGAATATAGTGTAAACATATCTCCCACGTGTCTATTTTTCTACGTGAAAATTTCAAAAAAATCGGTTCAGAAATAAAAAAGTTATTAATGGTTTACGCTAGTTCACTTTAAATGGGCCACCCTGTATATGGTTTGATTAGTTTACTAGTGAAACCATTTTTTTTTCATTACATAGGATTGATATTTTATTGGAAAGCAACTATCGACCATGTGTTTCTTTTTAAACCTTCTGTCGGCACCTACTACAATATGCATATTCTATACCCAATAAGTCTGGCTGGACCTACTGCACATTTTTATTTTTTAGAAAAAGTGAAATTTTTATCGGTAGAATCATTCTACCCATTCTTTCCTGCCATTTATAAACAATAAAACCATTAAAATCGTTTTTGTAGAAATACTGGAAGCGTTTTTAAGTAGACATATTTTAAGGTGGTATTATTACAAACATGTTTCTTCCTTATTTTCTTATTTTTTTTTGCTTCTCTTTCATTGCGTATCTGTACAGAAAGTTTAATCGAATCTTCCGATTCCGATATCTTTGGGTTTTATTTGGTCCTTTTTTGCTAGATTTTACCCCGATATTAGTCTGCAGATTTGGGGAAATAGAAAGAAATAGGGAATTTTCGCAAAAATCATTTCATTCTAAATTTTCCGTAAATATCTCAATTACATATATTTAGAAACACGTTCGTAAGTCGCTAATACTTAGTTCTTACTATTATAAAGGAAATAAAACTCATTTGAATTTCCTAGAATTAAAACTCAGTTGATTAGGTTATGTTAAAAGATGTGATAAAATTAAGCATATCCAATTTCCGAACTTGAGGGCTTTTTTAGCAAAATCTCAGAAAATTTTATCGTTTATCGTACAAATTGATTTTTAATAACATTATTACATCATAATTAAGAGAATTTTAAGAGAATATAATATTTTCACTTTTTACCTCAAGACTGGCCAGACCTATTGGGTATCAAAAAGCACTACAAATTGAAAATCATCAATAACATATTCAAAACTTCAACCGATTTTTTCAAACTTTTGCAAAATGCTTCTAAACATATTATTCTAGGATATCATGAAATATGAAATCGCTGCGATTTCATCTTCTATACTTTTTTGATCAAAATATAGTGCCAAAGGTCTGGCCAGACCTTTGTGCCGACAGAAGGGTTAAATGAGTCAACTATTAAAACAAACGGATATCTATCGACAGAAAGTAATGGTTCCTATGTTTTTCCTATTGACCAAAAATAATGGGACAAAATTATCGGTTTAATGGAATTTCCCATTGACATTTTTCTGAGTGAGTTATCAATAAGATGCTTTGCACCCTTTTTGTGAATAGGTGTTCTGTATGAAACCTTCCATTTATCAACAAAACACCTGAAGAAAATTGCAAATTAAAACCAAGCGTTAAGGGACGACATAATGCTTGCATGCAATTCTTAAAAAATACATATACCAAAAATCAGCCGATTCGCATTTATTTCAATAAAAGGCATATATTGGATTAATTAATTTGTATTATTAATCTAAAATCAACTCCAATGAATGATTTATCTAAAACATATAATACGCAGAAAAGGAAAATAAATGGCATTTTAATATGTGGCGCTCTTCTAAGTTCACGCGAAGCGCAGTTTTGCTCAAAGCTGGTTCTGATTAAACCATACTATGAATTACGTACTTCTAAGAAACCCTTTTTAGGATTTTTTAGAATTTTTTTTTCAAAAAACCCTTATGAAATCGATTTTGTCCGTCTGTCCGTCTGTTCACTAAATAACTCGTGAACAGCTCAACCGATTGTCATGAAATTTTGTAGGAATGTGAAGAATGGTTACAGTCTTTGATACAAATACCTTAGAAGTTGGTAGGAAGAAGACAACAGGGTGTCCCGAACGTTTGAAAAAAGTCGACTTTTTTAGTTTTTATCGGAGATTAACGTTTGGGTATTTAAATCAAAGATCTAAACGAGTACATTTCATATCAGTTAAAATTTGTTTGGGTATTTAAATCAAAGATCTAAACGAGTACATTTCATATCAGTTAAAATTTTCCAGTTTCGAGGAACGGTAAAAAAGTTATAGGCGTTTAAAATTAAACTTCCTTTTCGAGCTCCGTTTTTCTAAACCGTTATAGGGATCGATATGAAACTTTGCACAGAGATTGGTCAGTATGGCCTTATATACGTTAAATATTAAGACTGTTGACTTTTGCTAAGGAAAAGTAAATAACAGTAAATTTGTAAAATTTCAATTTGTTCGTGTGTAGCCCCTATTAAGTTTCCTAATATGAAAATTCTGCTAAGGGTTTTTAGAAAATTACATAGGGAATATGTCTACGGAATTTTCATTCGAATAACTGTATCCAAACCGGAAATATAGCCAAGTAAGTATTAAGTAAGAGGCTTTCACAATGCAAGGAAGACTCTTAAGAATTTTTTCGATGCATATCTTTTAACTTGATGAAACAATGAACATGATATTTGGTGGAAATGCATAGAATGGTAATAGTCCTGGCCACAAATATTTTTGAAGTTTGTAGGACGAAGTTAACAGGGTGTCCCTGAATAGCTGCAAAAGTACACTTGTTCAATACTCATAGGAAAGCTTGCGTGGGCTCTTATGTCAGGGGATACAGAATCATTTCATATAAGTTGCTATTCCTTGATTGAAAAAACAGTAATAGTAGATTTACAGCTAATAATTCAGTTCAGTTCATATATAAAGCCAAGCCATCCTTACGTTTGCCTGAGTTTCTTTTTGCTCAAAGGCCATCAGAAATGTTAAATCGGAAAATGCCTGTATATTTGCCTTGGAGTACTTTTATACAAACTGGGTAAATAGTAAAGGCGCTAGCCTTTCATTCTGGAACGCGTTTATTTAGTAGACCAATCCAAAAATAGATTTACAGGAAGCATTTTATTAATGTTATGCACAATTCTTATTTATTGCTTATAAAATATATGTTCAAAAAATATTCACTATGCATTCAAATTCTAAAAAACCCCTCGTATTGCGGGCGCAGCCCTCTGTACGCCGGTATTTTTTCTTTTTAATCCGACCTTAACTAAATGTGCTTCTAGTAAAGCTTCAAAACATATATAGGAAAGGATGGAATCGGAAAATTACGTCATAGGGCTGGCATACAAACCAAGCCCTGAAAATTAGGTTCTTCTAGGAACATTTCTTTTCTTTATGAACCAATCTTAACCAACCCTTATCCAAGTGTGTTCATAGTAAAGCCTCAAACCATATCTAGGAACGGATGGATTCGAAAAATTACGTCATACAAATCAACTCACAAATATTAGGTTCTTGTAAGAGAAACGTTTTCCTTTTTGAATCTTAACCAAAATTCATTGAAGTGTGTTCTTGCATGCCTTGAGGCCAAGCCATGGATGGAATCGGTACACGTCATAGGGCTGCGGAAGAAATTATTTACACAAAAGAAGCTTAAGTTTTATTCAAATGTGTGTGGTTTTCAAAATTCGGCCGAGCCTTAAATTTTCCTCGGTATCGTTTTATTTTGTCATTTGTCATAATACTGATAAACGACACCGTTTTAACAATGCATATTTTATGTTTTTATTTGCTATCAAACCAATTTCCCCCAAAGGATTGCTATCTGTCAGTAAAAACACCAATAATGTATAGCAGTATGGCTGCCAAAAATTTGAACACTCTTTACAATTTGAGATAGGAATAAATCAATAATTTGGTCAATTTAGTCATAGGTGTTTTGAGAAATGGGATTTATTGTTACTACGAGTATCATACTCCCTCAATTGTTATTGTCCTGTTGGCTATTGAACCCGTAGTGTTTTATTTCTTGTTGCTTCGACGATGCGAAATATGTATATATGTCTGTACACATAATTTCGATTTCACGTATTATATACATATTGCTCTTTACACTCAATGCCATAACAATGGCGATGTAGTGTTTTAGATTTAATTTTGGCCCTGCAGCCGTCATTAGTAAGCTTTAGTGTGTGTGTCATCGTCGTCCCTCTGGAGACAGAATTTAATTACAATTTTCGTATTGGGGTTACGTTTTCGTTGTGGAATTCATAGTTGTGGCCTGATACGTAGCATGTATCATTAGGGTTCCATAATCGCATTATACCGAGCGAAAATGTAATTAAATCTGCAATGTGCACTGCATCGAGACTAATTTTATGTTATGGACTGATCTGATACACATCCTGCCACCGAAATGGGAGTTCGATTATAGTCCATGCCGTGTGGTGGGTCATTCGCATTCGGTGCAATCATATTCGTATCTCGCCAATCGGATCATTGCCGCTCCATTTTTTATTTCCACTTTATATTCCCCGGGAAGTCCTGCAACCAGTTTTTTTTTTATTCGGTTCAGTCGCTTCGCCATACATGTACATACAGTCTTGACTCGATAATCCGGATCAATTATTGCAAGGGGGAATACGGATCATCGGAACATCCGGATTAGCGCAATCAATTTTTCCGAGGAAAAACAATCCAAACAATTAAAATAGCGGAACAAAAGTCGATAAATGTTTTATTTCTTAGAAATTAGCCAGCATCATGTCATTTGCTAAACAGTTCCGTAAAAAAGTACGAGACCACATCTACCATTTCACCCTGAAAATCTCAAAGATCCGAATTATAGAGTCAAAATTGTTGCCGATATCCGGACTATAGAATACATAGTGGAAATATTTAGTGGTCCGGGCTAGCGTGATATCCGGATTAAAGGAGATCCGGATTACCGAGTTAAGACTGTATACTCGTACGTACCTATACGTCTATACTTCTTGTGCATGGCAATGTATTCCAAAACGCCGCGAAACAAATCACTATCGACTTTACTCTGGTTTGTGCTGATTTACAGAAAAGCCTGATTCACTTTCGGATCTGAATCTGTAATGTCCATTTCTTTTTCTCATTTCTCACCATTCCAAAAATGTAAAAAATCGTGATCTTTAAACAGACTTCGTTAAATGGGTACTACTTTAGTCTCCTTTCAGCACTTTTTTTTATCGAGATTGCAAAATGTTGCGGAGGCAATATTGTTTGTTTCTTGTTTGTTGGGATGCTGAGCAAAATATCGATTCAAAGCAGGGTCTAAATCGCGAAAAAACTCTAAATTTGCATCATCGTTTTCATTTTCTTGTATCTTATGAAACTGTACATTTCTCCGAAAAGCTGTCCATGAATATGTCATAGAAAGAACATGATTGTGCATCAAATGAGATATGTATAAATCTTTAAAAAAAATGCGTTTAGCGGTATCCCTACAATTGAGAGCTATGACGTATTTTTTTGCGATGTAGTATGTTATGTAGGTATTGCTGGTTTTTTTATTTTAACCTTATTATTTCTTAGAAGAAGAACAGACGCATGCTATACAATTTGCTTTCGGTTGGAATTTAGTACAGTTCATACAATTACAAGGCGCTGCGCACAACGACCTTGTGCGCAAGTTCTAGTGTAAATTTTGCACTTTCCCCTTGCCCCGGAAGCCTTAAGATATCCAAAATTGGAGCCTGTGCTCTTTCCAGATTGTACACTCATCGTTATTGTAGGTCGCTGGTCGCCACGTCGCGAGTCGCGACCATGGCGTATGTGCAGTGCAGTGACAGTGAGCATTCAGCAATGTATGGGCATAGATTCAGTAGGTCGGATGTGTCTAGGTATCTATGTATATAAATATAATGGGGACACGTTCCTGGCTTATTGTGCAATTTAGGATACACATTTTCGATTTGAAGAAAATAGTGAATTATGTGTTCTTACGATTTTACTTTTCTCACATAGGCTTTTTACAACACCATTTTTTTATCCATGGCCACGATTTTTATGCCAGGACCTAACGGTTAAAAATTTCACTGACAAATATACAGGGTGGCACACGGGAACTTTACGATTTAAAAAACGAGAAAGCAAATCGATTTTGTTTTTGTCGCTTAGGCACTAAGGACAGTTGCAGAATTTATATAAAACCTTTTTGAAAGAAATCCAAAATAGTGTTTTCATCACTGCCATCTAAATTCCGCAACTGTCATTAATATTTTAATGGCAGAAAAAATTGTGTAGCGTAAATTTCCTATTTTTACGATGCTTTCAAAATTGTCAGGTTAAACGGCTAATTGTACTTTGTTTTAATTTTTCGTGGAAAATGCATTTACATTTTTTTTAAGTACAATGGTAATATGTGCACGATAATTTTTCTCAGTTTTTAATTTTGAATTAACAATTTAATTGCTTGTGTAATTAATTTAAATGTAATTTTTCATTGACTGCAATTGGATTTAATCAAAATAAGGCTATAATGGTGAAATGACAATTTTTGAATTTAATAAATACATTCTAATAAAACACAAATAATTTCTTTTGCAATTAGTTGAGATTTTCGAGGATACAATTTGTCGATATTGTTAACTCAAAAAAATCGAGATTTTAAAATATTTGTTGGCTAGGATTTGGGCTGTCGAGATTTTACGACCGCCTCAACTTCCAACTTCTATGGATTTCAAGAGAATATCGTATCGTCTGAACAGCCTTGCAACTTCTGACAAGTTGGAGGAAAATATACAGGGTGCCCGGAAACTGCCGCATAAACGCACCGGAATATGATTCCTCGGTTGATTTGCAGCAAAAAAAGTTGTACGAAACATACCCCCTTAGCTTAACCCTTTAGCTGCCACAGGCATTTCAAGATTTTTCAAAAAATAATTTTCTTGCAAGACTTATAGCTCAATATCTCCAAAGCTAGACCAGCTAGAATAGTGAAACAAAATGATTATTACAGCCATCAAATTTACCTATAAAATAAAACTAACTGCACTAAAATCGGATAAGAGGTTTGGTTTTTACAAAGCTTCAAAGTTTAATTTGTGTGATTTTACCCAAAAACATTATATTTTTTCATCTCAATTTTCTCCAGCTTCAGCCAAGGAGAGGTGTTTGTACGATTCTTTTAAATTGGCGCATAGTCTTACGATCATATCTTTCCTACATTATTTTATTCTAACTCCATTATATCTAACAGTTTTAATACCTTAAGTGCAGAAAAATAGGGTTAATTTTGGCTCGATTTCGACATTATTTGAATAGATTCTTCCAATTGCAGATCTTTAGGGGCAGTCTGAATTGAATTGTATTGAATTCGAGCTAAAATTAACCCCAGTTTTCTGCACTTAACGTATAAGAACTGTTAGAAATAATGGAGCTAGAATGAAATTATGTGAGAAAGATATTACCGTAAGACTATGCGCCAATTTTTTAAGAATAGTACAAGCACCTCACTTCGGCAGAAGTTGGAAAAAACTGAGATGGAAAAATAGATTGTTTTTGGGTAAAATCACACAAATTTGATTTGAAGTTCTGTAAAAACGAAACCTCTTATGCGATTTTAGTGCCGCTAGTTTTATTTTATAGGTAAATTTATTGGCTGTAATAATCAGTTTATTTTACTATTCTAGCTGGGCTAGCTTTGGAGATATTGAGCTTTAAGTCGTGCAAGAAAAAGATTTTTTAAAAAATCTTCAAATGCCTGTGGCAGCTAAAGGGTTAAGGTAAGGGGGTATGTTCGGTACCACTTTTTTTTGCTGGAAATCAACTGAGGAATCATAAACAGGTGCATTTATCCGGAAGTTTCCGGACACCCTGTATAGTAGATACATGGCACAATTTTCGGCTGGCATTCGTTTTCTATTGTGAATTGTGAATCCAGTGCTGGAATAATAATTTTGCTTTATACTCTGTAAGTTTTTTCCTGTAAAATTTTACTAGGCTGATTCTAGTGCATAAAATCTCTATAATTCTAGCGATTCTTAAAAAGTAGAACCGGTATTCGCTATCTTTAACTAGATTGAAAGTAAAATCGACCAAGTCTCGAATAAGTGTATTCTAATTTTACTAATTTTCAGAGATATTGAGCTTTAAGTCGTGCAAGAAAAAGATTTTTTAAAAAATCTTCAAATGCCTGTGGCAGCTAAAGGGTTAAGGTAAGGGGGTATGTTCAGTACCACTTTTTTTGCTGGAAATCAACTGAGGAATCATAATCAGGTGCATTTATCCGGCAGTTTCCGGACACCCTGTATAGTAGATACATGGCACAATTTTCGGCTGGCATTCGTTTTCTATTGTGAATTGTGAATCCAGTGCTGGAATAAAAATTTTGCTTTATACTCTGTAAGTTTTTTCCTGTAAAATTTCACTAGGCTGATTCTAGTGCATAAAATCTCTATATTTCGATTCTTAAAAAGAAGAACCGGTATTCGCTATTTTTAACTTGATTGAAAGTAAAATCGACCAAGTCTCGAATGAGTGTATTCTAATTTTACTAATTTTCAGAGGAAATATTCCTAGAAAAGCAGTATATTTTACTGATAGACTATTAAATTTTGGTAGAAAACAGTTATAAATAGTTTTCTCTCATATATTCGATTTGACCAGTTCATTAGTGTTGTGTATTTTATATCTTTTAATGAGTATTTATATTTAATTATAAGATCCTTATTTTAATCTATTTTGTATAATTATATTTTATTAACTGACTTTTTATATATTTTATTTTACATGATGATATGATATTTTTGTATATTTAATTTACATAGTAGTTGAATATCTCAACACCTTCCTTTTTTTAAGTTGATTTGTGTGTGCAGTTACGATCCCGGTTTCAATAGATACTTTATACATGACATTTCCTTGTTTAGACAAAATGATTCCAGGAATCCAATTCCATTTATTTTTGTGATGAATCTGAATATAAACTGGATCACCAATATCGAACTCTCTGAGTTTACAACCATTTCGTTTATTATACTGGCTTTCTTGATTTGTATTTCGATTAGTAGGACCAATAATCGGACTCTTTAACAAATCCAATTCCGTCTTGATGTTTCGACAAAACATTAGTTCAGCTGGTGATTTGCCATCACATGATTGGCTTGGAGTAGATCGATACTTTTTCAGAAAATCTTGCAGATTCCTTTTAGAACTTCCTTCTCCTTCCATTTTTTTAAGAGCTCGTTTGAATGTATCTACAAATCGTTCTGCTTGGCCGTTTGACTGTGGATGGTAGACCGGTGAACGTAGATGAGTGATGCCAAGTAATTCACAAAAATGTTTGAATTCATTAGAGATGAATTGGGTGCCATTATCTGATACTATTACAGATGGATTGCCAAATCGACTAAAGATTTCATTAAGAATGTCTATTGTTGCAGTTGATGAAATTGATTTTGTTGCAATAATTTCGGGCCATTTAGAATACGCATCAACTACAATTAAATAGTATATGTTTTCAATTGGTCCAGCGTAGTCGATGTGTATACGTTCCCATGCACAGAGTGGAGTTGGCCAAGAATGCAAAAGAGTTTTGACAGGTAATTTCGATGCTTTTGCACAATTTTCACATGATTTGATTAAATTTTCAATATCTTGATCAATATTGGGCCAGTACACGTAACTTCGTGCCAAAATCTTTGTCCGTTGAATGCCAGGATGCGACTTATGTAACTGTTTCAATACACGATTGCGATATATTCTGGGAATGATGAGTCTATCGGTATATAACAAAATTCCATTTGAATATGAAAGTGCTCCACGTCTACGATAAATTTGTTGAATTTCTGGATCAGTATTTTGATGAAAGTTTCGCCAGTTATTTGAAATGTAATCGATGACTTGTTGCAATAATGGATCGTTTTTTAGGGTTTTTTAGATTTTTCAAAAAAACCCTTATGAAATCGATTTTGTCCGTCCGTCTGTCCGTCTGTCCGTCCGTCTGTTCACTAAATAACTCGCGAACGGCTTAACCGATCGTCATGAAATTTGGTAGGAATGTGTAGAATGGTAACAGTCTTTGGCACGAAATACTTAAAAGTTGGTAGGACAAAAATAACAGGGTGTCCCGGACATTTTAAAATTTGTTCACTAAATAACTCGCGAACGGCTTAACGGATCGTCATTAAATTTGGTAGGAATGTGTAGAATGGTAACAGTCTTTGGCATGAAATACCTAAAAATTGCTATGGCAAAGATAACAGGGTGTCCCGGACATTTACAAATTTGTTCACTAAATACCTCGCGAACGGCTTAACCGATCGTCATGTATTTTAGTAGGAATGTGTATAATAGTAACAGTCTTTGGCACGAAATACTTAGAAGTTAGTAAGGCAAAGATAACAGGGTGTCCCGGAGATTTAAAAATTTGTTCACTAGCTGATCGTTATGAAATTTGGTAGGAATGAGTAGAATTGTAACAGTCCTTAACACGAAATACTTACACGTTGGTAGAATAAAGCTAACAGGGTGTCTCGGAGATTTTAAAAAGCCGACTTTCTTAGTTTTTATCGGACATGGACGTATGGGTACTCACATCAAAGAACTCGATGGGTACATTTCATATCAGTCGCTCTTTTCCAGTTTGGAGTAATGGTAACGGAGTTACAGCTAATATATCCAGTTAATATGTGTAGCCATGATACATAGTAAATCTATTTTTGGATTGGTCTAATTAAAAAGTGTTACAGAATGAAAGGCGTTAGCCTTTCATTCTGGGACGCGTTTATTTAGACCAATCCAAAAATAGATTTACGAGAAGCAATGATTAATATTGTGCATAATGCTTATTTATTACCTATAAAATATATGTGCAAAATTATTCACAATGTGTGTATCCAAAATCTAAAAACCCTCGTATTGCGGGCGCAGCCCTCTGTACGCCGGTATTTTTGTAGCTTGTTGAACCATTTTGAATGTGACTGGAAGATTTTCAATTTGATTAACTATTACACTGTTGAGTTGTTGTTCCAACTTAATTGATGCAATTACATATTCTTCTTCTGGTTGAATATTTTGCTTGACTAAACGCGATAAGACATCTGCATATCCAAATGATTCAGTATTTATGTATTCGATACTAAAATCGTAGGCCATCATAATTATTGCCCAGCGTTGTAATCTATTAGCAGTATGTTTTGGAATACCTTTCGTTGTACTAAATATTGCTAATAATGGCTTGTGGTCAGTACGAAGTATAAAATGACGTCCGTAGACCATTTTATGGAATTTTTGCACTGCAAAAACTATTCCCAATGCCTCTTTTTCTATTTGACTATATGATTTCTCAGCCGATGTCAGTGATCTTGATGCATGCCAAACAGGGATGGTCTTACCATCGGCAAAGCGGTGCATTATTATAGCACCAATGCCGTACATTGAAGCATCCGCAGCAACGATAATTTCCAAATTAGGATTGTATGGAGACAAAAGTAAATCTGATGACATAAGTTGTTTCAAACTATCAAATGCATGTTGCTTTTGTGTGCCCCATGACCACTTGATGTCTTTCTGAAGTAATTGGTCCAGTGGTCCACGTAGTTCATGCATTTTCTCAACGAATTTCGCATAAAAATTGACTGCTCCCAAAAAAGAACGTAATTCGGTGATGTTAGTTGGTATCGGCATATTACTAATAGCTGTGATTCTATCTGGGTCCGGTTTAATATAATTTTGACTGATAACATAACCCAAATATGTGATCTCAGTTAAAGCGAATTTACATTTGTTCAATTTAATTCGAAATCCTAATTCTTGTAACCTTTCTAATATTTTATTGAGTCGATGATCATGTTCCTGCTTTGTGCTTCCTGTTACTAATATATCGTCTATGTAAGCGATAGTTCCTGGAACTGTACCACAAACTTGATCCATCACTTCTTGAAATTTTCCTGGAGCTATTTTGACTCCAAATGGTAGACGATTGTAGACAAATAATCCCAAATGTGTGTTAATTGTAAGCAAATGTTTTGAGTCATCGTCGACTAAAATTTGTAGAAATGCATCTGACAAATCAATGTGACTAAAATATTGAGCGCTTGATATACTTGCAATGATGTCTTCTGGATTGTGAAGAGGATACTGATATGGTTCGAGACTATCATTCAGTCCTGTTGAAAAATCTCCGCATATTCGAACTTGTTTGTTTGATTTCCTCGTCACAACAATAGGTGCGGCCCATTCAGAATGAGAAACCGGTGAAATGACTCCTAATCGTTGTAAACGATGTAATTCCTCTTCAACAGCTTGTTGGGATGCATACGCGACTGGTCGTTTAGGTCGAAAAATTGGCACTGTACCAGGTTTCAGTTTAAGTTTGACGTTAGATAATTTACTTGTACCTAAATCGTCTTTTATCAGTTCCGGAAAATGTTCTTGGATGTATTTTACATAGTCCTTTTCAATTATAACATTATTGCAAAATGTCTTCATAGGTTGATCGTACAAATTGAATTTTTCCATTAAATCAGAACCAAAAATATTGAGATTGTTGAATTTTGAAACATTGATGACAGCTTGAACAGTTTTGTCTTCGAATGAAACACTGCAGTCAAATTCACCAATTAATTTCAAATTGTCTCCTGATGCTGTACTTACTTGATTTGTTGAAGGTCTGATGTTCATTATATTCAATTTATCGAAAACGTTTTTGGAAATGATTGAAATGTCAGCTGCTGTGTCGAACTGAAGTGTAACCTCTTTATTGTTAATTTCAACCGTTACATACTTTCTTCGTTCTTCCACATTGATACTTTTGACGAAAACTGAATTCACATTATTTGTTCGTGATGAGTGAATTTTCTGATTCTTGCGTTGCAATGGATTTTTGCAATAACCATCTTTGTGCCCAACATTTTTGCATTTTGTACATTGATGACTTTTGAAAGTACAGAATTTAGCAAAATGTAATGATCCACAAAACCAGCATGGTGTACTTGGAATTGATGATTTGTGTGGTCTGGGTGAAATCGGATTTTTGTTATTTTCATCTGTTACGGTAGGACAATTTTTGTTCTTGAAAAGTTTTCTGACACTTGGTTCATAATGAGGAAATGATTTTTCCAACATTACCGTATCATGTTTCAGATTGATGAGGCGAAGTGTTTCTTGAGACAAAGCTTGTAGAGTGATTGTATCAGCTTCATTTTCTAACTTCGTAAGTAATTTCATCCTTATGTCTAAATCCGTTGATGATTTCAATCCCATAATGTAAATCAGACATTTAAATTGATTTTCTGTGAGCTTTTTGAGATTAAACTCCTCACATTGTTTATTGACGATTCCATGATATGTAATATAGTCCATGCTTGGTGGTTTTTCGAGTTGCAAACAGTTGAATCTGATGTTTACAATTGATTTGGTTTCTCCGAAAATATTTGATAATGTGTCGATTGTCTCATTAAAATCGAAGTCTTTTGTTTGCTTGGGTAATATATAATTTACATACCTGGCATGTGCATCTGTGCTTAACTTTCGCATTAACAATCTTACTTTTGCTGCATTATCCAATCGCTTAGCATCATCTTGGAATAAGTCCTGATATTTGCTATACCAATTCTTGAATGTATGACTATTTTCTGGGTCGAAATGAAATTCGCTGATGACTTTCGATAATGATTCAATTATGAATTCATCGTTCTGCGATTCATTTGACGATTGCTTGATTTTCGAAATTAGTTCTAGGAGAACTTTATGGTCTTCCTCTCTTGAACGTTTAATTTCTTTTACCAGTTCATTTAGAACTCTGAGGTCTTGATCTTGATTATTTTTCTTCGATGTGGCCATTTCTTTTAAAAAATTGCTTGATGTTGATGACAATTCTTAAATGTTGATATGTTGACCGTAATCCTCGTCGCCAAAAATGTTGTGTATTTTATATCTTTTAATGAGTATTTATATTTAATTATATTATTTTAATCTATTTTGTATAATTATATTTTATTAACTGACTTTTTATATATTTTATTTTACATGATGATATGATATTTTTGTATATTTAATTTACATAGTAGTTGAATATCTCAACAATTAGTTGCCAGACTGAGGTTTGTGAATTAGAGGTAAGTTCAAAATATATAATGAAAATTTCCTCTGAATGTTTCGTTATGAGAATCAAATAAGAAGGTGTTTGTTTAACTTTTATCTTATTTTCCTGGACAGCCAGTTTGCATTTCATTAAATATTCTGATGATATTTCTGAAACGAAAAGAATAGAATATAAATTTATCAAATTAACTATAGTTAACTCTAATGAAATCTAATAAAATTGACTAAATAATCATTGAAATGCAGCTAACTTATTTACTATAATTCTAGTGATTATTAGAGAGTTTTAGCAAATCGTAAAATGGCTGTGGTGTACGAGTCGGCATTATACGTATTGAAATATGTGATGATAATGTTATGAACTATCATTACATCGAGTTCTTCTGGCTTAAATTAAGCAAAACGCACCTTTCACGGTATCCTATAGGATAAGCCGTCAAAGAAATATTTGAATTTATATTTAACGTTTTTAGCAATTTTACGGCTACCTAAAACTCTCTATTGAGTCCTATCAATTTATTCAACTAGATTTCTATCGAAAAAAATTGCTGGAGTTCTAGTATTTTTTTTTTTCACTAATTGGGATTCTCGAATAACGGTACCTTCATTGATAATTTCCAATACACAGAATGAAAGGCTCGGATCTCTCACTCGCACCCCCCATGCAGCGGTAAGCGGTATTACCATGCTTGTTGCGCGACTAATTTTAATTTTTCTCACCGTCTGAGTTGACCCATTCTGATGCTATAATGTGCCTATTTCATTCAATATGCGAAATTTTACGTATTTTCTCTAAAGTCTAAACTAAACGCTTTATTGAGTAGCTACATGTACAAAGTTAATACAAAGACAAAATCAATTTCAATCATTGAGGTATGAAATGAATTACGCAGGTAATGTTAATGATTCATCCTTCATCTTACTACATAACAGTTATTTCATCAGAATCATAATCAACACACTCGCAGTGGTGTTGTATTTGAAATGTTCTGATCTCTCATCTTCCTTCAATAATTAATGTTTATACGCAGGAAGTTCATTTTGGATGCTGATGTTCTGGAAGCATCGTTACCGCGTTTACGTGTCAATTCGTTCCACACTTAACCTTTCCTTTCCATATGCTAATAATCTTATAATAAACCTTCATACGCATAGTTAGGAGGGGAGTCGAATCTGCACGCCTAGAAAGGAGCTCATGATTCTCTGTATCATGAACCATAATAATATTATACCCTTGGGAGATTACGTTTTTACGTCTACAAGAAGCTAGAATTATGGTATATTTTATGAGGTAGATAGGGAGTGAGATAGACACTATGTTGCATCAAAAAACGTTATAGCTTTCATTTGTAGGTAATAAGAAGAATTATTAACTTTTTGTATTCTCGTTGTCTGAATAAAATTATGAATTATTGATTTTTGATGGTGAAATTGTATATTAACCCAATACACGTACATTATTTGCATTGCACGCCAGGCAAACCCAAAATGAGGATTTATTAGATAAAACAACTCCTCCCCCCACGCCAATTGTTAAAATCAAAAGTATAGGTATGAATAAAATTCACACAGCATATAGTACAGGAACCATGCCCGACTCTCGTTTGACATGGACGCTGAAATTGAATATTAATTGTAACAAAAAGTTAATAATACATATACGTATGCATATTAATTTTATTAGTTTTGGTTAAAAATATATAATCGTGGATTATTAAGGTTTCAATAAATGCCAATTAAATTGAAATAGCAAAGAAGATTGGATACATCCGCAGTGTCTTTTATGGTAATTTCAAATTATTGTTCGCGGTTTTTTGAAACCACAAAAATCGAATATTATGAATGATGTATGAAACAATTCAAATCCTCCCTTACAATTTTTATTTTTTTGAACGATCGGTTGCCAAAACTAGTTTTTATACCCTTTGCTCATAGAGTAGAAGGGTATATTAACTTTGTCATGAAGTTTGTAACGCATTGAAGGAAGCATCTCCGGCCATAAAAAAAAATACATATATGATCAGCATGACGAGATGAGTCGATTGGAAGATGTCCGTCTGTCTGTCTGTCCGTCTGTTGCTAGGCGTTTTACTTTAAAAGTAAGTTTAAAAGCTATGAAGCTGAAATGTTGAACAAATGCTTCTTTTTGCTGCAGGCTGTTTGTATGTTTGAATCACCGAAATTGGATCACTGGGTCATGGGGCTGCCATACAAACCTAGCCCCTCAATTAAAGTTCTTCTACACCCAGCAAAAAACGTGTATTAAAACCAATGAAGTTTTTACTTTACTTCTAGTAAACAGAAAATTTCTTTAACCGTATGAAGTTTGAATATAATTAAAAATGCCATGGGTCAAATATACTTTCATAGAATTTATGATTTCAGTAGTAATAGAATTATAACCTGCCCACATACAACTAATGCAACAAATTACATAGAATGAAGTAAATCAAATTCATGGGAACTATGATAATTTTCCATAGCCTCTATGTATAAACATTTTCAATTTAATTCAATCAATCTTTATTCAGTTTCATCCTATGACAAACATATTAATTTAAAATAGATACCGGCTAGTGCCATAACTCTAAAGTATAGTAAAGCTAATTTGAAATTGTTTGAACTAGTTAAATATTGGTGGAGACTGCCGAGGAAAAAATGCTTGCAAACAAAACCTCATGTGATAAAGGAAAAAAAAAGAAAAAAGAAAAAATTATAATATATCTTATAAAATAAAGTTAATTCCAATAAAATTAATTTACTCTAAATTAATAATACTTAAAGCTAGTTATCATTAATGAGGCTTCTTATCAGGTTGTTGTCAATGTTTAGGCAGTTTGCCTGAAATTTCTGGATAATCTTAGTAGCTAGTTTATCTAAGGTTACAATTTTGGTTTCTTGGTGCAACTTTGCGGTTGAAAAGAAAAACGGTTTGTTCATTAGGTGTTTGAGAATTTTATTTTGTGTGATTTGAATTTTATTTTTTCTGGTTTTAGAATAAAGTCCCCATACTGGCGAGCCATATACAGCAATAGGTTGGATAACCATTTTATAGACTAATAACTTATTATCTGTGGATAGTTTGGATTTTTTGTTTAATAAAGGATATAGAGCACAAAAGGATTTCATCATCTTTTGAGACGTTATTTCCATATGAGATTGACCTGTTAGTTTTTTATCAAGACTTAAACCTAAATAATTCAATTCATTATTCCATACAATGTGATCGCCGAGAAAGTTAATTGGAGAGCTGGACAGGTTAGATCTTTTCCTTTTCCGGGTGAAGAAAGTAGCTTGTGTTTTCGCGGTGTTCAGCTTAATTTTCCATCGAAAATAAAACTGGTACAAACATTCAAGTTGAAATTCCAGCTTGGACGATATCTCATTAGGGTCTTTATGATTGTAGAAAATGCAGACGTCATCTGCGAAACAGGCAATGTGGCAATCGTTGGTTTTGGGAATGTCAGCTGTAAATAAGTTAAAGAGTACAGGGCTGAGGCATGAGCCCTGAGGGACCCCAGCGGATATGGTCTTAGTGGTAGAGTGTGAGTCTCCCACTTGTACAGAAAAAGTTCTATTTGATAGAAACGATTGAAAAAATGTTGTAAGGTAAACCGGTATATTAAACTTTATTAACTTGTATAACAATCCATCATGCCAGACCGAATCAAATGCCTTTTCGATGTCTAGAGCAACAACACCCACAGATTCTTTATTCGCGAAGGACTCTTTAATGTGCCTGTGGAGACGGTAAATTTGGTGAGTGGTTGAATGCTGCTTTCTAAACCCGAATTGAAAGTCTGGGATGATTTTCAGCCGTTCAATTACCTCGTTTAGACGCAAAAGTATCACCTTTTCCAGAATTTTACTTAAGGATGGTAACAAATTTATTGGTCTATAGTTGCAAGCTTCTCTAGCATCTTTTCCAGATTTGGCCAAAGGTATGACATTGGCGTGCTTCCAGCGATTAGGGAAATATGAGATTTTCAGGCAGCAGTTGATCAGAAAGTTAAACTTCAGCTAAGCTACCAACTTCATTTTTCACAGTTTGATTATACAAAAAGCTACCCAAGTGCGACGAGATAACGTGAGCTTGCTGGAATTTAGTAGCGATGATTTCGGCTTTCTCTCTGCTATCGAACACCAAAGTTTTATCGGAAGCTCGTAATGGAGGGATTAGTTTATTACGTCGGAATATTTTGTTCAGATTCCAAATTTTTTTATTATTTTTGGAAAGACCTTGCAACATGTTATTCCATTTATCATTCTCTCTCTCTGGTTCCTGTTAACCCCTTGTGGGGCATAGGGCATCAACTACGCCTACTTTCCACCTCGTTCTGTTCTGTGCCATCGTCTTTAGGTCTGACCACTGTTTGTTTAATGAAGCAGCCTCGCTATTAACCGATCTTCTCCACGTGTTTCTTGGCCGTCCAACACGGCGTCTAGCATTGGCTCCCTGAGGGTTCCAATCTAGGGCCTGCTTTGCAATATTTGTTGGTTCTCTTCGGAGAGTATGACCTATCCATTGCCACTTTCGCCTTTTGGCAGAAGTGCCCATCCAATCCAGGCCTGTGATACTCAGGAGATCATCATTGGAAATAATCTCCGGCCAGCGGATTTGTAGGATGCGCCGTAGGCACTGGTTTACGAAAGTTTGCAGCTTAGTTGTTATCTCGTTGGTCACCTTCCAAGTTGAACAGCCATAAAGAAGCACAGATATTACAATAGAATTGAAGATTCGGATTTTGGTGCGCCTGGAAATGCTGTTATTTTGCCAGAAAGGAGTCAAAGTGAAGAAGGCTGCCCTAGCCTTATTGATACGCGATTGTAGGTACATCAGCGTCCGCGCCGCCATCTGCTGTGACTATGCTTCCGAGGTATAGCAGAATTCGTCAACTTTTTCGACTGCCTGGCCCGAAACACAAATTCCGCTTTGTCCCCCAGGATGGGAGCTCAAGTACTTGGTCTTGGCAGCGTTTATCTTGAGCCCGGCATTACGACTTTCGCAATGCAGAGCATCGGCCATTTGAGCTACATCCTCCTTTTTATTTGAAAGCAGACAAATATCGTCAGCATAGTCCAGGTGTTGCAGGTAATCAAACAGTTTCCATCTGATACCTTTCCTCTGGTTTTGAAGCGCGCTCACTAGTACATCGTTAATGGCTATGAGGAAAAGAATAGGTGATAAAATGCAACCTTGTCTCACTCCACTGTGCACCTCAAAAGGATCTGAAAGCTTACCCCTCCTACGAAGAGCTCTCCAAATATACTCCCGATCAACACTATCGAACGCCTTCTCGAAATCAATGAACATGAGGTGTAATGGGGATCTCCATTTGGCGGATTGCTCAATAATAATTCGGAGGGTGTTTATATGGTCGCTACATGAAAAACCCTCACGAAAGCCAGCCTGTTCATTGCTTAAAGTGCGATCAACTTCATCCTTGATCCGGTTCAAAATAATTTTAGCCATCAGCTTGGATACAGCTGGAAGTAGGCAAATACCGCGCCAATTATTACAATCCTTAAGGTTACCCTTCTTGGGTATTTTAATAATTACGCCCCTTTTCCATTCTACTGCAAGAGTTTCGGTTTCCCAACACTCTCTGATGAGGGGAAGCAGAATATCCGCTGTAGCATTCGAATCCGCTTTAAATAGTTCGACCGGAATTCCATCTATCCCCGGGGCCTTACCGGCGTCCATAGATTCGATAACCCGCTTTAATTCCGTCTTAGATGGTGGTCTGGAATTAATACTGGCTACTGGAGGGACGTCTTCTTTTGCCGATGAAGAAGCACTTGCAGGCCCGAAACGGTTGTTAAGGACCTCAAAAAAGTGCTCTTTCCATCTCTGAAGCTGCTGTTCTTCTGTAACAATCAGTAACCCTTCTTTATCTTTCACAGGATGGTCCGTTGTGAACGACTTGCCAATTAGTGGTTTAATTAGCTTAAATAGGGTACCGCTTTCACCACGGTAAGCCGCATCATTTGCCTCCTTCGCTAAAGCGTTGATGTAAGTACGCTTATCACGCCTCACACTTCTCTGCACGCCTTTTTGTAGTGAACGGTATTCAGCACGAAGTTGATTTTTAGCTGAATCATCAGCAGCAGAGTTAATCTGTTTCTTAACTTTTTTGCGTGCTGAGATAAGAGACCAAGTAGCATCACTGATAAATGGTCTCCTACCTCGATCCAATCTTCCCACAGTCGCTTCGCCACATGAAATAAAAGAATCCTTTGCAAAATTCCATCTATCTTCAATTGTAGGATTCTGAAGAGATGTTGCTGCACAAGCTTTTTCGTGCAAGGCGGTCGAATATGCACGTCTAGTTGAGGAATTTTTTAGCTTTTGCACATTAAATTGTGGCAAGATTCGCGTGTTGTGAGATCGTTGAATCGCTGCCGTTCGTAAGCGAAATTTCGCGATAACAAGGTGGTGGTCGCTGCCAACATCAGCCCCACGCTTCGACCTGACGTCTAAGAGGCAGTTTCTCCATGCCTAAGAAACAGCAATATGGTCAATTTGGTTCTCTGTTCTGCCATCAGGAGAAATCCAAGTTGTTAGGTGGCAGGGTTTATGCTTGAACAACGTTCCGCCAATGACTAGTTGCCGAGAGTTACAAAACTCCACAAACATTTCGCCATTGTTGTTCCTGTCGCCAAGCCCGTGATTGCCCATAAGATGTTCCAAGCCTAAATTATCAGCACCGACTTTGGCGTTGAGATCCCCCATTATAATTTTGATGTCACCCCTGGGAGCCATATCAAAGGTGTCGCCTAGTCGCTGATAAAAAACGTCCTTTGCTTATTGGTCTGCAGGTTCAGTCGGTGCGTAGCACTGAATAATTGTGATGTTTCGTACTCTGGATTTGAATCTGGCTGTGATGATACGGTCGGAGATAGGTTTCCAGTCGATAAGGGATTGGCGTGCATTCCTAGTCAACAGGATTCCGACGCCCGCCCGCCGAGGTGAATTATCGTCTTCACTTCCAGAGTAGAGCAATACAGTGCGAGAGCTTGGTGATAAAGTCGCCCCCGATCCGAGCCATCTTGTTTCGCTCAGTCCTAGTATAGCGATGTTGTATGCGGTCATTTCCTGTTCGACTTCTGTGAGCCTTGTGTTATTACACTCACCCCACATCGTCCGAACGTTCCAAAAACCGATCGTAGTCCGTTGTTTATAGCCAAAAGTCGTTGCCGTTGAATCAGTCCGAGGTATCCGAGGCTCGTTTGATGTTTCGAGTGTAAAAGTAAATTTCAGGTACGCAGGATACAAGCCTACATACCCTATCCCTCGAGTCGCCTTTTACGACAAGCCGGGATCGCTGTGGTATAATTCTAACCCCAAAACCACAGGGGTCATTATCATTACGACTGATAAAAAGTTGATGTTTGATAACTTTAGTCAGGTTATTTACGACCATATGTGTAGACGGATCACGATCGCGTTGCCATTTTCTCCGAAAATAATTCCTGGTCCGGATAAGGGCTTTTGAACCATTATCTAGATACCTGATTTTTAATTTGGGTTTATTTGCATTCTCTCTCTCTCTCTGGTTCCTTTTAACCCCTAGTGGGGCATAGGGCATTGACTACGCCTCTTTTCCACCTCTGCCTATTAGCAGCCATCGCCTTTAGCTGGTCCCACGATTTGCCTATAGATTTTCCTTCTGCCTCAACAGATCTTCTCCATGTATTTTTGGGTCGTCCCACACGACGGCTAGCATTGGTTCCCTGAGGATTCCAATCTAGAGCCTGTTTAGCAATGTTTTTTGGCTCTTTTCGAAGTGTGTGACCTATCCACTGCCACTTTCGCCTTTTGATGTCGATGCCTATCCTATTTTGGCGAGTAATTTTGAGGAGGTCGTCGTTAGATATAACCTCAGGCCAGCGAATTTGTAGGATGCGTCGTAGGCACTGATTCACGAAAGTTTTCAGTTTGGTGTAATGTTACTGGTCACCTTCCACGTGGAACACCCATATAAAAGCACAGATTTTACATTGCTTTCGAAGATCCGGAGTTTGGTATTTCTGGAGATGTTGTGGTTTTGCCAGAGAGGAGTCAGGCTGAAAAATACTGCTCGGGCTTTGTTTATTCGCGACTCTACATCGGCATCAGCCCCACCATCCGCGGTCACTACGCTTCCAAGGTAAGTAAAGTCCTCGACTTTTTCTATCGGTTGTCCGGAGATAGAAATGGTGTTTTGCCCTCCTGATGACAAGCTCATGTATTTAGTCTTAGCGGCATTAATTTTCAAGGCAGCGCTTCGACTTTCACGATGCAAAGCATCCGTCATTTGAGCCAGATTATCTGGTGTGTTTGAGAGAAGGCAAATGTCGTCGGCGTAGTCCAGGTGCTGAAGGTAATCGAATAATTTCCACCTGATACCCTTACTTTTATGGTCGCGTAGAGAATCGCAGATTACGTCGTTGATGGTAATAAGGAACAGCATTGGTGATAAAATACAGCCTTGTCTGACTCCATTATTCACCTCAAAAGGACTGGACAATTCACCCTTGTGCAAGACATGACATTGGGCTCCATTATAGGACTCCTTTATGATGGAAATAAGTTTCTCTGGTATGCCTCTCCTATGTAAGGCTGTCCAGATATAAGCCCGGTCAACGCTGTCAAACGCCTTCTCGAAGTCAATGAACATAAGATGTAACGGGGATCTCCATTCAGCGGATTGTTCAATTATAATTCGGAGGGTGTTGATATGATCGCTACATGAAAAACCCTCACGAAAACCAGCTTGTTCATTGTTCAGAGTGCGGTCGATCGTGGTTTTGATCCGGTCCAAGATTATTTTGGCCATCAGTTTAGAGACTGCAGGGAGGAGACAGATTCCACGCCAATTATTGCAATCCTTGAGATTTCCTTTCTTAGGGATTTTAACAATGACGCCCTTCTTCCATTCTTGAGGGAGAGTCTCGGTTGTCCAACACTCTTGGATCAGGGGTAGAAGAATATCCGATGTAGCGTTGGTATCCGCTTTCCAAAGTTCCATGGGGATACCGTCTGCCCCCGGGGCTTTACCAGCTTCCAATGATTTAAGGGCCTTAATTATTTGCAGCTTGGATGGTACACCGGTATTAATTCTGGCCATTTGCGGAAGACTTGCTGCTTCCGGTGGAGGTGGGCTTGAAGGGTTGAAGTTGTTGTTAAGTACCTCCATGAAATGCTCTCTCCAACGGCGCAGTTGTTGTTCGTCTGTGACTAGCAGAGACCCGTCTTTATCTTTTACAGGATGCTCATGGGTAAAAGATTTGCCAGTCAATGGCTTAATGAGCTTGTAAAGGGTCCCACTGTCACCACGGTAAGCCGCATCTTCTGCCTCCGCCGCTAACGCGTTGATGTTGTTGCGTTTATCACGTCTTACGCTTCTCTGCACTCTTTTTTGAAGAGAATTGTACTCGGTCCTCAGTTGTTGCTTGACTGTAGTGTCAGTAGCCGAGTTCAATTGCTCTTTAATTCTCTTCCGTGCAGTTATCAGAGACCATGTATCGTCGCTGATAAATGGTCTCCTACCTCGCTGAAGTCTGCCCACAAATGTTTCGCCACACGATATAAAAGCGTCCTTCACAATGTTCCATCTATCATCAATTGATGAAGGAGTATCTGGCGTTTGTGCATTAGCTATCTCGTGCAATGCACTAGAAACTGCACGTTTTGTCGATGGATCTTTAAGTTTTTGCACATTAAATCGTGGCAATACATGCTCGTTTTGTGTGCGACGAATAGCAGCGGTGCGCAAGCGAATGTTTGCTATGACAAGTTGGTGATCGCTGCCTACATCAGCACCACGCTTAGCCCTGACGTCCATGAGACAATTCCTCCATGTTTTGGAGATGGCTATATGGTCAATCTGGTTCTCTGTTCGGCCATCTGGAGATATCCAGGTTGCTAAATGGCAAGGTTTGTGTTTGAACAAGGTGCCGCCAATGACAAGCTGACGAGAGTTACAGAACTCTACGAACAACTCACCATTGTCGTTCCTAACACCCAGACCGTGATTGCCCATAAGATGTTCCAATCCAACATTGTCAGACCCAACTTTAGCATTGAGATCCCCCATAATAATTTTTATATCACCTCTGGGAGCCTTGTCAAAGGTGTCGCCAAGCAGGTGGTAAAAGGCGTCCTTAGCATGCTGGTCGGCTGACTCAGTCGGGGCGTAGCACTGAATTATAGTAATGTTCCTTACTCTGGACTTGAATCTGGCAGTTATTATTCGGTCGGAAATAGGCCTCCAATCTATAAGAGATTGGCGAGCTTCCTTGTTCAAAAGGATGCCGACTCCAGCCATTCTGGGTGAGGCTTCAAGTTCACTACCAGAGTAAAGCAGCACAGTTTGGGAACTAGGTGATAAGGTCGTTCCCGATCCGGTCCATCTTGTTTCGCTCAGTCCTAATATCGAAATTCTATATGCGGTCATTTCCCGTTCGACTTTCGTGAGTCTTGTACTACTGCACTCGCCCCACATCGTTCGAACGTTCCAAAAACCAATCGTTGTCCGTTGTTTGTAGCCAAAGGTCGTTGCCGGTAAATCAGTCCGTGGTATCCGAGGCTTATTTGCATTAACTGATGCAAATTCTATTGCAGCATGGAGTTTCGTGTAGAATTCGTCCAGAATTTCATCAACTTGGACTGGGTTGTCTATGTAAGATAGATTTTGAGATCTCAAGTCAATATTTTGGTTCAAAAATTTCTTGAACTTTAGCCAGTTAATTCTTAATGCCTGTTTATTTTGCAAATGCGGATTTAAATCAGATCCGGACCTTTCTAAGTGAAATAGTACTGGGTAATGGGGTGATGATAACTTTTTTATTGTCTGGGGATGAGGAATATTGATAGTACCCTTGCTTAGTATGATATCGAGTGTTGAATCATAGCCTCTGTGATTCAGAAATGTTGGCTCAGATGGCGAATGAACCATTATGTTATTGTGGAATGCTAAGTCATACAATCTCCTACCGGCCCTATTTGAGCTTACACATTTCCAATACCTGTGTTTCGAATGAAAATCTCCACACAAAATAACTTTTTCACCTAAATTCAGTAAGTATTTGATGTATTTTTCAAACAAATCTAATTTGCATTATCTACGTGTGTACCCGGAAAGTAGCATGCAACCAGTACAACCTGGCAGTCTTCTAATCTTATTGCAATCGCCTCGATAGTTTTGGTATGTAATTCAGGAAGAACATAGAACTTTACATATTTTTTCATACAAAGTGCAACTCCACCGCCTGTAGCCCCTAACCGGTCTAATCTAAAAATATTATAATTAACATTCATAATTTGATCATGTTTTTTTAGCCATGTTTCTGTGATTGCAAGTATATCTACATTAATCTCTTGAGCAAGATCAAGCTCTGCAGTTTTATTTTTAACACTCTGAGCGTTCCAGAGAAGTATACTTAAATTAGAATTGCTCATTTGTAAACAAACTGCAGTGCTACTTGAACTATAGCGTTGTACTGTTCAGTCCTAGTTTTACAATTGTTAAAACTTGTGATAAGTTCCATTGATATCCGCAGCATCTGATCGATTGGAAGCAAAGTTTCATTGTTTGATGGTGGAATAGATTTCAATACGTTAGAGTACGAGGGCATTGTAGAAGATGTCGCCGCTAAATTGGCTGCCGGTTGGTTGGACGAGACTTGAGTGTTCGGTAGTGACGGGAAAAATTGTGGATTAGAGTGCACATCAATAAATTTGTTTGGTCGGAATATTTTTCTTATTTCGGTTTTGAATTGTTATTCGCTGTCGCGCTAAATAGTCGATACGTTTTTCACATGAACGTTCGTTAGCCATGTGATTGTTTCCACAGTGAAAGCATTTAAATGATTTTTTCATGTCTTCAGTTGACATTTTCGCGACAGGGCAGTTAATATAAGAGTGTTTTGCTCCGCATATTAAACAATTGGGTGGAAGATGGCCCCAATTTTGACAGTTCCGACATTGAGTCGGTCCTGTTCGTGAGCGCGAGTAAAAGTTCCAATAAACTTTAGTGTGTGATATATGTTTGATAGATTGTAATTGTGATAGCTTAATTGAACCCCGCTCAAAATATAATATATAATATGTTTCATCGTTATATTTTCGTGCTCTCGGATGAAACTTTTTCAAATCGTAACACGGCAAGTTGAATTCGATTTTTAATTGATCCAATAGTGAGTCGCAATCCATATCGTGCAAGCCGGATAGCACAATTTTCATAGGTTTTTTGTCGGTGCGGCGATGAGTGTAAAAATGACAGTTCTTTTCAATAATATACTGCTGTGTGCGTTCAAAGTGTTCCGCACTATCTACGAATAGTTTTTGCCCAACAGCCGTATATTGGATGTGGTATGTATTTATATTAGTGATGGGCACTATCGAATAACTATCGAATAGTTATTCGATAGTTTTTACTATCGATAGTATCGATAGTCAAAAATAGTTATTCAATAGTTATACTATCGATAGTTATTCGATAGTTTTACTATCGATAGTTATTCGATAGTCTTCCTATCGAATAACTATACTTTGTCAAAAGGTTATTCGAAGATTTTTTGTTATATTATTACGCAACTTGACAAAATTGCGCAAAAACTGGAATGCAGTTTTTTAGCGATAAGGCCGCCTAGAACTTCAGATACATTAAATTTGTGTGGACGGACTATCGATAGTACGGTAATAATTGTCCGTTAAGTCGATTGCATTTCCACAAACTCTTGACAATTAATAGCCCGATAGTTTTCAAATTACATACTATAGCATAATTGGGCTCTTTACTATTATTGAAAAGTTGTTAGTCATTCGAAAAATTCAATGTTTAATTGGAGTAACAGTGAAGATGTTATTTTTTTTAGAACGAAGATAATTTTATTTTATGAATGGACTTCAATTTTTATTGCATTTTAATTGCATCCTATGCACCACATTGTTGGATATTTACGATCGTAACGACCACTTAAAGCGAAAACACCCTACGGTTACGTATGCTGCTCCTCCTAGAGATCCCGAACCATCTATCGAAGAAGAGCCTCTGCCATCTACATCGTCTGGAGTAAGCAGAAAAAGGCAGTTCGTCCAAACAACCCTGACGCACAGGGCACCATCACTGCCGGAGTACAAATAAAAAAAAATCGACGAGTGCCTCATCGAAATGATTGCTGAGGATTTTCAACCCTTATCAATCGTCGAGGAAGGGATTCAATAGGCTGATAAACCTTTTGGAGCCGTTATACCGTATGCCGAGCCGACGAACATTGTCCCACGTTCGATCTTGTTTTAAAATCAGTTGTGCTAAAAACTAAAAAACTTGATGAATCGCACACGGGTGCATATATAGCCGAAATTCTGGATGACATTTTTCGCGAGTGGAATATTCAAGAAAAAGTGTTTGCGATTGTAACGAATAATGCGGCTAATATGAAAAGTGCTGTACGGTCCCTTAACAAACCAAATGTGCTTTGTGCTGCCCATACACTGAATCTCGTAGTAACGAGCGCTATTGCCGCAGAATGCAACAGTGAAATAAGCAACATAATTGTAAAATGCCGCAAAATTGTATCGCATTTTAAAATGTCCACAATCGCATCTGACAAATTAAAGAAAAACTTGCAGCAAATGGGATTGACGGAACTAACATTGAAAAAGGATGTTCCAACGCGATGGAATTCAACTTTAATGAGGATGGAAAGGCTGATATTAGTAAAAGAGGCATTGTCAGCAACGCTCGTGGCTCTAACAAGAAGCCCCGATGGCTTAACCAAAAGTGAGTGGTGTATTTTGGAGGACTGTGTACCACTGTTAAAGGCGTTTGAACGTGCCACTGTCCAGCTATCAGCCGAGAAATACGTTACCGCATTTGTTGTTGTACCAATTGTCCGTACACTTGGAGCGACGTTGCGATGTCACCGGTGTAACACGGAGGAAGGCAAAGAACTACAGGACGAAATAGCGGCAGCCTTAGCAAGTCGAATGGGTCCTTACGAAGCTGGAGAAGTAACATCAGTAGCCACTTTTTTGGATCCTAGATTCAAAAACGTTGCCTTCAGCGATCAATGGAACGCCGCCCATGCCGAAGAAATGGCCAAAGCGAAAATCAGCGAAGTGATTGTCATCCAAGTACCAGGCGTGGCTCAACCTGCAACTGAAGGCGAATTAAGTGAATCATTTGGCGGATGTATGACAAAGAAGTCGAAGAAGTGTCCGGAAGCCAAGGCAGTGCAATGGATGATGCGACAGCAATTTAAAAACATACAATGACCTTCCGCGAGTCGCACGGAGCGGGAACCCGTTGGAATTTTGGAGCCACAACGAGCAACTGCTGCCGAAACTAGCGAAAGTGGTAGCAAAGTATCTTTCAGTACCGGCGACATCAGTTTCAGTACCATCGGAAAGAGTTTTTTCTAAGCCTGGTCTGATAACAAAAGATCGGCGAAATAGAATTAAGTATTAATTACACTCGTAACCGTTTGTTCGCCGGCGGCTACGTTTGTTCGTGAATGTTCGTCAATTATTTTCGTTTGTTCGTTTATAATTGTTTAATAATAGCAACTTTAAAATAAAGAGTGTGAACTTAGCCCGCCATCTGTAAGTATGGTCGGATAAATTCAAATTTGGTATCAATCGAAAGCCAGACATTTGTTCGTTTTTTTGAGCGTTTGTTCGTCCTGGAAACGCAAGGATTCAGGAGTAATTAAGGGAAAACAGAAGACGAAACACAGACCATTGCGTAAAATAAAGCGAATTCTGGTTACACTACTCTCCACTAGATGGCACTCAGTGTTTATTATATGTATGGTTTGTGTCTCGCTTTCTGTTTTTCCTTAATTACTCCTGAATCCTCGCGTTTCCAGGACGAACAAACGCACAAAACAACGAACAAACGTCTGGATTTCGATTGATACCAAATTTATATCAATCCAACCATATTTATAGATGGCGGGCTAAGTTCACACTTAGAATTTTAAAGTTGCTATTATTAAATAATTAAAACGAACAAACGAAAATAATTGGCGAACATTCACGAACAAATGTAGCCGCCGGCGAACAAACGGTTACGAGCGTAATTTGATAATGTGTGCGGGCTAACTTCACATAAGTGATATGTTAATCTTTTTAAACGCTAACTTGGAAAATAAAAATTAATTGGTAATGTTATATTTGCTATATAAATACATTAATGTATAATTTTAGAATAAATAACTCTCTAATAAATAAAATAAAGCTTTTTCTTATGTTAATGGAACACGTAGGTATTTAGTGGCCCGAGGATTGTATATAGTTAAAGGAAGAAGTAATTGGCAAAATCGTTAAAAGTAAAGGTGCTTGACAACAAATATTAGAAATTGATAGCATCTATCGATTGTTTTCCTGTTACTGACAAGCACAATCGAACAGTTATCTAATAGTTTTTACTATCGATAGTCAAAAATAGTTATTCGGTAGTTTTACTATCGATAGTTATTCGATAGTTCTACTATCGATGGTTTTACTATCGATAGTTTTACTATCGACACTTATTCGATAGTTTTTCAAAACTATCGGAAACTATCGATAGTAAAAACTATCGATAGTGCCCATCACTAATTTATATTGAGATTGTCCATCAAGACGTTAATAGAGTCGCGATCAATATTGGGAAATACTATTGGTGGTATTTTTACCTTTTTGGGTAAAGTCGTCGCAGACGTTGTTTGGTTGATCGGGTCGACATCGGACAAGTTCGATGGCAGATTCGCTAGCAGCTGGAACGAATTTTGGTTGGAAGACATCGTGGCTGGTTCGTTTCGAATCAGCTTCTGCTTATTCCTCAATTCGTTTGATAGGGCGGAATCATCCCTATGGCGTTTACGAATATTTCCACTTTCGGACACCATGAAAAGATTTTTTGTGCGATAATGAGTTACAAGATGAACTGTATTAAACAAAGATTCCGGTTAGCTGTATACGACACGATCTGCACTCTCTGAATGACAGATTGAATCTAGTATTAACATTTTAAGTTTGTATCGCACCGCGTATCAAGTAGTTAAGATTTTAGAAACGTTGACAACATTCCACTTCTAGTCTCATGGCAATGTGCACGGAATGGCACGCAGGCGGACCGGGTTCGAATCCAAGTTTCGGCATAAGGTTTTTTATGAATAAAAAAATATAAGAATTTGGAATAAAATTAAATCACAATAAAAATAACAAAAAAAAATAAATAAAAAAAAATAGAAAAAAAAATAAAAAAACTATTCTTTTCATTTTTTTTAAATAAAATTCAATGAAATTTTTACATAGAATCGATAAACAATCTCATTGTTATAATCGAATTTTCACTTAATATTTTCAATGATATTTCTATCATTGTCCCAAAAAGGCTATTTCATCGGCTCCAAATCATAGCCAAAATTTCATACGTCCTATGCAATTTTTCTTTAATAAAAGTATTTTTTTTTTTTGGGTGTAGGAACAACTTTTTTATTTGTGCACCAACTTCAACCAATTTTCACACAAATGTGTTTCTCTTGATGATACACGATTTGTCGAATTATTCAATTCAATTTATTGCAAATTCATCTTGTAGAGATAGATATGTTCCTTTATTGAATTCAAATAGTTGTGTACTACAATTTATACTTAAGAGCTACAGACTGGATGAGTCTTTTCATCTTTGATTTTATCATTATAGTCCAGTACAATTAGTTCAAAATAGCCCCAAACCTAAGCATAAAAAAAAGAAATTTTTGATGCCAAATTGTTGAATACACTGCCTAATATACGCAGTAAAAAGTTACACTAATTTGCGCCATGGGTTAAGGGGGGAGGGGGTGGCAAAGGGGTGAAAATTAAGTTTCTTGCAAATATCTGGAAAACTACGAGTCTGGACTTAAAATGTGCTGAGGACAAAACAAACTACATAAAACTACCTTTGTAATGATATGTAACACTCTAGACATTTTCTCAGAAAAGTATACCCTAGACCCAAAAGTATTATAGTGAATTTACATTTTTTGAGTTTTACATTTCGCACTGTAACTCTTGATAGAATAGATCTTTGGTCATAAGATCTTGTCCATATATTGCTAACAAAATTTATTTAATTTCTACCAAAAATTGGAATGCTCCCACGGTTTACGCCCCCCTCACTCCTCCTCACATTTTTCAAAAATGCATGCCTGCAGCTTGTTTTTAAATTGAGCCAGGCAGATGAAATTTGGTGAGCTGCCTAGTCTAAGCTTCATTATGCTCCCCACCAAAAATTATTACCATCCGATCAAAACTAAGGGTACCCCCCATACAAAGTGAACCAAAATTTTAAAAAATTTCACATTTTTTCACTTCCAAATTCTATCTAAAATGGAAAAATAAAATGTATCTCTTAGAAAGTCATTATAACAGTTATTTGTACATGCATACGACTTTGTTAAGAATGTTGCTCTCCGAGCGATTTTGACATTCGTCGGTTTCGATCGAATGCACATGACACAGCACTCTCATCAGGTGCCGTCGCTAGTGCTGTGTCATGTGCATTCGAGGACGGCACGACCGAGAATGCACCGGCTGGTTGTTGTTCCACCGTATATAAGCCGACAAAAATCATTCGTTTCCACGGATCACATTTGAATCGAATAGCAACTTATCCGTTCAACATCCCAGCGGAGGGCCCCACGGCTGTTTCGTGGGAAGCGGAGGCTGCGTCCCAACACACATATCTTGCTAGTTATTTGTAGTCTTCTGAATGTGTATTCAAACGTTTGTTCCAGAGCGTCCCTTACAAGTACGATAAATCGGGTTTGAAGGTTGCTAGTACACGTTACTCGATATATTCGGAAATAGCCTTAGAACTGGTACTAATGACCTTCAAACCCAATTTGTTGATACTTGTAGCATACGCTTTGTTTCCACACGAATTCGGATTCAACCTATCAACTTTTATTATTTTTTTCTCGAAATTTCACTTTTTGACCGCCTTGACTCCTTGTATGCCTTAAATTTTGGTCCCTCTTCCGCAGATAATGATGATCAACCAGATTTGAGATTCCTTTGAACTAACTTCAAATATGTTTCGGGCTTATAGTTTTGCTTTTGCCTGGGACTTATAGGTAAGTACTATACCTCTATTCACTCCTCTCTCTCCTCTATTCACACTATTTTTTTTATCTGAATGGCCTAACTTACAGTAAAGTCTTTAGATCTAAATACTAATCGATCGACGATTTATGAGCCGAAAAGCAACAAGAGGTGTGGTTTTAGATTTTAGTCTTGACACCGTGGACAAAATGTTCTCTTGCTATAGCATCAAAAGGAAGACAAACAGATGGCATATTGCGGTGTTTTCCAACATAACAGATATTTCCACATTGAATGCCTTTATAATATGTATATAAAGACATCAATCTGGAATGGCAACCGTATCAGGTGCGAACTATGAGAAGAAATTTTCTATATGAGTTAGGAATTGCACTAGCATGGCCATTATGTCACAAAGAACTGGTAATCCGCGACCAGTTTCAGCAAAATCACGGCTTTCAAATACCATGTCCAGTTATTTACACCATTGAAGAAAAGAATTTGAATCCTCTGCAACTCCTGCTAAGCGACGAAAAATAATAACCCGAACACAAGTAAAAGGCAAATCCCAATGTCAGCAATGCCTGGACGAAAATCTGCCCAAAAATAATAATATGCATCAAACTATTTGCAGCTTCTGCGCTAAAAGAGTGTGCGAAACAGAACACAATCGAAATGTGTGCATTAAATGTGTTACTTACAAACTAATCTGAAAGTTTACGACCCTGGCTCCGCTTTTACTAAGACTATTCAGAGCCAGCATAGCCTTAGGATACATCCCAATCACTTGGAAGCAGGTAAACGTAGCATTTCTGGCAAAGCCGGGGCGTGACCAAACCCTAGCGAAATCGTATAGACCGATAAGTCTAACCTCCTTCCTACTTAAGTCATTGGAAAAGCTCGTCGATAAACATATCAGGGAAAGGTGCCTGTCGCTTTTCCCGTTGCACCCAAACCAACATGCTTATCAGACAGGGAAATCATGTGAATCAGTACTACACCATCTAGTTGGGAAGATTGAGACCACATTAGAAATCAAAGAAATAGGGCTCGCGGCCTTCCTAGATATAGAGGGGGCCTTCGACAACACTTCCTTTGAATCTCTTGTACACGGCGCCTCGAGTCATGGAGTTCAAAACACCCTATGTCGGTGGATAAAATCAATGCTTCAAGGACGACAAGTACATGCAAAATTATTCGGTGAAACGATGTATACAGCTGTCCTCAAAGGTTGCCCACAGCGGGGTATACTTTCACCCCTCCTGTGGAACTTTGTAGTGGACATCCTACTGGTCCAGCTAAATAATACTGGCTTCTATACCCTAGGATATGCCGATGACATCAGCATCCTTATAAGGGGAAAATATCCAGGAGTTATTTCTGAACTCATGCAACAAACTCTAACCCAAGTGGAGGATTGGTGTAGGAGGGTAGGCCTATCGGTCAATCCCGCCAAAACAACATTAATAACCTTCAGTCGCAAATACAACTTGGAAGGGCTCATCGCTCCAACATTATTCAACCAACAACTGCAGTTTACCACGGAGGTAAAATATCTGGGAGTCACCCTTGATAACAAACTCACGTGGAACAAGCAGCTGCAAAACACAATTTCAAAAGGCAAACAGACCCTATATGCTACTAAAAGAGCAATAGGAAAAACGTGGGGGTTAAAACCACGAATGATACACTGGATATACGAAGCTGTGGTCAAACCCCGTCTGACCTATGGCTCCATAGTCTGGTGGACTAAAATCAAGCAAAAAACAGCAGCAGCGAAGTTGGGATCAGTACAGAGACTGGCCTGCGCAAGCATAACAGGCGCCATGCGCAGTGCACCAACTTTAACTCTAGAGAAACTACTAGACCTGCCACCACTGGACCTCAAAATCACAGAAGAGGCTAGACTCGCAGCGTACAGCCTCCAATCATCGAACATGTGGACACCACAAAGGGTAGGACACTGTACGATCACAGAAATCATTGCAAACCCAATCCTAGATATGGGCAGCGACTATACCCCGGCCATGTACACCTTCGACTCCAACATCCAAACCTCAACGGTTAGGGAAGACTGGAGTAAATGGAACGACAACCATCTATCAAATCACATTGTGTGGTACACTGATGGGTCGAAGACAGACGAAGGAACGGGGGCAGGAGTCTATACTAAAACCAACAACTATAGTATCTCCAAACCCCTAGGTCAATATACAACTGTCTTCCAGGCAGAACTTATAGCCATAAACCTTGCAGCAGGGAAGAGTACTCGAAAGGGATATACCAATAAGACCATATATATAAGAAAATAAAGCTTAAATAATTATAATTTCAACAATTTATTGCATTTCATCTTGACACTTCTAATTTTTATTCTAAACTATTTATTTTCTACATCGACTACTTCATTAATGATTACTTTGATTTATATCAATCTCCTACACTCGGCCATCTTGATAGTCATCGTTCCCTGATGACTCTACTGAGTTCCAATGCTTCATTGTATTAAAACATTTTAGTTATCATAACTGGTAATAACTGGTACTTCATTATTTACAGACTTTTCGTAAAACGCGTTCTCCAACTCTAATTGATCCGTCTTTAGTATTCCAATATCGTCGTCTTCATCACATATGATGATCACCGTAATCCTCGTTATGGTTTTCGTCTTCACCATCTTTGAGGTTGCATCATCCTCGACATCGTCGTCTTTAGTGCGCATATCAAGCTCGTCATAATCCTTGTTATCATTCTCGTCTTTATCGTCGTTGAGGTTGCTGGCAGCGTCTTCGCCATCCTCGTATTCCAATTGATCATCGTATTCTTCGTTAGATGTGTCGTTTTCATTATCATTGAAGTTTTCGGCTTCGTCCTCGCCAATGTCATCAATGTCCTTTTGTTCTTGCATTAACTGAAGCTAACTCGGTACAGCATGTTTGTCTCTTCTTGTTATTTTCAATTATTATAATATTAACGTGTTGATTAAATCCCGGTTGAGCCCCCATATAAGAAAATAAAGCTTAAATAATTATAATTTCAACAATTTATTGCATTTCATCTTGACACTTCTAATTTTTATTCTAAACTATTTATTTTCTACATCGACTACTTCATTAATGATTACTTTGATTTATATCAATCTCCTACATATATATTCTCTCCGACAGTCAAGCTGCTATAAAAGCAATTGCAAATCCCAAAACAACCTCTAAATTGGTTTGGGAATGCCAACAAAATCTCAAAAACCTAGCAATCCGAAACAAAGTAACTCTGAAATGGGTGAAAGGACATAAGGGGATCGAAGGAAATGAGAAAGCGGATGCCCTCGCAAGAGAGGGTTCCGAACTACCCTTAACTGGTCCTGAACCTGCAATCGGGATCAGTAAATCTACTGCCAGAACCGTTGCCAGACGATGGACCGAGGATAAATTCCAAGACCGATGGAGACTCGCTGAAGGGCTCAGGCATAGCAAGCGCATGCTGGAATCTAACTGGCATACCAGCTGCACCGAAGCCCTCAGTTTTAGTAAAACGAACCTCAGGGCAGTGACAGGCCTTATAACCGGTCACTGCACCCTACGGAAACATCTGCATACAATAAGTATCTACACACAAGACCCACTATGTCGCCTCTGTAACGAAGATGAGGAATCAGCCTCGCACGTTATTTTCGAATGTCCCGCTCTTATGAGCTGGAGACAAAACTTCTTTGGGGCTCAAACCACCAGTATGGGTGCACCCAAAGTAAACCTGGTTAGCTTTCTTCTAAGCCTTTTACGTAGGACAGAGCTCATAACCTGAAATTTTCTCGCTTAGATGGGTAATACAATAAGCCAGCAGGCTGCAGTACCGGGCGCAACCAGCCCAACCTATCTCAGCGCCATATCCATCCATCCATCCATCCAATCTGAAAGTTTAATCCATCAAATTCGATGCATACAATGTTTGATTTTATTACACATTTCACATGCGTAGAAATCTACGCGAGGAAAGGAAATGTAAGTTCTTTTTTGGAGCAGATGAAGGTTAATAAAAATGTGGTCAATACATGTTCCATGACACAACACGTATCTAAGAATTGATCAAATCGGACCATGGGGTCATGGGGCTGCCATACAAACCTAACCCCCCAAATTAGGTTCTTCTAAGAAAAACTTTTTTATTTGTGCACCAATTTCAGCCAAATTGCACAAAAATGTGTTTCTCTTGATTACACAAAACATATCAAAGAATTGATCAAATCATACAATGGGGTCATGGGGATGCCATTCAAACCCAACAACCCCAAATTAGGTTCTTTTAGGAACATTTTTTTTATTTGTGCACCAGTTTCAACCAAATTTCACAAAAAAGAATTTGCATGTGCTATCCTGATAACAAATTTTAAATGGCTATTTTGTGTGTTCTTTAGAGATGTAAAGGATGTCCGCATCCGCAATCGCGGATTATTCGCATAAAAATTAAACTCCGCATCCGCATTCTCATCCTCATCTTACCAATATTTACATCCGCATCCTCATCCGCAATCCTCATTTTTGTATGCAGACAATTAGCGGATATTTGCCACTCACGTGCACTTTACATTGTAATGCTTGAAAATGAAGCAGCAGCATGGGCAGAATTTCATAGCTGACAAATATGCTGATTGCCGAGCTTTCTGCCCAGCATTTTTGTCAGCAATATATGTAGAATAGAATGCATTGCGCTTGACATTTCGCGATGCTGCTGCTGCATAATATGTATTTCAAACATAACTATAAAGACATGCATTGAGACAAATTGTATTCTGTATCGTATACACAACTGAACTTCAATTTGTCGGTCAGCTCAGCAGTTCGCAGTTTTGTGACTAGTGTTTGAGTGGTTTTGTTTTGAATAAATTGGGCTGAGGGGGTGAAGTGCTATTTTTTTAAGGTGTAGCGAAGTAAGGACGTATGCAACTTTTTTATTTTTAACCACACTAATAAGAGGAATTTAATTTTTTTCCATCTTCATGAAAAGTATGAAACCTAAATATTTTTTTACATATTCGATCTTATCCTCATCCGCACCCTCATCCGCTTCCTCAAAAATGTCTCCATGAATATCCGCATCCGCAACCGCATCCTCAATCTTATACTATTTTGCATCCGCATCCGCATCCTCATCCGCTAAACAACATCCGTTACATCTCTAGTGTTCTTTTTCGAAAAACAATTATAAATCAATATTAAAAAATGGAAACACAATTCTTTTTGTGTTAATTAACTCAGAATTGAATAGACTATTAACAGTTATAATTTTGAAATTTTAGCTCTTTTAGTTTGGTTGGAAATCAGCCGAAACTATTCATGCGAAGGGGTGTGCTAATCTGATGACAAGCACTGTATATGATCAGCATGACATGGGGAGTCGATTCAGCGATGTCCGTCTGTCCGTCTGTTGCGACGCGTTTTACTCGGCCAATTTAAAAGCTATCAAACTGAAATTTTGCACAACTGCTTCTTTGTGCTGCAGGCAGTTTGTATGTTTGAATCAGGAAAATCGGACAATGGGGTCATGGGGCTGCCATACAAACCCAATCCCCCCAATTAGGTTCTACTAAGAAAAACTTTTTATTTGTAAACCAATTTCAACTAAATTTCAGACAAAAATGTGTTTCTATTGATAGTCCAAAAAATTATGTAAGAATGGATCAAATCTGGCCATGGGGTCATGGGGCTGCCATACAAACCTAGCCCCCTAAATTAGGTTCTTCTAAGAAAAACTTTTTTATTTGTGCACGGATTTCAACCAAATTTCCCACAAATGTATTTCTTTTGATGACACATAACTTATGTAAGAATGGATCAAATCGGACCATGGCGTCATGGGGCTGCCATAGAAACCTAACCCCCAAATTAGGTTCTTCTAGGAATAACTTTTTCATTTGTGCACCAATTTCAACCAAATGTATTGCTATTGATGGGATAAACATATGTAAGAATGGATCAACTCGGACCATGGGGTTATGGGGCTGCCATACAAAAAAAAAACTTTTTTATTTGTGCACCAATTTCAACCAAATTTCACACAAATGTATTTCTATTGATGACACAAAACATATGTAAGAATGTATCAAATCTGACCATGGGGTGATGGGGCTGCCATACAAACCTCTAGCCCCCTAAATTAGGTTCTTCTAAGAAAAACTTTTTTATTTGTGCACGCATTTCAACACAATTTCCCACGAATGTATTTCTGCTGATGACACATAACGTATGTAAGAATGCATCAAATCGGACCATGGGGTCATGGGGCTGCCATACAAACCTAGCCCCCCAAGTTAGGTTCTTCTGAGAAATTTTTTTTTACACCAATTTCACGAAACCTTGAATGAATGTGGCTTTATCAAAGCAACTAAAAAGGTCAAAACAAATGGAATCGTACTATGGGGCCATGCTCCTGCATCCCCCAATAAATTTTAGAGTAAATATTTTTTATTTACCTACTTATTCCAACCAAACCCCACACAAATATTATCTTTTATGAAGACAGAAGAGTTGGGGGGGATGTTAAATGCAAGTCGTAGGTACGCCCGAAAAAAATTTTTGCTCGAGGGGAGCGAAGGGTATCGAAATTTAAGCCGCACCCGAAATTAGCCTCGGTCTCGTTTCATCTTAATTTTTTCCAACTTCTGCCAAGGTAAGCTGCCTGTGCCATTGTTTTAAAAATTGGCGCATAGTCTTACGATCATATCATTGTTACATCAGTTTGTTCTAGCTCCATTATCTCTAACAGTTTTGATACGTTTAGTATAGAAAACTAAGGTTAATTTCAGCTCGAATTCAATTCAATTAAAGCTGCCCCTTAAGTTCTGCAATTTGTAAAATTTATTAAAATTATGTTAAAATCGAGAAGACGAAGCGATCCGTGCTATGCTATGGCTGCGAAATAAGGACCCTCCCGCAAGCCTCCGAAACTTTGCTGGCCAGATTCGGAAGAAAGGCCCTTCGACCAATTTTCGGGAATATTCGCGGGCGAGATCAACAGCGCAATCGGTACAACTACGAGTTGTTTCAATTGAAGGATGAGCTGGAAGTATCTAAAATCGTAAAGCTTCGATGATTCAACGAGTTGATGATATTGCGTGGACGAACATGAGCTCGCCCCACTCCGAATTCCGATTCTCCGATGTCTTTGTAACGTTGCCGACTGCAGAAGGTTGCCGTCAACGCACCATGCTCCACTAGAAGTTAGGGTGATCAAGAGAGAAGATAAAATGATAACACAGTTATAACAAAATCCTCACGATTCTAATACCTAAAATTTATATTTATGATGCGTAAAGAAACAGCTTATTTGTAAAAAAAAAGTGTGATAAATTGTGGCTTCTAAATAACGAGCCGACGGCCACTTGCCAAAAAATATAATCAGTCATAAGGGGCAAAACAAAACGTTTATGTTACTTTACGTGCCGAACACCTGTGAAAGATGATTCAATGGAGTTTGTATGCAATTGCACAGAACGCACGTAACGGAACGGACGCTTTCGGAAACTATTTGAAATGTCAAATTTCACGGAAATCCAAGTCCAAACTGACTGTCATACATACTTACGATAATGATATTGCTAACCAATTTCTTTCTTTTTTTATATCCTTTGTATAATTTATCATGTGAATAGAATCCTTCCATTTGTCTTTTCTTTTTCGAACTTTTAAATTTTACATTTGACATTTCGGAACGAAACTTATATCTAACCCTCAAACCCGCAACTTGTAATGGCAAGAAATATTTATACAATAATTTTGTATTTAGTATAAGTATGTTCTCGTAAATGATATTCTTAAATCAAATTTATGATTTTTGTCGATGATTAGTGTAGAAATGGAAAATGAGAATACCCGCCTAGAGGCGGGTATACGGGTTTACCATCTAAAAAAAAATCCATTTGCTCGAACAAAAAGAGATTTAATTTTAGTGTGTTTTAATTTAAATTTTTGGTGTTATATTCGATTTTTATATTTGTTAGAGTATTAGAACTCATAGACAATGTCAGCTGTCAACCTGAGGTGTATATTAGATAGGGCATCCTTAATAAATAATTGAATAAAATAAACTTACTTATGTATTTCAATTTCAGCCGGTAATTCAATTGCGGTCTAGTAATTGTTGAAGCAATTCTGGATTTTGAACATTACAAATGCATAGTCCATTTCCGCCAAACAACGGTCTTTTGATTTGTTTCTTTTTTTTATGCAAATAACAAACTTTCCTTCGACCCCAACATTCCATACATTAGCATAAATAAACGCCTGTTAACGTACTGGATACCTTTCTATTCGCAAAATTTTACCATATCCTAGTTCGTTTGCTAGAATACCTTCAACGAATTGATAATACCATATTTAAATCCACCTTGGAGTCTCCAAAAATTGCGAAGCCAATGGATACCTAAATTTCAGGGCCCAAAGCAAAAACAATTCGGAAGCACTGTGGATTAAATATGTGAGATGAAAAGGCAAAACTAGCTCGTATGTCTCGGCGATGACACAACCCACTAGCTACATGCACAGTGGAGCCGAGTAAGTTTCGCCAAAATCAGGGGACGCGCCAACACGAGCAACGCGACAGCTTGGACTGTATAGTCTTCAGAAGATCGCGCTAATTTTATGCATTGGATTGTACTAAAAAATCATAGAAACTTATTCACATGTTTAATTGTTTGCAGAACAACGCTTTAATGCCTAACATTCTATAAAATAGATCCGGATGAATTAGAATCTGGCTGAAGGTCATTACGGACAAAGGTGATAGTTGCCTCTCAAGCGTCCAGGGTCAAAAAGACCCTGTCGGCAAAGTAGAGGTTTGGGGAAAACAAACGATTCACTATATGTTAAATGCACTTTTATTAATTTTGATTTAAGTACAGTATTTAGATTAGATCATTTTCTTACGTATTGGAACAATTAGCAAACAGCCCCATAATTCCAAGGGGGACTCTATTGCAGCCATTGAATAATTTGGGGGTTTCAAGTACACAATACATTAATTACTAAGTCTAAAACTGCTTTTAACCTAAAAGCAAACTTAATGCCATCATCAAGTTATTGCAGTACCCCTTTTTGTTTATCAAAATACTTGAGCATTTTATATGGGATATATTCAATGAAAAATTCCTTAAACCCGTATACCCGCCTGGAGGCGGGTATTGGTTTTTTGTCAACTAACACCTCCAAATTTTAAATTTTTCAAAAATTAATAAATAATCGCATAAACAACCTTTTTACCCATGCTCTCTAAAATTCCGGGTAATATTTATCGATTTTAAATACTCTTTTTTCACTTTTGACTTACGCAATTTTCAGAAAGTAATTTTGGTCGTGATTTTCACACTTCTTCTCCTATGATTGCTAAAAACTGACGCACTATTAGCTGGGCACAATGAAAACTTACAAAAAATGGGTTTGTTATTTAGTACTGGAACGAGATAACTAAATATATTTACACAAAATGCATAGAATAACACACTGATGAGGATTTTGTGATACCCGCCTCAGGGCGGGCTTACGGGTTAGAGGGCTAATAATTGTCACGGCACGGAAAGGAACGGCACGTAACGTAACGTAAACGTTCTGGTTTGCCCGTTAATAGCAAAACCTACTCCTGCAATAAGGTCGTTTTTTCGTGCACTTTTTCCAATTTGGATCTCGTCAAATAAACACCTTGTATATATAAATTTAAAACTGTTTTCCTGCAATTGAAACTCCACACAATGCCATACAGACAGTTCTTCCATTATTAAATTGACTTACTTTTAATATCTAGCATACAACGTATATGCGCAAATGAAGGGAATAACATGAACGCAAAAATTCCGCAGAAAGCTAACTCCACCCTCCCACTATCTTTCTGACATCCGACACCAGATACGAATATCAATGTAACTTTTTCAGGAGTTTGTGTCTTCGTTAATTTTCTTCCCACTCATATATTACCCATGTGTTGGTGTTTTGTCATATCCATCTAAACATGTTTTATTCATATCATCTTCACATTATTTCAAATGAGTAATAAAAACCAGCGCGCAATAATGGCAATGCTGTTCCTAAAAATATCATAATTAGAGAGTTTTAGTATATCGTTCAAAATATTACGTTAGTACGAATAGGCTTCGACCTTAGACAAAACATAGCAACCCATGCCATGCGTTAGTCCAGAGTGGCTATGTGATCACACAACCCATATGTGTTTGACTCCAAATTTATTACACTACACTCCACGAAATAATTCAAATGTCAAAATATTGTCGATGCAATTATTAACCCTTCTGACGCCGCCTACGAGCTATTATGCCTAAGGTGTAGCTGAATCTTCTGTGAAATCAATCTTATTTTTTGAAGAGGTCTAATTTTGGTTCTAGAAACAGTTTACATAGTGTGTCTTACGATGATGCGCCGTTTTTTCGATTCTTTAGACATAGTCTACATTTCGCCGAACGTTTGATCGCATTTGTGGCCGTCGGTTCCTTTTAAATTTATATGGAAAGCGGTGGAAAATATTTGAACGATATTTTTCATCAAGATATAGTACCTACCAATGGTCTGTCTGGATCTATACGCCAACAGAATGGTTAAATATCACGTCGGCATTTTAAGAGAGTAATGAATATTACGCGGATTTTATACTCTCCATTGTAAACAAAAAATTGACGCTTGAATAAAATTTTCACGCATACTATGAACTGCAATAGTGTGAGAACGGTGCCATTTTTATTTTCTGATGCCCACTCTGGACTAACGCATGCTTTCTCTAAGGCTTCGACATTTTCTTGCCTGCCGTACGCAAAGCAGTACATATACCACAATTTTGTATGTTCGAAGTAGGCATAGCCAACAAATATAAAATCATGAATCCACAATTCCAGCTGTTTATTTATAGTCAGTCAAATTCACCTATGCCTACTTGGGACTTGAAAAATTGAGGTACGTATACTGTTTTGCGTACGACAGGCAAGCGGATTTTTCATAGAAAATGCCAAAGCCTATTCGTCCTATCGTAATATTTTGAGCGATTTGCTAAAACTCTCTATTATTTCAAATAGCAATGAAATATGACTATAAATGAAGAGAATAGGGTATAGAGTTGCGAATAGAAACCAAATTATTATTTTGATGTGCTTCTGCTAGTTATTAGGTGACATGAACATACGAGAAGACAAGAAGGTGTCAACAATAAGGACCTCCAAAAACCTTATGTGCATGTGACACAAACCTCCCGAAGGGGTTCAATCTTAACACCTAGCCTACATCTATTCATTCTATATTCCATTACATGCCATCCCTTACTTTCACCACAGTTCCATGTCACATTGAACGGCATGTGAAATAGAAAGTGACAACATGTTTGTGGCATTAACATTATCCTTAATTGAATGATATCCCTGTTTTTGCCTGGAAATGTGTTTTGGGTTTAATGGAAGGATATGTTTTCCATTTAATCTTTAATACGATAATGATGGTTTGGAGAAAGGTTCACGAAAGGTTTGTTTAAAATGAATCCCGAAATCAACTTAGAATTTCACAGAATGACTGCTGAGGTTACACGGACTTTTAATTTTGTCCTATTTAACGTGAATCCTTTGTCACATTTTCAACTGGCACAACACTTTTCACGCAATGAATAATAACAATAAAAAAACCAATCGGGTAAAATCAAAATTGTTCAACTCTTTTCGAAATGTCGAACAGAAGGGAGCAAATTCAAATAAAAGAATTTGTAAAGATCCCATTGAAGTTTAGTTCGGAAGAAGTTGGTGAAGGTCACGAAAGAGAATAGGCTCGGTTTAACTTCAGCAAATAAGTGAAGTCGTATTTTTTCTCTACGTTTACTCAGATGGCTTTGTGTTTCCTCTTTCTCGGGATTTTCATTTTAAACTCTATATAGGAGATGACGGAAAAGTAAACTCAAACAAACTTATCTTGCAAAAGGCAGCAGCAATGTCGGTAACTTTGAAAAGTTTCTAGCGTATTATTTTTCTTGAGTTTGACATTTTTTCTCTTCTTTGGAAACGTTATTTGGTTGCTTTAACTACATAAGAAACAAGTCACCTAAATTTGAAAGGAAAGAGAAACATTATATTCAATGAGTGTGTTTAATTCTGAAGTTAAATTTGTATGGAAAGGAAACATGGCTGGTGTGACAAAAATGCGTCCGGAAACATTGAAGCATAAAAACTGAATGATATGATTAAATTTGGAAAATCATTTTTGGTAATACATATTGGTTAGCATAGGCGTCGCCCCTCCCTGGTCGATGAAGATGGTAAAAAATCCTTATCGATGTAGTAAAAAAAATCGCTGTACTATACAACATTTTCAAAAATGTTATGCTGCTGGCGCAGCAGATGCCTCTTTTACCACTCCAAGTGCTGCCGGAGAAGCCATGATTGGGACAGTTTGCAGTCAGGAGCCGCATACAAATAGATGACAGCGAGTGGCCTCTCGTAACTGACGGAGGCTGCGTACCAGCACACACATTTCACTTGAGAGTGTGCTACTGTGGCTGTTTGTATCCCATATTTCCTGTTTCTTTTCATGGCCTCTGAGCTGGAGTACACAATTTCAACCGTTAGATCCCTTCGGGAACTTATAGTTGAATTCAACTTATTTTCATCTGAAAGGGTGACAAATGGTATACAGCTTTGCTTTGTTAGCCCTGGAATCGACTACGAATCATCAAATTTATCCCATTTTTCGTGACAATTCTCATTATTTGGAGCTGAGTTTTTGTACAACACTTACCGTGCCGATCTACTTGCCGGGTACATTGCGGCTAGACGAAGTAAGCAGGGTAATTTGAATTTTTGGGAATTGGCGTCGTCGAAACTTTTATAACTCCAGTATTTCTTATGGCTGGTTCTCGATTCGACGATCAGTCTGTGTCGTAGCTCGTAACAAATGTGTTTATTTTTGAAATGTGGTACCTATTTTTCCAAAAATTATGGAAAAAATATTTACTAGGACAAATCAGGAAAATGGCTCAAAACTCTTCCTCATTTTAGGAAGATTGCATTTCGAACTCTTAAAAATCGGCTCGAAATTTTTTTCCATTCTAAATAAAGTAACGGTTGAAAATCTGTCAGATTTTATAAATATTTTGAGAAAGGGTGATTTGTATGAAGCGTCAAAGTAGAGCGTCGTCGAATCGACGAAGCATGACCAGTGTCTTTCAAGTTCTTCTTTTCTTCTCAGTACCATATAGGCCCTTGTGGGGCCATGGTGCGTTTACTAAGCCGTTTATAGGCAATTTCGAGTCAACATTACATTGCATATCATTTCGGAGCCACTGTTAATACTTTGATAAATTTAGAGGAAATCTTATTATTTCAATCAATAAAGGATTTATAAATATTCTGACGATGCTACTTTGCTAAGATGAAAGTCACAGACGAAACAAACTGATTTCGCAAGTGGAATATGCAGTCCGAGATGCAAAAAATGCACTGCAAAGACAAACTACGCTCTAAAAAGCAGATATTGGAGGCCAGTTGAATGTAATCAGAATTCAGAAGAAAATCATTCATTTATCCCCATAAATGGATACTTGGTTACAATCTGAGCGACATCATAGTCCGTCACGTAGGTCGTGAGTTCGAAAAACACCATAAAATGAATTCGTTCACGGTGAGTCTGGAATCCATGACCCTGTGCACCAATCCAACCACAACCCAGGCTACTCCAAAATTTGCTAACAATATTTCTGCGACCGAAAATTTAAACTCCTAAGAAAATCATGATGTTGAAAAATTTTTGGGCTTGGGCATTGTTAGATATTGTTTGTGTCATCAAGAGAAACACATTTGTGTGAAATTTGGTTGAAATTGGTGTACAAATAAAAAATGTTTTCCTAGAAGAACTTAAATTGGGGGGCTTGGTTTGTATGGCAGCCCCATGACCCAATTTCGGCGATTCAAAAATACAAACAGCCTACAACAATAATAAGCACGTGTGCAAAATTTCATCTGTGTAGCTTTTATAGTAGCCGAGAAAAACGCGGTGCAACAGACGGACAGACAGACCGTCCAATCGACTCATCTCGTCATGCTGACCATATATGTATACTTTTTATATGGGCGGAGATGCTTCCTTCAATGCGTTACAAACTTCATAACAAAGTTAATACACCCTTTCACTCTATGAGCGAAGGGAATATAGTATAGTGACTTTAGCTCTAGACCCAAACATCCAAAAAAAGAGCTGACTTTTGATGCCAAATTGTTCTATGGCCTGACCGCATTACGCAGTAAAAAGTTCGACTTTTTTGCGCGTCACATTTGGGGTGGAGGGGGTGGCAAAGGGGTGAAATTATGATTTTTCGCCAATATTTTGTTAACTGTAATATTTACAGCAAAATGTTCTGAGGACGATTTAAACTAAACAAAATTTCCTTTCTAATGATATATTATATCGTATACCTTCTCTTGGCAGATTATATACTAGACCTTAAAACATTTGGTGTAATTTCGATTTTTTGATAGTTACATTTGGCGCTCTATCTCCTGAAGTAATTAAATTGGAGCCATGGTAATTGGGATAACTATTCCTAACAATATATAGCTGTCCCACACGGAGACTCAGGCTGCCCCGACAAAGCATTCCCGTATACTCCCTATTAACATTTAAAAAAAAGACATGCCTGTAACTTTTCGCCGAATCACAGCAGGCGGGAAAAATTTTGGTAAACGTTAAGGCTAAGTCCCATTAGACCCTCCACCAAATATTATTTCGATCGGATTAAAACAAAGGGTACCTCCCATACAAATTATTCAAATTCAATGCCACTAGTTTATTAAGAAATTAGGGAACAAGTCAACCAAAATTAAAGTTTTGCTCGTAGGCAATTTTCGGGTCATTTTGTATGGAAGGTACCCTTTGTTTTAATCAGATCGAAGTAATATTTGGTGGAGGGTCTAATGGGACTTAGCCTTAACGTTTGCCAAAATTTTTCCCGCCTGCTGTGATTCGGCGAAAAGTTACAGGCATGTCTTTTTTTTAAATGTTAATAGGGAGTATAGGGGAATGCTTTGTCGGGGCAGCCTGAGTCTCCGTGTGGGACAGCTATATATTGTTAGGAATAGTTATCCCAATTACCATGGCTCCAATTTAATTACTTCAGGAGGTAGAGCGCCAAATGTAACTATCAAAAAATCGAAATTACACCAAATGTTTTAAGGTCTAGTATATAATCTGCCAAGAGAAGGTATATGATATAATATATCATTAGAAAGGAAATTTTGTTTAGTTTAAATCGTCCTCAGAACATTTTGCTGTAAATATTACAGTTAACAAAATATTGGCGAAAAATCATAATTTCACCCTTTTGCCACCCCCTCCCCCCCCAAATGTGACGCGCAAAAAAGTCGAACTTTTTACTGCGTAATGCGGTCAGGCCATAGAACGATTTGGCATCAAAAGTCAGCTCTTTTTTTGGATGTTTGGGTTTCATCATTTTTTCAGCTAAAATCACTATACTAATAAACAAACTTCACTGGTTTCTTATGAGTCATCATTAAATTATGTGTTTTTATTTTTTCACCGATCCTGAGTTGAACATTTCAGCATTTATGAAGAGTTTAGCTAAATTGCCCTAAATTGCATTAAGCCCCAAAAATTTGGCTTTTCGGGCGAAAAAAAAGAGAAAGTTTTTTCTTTTTATTTACCATTTGACAGCACCACAGCCCGTTTATTTTTTTTTTATTATAATCGACTTGGCGACATGAGTCGTACACTCATGAAAAATTGTTAAATAACCATTTTTTGTTCGTTTGCAGCCTAGCGAAATTAAAATTGTTGACAGAAAGTTATACACTTTTAAAATATGTATATGTGTGTATTTTTCTTTGCCAGCTTAACAAAAACCTATTTGGTGCCAACAATAAATAACAGTTAATGCCACCCCAGCGTTGTGGCGAAAATTTATGAAGGTAAGACAAATGCAACTATGTATATCCATATGATGTAGGTACATATATTTTTTGCTTCAATGTATAGAAACTAAACTATGCAGAGAGCGAATATCCGCTGAAACAGATACAAATTAAAAAAAAGGACAAACAAATTAAGATAAATTCAAGAATTTATGCCACTACATATTGGGAATTGAAAGCGAAACATGTACCAAACGACCGTTGGAATTTTTATAAAAAGCGAAAATAGGGCTAATTTCGGGTGCAGCCGAAATTCGGATACTCTTCATATTTGCATAAAGCTTTAGCGGTACAGAAAAATAAAAATCCCAAAACAAAAACTGATGTTGATGATTTTATGGTCACTTCAACATTTCGTTCTGATTCCAATTCTCATATTTATACCCTTCACTCGTAGAGTAAAGGGTATATTAACTTTGTCATGAAGTTTGTAACGCATTGAAGGAAGCATCTCCGACCATATAAAATATGTATATATATGATCAGCATGACGAGCTGAGTCGATTGGGCGATGTCTGTCTGTCCGTCTGTCCGTCTGTTGCTACGCGTTTTACTCGGCCAGTTTAAAAGCTATCGAGCTGAAATTTTGCACACATGTTTCTTTTTAATGCAGGCAGTTTGCATGTTTGAATCGCTAAAATCGGACCGTGGGGTCATGGGGCTGCCATACAAACCTAACCCCCCCAATTTGGTTTTTCTAAGAAAAACTTTTTCATGTGTTTACTAATTTCAACGAAATTTCACACAAATGTGTTTCTATTGATAACACAAAACATATGTAAGAATGGATCAAATCGGACCATGGGGTCATGGGACTGCCATACAAACCTAACCCCCCAAATTAGGTTCTTCTAAGAAAAACTTTTTCATTTGTGCACCAATTTGAACCAAATTTCACACAAATGTGTTTCTATTGATGCCACAAAATATATGTAAGAATAAATGGAATCAGACTGTGGGGTCATGGGGCTGTCATACAAACCCAGCCCCCAAATTGAGTTTTTCTAAGAAAAACTTTTTTATTTTTCCACCAATTTCAATCAAACCTCATAAAAGTGCATTTCATTTGATGCCACAAAACATGTGTAGAAATGAATGGAATCGGACGATGGGGTCTTGGGGCTATCATACAAAGCCAACTCCCTAAATTGAGTTCTTCTACGAACAACTTTTTTATTTGTGCACCACTTTCAACCAAAACTCGTAAAAGTGCACTTGAATTGATGCCATGAGTTTCGTTACCCAAACCTACACGGGATAACCAAAAAAACACACCTAATATCAAATATTATGCGAAAACAGAAGGAAAAGAATGGGGAAGGATTAAATACAAGTCATAGGTTTGCCCCAAAAAACTTTTAGCCCGAGGAGAGTGAAGGGTATTCAAATTTCGGCCGCGCCCGAAATTAGCCTCGGTCTCGTTTTTTTAAATTTTGTTAGTTATGTTTTTCTGACAGCCTCACGCCGCTGAACATCCGTTACTTGATGTTCTAAAGGCTTTACTTTTTTATGGAGCACATACACAACGAATTCTATGGAATTTATATGTATGTATATAGTTTTAGTTGGATTAACCCGGGCACACTAACCTTAATTTTAGGCGCTTGTTACTAACCATGAGTCATTTTGACTCACTATGAGATTTTCGTTACATAAAATGGGAGAGTGTGAATAAAAATCATAGACAGCAAAGGAAAACATTTAAGAATAATTTAATTCATAGAAAATTATTTATTAACCAAAAATAAAAATAAGAAATGATTGACTTTCACAGCCATAAAAAAGAGCTCGGTGATTTTAACAGCCTCAACATATGAATGATCATAATGCTATACATTTACGATTCCGATTGATTGAACTGGAAACATAATTTTTTTCTAATTTCACCGCATACAGGAACACTGCATTTAGCACCAAATGTGTTTGTCTTCCTTCTTATTTTGTAATTGCAGAATCGACAGTAAGACAATCTGACTCACTGGCTTGCAGGAAAACACTTATATCTACTCACCACGAAAACGAAATCGACCACTTACAATGAAATTCGGTACAAAACTAGTTTCTCAAGGAATACATAAGTAGCGCAACGCGGTGTGCGTACGGCCCTTTCAAGGGCAAGTGAAAAACTTTTATATGTGAGTCAAAATGACTCACATTAGTGTTCCCGGGTTAAAATCGGAATTCGCCCGCGGATGATCTTATTTGACTGAAGGAAAAAATCCATTTCAATCCAATTAAATCCTTGAATTTGCTGTGTATATGCGTCCTTAGAAGAATAAAATTTTACAGGTTTGGTTTCTTTCTATTATGATGTGTGTTGTGATGTCATGCTACTAAATACTGTCTATATTATCCTAGTATCGCGGAGTCGGTTTACGTTTATCATTATAGAGTCGTAACTTTGGGAGATTTTAACACTAGAATAAGAAACGAAGGCTAGTACATACATATAAAGATACTACTAAAAGCAGGGCCGGATTTGCCGTCTGCGGCGCCCCTGGGCAGTAGACTAATTACCGTCACTAGTTAAACCTTGAAAATATATGCAAATATAATATTGCCACAATATTTTATGTAAACTCATTTCCTTCCCCACCGGTCCACGGTAAAAAGACGGTAGTACCGTCGAAACATGAACTGTTTGGGACTGTGTGCAAAGAGAACACGTTATTTCCAAAAAGGCCTGTTTTCTAGAAAATGTACACTGAAGAGAAAGGTCCTATTTTGCTGCACCTGCAATACCGCCACGCGCTTACATTTTGGCTTATGTTGCGTTGCCTAGCTTTCCCTTTAGGGGGAATGTCCAGCATTTTCACTCTGCGTCTCCCTGTCCCCCTTCAAGTTCAACATGCCCCCTTTTAGTTTGAATGGCAACACATGCCACTTTCATCATTTCAGCCGGTGGCTGAATCATTTCAGCTACTGCGCGCCGCTTTACAATGTAAGAAACTTCCTTATAAATAAATAAATTAGCACGGATAGGAGATATTCCTTTGACTACTGGTGTCCATTCTAACTAAATTGGGTATGAGACCGTGATGGTCTTCCAGTCAACTAGATTTACACCGCAATATGTGAAAGATGCCACGCCGGATTTTATTTTTCACTCATAGCTTATGAGTTCTGGGTCCATTCACAATCGATGTTCAATGCAAAGCCTTACTATGAATTTCATCCTTAAAAATTTGTGGACTGAAGTAGCCCCTTCTTTTCTTTTCTTTTTTTAAATTTACGAAGTTTGTCCGGCCAGCTTGTGTGTTATAAATTGCCTAGAGATATTATTACTTTGTTAATTTCCCCAAAAACATTGATACACGGTCGAAAATCTTGGACTATTTTCTAAACCAAACCAAGGAATAGAATGATATTTAATACTACGTGGTATTAAAAAGTAATACTTGGAATATATTAGGCTGATTTTTAATACATCTTGGCATTGTTTCTAATATATTTAAAATATAAAAGTGATTGTAGTATGGATACTGTTAAAATCAATCTTTTCAATATTAAAAATAAAAATGTTTTTGAAAGTAGAGGTGAACCAAATTGTGAAATTTGTGAAGATTGTGCTGTGGAAACTACCCCACCAGGCACAAAAAATTACGTTGGCGAAGGCAATCGTCAAGCTGTTTCCTTCGTACACGATGACTATTAGAAATTCCGGGGGAATGGTAAGTTAGGATTTTGCATTAACTCGTGCTCCTAGTTTATTTTTTTATTTTTAAACATGTTTTTTTTTAAATAGGATATATTCAACAACCTTGCAAACAACACGGGATACATTGCAGCCAGGTTAAAAAACTTCACGCAAAGCGGATAAGAATAGAAGGCAATCCCAATAAGTCATTCCCGAAAATTCACTAATTGTATCGCACAACGTAATCAGCAATGAAGACTTGGATTTTTTCAAAAATTGTGTCGTTTGTGAACATGAGTTTTATTACAGACCTGGATTTATTCTTACGTTTAGAAACGAAGGAATTGAAGAATTTAGTTTAATTGAAGCAATATTCATATGAAAATAATAATTATTTTTATATTATTATTAGCTATAATGAACTGAAGTACAAAAAACCCAAAGGCTTATATAATGCAAATTATAATTTCTATGTTTTAGTGGAGGCTTTAAATGAATGAATTTAAATAATAAAATACAAAATTTGAATTTTCTCGATTACCTTTTGTTGTTTTCATTTCTAATATGTATAGGTTTCATTACAGGTTACAGAACGTGCACATTTAATTTAATACTAGATGTAGTAAACTGCATTCATTGTCAGTATTAAAAAGTAATATTTTTTGGTTTAAATTATAATCAATTTAGTATTGAATTTGGCATACTTTCTAACACAATTCGTATTATAAAATGTATTCCTTAAAGTAATTAATTTTAACACTACTAGTATTACATTATCTAACACTCAATAGTATTAGATTGCAAGTCGGAATAGGGAATAGATCTAGTTTTAATATTTATGAAGTGTTAAAAATTAATATTATTTTCGTGTTGTCATATATGTAACTAAAAAAATGTTAAAATTTAATCCAAGATTTTCTACCGTGTAGACACACTCACGAAATTGCTAGGAGAAGCCAAATAAAGTATTTTGCTCTGTATGTCAAATTCGTAACTCTTCAGCTCCCCAATAAATGATTCAATATGGCGATTGTGAATTGAGTCTTGTGATTTCTAGGTGTGTTTTTTTAATAAGCATGAAAAATATTCGACATATCACCTCCCCAGGCATAATATACTGTGCCCCTCTTTTTTGCCATGGTTATCTGGTCACCCTGGCCTTATGACTATGTCTATGTACTTTTTTGGTCGTAGATAATAACGATGTTATGTCTCACGAATTTTGACTGGTCACTGAAATTCCATTCCATTTGTGTAAGCGTTCTAGATAGTGTTCCTGAATACTGTTAGATTTTTTGGATTGCCAGATAAGATATCTGCAGCAGCACCGTTAGATATGGTGGATCCTATAAGTTTTCGTCACAATTATCTACCAAAGCTAGTGCTGAATTAACAGGCTGAGGCTTCAGAGGTAGAACTGAAAAGTTTGATGAATTTTGTAGCCACCCATTTTGAAAAATTTGGAAATCAAGGATTAATCGATAAATCCTCGGATTGTAAAATAAGTGAAATATAACTTGTAGAGAGTAAAGTGATGCCCATACCAACCCGGCCCACACCGGCGCGCGGCGCGAATAATTCGCTGGGTACTGTCAGCTCACATTTGATATCATGTTGTTGCATTAGAAGAGAAGACGTATTAGATTTATGTAAGGAAAGGATTTAGACATGATAGAGAATAACTGCAACAACTGGCCAAATACTATTTTGACATTTATAATCTTGCTTCAATTTTCGTGTACCATATCAAAATGTCGCGGCATCTTTACTTTATTATTTCAAAGCGTAAGCGGAAGAAATCAACGCGAAATTCGACATTTTACCTCTCCATGTCTATACTTATTCTAAGGATAAAGTCACTGACATGCGTAAATTGATAGATATAAGCAGTGCAGTTGTACCATACCCTAAAAAAGTTGCCGCAATGTTCGATTTAATTGTTTGAATTGAGTATCGCGTACTCGAAAACTCTTACATCTTATCTTGTGCCCATCGAATGGTTAGTCTTATCGTATAGGGAAGACGCAAAGCTTGTTTTGTGGCTATTTTGTATTGAATATATGTATGTATGTTGTAAATGTTTACTTAGCATGGCTACGCCGGCTACGTTGGCGTAACCAAGCAAAATATGGCGTAACTATGCAATGTAAACATTCAATTCAATATAATATTCAAGCCAACTCATTTATTCGATGTGTAAGTAGTTTTTTTCGGACAAGTAAGTAGAAAAGTATAAAAGTAAGTAGATAAAAACAAACACGCATTCGCATTCAAACACTTCCCTAATAGTAATAGAGCACCTCGTGATTTGATATGGTTGGCCTTGAGAGCACTTAACCCATTTTGTCCTACGGTTGCGTTTTCGCAACGCTTTACATTTTCACGCTTCACGCTTTTCTGGTAAAAATCAACTTGGTCCCCGAGGAAGAAAGATTAATTTAGGAATTATCTAATCGACCTGTTTTTGTTCAAAGATGTATTTTGTCATTTTGTATGATTTTTTAGGGTTTGAAAATTGTGAAAAATCCATGGTTTTAGGTAAGGGTGCTAATTTGAGTATAAAAATACTTTGATAAAATATTTTCCTGAAATCTACGGAAATAACGTAAGAAAGACTACAACAGATACTACAATATACAGAGTTCATCAAAAAGTTGAATTATGAGCGCAGAGCATACGCATAAAATTTAAGGTTGCGAAAACGCAACGCTGGACTACAACGATATCCTCTTTTTCCTATCCTATGGACAGACAATTCCCATTATTTTTACTGTAAATTCAGTTTTGATGCTAATTAATTTTTGCTTTTATTGTTTGACTCTATACAACTTCTTGAGATAAGGCGGGGAAAACGTTTTTTGTACTTAAGTTTTCGATAAATTTAAGAAATATTAGGAAAAAGTGGCTTTGCAAATGAAAAAGTTTAATTAGAACATCTAATTTTTTTGGTTTTATGACGCGGCCGCTACCTATTTTCAGCGAAATTATTAGTTCCAAATTTCACCCGATTCAACGGCCTAATATTCCTCAAATAGCGTGTGAAGTTTAAACTTTGTGTAAAATGGAATCCAGATATGTCCTTGGGAAGTTAGGTTTATCATAGAACCACCTTCTACAAATGGAAAGGGAAGGAGTAGTGCCCTCCTGGAGGGAGGATCGCGAGCCTCATATCGAGACTACATCCTAAGGAGGAGTTCAACCTATCTTACATGAGCGATTTGGTTTGGGCATCCAGCATCGGTTGCCGACTCCAACAAATCTCGTGAAAATCGAAGGTGCACAGAGAATGAGGGGAGTTACGCATCCCCATGCGGACTCCCCAGAATACTTGGCGATAATCTTCGACAACTAAATTGATGGGCGATCCATAATAATACTAATAATAGCTTTTGTTTCTAAATTTAAGGCTATTATTTATAGAAATAAGACGTTTTCAGCGTATACAGGGTGTCCCGCAACTGGTTAGCCATAGACCAATGGTAGACTCTACAGGATGTTTTAGGAAAAATGTCGCCAAAATTATTTCTCTAGCTTTTACCGTTAAGGATGACTCTGTGCTTTATTCTTATATGCCGTTCGAAAACTAAGATACTACGCCAACTTTTGTCAACTTTGCAGATTTGCCACTACAATGTACCGTTACGAAATTCGGGTTTAATTTTGACATTAAAAATTGAAATTGGCATTTTTGCAAAATTCAAATCGTCGTATCTCGGAAGATACGAAACCGTTCGAAACGTTCGATATGTCCATTTATTGGAAATTTTGTGTACTTTCAAAAGAATATGAAAAATATTGATTTGGCTAAAGTGGAAGCTAGAAAATATGAGTTTTTAGAAAAAAGTCGTGCTTTTTGACAAGAATCACAAAAAAGGCAATTTCTCCTTAACGGTAAAAGCTAGAGAAATAATTTTGGCGACATTTTTCCTAAAACATCCTGTAGAGTCCACCATTGGTCTATGGCTAGCCAGTTGCGGGACACCCTGTATAAGAGACTTTTCTTTGACCAAAAAAGTACACGTTAAGTCCTACCGTTGCGTTTTCGCAACGTGCTCCACAGCCCAAAATAAAAAAAATTAAAAATACATTTCTTCGTAATTTGCATATTCTTCCTATGCCAAACTACTGTGCGAATTTTCGTAATGCTAGCACAACTCCTTCTTACCACCGGACAATATGGGTTAATGTCCCTGAGGCATACGTCAGGATGATACGAGACATGTATGATGGAGCTACGACTAAGGTTAGATGCACAGCCGGTGAATCAGAAGAATTTCCGGTGAATGTCGGATTACACCGGGGTTAGGTCCGTTGCTCTTCAACATCATCATGTGCTACTTATTAACACGTATATCCGACGGCCTAGAAATATCTCTTCTTTTTGCCGATGATATAGTCATCAGTAGCCCAAACATCGTTGCCTTGCAAGCTGCCCTTACAAAATGGTGTGACATTCTGGAGGAGCATGGACTGAGGGTAAGTATAACAAAGACTGAGTTCTTATGCTGCCCATTCTCAGACCCAGATGCACCGATACCAGATATGTACGTCAAAGGAGAGCAGCTTAAGTCTTGTACCAAGTTAAAGTACCTTGGCTCGATGGTGAACAGCGGAGCTACATGCGATGATGACATCAAACACCGCACAAAGGTTGGGTGGATGACGTGGCGAGAAAACTCAGGAGTTTTCTGCGATAAGAAAATGCCACTGAAGCTAAAGGGCAAGTTGTACAAAACGGTTGTACGTCCCGCACTCATGTATGGATCAGAATGCTGGACCATGTATGAAAGTTACGCGAAAGAAATGACAGCGACTGAAATGAAAATGTTACGCATGTCAGTTGGTGTAACCAAAAGGGACCACATCAAGAGTAGCTACATCCGAGGCAGCTTGTCCATAGACCAACCAATCACCGAAAAGCTCGAAGACCGACAAATGGATTGGTATTGCCATGTTCAAAGACGTCCGCCTGAGAACCCCGCAAAGAAAGCGATATCAATGGAAGTTCCACTTGATGGACCCAAGGCCAGAGGCAGACCGAAGAACACCTGGATATGTCAAATGAAAAAGCAACAACAACGCATTCATCCAAGATAGAGCTGCCTGTAGAAATATGCTGAGATATTATCGCCAAAACGGGCGATGTGCCTACACCGCAGGTCGAGCAACGAGAAACCGTGGAGCGGTATAAAGAACGAGTCAAGGAAGAAGAAGTAATTGGAGAACACTCCTTGCTATAAAAGCGAAATATTAATAATCTAAAAAGGGGCGTATGGCGTAGATTTTTTTAAATTTGCAAAACCATACAAAGCCATGAAGTAGAAAATCTGCATTGCGGGCCGCCAGGGGTATTGCGCTTAGTATTAGTGGGAAGGGTGCTATAAATTTGCTATTTCATTCAAACCAATTCAATTCGTAATATCACTGGCGGCCGAGTAATAGTGGAGATTTTCTACTTTAGGGCTTTAGATAATGAAAGTTTTGTAATTTTGGTAATGGAATCCAGGGCCGGCTCTACTATATGTGCAGAATGTGCATTTGAACAGTGCGCCAATTAAAAGGGGCGCTCTCAGCCCATTAAGGTCCATCCAGACTGATCGCCAAACGGTTCCGCGTCTAAAACTGGCATCACGAACAGCCAGTTGCTACTAAGCATATACACTTGCAACCAAATGGAGACAGAAAGTTACATAACCAAAATTTTATTTTGGCGATTTTTTTAAATTTAATTATCAAAATCGGACCTCTGTGTGTTTGAGTTATTTCACGGCCATTCAAGAATTATTCAATTTCACACTAAAGAACGAACAAAAGTTGCAAAATTGTCACTTTGAATTTGACAAGCGGTTGGTTGAGTTTCCATATTGAATATCAAAACTGGACGCACACCCAAATGGCGATAAGTTTGGATGGACCTTTAAGTAATGAGATCAAAGCAAGGAAACAATTTCAGCTTTAAATTCTCTTATTCTTCCTAAAAATATAATAAGGATTAAATGACATAAATGAGGATATATGTTCCAAAAACTAAGCAGCAGTGATGGCCGAAGATTTATCAACTGCGGGTTGGCAGTGACTTTTCTTTCTTGAGACCCATTGTCCAACAACCTCTATCGAGGACTTTCATATAAAAATCGCACATTGTCAAACATTTTTATGTTAAAATTAAAATATTTGAAAATTGGGGTGTTGGGAGTCCCAAAACTTTTAAATCAATTCAAAAAATGTAACAGTCAAATAAAGTCACCCCTCAGCCCCTGAGCTCTTTTGACATTGACATTGGCATTTCATCTAATAATTTTTGGAAATACTTATTTCTAGACTAGACTCTAAAAATGACTATCTCTAGCGCTTATTTATGGAGTTATCTATTTAAAAAAAAAAAAGAACTTTGACTGTGACTGTAAAATTAAACCGAAATGGATTATGGGGTTATGAGCCTTGTATTGAAACTTCAGCTCAAAGGTAGATTCCTTTTATAAAAATCTAGTTTTCTATGCTATCTAAAGCAAACCTCACATAAATGTCTCTACTGGAGTTACAAAATATGTAAAACAACGGATAAGATCATAACACTACGCCTTAGGGTTTAGGGCTGGAAAGTTGGGTCGCGCCCAGCATTAAATATAAATAAAAGGGCGACTGTCAACACACATGCACAGGGCACCATAGAACCTAGGACCGCCGCTGATGGAATCGTATTTAATTTGGATGTATGCAATACAAATATCGGTTCAGAATTTTTATCAGAAGTAAGTAGAATTGAGTGTGGTAAGTAGGTAAGTAGAAATGCGAAAAAGTAAGTAGATCTACTTACTTTTAGCTAGAGTTGGCAAGCCTGCTTGTATGTAACTAATCTGGGACAAACGCAAGCGTCGAACCAGTAGGATCGTCATTTTCTATCGTATACTATTCATGAACGAAACGATTGACCTTGTATTCTTTATTCGAGGTGTCGTTAGAATCACCATAAAATGATTTTCCTTTTTTCTTTTATTCACACAAACTAGCTATTTTTTTGATTGTTAAAATTTGTTTTTATTGTTGGTATTTTACGACGTTTCGCCCTAACCAGGCATCTTCAGGTCTAGTCTCAATGTAAAATTCTATTTTTCCTTCTTTCCGACATTTAGTTAGATCGCGCCATTTTTTGACATTTACATTTGTGTTACAATATTGAAATCATAACCAATAATAACTAGTGAATTAAAAACAAGAAAAAGAATGTCACCATAAAATGGCCTAAAGGGTAATCGGATACTCTTTATTTTGCCGGTCAGTGCACAGGGTGGTCAGAGATAACCGTCAACCTGGCTACAGCAATTTTACAATCAGCTTCGTACTACTTCGGAAATCCGTCGATATCTTTGGAATCGTTAAGTCCCGCGTCACGATCAAGGTGTTGCTGGTGACGGTTGAGCATCTTTCCTGCGGATAATTTTTCCTGCGCAGCTCAGATGGGCGTCAGGGATAACCGAGATAAGTACAATAATTCGCAAAACGTATGCTTTTGTTAACCCATTCCCCGCCAACACATTTTTTTTCGAATTACATCCTGAAAATTGGTATTTACGGTAAAGAAGCCACCCTGAATCCAAAACCGTTTACCATTTTTTCCTACGTGCCTCCGTTCTCCCGCAAAGGCCCGATGCCATATGGCATCATTGGCGGGAACCCATTACAATTTTTTTTTTTTTTCAATTAAGATAAAAACGTTGAATTTTTTTTTGGAAAAACACTTTTTACTTTCTTTAATTATAATTCTGAGCTTGTGTGAAATTTTAAGAAGCATTTAACACATAATCCTGTATCACATTTGATGCATTTAGTCCGAGTTTGGCTTTTGCAGGGCGGATATGCACATCTTCTTCGATTGCATTTCGCACCATAATGGCCAATTCCATCATACGTGCAACATTCGGAAGACTGTGGTATGTGCTACCCAAATCTGATGAGCCACAGTCGTACAATAGTAGGTTGCAATATCCCTACGGAACTGCATTTGGGTGACTTCCCCGACTTTATTTGTAATATCCAAGCATGACATGATAGGTTCAAGATATTCAACCGCCTCATGTAATTTCATTCTGCATAAGAAATATGCATGAAAAAGAATGGATTGAAATTGCTTTCTTTAAAAAAATATCGGATAAATGCTCATTGTGGAAATTGAATTTTGGTAAGTTACTTTTACACACTTTTTTTTGCTCTGTACCGAGACGAGCCTTTCGAATTACTGACTCAAAGCTTTTGTGCACAAATATGTCCTTCAAACTCCTTGAAATTCAAAAAAAAATCAAGATGAATAATTATCACGGTTGATTCAGCGCTTGAAAATAATGTTGCGTATACGCAACTTTGAGCGTTTACAGGGTGTAGTGTGCATGCATATAGACACCCCAAAGTAAAGGATGATGCACACTTGAGAGCAACAAGGATAATTCCGAAAAAAGTCCCATTGCTGAGACCAGATACGTCAAAGGAGTAATTTGACTCTTTGACGAGGTCTCGTACGTGTCTGAGTTTATTATTTAGTGCATCGTATGTTAGTCTCCTGGATGGAATACACGTCCATATTTTAAAGGTGTTTGTGGGTGCGCTTTAGAAAATGATGCATTTGATTGTGAAAACGATCATCGGACTTGGACTCTAAATCCTAAGAAACGAATTTTCAGCATAAAATTAATTTTCACAAAGTGAAAATTATTAAAAACGCAGTAAAACATATTGAAAAAATATAAAAAAAAATAAAATTAAAAATAAATTTTTTAATAGGTTTCCGCCAATGATGCCATATGGCATCACTAAAATGTATTTAGTGTTACTACCTATAAAACTACCGTTATTGCCAATTTTTTTTTTGCTATTCTAATCTATGCTACTCTGGCTTTTGTTTAACACAAATTGTTCTGAGAAAATCAGGTCGCAAGTATATGATTTTTGAAATTTTGTGGAGTCTTACCCGCAAAAATCGCATTTTTTTTTTTTAAATTTCACGACACTTTTTTTTTCTGCTCCCAATGGCACAAATCTAACTAAATACTAGCCAGGAACATTGGAATAGATAGAAGAAACATTACTTAGTGTAACAAAGAAAAAAACAATGTTGAGGATGTTACAGGGTGTCCGTGGCGCGCTCCCAAATATGAGGCTTTTACTGATGCCATATGGCATCATTGGCGGGGAATGGGTTAATTGTCAACGTAGCCGACAAGGCCACAGCAATTTCATGATCAACTTCGTGCTATGCACTTTGGAAAATCGTCGATATATCTGCAATTCTTCGGTCGAGCGATGCGATCGGGATGTCGCCGGACTTGCCACAATAGGGCAATTTATTTGTGTAAGTTCAAACAACGAGTAAAAACCTTCCTCCCTTGGAATTCATGTTTCCATAAATGTTACTACTTTTACTCATCTTGATAAAATTAAAATAGTTCATTCAAAACTTAGGGCTCCATGACACAGTCATATTTATAGTCATATTTCTAGTCATATAATTAAGCCTACTCGATTCATTCAGTTAATTTTTTACACGTACACTAAACGAAATCAAGTAGGCTTAAGGATATGATAATATCTATTATAATATATATTACGAATATATGACTGTGTAATAGCGCCCTTAAATGCCCAATCGGTCAATACCTGAACAATTCATTCCACATCTACATCATTTTTGGGTACACCAACATCGAGTTGTACTACACTGCACCTGTCAAATAAATTATTTGAATAACATGACATTAGGTAGCGAATATTCGCGGCGGAAAAAAAATGCAAAACTGGCGAATATTCGCGTTGGTGTGGGCATCTCCATACAACGCAGTGTGTTACAATTTTGACGCCCCGCGGAAAAGTTCGCCGGTGTGGGCATCACTTAAAATATGCCACCAACGCGACTGCTTCTGTATTATTTAATTTATTGCCTGCCTCTTGAGATCTCGAAATAAGTCTTTCACAGAATCAATGGAAAGTATGCAAGTTTCAGAAATATGCCGCCCATTCAAAATTTGTGCCCCGGGCAGTTGCCCATATGAGAAATCCGTCCCTGACTAAAGTCACAGTCTCGATGGAAAAAAATGCAGGAATATGTAATGATGATGAGATAATGACAGGAGCGGCAAAATTAGCTATGCATCGCACTTTCACAGACAAATAGACCTGAAAGTCTAGTCCTCAACTGTGTGTGTCATACAAAAGAGATTTGTAGATATGACGAGAAAAATCCAAATCCAAATATGACGACTTTTGACGAATATATTGATTGGACAGAAGAAACGTAATCCCCTTGACCAGCAGCTGCAGTAAATTAACCAAAGACTAGCTAGTAAAAAAACATATATGTATAAAAGCGTACAAGCTAATGGCCGGGTTTCTGATAGCTCTTATTGGCTGAATTCAAATTGTAAGTCAAAACCGGACGGGTAAACTTGCAAGACAAGAACCATCGTTCTTACAATCTGAATTGCACAATGCTTGTCTGCTGGCCACTACAAAAGCTCTCGCCGGGTGTTTGTTTGTGCTAATAAACGGACGGCGAGAGCTTTTGTAGTGGCCAGCAGACAAGCATTGTGCAATTCAGATTGTAAGAACGATGGTTCTTGTCTTGCAAGTTTACCCGTCCGGTTTTGTCTTACAATGTGAATTCTCCCATTCAGTACCTGTCGGCTGGTTAGTCTTATCGTATAGAGAAGACACACACAATATTCAGAAAGCTTTTCCATTGTATTGAATGGCATTTTTGTTTATTTTGCTTAGTTATGTTACGTTTTGCTTATTTACGCTGTTGTGTGAAACCGCGCAATGATTTCTTTAATCAAGATGATGGCGTTACCAAGCAAAATATGGCAGAACTATGCAAAATAAACAAAAATTCCATTCACTACAATAGAAAAGCTTTCTGAATATTGTGTGTGTATTCTCTATGCGATAAGACTAACCAGCCGATAAGATGTACGAATAGTTGGCCCAATAGTTCATAAATGAAAAAAGCGGATACCGAAACCAATCGATCAGTTGTTCTACTGTCTAAACGGCAAAATCCCCTTATTGATTTCGTTCGAAAAGGGTTTCAAGTTTCGTTTAAAGTCCCACTGTGTGACTGAGACAATTCGATGTCAAAGGGTGGTTTCACATTGTAAGACGGAACCGGACGGCTAATAAACGGACGGCGAGCTTTTGTAGTAGCGAGCAGAAAAGCATTGTGCATTTCACATTGTAAGAACGCGTCTTACGAAAAAAAAAACGTGACACGATTGTTTTTCTTTCGTAAGAATCGTACGATCGTTTCGTAAGAATTGTACGACCGATAATACGATTGCATCTACCCATAGTTCAGGCGTTCTGCGACGACAATTAGCGCGTGTTTTACTTGCATTTTAATCTCGCCGACTCGTCATTTCATTGTACACTAACTTTGGAGCGTCCCAGCCAACATTTTAGTGAACATTCACTAGGTGAAACCGAACTGAAATCACATACTGAATGTACACTTCACTTGAGCTTCACCTAGTGAACAATTTATGAACGTATTCACCTTTCTTTCAGGAAATGAAAGCTAGGTGAATGCATTCACTTAATTTTCAGCAGCTGAATAGTTACTGAATGTATTCAGATTTCTTTCAGGAAATGATCTCGCTTAGGCTTCATGAAGCGAAAGGCAACTGAAACCCATACTGAAACCTATAATAATACCCGTAGCAATCGTTGGAATGCTATATTGAAAACTTTTAATAATTTTTATAAAAGTGTCAATTGAGTATAATTAGCTGTGCTGTGAAATGAAGTTTAACTTAAAGTAATTTTGAAGACTTTTACTAAAAGCAACTTTAAAAAAGGTAAAGTGTCTAATCTAGGCCAGCCATATTGGACATTTACCTCGGAATAAATGGAATACTACCGTTTTTTCTCTAGTTTTTTGGACTACACTACGTTATTTTTGTGGAAAATACCTTATTTTTGACACCCTGAAACTCAGTCAATATTTGACTTACAAAAGTGGTTAGGACCTCATTTGATTAGACTTTGTCTACTTAAAAAATGCCAAACATCAATTTTTAAAAATTAATTTATATTTAGGATCGTGTATGGCAGCAGTGCCCAACCCAATGATGCACTAAAAACTAGCCTTTTGATAGCTTACAATTAATTTCAATTTAAAATCATCTACTGAATCCGTTCTGAAAACAACCAGTGATTTCACTTTGAACTCATGTACTGAATTCTTACTGAAACCACCTAATGATTTCACTTGTCTTTCATCTACTGAACTCACTCTGAAGCCACCTAATGATTTCATTTAGGACTCTTATTCTGAATTCGTTTCGAAACCACCCTATGGTTTCAGTTGGGATTCATATCCTGAATTCATTCTGAATCCACCAAATGATTTCATTTCGGCGTAAAAATTTGCATACGTAGGTGAATCCGATGTGATATCAAACTGAAGTCTAAATGAAGCTCAAGTGAATTCACGTTCATGAAATGAATTCACTTTGACTTCAGTATGAATTCAGAATGTTCACTGGGGTGCATGGCAACATTTATACATACATACTTGCTGTGTGATTATTGTTCGCCCGTCCCTGTCTTGATCGGATAGTGTAAAATTATCATACGATGGTTCTTGTCGTGCAAGTTTACCCGTACGGTCGTTTTCTTACAATCTGAAACGGCCCATCGACGCGACACCAGTGGGGCAAAAAACCCGAATTTCGGAAATAATTATAAAAACATGTCAATTTTAATGTATTTGGCCATTCTAAATCGATGTTTCACGCAGATAGGATCAGCCGTTCTGAAGTTATTTCGATTTTAAGAGGGGGAAGGGGGATCATTTTTCAGTTTTTCTTAATTATTTCAAAAACTATAAAAGTTACAGCAAAAGGACACATGAAACTACAAAAATTACGTTTGCAACGACATATAAAAACAATTGACCTATTTTGATAAATTATACCCTAGACCAAAATATAAAATGGGATATTATCATTTGTTGACATTTACATTTGTTACTTTAACTCTGAAAGAAATGCTAGTTGAGCCAGGATAATTTAGGGGAATATTCTTAATAGAATAAAGTTGACTTTTTGCGAAGAATTGAGTTGCTCTGACCAAGGACACGCCTGATTCGTCTATTAAAACTTTTCAAACCGACACGTCCATAGCTCCTCCCCGGGGAGAAGGGAGGGGGTAAATTTTGGCTGAACGCCAAGACAGAGTTCCTTTATACTCTATACTAAAAACTAGTTCAATAATAGGATGAAAACTACGGCTATCTCCGGTTCACAGGGACCCAACATATTTTACAGTAGAATTCAAAAATCGTGCCTATAACAGCCAACATGACATAACAAAATCGGCTATAAAAGTAGCCTGGGGTTCTATGTGGTTATGATTCTTACATATTAGTAATCTTGAGGCTTTCGGGAATAATGTAGCATAAACAGACCCTTGGAGGCACGTGGAGGTAGTTGTTAAAACTCAATGTGAAAAATCCAGTTTGGGTCAATTTGACTTTCAATAATTAAAATTAAATTTTTTTTTTCGATTTTTTTTTACTTTTCTTATGCTAACATATTTATTTTAACCTAAAAATTGATAGTAAAATCATAAAGCAAAGTTTTATGAGAATTTATCGTCAGCGTTTTCATTGAAACTTGATTATGGAAAAATGTGCTTAAACTGTCAAATCAATTTTCTACACTTTGAGAGCCGCTGATTTCTTACTGTGACAGATATCGGTCCGAAATTTTTAGTAAAAAGAAACTTCAAAATATTTACTAAGCTCTCAAATAGTATAAATTTTTTGAATTTTTTCCTCTACCGCCCCACTGTGCGACGTTGCGTTAATATGCTACATTTATGTATGATGCATTTTTGTAAAACAGCTGTCAGCAAATAAGCGCTCGCAAATTCCAGTTTATTGGTCCGAGGATGAATTAAATTAAGTGATACATACATATAATGCACATACATATAATGCACGTGTAATTAGTAATTCACAAGGAAGAAAATTAAATGGTAGACGGACGCATCATCATCATTATCAAAATATACATACATTGAGCCGTTCTATTTGAAAGTGGTACAAGAGTCCACTTAGTATGTTTTGAGATATTGAAGGGTTTGCGTTTTGATCAAATATGTATAAAGTCATAGTAGAAATTTATTAATGAAATTGGGTGAGGTTATAAAACGTTCGCGCAACGTCATACAAACAGATCCCCTAAGCGCTTAGGGAATCTGTTTGTAGGGAGAAGTTTCTGATCCGTAACGGCCGGTTGATTTGAAATTAAAGGTAACGTTGCGCGAACGTTGCGCGAACGTTGTGTTTTATAACCTCACCCATTGTGTTCCAAACATGAGAAAACACTTTGAACTTTATTAAAATTTTCTTGTGAAAATAGTTGGACAGGGAGTACCTACACGGCTGAAAATTTTGGTGTAATTTTTCTAAAAACATATATTCATACATTTCCATATAAAAACTTTATCAAAACTACACCAACCGACCTTATAAAAGTATAAGTGAACTATATTAAAAGTATAAGTATTTTTGGTAAAAATTTTACTCTTCAATAGTACAAAATTGATAAGCAAATTTATACAAACCGTTCGAAAAAATAAAAAATTTAATACGAGTGCAGTCGGCTTCGAATCCACAATCCTGTGATTTGTAGCCAAGCGCGCTGCTCACTGAACCAGACAAATAGATGCGAGTTTCGGCGAAAATTGTTGAGAATAATTTTTGAGAATAGAGAAAAATTTTCTAATTTTTACTTTTTCGCGAAAAGTTAATTTTTCTGCAAAATAATTCAATTCTGGAAGATTGATTATTGAGAATAGAGATATTCGTAAATGCAGGGAGTTCGCAGAACCACGAGCACGATTTCTTACCAAACATCGAGCAAGGTGTTTAGTCATTAGTTTGACGAATTAACTTTGTTTTTTGCAATGCGATTTTTGTAGCAAAAGATTTTGTCGTTCTTCGGTGAGCCCGAAGTTTAAATGAAAAAAACGAAAAAAAGGGTATAACAATAACTGCGTTTCTCTTTTTATTGCAAATCCTTGAGAAGTGTTGTATCTTCTTCTTCCTTGCCTTGTTCTTTATACCGCTCCATGGTTTCGCGTTACTCGACCTGCGGTGTTGGCACAACGCCCGTTTTGGCTGTAATATCTCAGCATATTTCTACAAGCTGCTCTATCTTGGATCGTGTCATCGCCGAGACCAATGCGTTATTGTTGCTTTTTCATTTGACACATCCAGGTGGTCTTCGGTCTGCCTCTGGCCTTGGGTGCATCAAGTGGAGAAGTGAGAAGTGTTGTATAAGAGCGTCAAAAACGTTTCTTCGACCACTAAACTCGAAGTATGCAGTTGTCACTCATACTACTCCCTAGTCGATTCTTTGCTTATTATATGTAAGGCGCTCATTTCCAAAACTGGCTTCTTGCATCTGAAGTCATTTTTCACAAATTAACAAAAACTATTCTGTAAGTTACGCAAATTAAATTAAATATTTGTTTCTTCGGTTTTTTATTAGACTGCTAAGAAGCGTATTCCAGGAAAAAGAAAACGATTTTGCTTTAGAAACATAGCCACAAGAACCTAATCTCTTTTGCAAGAAGCGAGTTTTGGAACTCTGAAATGCAAGAAGAGAGTTTTGGAACTGACTTTTTAGCAAGAAGAGAGTTTTGGAACTGAGCTTTCTGCAAGTACCGAGTTTTGTTTCTTGTAAGCTATTCCGACACATGCTGACTCATCAACGAGATGTATGGATATTTCAAAATTTTATAAAGACTAAAGCCCCATTTACATTATAAAGTCAAAGTTCGGCCGTGTAAATTTTTGTTGGTGAACATTTACAACAAAAGTTACTCCAACGGTTGTATAATGTCACTGTAAAAACAAGGTTGAATTTTACATCGAAAACTCGTTGAATTTTACACCTTTTTTCTCGCAAAATTACAGTAAACGTTTATTTTTCAACAAAATTTCTAGAAAACCCACAAAATAGTGTAATATTACACAGATTATTTAATATTAATCTATTTTGGTGTAATTTTACACCACATTTGGTGTGAGATGTGTCATTACTTTATTTTTGTGTAACTTTATATTTTTAGTGTATAACAATCGTAATATTACGATTTTGGTGTAAAAAATTACACCTATATTGTGTAAAACTGAGTGTGTTATAATACTTTTGTGCATTATTGCATTTTCCTATATCTCACAAGTGGCTTGTTCTGTGTGCGCAGTTAGTCCATTCCGTCTGAAGTGCGTTCGTGTGAGCATCATATTATTGTTGTTGTTGTAGCCACACCCCCTCGAAGGGGGTGTGGCAGCTCTTGGCTATTGGAATATGGGTAGCTCCAGGACGATTTACATTGAAGAACCGGCTGCCGTAAATATTATTATCAAACCCGGATATAAATTTACATATTTGCCGGTGTAAATTTACATTTTTTCCAGTGCAAATTTGTTTATTTCTGATTTAAATTTACATAAGTCTAAGAGTAAGTTTACTTATTTATGTGTGCGAATTTACTTATTACCGTTTGTAGATATACACCAATTTTGTAGTAAATATTTACACCGTAAAGCGTAAAATTACTCTCATTCATATCGTGGTGTAAGTTTACTACTATGATAGAAGGAAAAAAAGTTTCCTCCTATTATTGGAGTAAAATTTTTTCGAGAGTACATACAATTTAAATTTATTTTTTAAATATTTTAATGTATAAATATTAATAACAAACTTGATAAAAAAACAACGTATTCAAAACGAATAAAAAATAAACAAAATAAATTACTTTTCTGTATGTAGCTTTTAAAAAAACTAAATTCTTAATTCCATATTTTCTTCAACATCGCAGTTTTCCTCGACATTTTCTTCTTCTGCAGCTTCGTCATTTCTATTCATGGTAGAACGAAAGAGCTCCAAATTTTCCGCTTGTCGCCAATCTGGTCCGAAGTGACAACGACGGTGTATGGTAATTGACAAGGCTTGATGATACTATAGTGTAGTTCCGAGGTGATTTCAGATTGCAAAGTGTGGTGGAGAATTTTTTTTTTGTTTCTTATGTTTTTTGGGGTGCTGAGCTCGAATCCGGAACTTCCCACCAAAATTTCGTTGCGGAACAGGATCAAAACCGCGAAAAAACCCAAAATTTTCGGAGTTTTCCCGTTTTTTTTGTTTATAACTCCGAAAGTGTACATTTCTCCGAAAACCTGTCCATGAAAATATTAGAGAAAAGATAACTGCGGGTCCAACGCGCCATTAATCATTAAAATGTGTTAAGCAGTATTGCTACAATTGATAGTCATTTTTTTTGCGTTTTTTGCAATTTTGACCCTGTTTTGCAACGAAATTTTGGTGGGAACTTACAGATTCAGGTTCTGCATTCCAAAATACACAATAAACAAGATAAATGCAACTTTTACGACCAAAAATGAAAAACCGTTCAATCTCAAAATTTTTTTCATAAAATGGAACTATGTTAAAAATGGCAAATTTAAATTATCCACTGTAGTAATACCGCTCAACAGATTTTTAATATTTATGTCTCTTTGGACGCGCAATTATGTGCTCTCTTAAATATTTATGGAGAGTTTTTCGCAGAAATAAATAGTTGCAGAATTAGGGGGCGAATAACGGAAAAACAGCAAAAATTTTAGGGTTTTTCACGATTTTGACCCTGTTCTGCAACGAAATTTTGGTGGGAAGCTCCGGATTCGTGCTCAGCACCCCAAAAAACATAAGAAACAAAAAAAATTTGTCTCCACCACATTTTGCAATCTGATGTACTAGGTTTATCACGTAGTAGCTACACTACTAATCGTTTTCCCCTTTTTAATAATGCCTTTGGGTGATGTAATACTAGACAAATAAAGTTCTTCTCCTTGAACGGTAATTAAGTTATTTCTTTGTTTTTGAATAACTATTCGTTTGCTTGGAGCAAACCTGAAATGCAGCCCACCAGCGGCCTTAAATACAGATTAAATCTCAGATTTCCAGTCTGCAACAATGACCTCTTCGGCGACTTTACATATACTGTTCCGAATTCGGAAAATTTGTTTAAGTATTCGTCAGGATGGATAATGGTGTCCACGTTTCTAATCTTTTTCTCAATACGTCCAAAAACGCGATCAGCTGGTAAAAAGGAATGACCGACAACCGGAAACACCAACGTAATAATTTTTACATCATATCTGCTAACCACTTGCACAGCATGCCAACTACCGTCATATTTTTATTTTGGCCAGGGCATCCGTCGCTGAAAAGCTTAATTTCTTGAACACCCGTCAAATCACTTTTCTGCAGGTGATGAAAAAGAATAGAAGCTATTTCGTTAGAACCTTTAAATCGGTGAAATTCGCTCCAGGTATACATGAAAACTGATTCTTTATTTTGACGGCTTTGCGAGGTGCCAACACATATTGTGAAGTTGTACAGGTATAATTGGCGACTATAATACACCGCTTGATCAGGGAGTTTTGGAAAAGGTAGATTTTTCTGACAATCAAATGACAATTTTAAAGCACTTGAATGCTCTCCTTTTTTAAGCATTTCATAAAAACATTTTGATTTGCTTTTGTGTACGCTTAATTGTGCCATTGCCTCTATCTTCTTTCTCCCTGGCGGCATACTTTTAAGTTTTCCACGAAGGTTGATGCATGTTGGACAGGCATCAGTTGCAGGCGATTTGAAGCTTGTATTGTAATTGTAATTAAAAAAATGTAAGAAGTAAGAGTACTTCACTTTTTTCGATTCGTCGACACTTTGAGTGTACATTCTCCACAATTTAGCGACAGTACAATCACTAGGCAAGTAGTGTCTAAAGCTTTTTTCTCTTGTATAATGAGACTCTACAAACTTTAGTTGAGAGAAATAGTTCTCTAGGCTCTCACGTTTGCCGGCGAATTTATCGGAACGATGGTCTCCACCCCGATTTGCATGTGGAGACTTTCCATTTTTTTTAAATTGTTTGCAAATATTTTGCACCCGGAATTTAGATATTCCCAAAATCTTTAAAAAAGATTACTGGCAAATCTGCAACCGAAAAAATATAAATGGCAAAACTCGCATATTTAAGATAGTTCTAAGTAATATTTTTCGCCAAGAAAAACAGAAAACACACCTGCAATCGCTTGTTTTTTGAGGTTATAAAATACTTTATGACAAGTTGAGTTTTCCTTTTGCCAATTTGGTACCTTTTTGGCAACGCGTGCTCTGTATGTTTCAAGAGAAAAGAGTCCTGTGCCGCTTTGGAACTATTTGAGTAAAACCGTTCATGGAATTTGCGAATGTCCTGGACTTTGAGCTGACCACAAACCAGGACATTCTTCTTTCCATGACGGCAATCTGGTATCTGGAGAAGCTCCTTTGCCTTGTATCTATAAATTATACTAATGTGAGGAAGAAAAAAAAAATCGTAGGAACAGGATCAAAACAGAAATATAAGTTAGTATTTTCTAGAATTTTACCTTTGTGCTTTTGCTACATTTTTCTTCCACTTCTCGGGCTGACGCGTTCTTTTTTTTGTTCGGGTGGCTTCCATTATTGAATAAAGTAGGAAATACTAATAATTTTTCACTAAACCGAAACAACAGCTAGCACTTGTTAAGTGACAGTTGAAAAATTATTAACCGTTATTATTTTCGACGATATGAATAGAATTGTGTTGCACTCAGTGCAAGCAGCGAGTTGTGAAACTCATTTGAAAGCACAAGGAACGAGTTTTGGAACTCTCTTCAACTTTCGACATAATTTTATAAGAGTAAAAATTGAGTTTCAATATACTACTCTTTATAAACAAAAGTAAACTAATGAGATCAGCTCAAATTCATTTCAATCGAGATTTTTTCAAAAAATGCAAGAAACGAGTTTTGGAACTAAGCGCCTCTGTATAATCGATATTTTTTTGGAGTTTCCAACACTCGTTCCGCTGCGAATATGAAGAATTGTTTGCCTTAAATTGTCCTTGGATACGCCGCCAAACAAATATTTCGATTTACATTTAGTGCTTGTATGGCTTGCTAAAACTCTGTGCTAATTAAATTGTAAGTTCACTACGCTGCCTATTTAATTCAATCCGGTTTTTGGAGCCCACAACATATTTATTTATATCCGATTTATGTGTCTGTGAGTTAACGTTAAACCAACATTATCTTTTATTGTAACGTAGGAATAAGTTAATTACAAAAATTCATTCCTCATTTTCCAACACATTTGGATAAGACATTGTGTAATTTCAGAAAACTACACTTTTGAATAACCATTTCTTTCTTTTTCTGTAAATAATAAAAGAATGAAAGTAATTTTCGGTATTGAGAAATATATTCTTCCCGAGAAAATTGCTTTCATTCTTTTGTTATTTACAGAAAAAGAAATGAAAATCCAAACGTGTAGCACACTCAGAAAATTCTCATCACTTAAATTTAAAGTGAAACATATTAAAAATAAAATTGGAATTCACCAATTAATCATTTTAAAACAAATAGTTTTATATTAAATTTAGTAGCATTCACTTTATTGATCTGTTTAAAATTGACTGAAACATCGTTTTAAATATGTTCAACTTTCGGCCAGTCAAAATCGACATTAACCTCGGAATAATTGGAATACTACCGTTCTTTCGCTTATCTGTTCTAGAGTATTACTGGCTATATAAATCCAGATTTGCAATCCTGTTGAAAATGTAAAAAAAGAGCAAAACATGGCTCTTTTTCGCTTGCCAAAAAATTAGCACAGGGTCCCCAGGGTTTCAATTCTGGATTTATATAGCCACTAATACTCTTAAAACAGATAAGCGAAAGAAGAGTAGTATTCCATTTATTCCGAGGTTAGGCCTATTTTTTGTAAAGTTTTACTGGCGTACTTTGTTTTAAAGTTTTTGAAGGCTGTGTCCGTCACATGTAGCCCCCCCCCCCCCGCTATTTTGTTCAGTGCTAGTAGTCTCAGATAAATTAGGTGTAGGTTGTAGGAAGTAGGACTACGAAACGATAGCTACCCGGTTCGGTTCCCAGTAGAAGCAAGGTGAAAAAAATTAAGTTTTTAAAATATGGTAAAAAAAGATAAGTATAAAGCAAATAAAAAAAGGGGATATTTTTGCACTTTTTTAACCTTACAATCAGAACATTTTAAATTTAAATCAAAGTGAAATCACTCTTAACCCTTCTGTCGATAGCCAAAAAAGGTCTGGCCAAAAAAGTATAGAAGATGAAATCGCAGCGACTTCATATTTCATGATATCCTAGAATAATATGCATAGAAGCATTGCGCAAAAATTTAAAAAATCAGTTGAAGTTTTGAGTATGTTGTTGATGATTTTTAATTTATAGTGCTTTTTGATACCCAATAGGTCTGGCCAGACCTATATATTTCCCCCATTTTCGTCTTGATGTAAAAAGTGAAAATATTAAATTCTCTTAAAAATCTTCTATTTATGATGTAATAAAGTCATTAAAATTCAATTTGTACGATAAACTATACAATTTTCTGAGATTTTGCTTTAAAAAGCGGGGAAGATCGCAAATTGGGTACGCCTAATTTTATCCCGTCTTATAACATCACCTAATCAACTGGGATTTGATTCTAGGGAATTCAAACGAGTTTTATTTCCTTTGTAATAGTATGAACTAAGTATTAGTGGCTTACGATGGTGTTTCTTAATAGATTTAATTAAGATATTTACGGAAAATTTAGAACGAAATGATTTTTGCGCTTGATAATTCCCTATTTCTTTCTATCTATTTCCCCAAATCTGCAGACTAATATCGCGGTAAAATCTACCAACAAAGCGCCAAATATTTCCCCAAAGATATTGGAATTCGAAAATTCGATCAAACTTTCTGTACGGATACGCAATGATAAAAGAGACGCAAAAATAGAAGAAAATAAGGGACATGTTTTAACTAATACCACCTTAAAATATGTCTTCTTAAAAACGCTTCTAATATATCTGCAAAAACGATTTTAATGCCTTTATTGTTTATAAATGGCTGTAAAGAATGGGTAGAATGATTATACCAATAAAAATTTCACATTTTCTTAAAAATAAATTTTTTTCTCAGTAGGTCCAGCCAGACCTATTGGGTATAGAATATGCATACAGGGTTAAAATAGAGTGATATTCCCTTTTGATTTCACTTCACACACAGCAATTTTAAAAGTGCAACAATCACTTTAATATGATGCATGCATGCACTCCACGTGAACCACATAGGCAACAAAAGCAAAAAATCTACCCGACGACATTGGCTCTTATCAAATTAGTTACGTAACACAGTAAGACGTCAGTGGCAACGTATCTGCATCCCGTTCCTTAGAAAAACAGTTAACGAGCTCAACCTGCCAATCCGACTATCGCTTCAGACCTTGCGCAATTCCCAATGGAACAGAATGCTATCTTCACTTGAAACTGGTTCGCAGAAACTCTGGAGGCTACGGAAGTGCCTGAAAAATTAATCTCGTTTCATCCCACCACTCCTAAAAACAGACGGATCGACTGTATACACCAACTCTGAAAAAGTTAAATTACTGGCAGAAGCTTTCCACCAGTCGCACTCTCTTACCCACAATGTAAGTGATGCCGAAACCACGGACGAAGTCCACAGCGCAAACACCTATCTCGCAAACCTACGTTCTGATTTTAGCTCCGAAAATCTCTGCACACAAACCCAAATAAAACGAATTTTAAAAAATTTAAAGACAAAAAAGCAGCTGGTGATGATAATATCTCAAACGTGCTTCTAAAGAACTTGCCCAGACAAGCAATCGTACAAATTACTTACATTTTCAAATGCTGCTTAAAATTCGGTTATTTGCCTAGGGAGTGGAAGAATGCAGTCGTAATTCCTATAGCAAAACCTGGAAAAAATCCTGGCATCCCCCTCAACTATCGTCCAATCAGTTTGCTACCGTCACTAGGAAAAATTTTTGAGAGAGTTGTGTTATAAAAAATTAAGGGTACGCTCGAATCTAATCACACAATTCCTAACTTCCGATTTGTCTTCCGTCCGGGATTCTCCACCAATTACTCATTTCGACATAATTTCAGTGGCGGCTCCTCAGATGAGGCAACTGAGGCGGCGCCTCACCTTCATTTTCGTCGAGTTATACATTTTAATTTATCACAAAACATAATTCATCAACTATGATAAAAAAAACCCTAAAGATATCTTTAAACTCACTAACAAGTTCCTTTACACAATCACCAAATCCCTAAAATAATTTTTGTACACAAATTCATACAAGTGAGGCAATCATTTTTCCGCCGCACAATCTAGAACAACTTCTCAACGCGTATCAATACATTCACCCGATTCTCTGGAGAATCTACGGGGAAAAAGATGCCACTGAGGCGAAACAGAAATCGCCTCAGCGTGTGTATCTGAATCAAAACAGTGCGTCGGTTTGTTCTCGCTTTGCTGTATGCTTTGCGCATTGAAATGTATAGTTCTGCAAAATGAAGTTGAGATAAGAGCTTACTGACCATAGTTTCGGTTTTCTATTGTATTTTGGATAAAATAGAAAAAGGAAAATATTAGATGATGTCGCTTCCTGCATATGATTTTAAAAAGGCAAAATCGATAGTTGTGTGTTTTTAGTCACTGTTCATTATTTTATTTTAATATTTGGCACCCAAACTTTTCAAACTGATTTTGAATGATTATTAATTTGTGCCGAATCGCCAAATATTTAAAATGGGATATTATGATGCGTTGAATAAAGTTGTAATTGTAAAGGTATCCTCTATCAATGGATGGGGTTCCAAAAAGGAACAGTTGCGTATGTTCCGCAAACATGTTTGCCATTCTGATCCCCTAACTGCCATTTTGCAGATCAGGAATAATCCGGTTCTTTTCCTTTGTCTGCCTTTGTGAAATACGTTAACGAAAAGAACTGGAGATGGTTTCTGATCCGCAAAATGGCAGTTAGGGGATCATAGAATGGCTAATATGTTTGCGAAACATAAGCAACTGTTCCGTTTTGGAACCCCATCCAATGTAATAACCCCCTTCCAATATGTTTTTGTTTTTCCGCCTCTCCTATTTCCATAGGCACGAGCCGCCACTGCATAATTTGAATAGATTTTACCAATTGCAGATCTTTAAGGGTAGTGTGAATCGAATTGTATTGAATTCGAGCTAAAATTAACCCTGGTTTTCTGCACTTAACTTATAAAACCTGTTAGAAATTATGGAGCTGGAATAAAATGATGAAAGAAAGATATAATTGTAAGACTATGCGCCAATTTTTAAAAGAATCGTACAAGCACCTCACCTGGGCAGAAGTTGGAGAAAATTGAGATGGAAAAATATATTTTTTTTTTGTCAAATCACTCAAATTTAACTTTGAAGCTCCGTAAAAACCAAACCTCTTATCCGATTTTAGTGTGGTTAGTTTTATTTTTTATGTAAATTTGTTGGCTGTAATAATCATTTTGTTTTTCTACGCTAGCCTGTCTAGCTTTGGAAATATTGAGCTTTAAATAGTGCAAGAAAATGTTTTTTTCAAAAATCTTCAAATTCCTGTGGCAGCTAAAGGGTTAAGCTAAGGGCGTATGTGGAGTATAACTTTTTGCTGGAAATCAACTGAGGAATCATAATCTGGTGCGTTTATACGGCAGTTTCCGGACACTCTGTATTCATTTTAAAAGAAAGACCCAAAACTGGTGCCGTTTTCAACATTGGAATCACTACAATTGGTATAGCTTTATCGTTATGAATCGAAAATAAAAAAGTTGGGGCATACCTTTTTTTTAATGGACACTACATATTTTCAGTGCTGTTGCAACCCACATCGATCTGAGCTGAATTCCAAGAAAATTCCTTTTAGTCTGTAAGTACCTTAGCTCCTAGGTTAAATGCAACATGTCAAAAAAAAAAACAATGCCTTAGGGCTCCAGTACACAGTCATATTTGATCATATTTCTATTATAATATGCTTAAGCCTACTTGATTTCGGTTACTGCACGTCTAAAAATTTATACTGAATGGATCGACTAGGCTTAGGCATATGACATACATATTATAATAGAAATATTACTGTGTAATGGAGGCCTTAGAAATTAATGGTTAAAGGTCGATCCACACTTTTCAGTCATCAGTCACAGCCACAGTGATTTTCCATTCAAGTCGATAGTTTGTCAGTAATTATCCATTAAAGTTGATAGTTTATCAGTTAATCAGTTAACTAACAAGCTTTCAACTTGTGTGAAAAATGACGTTGACTGATGACTGAAAAGTGTAGATCGACCTTAAAAAGTAGGTCAAATATAATCTCAGCTATTTCATATTGCATAACATATCTCCGAATTCAGAGAATTGATTTTATCATAATTGGGTTTGCTAGGGACACAGACAATTTTTAATTTCGAGGTATATCCCTCATTTCTCGGTATACTTTATTCTGTTGCTGCAAAGCGCTACGATATTCTTGGCAAAGAAAATATACAAAATATTTTTCCCCATCCAGGAGATATACCGGACAAAGAAAAGAACCACAAAACTAATTAATATCAAATGTTAGCTAAACTTAAAAAATATTCCTTACAAAATGACAAATGATGGTAAATTAATTTAATTGTTAAAAAAAAAATTTAATTTCCAAAATTATGCGCATGGACCTCAATATAATTATTGATAAATGATAACTAAATTGAAAGTTCAACTTTAAAAAAAAAACAAACAAATAGGGACCGTTTTCTAGTGTTCTTATCGAAAGTGGACTTGTATCACTTTCAAATAAAACATATGAGCCATTCGATTTTTCAGAAAACTTACACTCATTATTTCGGCGTGTTATTCTACATAGATTGGTATCATATTTTAGTTATAGTTAGTGCATATTAAGATATATTTAAAAATGGCATTAACTCATTTTCGTCAAAAATAGACCTGTGCCACTTTCAAAAAAAAAACGGCTCATTGTGAAAATTATCAAAATAAAATTTACCTACCAATATTTCTACGCATTTTTTTAATGGCGATGCGACTTTGCATATGCCGTGTTATGGAATTTAGGAAACTACCCTGTTGAAAATATTATGTCGCAACTTGCGAATGGTACTTACACGTTTTCTTCGCAAAACTTTTGAAGTCCTGTATTTTATTAATATCGGACCTACAACACACAAATCAAGCTCGCGACTTTGTTCAATATTTTCCATCCATGCACAACGCAAGGGCATTTAATCAAATAAGTTTCTTCTTGGAATTTTCAGCCTGTTTACCCAAATTTGTTTTGTAAAGCGAATATGTCTGCACATTTTTTCATATAGTTCCATACATGCGTTACTATGTCCATGTAATCTGCTTTGAAAAACTGTATCTCTACAATAGAGAATACATGGTGTATATACATATATTATGGAAATGTATGTAGAAGGAAAAACTGTAGATACAATGTACTGTATGCTGCCAAAATCCTCCTGTATCCATTCCATCCCATCAGTGTGGCGCGGCATATATTCTCTGTGTAATTTGTGTATAGTAGACAACCTTTTTCAGTTCTTTCTCGTTTCTGAAAGAATTCAAAAAATTCGTGTTGACTATGAAGAAGATTCACAACAGCCGCACGACATACATGACAAAGGGCTGAAAAGGCATGTCTTGTCCCTTTTCCTGGTACATATTATTGGACATTTTTTTACGAAAGCAGAAAGAAGTATCTCTGCCTTGTCAACAAAGAGATATTAAAATTTCTTGCGAAAAAAAAGAGCCTCGTCTGGCAAATGCAGGCAAGTAATTGCATATCAAAAGCTTATATATAATATATTTTTTTTAGAAAACCGTGTAGATGTAGAGACGAATGTAGATAAATAGGATAGTTTAAGAAAAAATGATTTTAAATTATATAAGACAATTTTAAAACGAGACCGAGGCTAATTTCGGGCGCGGCCGAAATTTGGATACCCTTCGCTCCCCTCGGTCTAAATGTTTTTTCGTGCATACCTATGACTAGTGTTCAGTCCTCCCCGCTTCCATGCTTTTGAATTTTCTCATTAGTGCCGTGGCGAAGATTTATTGGGCGAAGCGGGACGTGGGTTTCTTATAAGAACCAAAAAGAGGGGGAAGGGGGTTGTAGGACAGCTCTATGGCCTTCCCATCAATTTTTACGTATGTTTGTGGCATCAATTAACCTTCGGGCGGGCGCAGTGCATCTGACAGATTAAGTGCCCAGTTTTTATTGCGCCAATTAGCGATATGAAAAGGGAGAGATCTGAAACTCACAGTAGCTTAATCTTTATCGATCAACTATCCAAAACAGTTTTCAGTTTTTATCTACCATATGTCTGAGGGGCGGGAGGGGATGAAATAATCTCTCAGATGTATTGCGCCCGATTGTGTTATTTTCTCCTTTTCTATGAACATTTCCACTTGTTATACTCTTCACATTACGTAATAACGTTGAGTTGACTTTTATGCTCACCAAATCGTTCAATAGTATGTTTTTAGTGAAATAAGCTCACATTTTTTAAGAAGTCGATTTGTTAGAGGGTTTTTACATATTGAAGCGATTGAAAGCGGAATATTCTTAGAAAATTGAATATGTGAAGGGTATCAAACTTTGTGAACCAGTTCTTGTTTCTAAAATTTCGTAGCACTGTTTCAAAAAGACAACCCAACAATAAATAAGAGTCTTAAATTTACAGAAACTTAGTTTCATCTTTTTTTCTGTACTTAATCTGTCAGATGCATTGCGCCCGATCGTGTTATGATTAGTATTGCGCCCGCCGGAAGGTTAAAACACATTTGGTTCAGATTGGTGGACAAATCAAAAAGGTTTTCTTCGAAGAACCTAATTTGGGGGTTGGGTTTATATGCCAGCCCCATGACCCCATGGTCCGATATAATTCATTTTTGCATTGTTTTGTACCATCACTAAAAATACATTTCCATGAGGTTTAGTTGAAATTTGTATCCAAAAAAAAAAAGTATTTTTTAGAAGAACCTAATTTTGGAGATCAAGTTTGTATGGCAGCCCCACGACCCCATAGTCCAAATTCACGTTTGTTATGTGGCATCAATAAAAATATAATTTTCTGAGGTTTGATTGAAATAGGTGTGCAAATAAAAACGTTTTTCTTAGAAAAATTTGATTTGGGGGGCTAGGTTTTTATGGTAGCTCCATGACCACATGGTCCCACTCCATCTATTTATACATATGTTTTGTATCATCAATAAAAACTCATTTGTTTGAAGTTTGGTTGAAATGGGTGTATAAATAAAAAAAAATCTTAGAAGAACTTAATTTGGGAGCTAGGTTTCTATGACAGCCCCATGACCCCATAGTCCGATTTGGTCCATTTTTACATATGTTTTGTGGTATTACTAGAAACACATTTGTGCGAAATTTGATTGAAATCGATGAGAAAAAGAAAAAGTTTTTCTTAGAAGAACATAATTTGGGGGAACAGGGGGTGTATGGCATGGGTATGGGGTATGGGTGTATTTTTACATATATGTGTGTTACCAATTAAAATATATTTGTGTGAAATTTGATTGAAATTGGTCCATAAATAAAAAAGTTTTTCTAAGAAGAACCTGAATTTGGGGGGTAGGTTTGTATGGCAGCCCCACGACCCCCTTGTCGGATTTTAGCGATATAAACATACAAACTGCCTTCAACAAAAAGAAGCATGTGTGCAAAATTTCAGCTCCATAGCTTTTAAACTGGCGGAGCAAAACGCGTCGCAACAGACAGACAGACGGATAGACGGACATCGTCCAATCGACTCAGCTCGTCACGCTGATCATATATATACATATTTTATATGGTCGGAGATGCTTCCTTCAATGCGTTACAAACTTCATGACAAAGTTAATATACCCTTTACGCTTAATAAACGAAGGGTATAAAAATGCAATTGATATTCACAGAGAGTTTCTGCTCAAACCTGCCTGGCAGTGACGGGCCTTGCACGTGTTGCTAGGACTGAACCTATTACAGGGGCGTAGATAAGGGAGGATCAATCCTCTCCCTTGGTCGACACATTTCGTACTCTGCGAAAAGGCAAGAACATGTGTTGGCAACGCTGATCGCGCGGCGAATTGAATCGAGTCAGTGCCAAGCGGAAAGAACTAGGGCAGTCGGAGAACAGCTCAGCACCAATCGACACATTAATAAAATACGCCATTCGTCGTAAATTAAATATTTGAGATATAATATTTCCATAGTTTGTGAATACACCAAAGTAAGTCATTTGATTATTTGAATATCCACTGAATTTAATTACTATGAATTTGTACAGGAATTTGTAGTCTCGCAATTGTTAAACAATAAAGGCGTTACTGACAAAAGGTGTTTTCATGACATACAAGTGTTAACCGCAACATTTCTACAAATTCTTTATAAGAATTTCACGAGAGCATCATCAATGACGGACGCTAGTTCACCAAGCACGACTCCACGTCGATCCAGTCGACTCCAAGACAAAATGGCCGCCGGAAACGCGAATCATCTACAGCAGCAGGCGAACGTCGGTGAGAATCCTAAAGTGCAATGTGATATATGTGAAACATGGCTGCCACATAACGTCGTCGAATTGTCCGGAGACATCGAAACAACACTCGCAAGTGCTCGGCATGCATCGCGAACGAGTCAGCGGTAAGACAGAAAGCTCTCTCACCCAACTTGCAGAAGCGAAAGCTTCTTATGCTGCAAATGTTGGAAGAAGAAAAGCTTCTCAGAGAGAAACGCGACGCTGAGTACTTGGCGAAGAGATTCGAACTTCTCATGAGCGAATCGGACGAAAACCATGAAGTTCCAACTGTCACATTGACGTCACCTACATTTCACCCGCAGCCGATGGAAAGTCGACCATTTGTCACCTGTCAACCTCCTTCAAACGTCAGATCTATCACGCACGAACAAATCGCCGCGCGACAATCGTTTGGAAAAGATTTACCAGTGTTTACCGGCAATCCAGAAGAGTGGCCTGTATTCGTGTACACGTATAAGTCAACGACAGAGATTTGTGGCTTCAATGACGCGGAGAATTTGCTGCGCCTACAAAAGGCCATACGTGGGAAGGCACTTGATTTAGTGCGAAGTCGTCTCCTCCTACCATCCAACGTAAGTGACATCATGAAAACGCTCGAAATGATTTATGGTCGTCCGGAGATCATTATTCGATCGCTCATCGACAAAATACGTGTTGAACCATCGCCGCGGATCGACAAACTAGACACGATTGTGTCGTACGCTTTAGCGATACAAAATATGTACTCCACTATGGAGGCCTCGGGGTTAAGAAACCATTTAGCGAATCCCATGCTACTTCAAGAAATTGTGGAAAAGCTTCCACCGCAGTTAACAATTCAGTGGGCTCAGCACAAAAAAACGCTTCCAGGTTTTGACATTTCTCATTATAGTAAATGTGCCTGTTTAGACAGTTTCAATTTTCGTTCGTCTTCATCATTTTGACAATTGAAACTTGAGATGCCTGCGCTATTGAAGAAACGCATTCATTCTTGAACGCGATTGCTAATGTTAAATATAAACAACTCATCATCTATTCATACTATTCATGAAAGAATTTATCATTTACCCGTCCTGATCAAAGCCGCGACACATATTTCCCGATAAATAATCAACAGATGTGGATAGAATGAGGCATTGATCTCTTCTGTTCACTTGACGCAATCAACGACACGTTCAATATTGAAAGTGGATACGAAGCTTGAAGACGATAGTGAAGACGAAAGCGCACATGTGTCGACATAGCCAATGGCTATTTGAACTGGCCGAAGTGATATCTGACGTTGTGCCGGTCTTCAGTGAGAAACAAACACCAGCCAAAGCTACTGTGAATGCGCACTATGAACAAAACAATCGCGAGAGGCAGTTTAACTGCAAAATATGCAACAAAGATTACAATAACCCGAGTGAGTGCGCGGTATTTAAAAATATGTCGCTAAACGACAAATGGAGTGCTATTAAGCGGCTGCGGTTGTGTCGTACGTGTCTGACAAGCCACGGAGAACGTCGATGTCGAATAGACAGATTGTGCGGTATCAACGGCTGCCCTTTCAGGCACAACTCATTACTGCACAAGGCCGCTAGCTCGTCAAACCCAAATGTAGTAACAACAATGCAGAGCTGTAATTCTCACGGAACGTTTGAACAATCTATTCTGTTTCGAATTGTGCCAGTCACTATGCACACTAAAAATAAACAGATCAATACCTACGCATTTCTTGATCAGGGATCGTCTGTAACCCTAGTCGACGACGCTCTGGTTGATGAAATGGGTATAAATGGACCAAAGGAATCATTATGTTTAAAATGGACTGGAGACACGCACCGCCTCGAGAATCAGTCTCGAAAAGAGTCCTTTACAATTTCGGGTAAAAATCCAAATAAGAAACTCCTCCTCAAAAACGTAAGGTCGGTGACGGCACTGTGTCTACCGCAGCAATCAATTGATGCGAATCATCTGCAAGAAAGGTTTAAACACCTGCGTTGTATACCATTTTCAACATATGAAGAAGCTAATCCACAAATTCTCATTGGGCTTGACAACCAATGTTTGGGTTTTCCGATGAAAATGAGAGAGGGTGGACCACATGAGCCAGCAGCCACCAAAACACGTCTCGGTTAGGTAGTATATGGACAAAATGGATCTGAAACCTCAGTCAGTTCTCAACATCATCACAGTTTGCACGTATGCGAGTGCACTGCCGCTAATAACTCGCTAAATGACCTGATGCGCGATAATTTACTCGAGCAAGGTGTTGTGAGGCGAGGAGACAGGTTCGAGACGCCTTTGCTTTGGAAATTTGATGACGTAAGTTTCCCGAACAGCTGGCCGATGGCGAAGCGTCGCTTTGAACACTTTCAACAAAAAATGGCAAAAGACCCCAAACTTGCAAGCCATATGAAAAATCTCATTAATGATTACATTGAGAAAGGCTACATCCGTAAGCTGACTGAAAACGAACTGAAAACAAATGTCGACCGTGTTTGGTATTTGCCTATATTTACCGTCACAAACCCAAATAAGCCTAAAAAGGTACGCGTAGTCTGGGATGCACCCGCTCAAGTCGATGGTGTTTCGCTAAACGCAGCACTATTGAAAGGACCTGATCAACTAAACCCGCTCCTTCACGTGATGTTCCGATTTCGTGAAAAACGTGAAGCGATAATCGCCGATATAAGAGAAATGTTTCACCAGATACTTGTTCGCGAACAAGATCAACATTTCTTGTGGAGTGACTCCAGCGAATCCGAGCCAGACATTTACGTCATGCGAGTATTGACTTTCGGTGCGACATGCTCTCCAAGCTGTGCAGGATACGTAATGACAAAAAACGCACTACAGTTCCAAAATGAATATCCACGAGCGGTCGAATGCATTGTCAAAAATCATTATGTGGACGATTAACTCGATGCCGTCGACTCAGAAGAGGAAGCAATCAAGTTAGCTCTAGACGTCAAACAAATACATGCTCCTGCAGGATTCGAAATTCGAAATTGGAGATCTAACTCGACGAAGGTGCTCGAGGCACTGGACAGTTCGATTCAGGGAGATCAAAATTTAAACGTTGCGTCTGAAATCCAGTCAGCTGAGAGAGTTTTGGGCATGTGGTGGCACACATCTTCCGACTGCTTCACGTTCGTATTAACTACAAAGCCATCGTTACGAGAACTTCTAAAAGGAGACACCCGTCCAACTAAGAGGCAAGTCCTACGCGTCATGATGTCCACGTTCGATCCACTTCGGCTAATTGCTCATTTTACTATTTACGTAAAATCTTGATGCAAAAAATTTGGAGATACGGCTTGGATTGGGATGATCTTCTAACCGCCAAACAGCACGAAGAATGGAAACTATGGATACATCACATAAAAAACGTAGTCAACATAAGAGCTCCGAGATGCTATCTGGAAAAGCGAAAGATAAACGAATACGATAACCTGCAACTTCACGTTTTCGTCGATGCCAGTGAAAATGCCGTTTCAGCTGTGGCGTATATTAGGGCATCAAACGAGAACGACATCGAATGCTGTATAATCGCTTCAAAGGCTAGAGTGGCCCATTAAAAGTTATGTCCATACCGCGCTTGGAGTTGGAAGCAGCAAAATTGGGTGCGCGCTTAGCAAAAACTATTATGGAAGCACATTCGATCCAAATTGGAGACCAATACTTTTGGTCCGACTCGAAAACAGTCCTTAGTTGGATAAAGTCTGACCATCGCAGATATAGACAGTTAGTTGCATTCAGGGTAAGTGAAATTTTGGAGCTATCTAACATAAACCAATGGCGTTATGTGCCAACAAAACTTAATGTTGCGGACGATGCGACGAAATGGGCGCACTTACCTGATTGTTTCTCAAGCAGCAGATGGATTTGGAGGGCCAGCATTTCTGAAATTGCCTAAAGAACTATGGCCCAAGGACATAACTGACCCAGCTCCTACTACTGAGGAGATCAGACTCTATATTTTGTATTCATCGATAACCAAGCCGCTTATAGTACACGTCGATAGATTCTCCAGCTGGAGCAGACTGATTCGTACGGTTGTCTTCGTGTTTCGATTCATATGGAACTTATCAGTCCGCAAACGAGGCGAAGCTAGAAAAACTGACTACGTTAGCTAGGAAGAATACATAAAGGCTGAAAATTATCTGTATCGTTTGGCACAGATGGATTCCTTCAAAGAGGAAATGTCTATTATGGAACATAATCGAAATATGCCAGATACGGAGAAACAATCAATTGAAAAATCCAGCATACTCTACAAATTGTGTCCATATTTGGATGACGCTGGTCATTCGGTGTCGAGGACGAATCAACGCTGCAAGAGGAGTTAGCTGCCGTACAAAGCGACCGGTTGTACTTCCGAAGGATCACCACATTACTCGTTTGGTAGTTCGCTCGTATCACGTTCGTTTTCATCATCAAAATAATGAAACGATTGTTAACGAAATTCGTCAAAGGTTCATAATACTTCGGTTAAGAATCCTGGTTAAAAAAGAGAAGCGAAATTGTCAGTCGTGCAAAAACGCTCGTGTCGTACCAAACGCTCCTGAAATGGCCGAACTACCTGCAGCCAGAGTCTCAACGTTCACTCGTCCCTTTTCTTACGTGGGACTTGACTATTTTGGTCCTATCATTGTGGCATTTGGCAGACGTACTGAAAAACGATGGGGAGTCCTGATCACATGCTTGACAACACGTGCAATCCACATTGAGGCTGCTCATTTTCTGTCATCCGACTCTTGTATTCTGGCCATTAAAAGGTTAATCGCCAGACTTGGCATTCCGATCGAGATACGATGCGACAATGGTACCAACTTTCATGGCGCTGAACGCGAAATACGCCAAGAAATTCGTAAGACCAATATCTGTTTACCTGATGAGTTTTCGAGTTCGCTAACAAAGTGGGTTTTCAGTCCACCGGCAGCGCCTCATATGGGTGGAAGCTGGAAGCGGCTGGTAAAATCCGTCGAAAAAACTCGTATTCAAACCCTTCCAAGTCGACACCCTACCGACGAATTGTTGTACAGTATGCTTGTGGAAGCTGAACGGATAATTAATAGCCGCCCGTTAACCTTCCTGCCGTTGGATAGTGACACCGATGAAGCCATCACACCGAATCATTTTTTGCTTGGATCATCAGGCGGAGAAAAGCCAGACGGGATTCTGACTGAAGACAAAGTCATACTTAACCAAAATTGGCTTAAATCTCAACAATTCGCAAACTGTTTCTGGAAGCGATGGGTACGCGAGTACCTCCCAACACTAGTGAGGCGTACGAAATGGTTGCGGGAGGTGAAGCCTATTCAAGTAGGCGATATTGTAATCATCGTCGACGAAGGTAATCCAAGGAACTCATGGCCCAAAGGTCAGGTACTATCGGTCACTACCGGAAAGGATGGTCAAGTACGTAAAGCCGTCGTGCAGACTGTATCCGGAAAATACGAAAAACCGGCGGTTAAATTAGCAGTTTTGAATGTTGGTACATCAGACGATGCTCGTGCTATACCGAGGGGGAGTGTTGGCAACGCTGATCGCGCGGCGAATTGAATCGAGTCAGTGCCGAGCGGAAAGCACTAGGACAGTCGGAGAACAGCTCAGCACCAATCGACACATTAATAAAATACGCCATTCGTCCTAAATTAAATATTTGAGATCTAATATTTCCATAGTTTGTGAATACACTAAAGTAAGTCATTTGATTATTTGAATATCTACTGAATTTAATTACTATGAATTTGTACAGGAATTTGTAGTCTCGCAATTGTTAAACAATAAAGCGTTACTGACAAAAGGTGTTTTCATGACATACAAGCGTTAACCGCAACAACATGTTTCCGAAAAAAAACCTTAAACTTATTTCGCACTAAATTAAGTAAAACGAGAGCGAGGCTAATTTCGGGCGCGACCGTAATTTGGATACCCTTCATTCTCCTTGGGCTAAAAGTTTTATCGGGGGTACCTATGACTTCTGATTTATCCTCCTCCCCCACTGCCATTTTCACATAATTTCCGTGGCGTCGTTAAAACAATATTTAGGTGAGGTTTAGATGAAATAAGTGGCCAAATAAAAAAACCGTGTTGCAAACTTTATTGGGGGGATGCGGAGGGGGCATAGTTCGTACTTCAATAGTACGATTACATTTGTTGTTATGTTTTTCACACAAATATTAATACAGAGATTTTTGAAATTAGTGTTAAAAAGTGCTTATTAGAAGAAACAAAATGGGGGTGGGGTTTCTACGGCAGTCCCATGACCCTAAAGTACCTTTGCATTCAGTTTTACATAATATGTTTTGTGACATCAATAGAAATATATTTTTGTGAGGTTTGGTTGGCATAGGTGCACAAGTAAAACAGTTTTTTTTAAAGAACTTAATTTGAGGGGATAGGTTTGCATGGCTCCGTAAACGGCGTCGCTACGGACGGACATAGCCAATCAACTTCACACGTTATACTGATCATACTTGTATATACTTTTTATGTATGCATCTCCGACCCTTCCCTTAATGCGTTACAAACTTCATGACAAAGTTAATGTACCCTTTCGCTCTATGAGCGAAGGGTATACAAATCGAGATCATCTTTCAATTTCTTAATTTACTACACAGGATTTCTCACGACTCATGGTACATGCAATAGTGGGTGATGGTACAGCTCATTTGGGTAGAAAATGTTCTACATGACCCCTCTATCCTTAACCGTTATAGAATTTTAGGGTTTTTTTGTAAATAGTATCAAAAAGCTAGACTTGCCGAGCAAAATCACTATTTGCCACACTCCCAAATATTTAATCCGAGATTTGACTACACTTTCTGAAACTGTACAAAATTCTACATAAAGTAACTCTTTTCCCAGTTAAATAATTTAAATAGCTTCCCAAATACTACCGTTCAAACTTTAAAGAAATTCGAAAATCGATTTTTCATTGAAAATTCAAATTGTAAAATTGCAAAGGTATACTTTGAACTGACAAATGTACAAAACAAAGTTGACAAAAGTTGTCTCATTATGTTAGCTTTCGAACGATATATGTACATATGTACATATGTATAAAAATTAGGGTCTTAGGATTTGGAAAATTGCAAATCTTACGTGTTAGAGAGAAAAAACGTGTCCCTAAGAGAAAACCAAAGTAAACGTTTCCTCAATTGATATACGATTTTTTAGTAAACAAGATTTTTTTTTATAAAAAAAACGAAAAAGCAAAATTATCAACACTCATGAACATTATGTCAGGAAACATGACCCTTCGTAAGGCCGCACATACACGGATTCATGGATTCATTCATTCGTTAGTTTTACGGGTTCTACGTGCTTCCGCATCGTCGCATTCACAAGCAGACCCGAGATATGCAGATCAGCATACCGTAAACCAATTCGACCACGTCCTCGACTGGGAAAGATGGACATCGAGCGTAATGGGCGTTCGATCCTATCGTGGAGCAGGCATCGATTCAGATCACTATATTTTTCTTCGGTGCATCATTTGAGAGTCAAACCGGCAAACATTTTTGTGGTTTACAAATTGACGAATGATGCAACAGTGGTTGCTTACACTTGAGGAAAAGCTGGCACCCGTACTCACCAGATCTGGGATGATCTCAAAGACAAAAGCAGTAGCTCTAGCTCTCAAAGACAAAAGCAGTAGCTCTACAGGTGGATTTGTACTAGATCTTAAACAAATTTTGAATGCAATCAACGCCATCTAAATACATCAACGCCGTAACTCAGCCGTTCCATGCCGTCATAGTTTGCCTACTAAGTTTTGGATTTACACGAACAAACAACAACAACAAGCATATGACGTCACTAAAAGTAACAACAAAACAGTGCAACATTGCGGCCTTAATATAGAGACGGCGGTGATGCAATTCATATTGGAGAAAAATGGGAATTGGCCGAAACCCTTTACCCCATGAAGCTACTGCATAGCTAAGAGTCCGCAGTCTTGTCACAACTGAAACAGATCTATCATTTTCACTCGAACTGTATCCACACCCAATCCACACCTATGTTCAAATAACGGAACTGTAAAAAAAATTGCACCAGGATGCGGCAAAGAATTTCACGAGTTAGCGCAATTTGTCTAGATTCCATACCGGTTTCACATTTGCTCAATTATTCTCAATTTCTGTGAAAAGGATTTTGGAGACCGTTTCTTTAACAGTTACAGTGTACGAAAAAATAGCAACAGGGTGTGTGTTTTTGGTTTCATTTGATTGCATTATGTAACTGTAAAAATTCTGGCTTGACGTTTAATTTTATGACACGCTGCGTAATGTGCCCACACATCATTTACATCTATTTGTTTCATTCTCGCGCAAATGAATACAATCAAGGGCTTATATTGCGTTTGACATTTAGAGCTTCGGCATACATCCTCAAAGTTACTTCAGACGATAAGAGTCACCCCTGCTCTAATAAAGGGCACATGCGTCACCTCACTGAGTTTCTGTGCAAATAAACGTTATGTACATCAATCTTACTCGTGGCGTGTATCTCTTCTTATCTCTGGGGATATCGTGCGTATTAAAGTTTATTTTTCCTGTTGTGTATCCCATTCTTTCGTCGTTCGGTAAACAGCCTTTGATTTGCACATGACTTTAGGCATGCTATTCGTCTTAAGATAAAATTTCATTCACCAAAACGTTTAACCTTCACTTAGATTGTGCAGAAAAGATTGGAACAAGGCATTGGCAAAAGAAAAGTGGTTTTTCAGAAACCAACATCTTTGAGCTGAATTCACATTTCCTCTATATTCAGATAAATGAGTATGTTATGTTCATATATATACGTACATATGTGTACATCCATATATACTTTCAATTGTGTTCATCCATTGTTATGCCAGAATTCTAGAGCTAGACGTTTAGACTCACGTATCTTTGCTTTCAAGGACATCTGTATACTTACAAATTGCTACCATCCAATTTATACTTTTCTAAACTTTACATGCGTACATATTTATTTGAACATATACATATGTACATACAAATATATATATACCTAACGAAACTCTAGATTTGTTATCAGTCTGGAATACAATGTTGGGAACTCCACATTACGTTTGACGAAGGGAAGTAAAGCGGTCTTCATTCAGTTCAATTTTCTTGAATTCAAAAAAAGGGAGATTCCTTGGAAAAAAAAGGATCCATAAAGGATTAAAATTGAATTTGTTAGTGTCTACTTTCGAGAAGATAAAATCGAATAGAAGCTGAATATTTAATAATGAGCATTAAAGACTTTCAGCAGACGCAGGCAAAAGTAAACTGTGAAATCGTCATTTAAATTTGTAAATTAAGGGCCATACAACTACCAAATTCAATATCGTTTCTACCAAAAGAACTTACAAATTAATCCGACCTATGTTATCAATCTAGTGGAGCGATCGTCTGAGGAAGACGCAGGTTCAAAAATGCTCCTCCACTTGGCTATGCCCATGTGTCTTAGGTTCCCTTAGTCAGAGCAAAAAAAAATATCTCTTTAATTTTTTTTTGTAACAGAGGCGTTCAATAACCAGATGAAAAACGTAGTACTTCAGTTTTCTCCAACATATTCATGGACAGCTTTTTGCTGAAATTTACAGTTTCTGCGTTATCAGCCAAAGAACGAAAAATACTCCGAAAATGTTGGGGTTTTTCGCGATTTCGTCCCTGTTCCGCCACGAGATTTTTGTGGCGGATTCATGTTCAGCACCAAAAAAAAAAAAAAAACAAAAAACAAAATGGGCCACCATATTTTGCAATATGAAATAAGGTAATAACTACTGCAGAGTTTGAGATAGTGACAGTGACAACACCATAATATGGAAAAGTACATTTTCCCGGTAATAGCGAGGAGCGACAAAATCGTTATTTTAACATCTCATTCGTATTATCCTTGCGGCAAATTATGACATACTCCGCGACTTGTTTCGAGAGGGGAAAAGTGGGGTTGTGCCATAGTGACGTCACAAACAGGAAATCGTAATTTCCCGCTGATGGTGAAGAGCGAAAAAATTTTCTTTCACAACTAATTCACAACAAAATAGCGGAACGAAATGGTATACGTTCTGATTTAATCCTTGAAAGTTTTTTCGCCAAGTTGACGTTAACTTAGCGAAACACACATTTTCTCAGTGAAAATGAAGAGCGACAAAATAAATTTTTCCACAACTAACTCACAACAAATTAGCCGCAAATTACTTTAAAGTCGCCGAGTCGATTCGAGTTGTTTCGCTAACTTGATGCACGTTCATCTTAATTATAAGAATGCACGTTCGTACAGAATCAAACTATAAGACTTTCACGAGTGTGCACTCACTATGTAAAGATAATGTCGACTATTTGCATTAAACCTGTCTGGATAATATTGAAAATTCAATCCACTCAAATATTAAAAATTTCTGGAATTATGTAAATTCAAATAGAAAAGACAACTCAGTACCTAGTCTACACAGTCTACTTGAACTCCATACACGCCTCAAAACCAAATGAAAAAGCTAAACTCTTTTCTCAGCACTTTGGTTTAGTTTTTACACCTCCCGCCAGTTCTTGCGTACCTTGTACAATCGCACCAATGCATGCTGATGGAATGAATCTTAGCGTCCTCCAACTTAGTCCGTCAGAAGTTTTCGTGGGTATAACTAATCTTAAACCCGATATTGGACGTGGTCTAGCTAGATAACACTCCAGATCTATTTGTTAAAAATTGTCTATTTTCAATTGCCCGTCCCGTGGATTCTTTTGAATGGTCATTGTTATCGGGGTTAATGGCAGCGGTTCGAAAGGAGAGTAAAATTACTCCAATATTCAAATCAGGTGACAAGTCTAACGTAGTGAATTATCGACCTATCTCTGCTCTGAAAGCTATTCCTAAACTTTTTGGAAGTCTCGTATGCACACGCTTAACGATGCATTTCGTCACATTATAATAGATGAACAACAAATTTTTTCTTCTCTAGATCTAGATGACGGTGGCCAAGTAGATGTGATTTGTACGGATTTCTCCAAAGCATTCGACAAAGTCAACCATTTAAATCTTCTTACCAAACTTATTATTATTAGATGGCTAGAAAGTGATTTATCGAATCGTACACAAGTAACGCAAATTGCTGGCATAAACTCAACTCCTAGGGACGTATCATCCGGTGTACCACAAGGATCCCACCGGGACCCTTGTTGTTCAATTTGTTTATAAATGATATTACTCAGAAACTCGTCTATTGTATGGGTTTAATATTCGCCGATGATGCAAAATTTTTCATAAAAATCAAATCAATTACTGATGCACAAAATCTGTAAGCTGATTTGAACCGTGTATCGGAATGGTCGCACGTAAATGAACTAGATCTCAATATTTGAAAATGCAAAATTCTTAGTTTCACGCGCAGTACCACACCTATACTGCACCCATATTTAATAAATTCTATTCCCTTAAAAACTGCATTTATTTATGTCAAATTTGTCATTTTCTGCACATATGTATAACAAACATTTCTCTCAAAGCTTCTAGTCTACTATATATAAATAGAATGTGCGATGACTTTACAAAACCCCAACACTTACAGATTGCTTTACTTCATGTTAGTTCGTCCAATACTGGAATGCGTCACCAATTTGGTCCACATATACCAATACTGACATTTATTCGCTTGAAAAGATCCAGCACAAGTTCTTAACCCTTTGTTTGCCCAGAGGTTTTTGGCATTTAAAATTGTTCACGTTAAAAATAAAACAAAATACTCGGAAAGAAATTCATAAATGAAAGTTGGGGCAACAACATTATTATGGGTATAATGTCCTATCTGACCCGCTTTGCCCCCCAGGGGACCCCAAAGTTAAGTAAAAAGTAGTCACAGTTAAAAGAACTGTAATGTAACGGTAAAATCGAAAAAATTGATGAGCCTCAAATAGTGCATTTGGTCTGTCTCTTCTCTTTGTAAAACTGCAACGTTCCAGGTTTTTTGAAGTTCAGTGAACTCGTACCGGCCTAAAATAAGTTGGGCAAATATATTTGCCTATGGTCTGAAACGGAACAAAACGCACTATGTCTTTTTTTATTACATTTGCAATATTTAGAGTTAGAGTCGCGAAAATGAATAGTGTAAGAAGGTTTTCGCACTTGCACTTAGTTTTGGTGAGTTTATCGAATTTGTAATGGGGTAAATTTAAAATTTTATGAGTCTGAAAAGTCAAATAATTTGCGGTATATAGCGTTCCTTCTACCTTCTACCTAACGACAGCTGTTTTTTCAGCAACCAAACGAAATATAGAAACTACTGCTTTACGAATCTAGTGATTATGGCGAAGAAACCGTTGTCAAATTATATTACTATATGTGGTCTTTTCTGGAAATAATATTTGACAAATCAATGCTAAGTCTAAAAATTGTCATTGACTTAGCAAAATCCGCTGTATCTCCAAAACGCCTAATCTACTCCTAATATAGACAGTTTCAAAAAGAAGCCCAGCTTTGTTTACTCCCCCAAAGCAATTTGGCGCCTCTATGTGTCTGAAACTGGCTACACTACTTTCTCGTCTACACTGAAAAAAAAAAAAACATTTATAACCTCGATGAGTTTGTTGTATTACATTAATGCCCATCGACAGCAAAAAAAGGGTTGAAATTTATGTTGACAGTTTTTTGTAAAGATCAATCTATTTCCCATTCTCTAGCAACATTCTAATATGGCAGGTGGACAATTTCCGGTTTCTATGCAGTGGGGAGCATATCTCCATATGTGGGCATTCGGCGGCTCAGTGGAAGAGAAGTCACTCATCTCTAAGTTTCCGGAGCGTGGGTTCGAGTCACACTGTGACCATGGATGTTTGTGTTGTCCCCTTTCGATCCTTTACCCTAATTTCCCTTCCACCAAGACTATGCTTGAATTAAAGGGTTATCCCGTAAAGCCTTGACATCGACAAAAAGAAGAATGCAAGGGACATAACCGACTGATACAATTCAACTTAAACGGGCGCGATTTGTCGCTGCATAATTTAGCAAAATATACGTAATGTGCCTGTTTGCTGTCAGCTATTACATACAAAAAGGCAAGTTTGCTCTTGGATATTTTCGAATTACGTGAGCATATACAATACTCTACCGTAACCTATAGCTATCCTACAGAAATCCGCACTGAATATCGAGCCGGTTTGCCGGAGGAACACATCTACTTTAGTAGACCACGAGTCCACCCTTTTCCAGTGATGATCAGGACTGACCTTTTCAGGAAATAACTCTTCATAAAATGGGAAACCGAGAGAATTTGAAAGTTTGTGCTTGTGGTACTTTAATGGATGAATATGACTGCACATATGTACTTTGAACCCAACGTAATGTGTCCTTTTGCTCCACAACATCTCGCGGTAGCCTCAATATTTACCACACCTAACATTAATTGTTTTCAATTAGGATCTTTACTCTTAAAATACATGAATTACACGTCACAATGCTGTTATTATGTTCAGTCGTTTTTAGGTGATAAATTCCCTTTCAACCCATAGGCAAATATATTTGCCAAGCGAAATGAGGGGTAAAATGGGGGGCTAGGGGCACAATTTTTGGTGACATAACTACTATTGACCTAGTGATCACGAAAATAAAACAAAAAACAAAATCGCTTCGGCCAAAAATGTATGGTCCTCAAAGGGTTAAGACATCTAGCGGCCTTATCACGTGAACCTATTTCTCTATATTGCCATAAATACAGCTTACTTGAAATAAAATACAAAATTCCATCTTTACAAATTCGTCGCCTGGAGAACGATTTAATGTTTTTATATAAAATTTTAAATAATCAACGGCAAAGTACAAAGCTTTGAAGTTTAATAAAACTAAATGTCCCAAATAGATCCCTAACAAAAAGCATATCTTTCATGTTAACACACACCAACTACGCCATGAACCACACAATTGACCGTATTTGTAAGGAAGGGAATATATATCGCCGACAAAATTGATTTTTTTGACAATTCGCAATCTGTTATGAGATCCACAATTAAGAGTCGACTTTATTTCTAAATTACTGGCACTATTAGCATTTAGTATTAATAACTATTGAATTGTGTATGTATTATTAACTGAATATTATATGTATCTCATTGTTTATATGTATAAAGGGTGTATGCCCGCATGGGCGTAGCCAGGATTTCGGTCAGGGGGGGGGGGGGGGTTTCCAGCCAGACATTTTTTCAATATCAATATTTTCTTAGGATTTGAAATCGTTGGTCGCGAAAATATTGTTAGGCAAAATTTAGAGTAGTCTGGCTGGTTTAATGGTTATTGCGCGCACCTTCGATGCACAGGGTCATGGGTTCGAGACTCACCGTTAACGAATTCAGTTTACGGTGTTTTTCGAACTCACGCCCCTTGTGACGAACTATGATCTCACTCAGATGTTAAACGAAAAATCCATTTATGATGGGGACTAGTAACATTGCTGAGCGTGCTGTTGATCTCAACACCTCAACAAAAAAGGATCTTGGGAATTGGATGTCACTAAAACATCTGCGGCCTTAGTCCAATGTTGGACTATCGCACCTGTTTTTTTTAGCTAAATTTTATGAAAGGACAGTCGAGAATGATTGCAGTATTTAACGAAAAATGGCCCTGAACGTGCTGGTGAATCTGATTACATTCAACTGGCCTCCGTTTCTGCTTTTCAGACGATAGCTCGTCTATATTCAGTGCTATTTTTGGCTTTTGGACTGCATATTCTATCAGTGTCTGTTTTAAATTCTGGCTTTGTTTGGTTCTACATGATAGCATCTCCTACCGAAACATACCGAGAAGCCTCTAATCTCTCATCCACAGCATCCATAGAAAGAAACATTATGCGACAGTCAGATGCTCCTCTATCCTCTTTATTCAACTGAGAGTCCGCTCTCTTTAGCTGCTCAACCCAACTGTTCCTCTACACTTCTACAATAACTTTGGGAGACCTAGCTAACCCTCCCCATAACGAAATCTCACAGTAAAGTTTATAACGAAGTTGGGAAGGATTGCATCCTATTTCCGATGGTAGTATTTTGCTCATTTGACTTTATTTGCCGGGACGCCGTGAAACTTGTATGATTAAGTTTCGACATTTAAGTACTCTCGCACAAAATCAACTATCTGAGCGTTATAGCTCTGTATCTTGAGAAGAAGTTAAATTCAGGCAGGTTAAAGAAAAAATTAAACGAAAAAAGTGCCTAGTCTGAGTGGAAATTCAACTCTCCCATAAATATTAATTTATCCATTTAGACAATATTGTTGCCGTTGATGGCGGTATCAAGAGCATTCCTCAGCCAAGTGCTTTCGGTGGATTTTACAAAATTTTGCATACCAGATTGTAAAAACCAAAGCTGTTGTAAGGGAGCAGTACTTGGAAACCTTTAACTACAGAAAAGCAGCAAACAATCGTCAATACTTAAGATCTTAGTTAAGCTAGCGAATTAAATCGCAATCGAAAGTGACAGTGGATCATTCATTACGTGCCTACATTACTGGTCCATGCAAACAGGCCGAAAAAATTTCACGCCAGATCTCTGAATGAATAGTGTTCGACTGAAAAACTGTGGTCATATTAGGAGACATTGCGAGAAATCGTATATTTCATGGGACGTAATATAAGTGCAGTCGATACTATATTTTCCACAAGTGGTTAAGGCCCCCTATAATATTAAAGAAAATATTTTCGCAGTTTGCATTGCAAGCCTAGAAGAAATAAATGTTAGGGACATGTGGTTTCAGCAAGATGGAGCCACAGCAAACACAGTACGGGGCGCGTATTTAGGAACCCTAGTGCAGTACGTCCCCACGCAGGTGACGAAATCGATAAGCTTTTCTTGTGGCTAAGTACCAAAAAACCCTCATCAATTCGTCCCCTGAAAGTAGACGAACTCGCATAGGGTTTCGAGTACATTTTGCGTCGAAAACAGCCAAAAACCCTTGTTCAACTCGTCCCCACGCAAAGGAACGAAATCGGCTAGCTTTTCTAGTGCATAAACCGCCAAAAACCCTCACCTTACTCGTCTATTTTTCTGAGGACGTAAAGGAAAGTATTTATTACTGTTTTCTGTAAAAAATGTACTAGAAACCCTATATGCGAGTTCGTCTCCAGAAAAAGAGACGAGTATCGTTAGGGTTTTTGGCGGTTTAGGCAATAGAAAAGGTAATCAAAACCCTATGCGAGTTCGTTCACTTTCAGGGGACGAAATCGATGAGGGTTTTGGGCAGTTTTGGCACCAGAAAAGCTAACCGATTTCGTCCTCAAGCAGGTGACGAACCGAACTAGGTTTCCTAAATACGAGTACGTCGCTCGATAAATGTGCTGCGACAAACCGCCTCATCACTTCTCAGAGGCGATCTCTCATAGCCGGCAAGCTCTCCAGATTTGGCGAATTTGCAGTCATTTGAAATTACTGGTTTCTTTCAATCGACCACGGACCATAGCTCATCTCAAGAACAAGATTCGCGACGCCATTGCCAACCTACCGCCATTTAACCGATATAATTTTCAAGACTGTATGAAAAAAATTGGGATATTGTACTCTTAAATAAAAAGGAATTAAAAAATTTAATTGACCTTACAAATAAGTAATTTTCTCTGGCGCATACTGTAACGCTAAGGAGAGTGTTCGAAAATATGTTTAAGGGCCCAAATTTGAAAACGAAATTTTTAGGGGGCAAATGATAGAATTGCTGACTGGAAAATCAAGAAAATATAAAAAATTGTTTGAATTTTGAAAGATTTTTTCCCGGTTTAAACCGGATGGAATTTTAACAGTCCGGGTTAAAACTGGGAGGAGGAAAAATCCCAAAATAACCCGGTTAGCCGTTCTGAAAGTCCCGGTTTTCAGACTAACCCTCCGGTTTTTGACATCCCTAATGTAAACTGCAAACAAAAATGCAAAACTGTGAATCGGAAAAAAATTATTTATGATAGAATTTTTTTTTCTTTCAGTATTATTGATATTCAATTCAATACAAAAAAAATCCACAGGCAAGTGGGGGGGGGCGTCGCCCAACCCGCCCCCCTGGCTACGCCCATGTATGCCCGTGCATTGAATAAATAAATAAATAAATAAATAAAATATAAGCAGGAAAGGACGTGTGAGCGGTGAAAAACCCGCCCAAATTCTCGGTCACTGCGCTCCGGCAAGCATCTGCTTGCCTCACAGAGAAGCGCATTTTTATACCCTTCGCTTATAGAGTGAAAGGGTATATTAACTGTGTCATGAATTTGATTAAAAGTGTTGTTTTGCCAGAATCGTTGTATAGAATAAGATACAATTTTGTATTTCCTCCATGGGCGATTCACGATGGGTTTGAAATAAAGCTGTATTTGTTTGCTTTAAAACCAATATATTTCGGCCAATTGACCATCTTCAGGGTTCTCTATATATAAACAATAAATACATGACTTTAATATTATAATAATAATTAAATGAATAAAAAGATGATTTTACCTTTTTTCGTTTTTGAAAAAACTAAATAGAACAATGACACATTGAAGACAAAGACTGACAATGTATGTTAGTAGTAGATGTATGTATGTCAAACAGACAAGTTAAATTATGGACGTTATGACATATTTATTCATATAGAAAATGGATGTATGTATGTACTAGTTTATTACAATGTAAAATTATTATTTAACCCATTAGTGCATAGTGTCACTTTAAAGGGACACCCACTTTTTCCCGTTATATGACTATTTTTGACTATGCACTGGTAGTGTGTATGCAATGGCAAATATTAACATCTCAGTTATCAAACAAACTCGTATTCAAATGGTTTTATTGCTTGGTTTAGATTATTTATTGAAAAGAATGAGTGGCGGAATTTAAAAAACCGCCAGATTCAGGGCTGGCGAGGAAAAATTAAAAATTGCTAATATTTTGAAGTATTAGTTTACTTCTTCGATTGAATAATCTTTAAATGTGAGTAGCCTATTATTCCAATCAAAGAAAAAGCGTCGTGGTGTCATAGATTTTGTGTAATTTAGCAAGTTTTGCAATGTCCCTTATAAGGGACATTGTGCACGTAGGTCAGTTGGTGAAATAAATTACAGGTGCGGAAATTTTGGAGATATTATAAGCGGTGGACCGTCTTTTTGAAGACATAAACATTTCTGATATATAAGCAGGGGATCTTGAAAGGGGACTTTGACTGCTGATGTGAGATGGCTAGACGATCTAGCGATTGCTTTCGAAATTACCAAATAATAGATTGTATTGGTCAAAGACCCCTCAGTGGCTACGGCTGACTGACCTTCCACCTTGGCTTCGAGCCTCAGAAGGGCTGAAACGAAAAAGTGTTAATTCCTAGCAGCTGGAGTCATGCCTGTGGTAGTAGATGTTAACCGCCATAAAGCGGCAATGCAGCGTTTCCAACCGAGGCTGATAGTCCAACGGGCGACCGAGCTGGCAGAATGTACTTCGAACTATGTGGTGATTCCATATCACCGTAAAAGCAGCTGACAATATATGTATTTATCCGCGGAGAACTGATTGGATTTTGTTTTCGACTCTAAATTCAAGCGGAGAACATTATGTATTTATTTCATATATATGGGAAAATATGTTGATGTCGTTTCCAAACGTTTGGGAGTTGGGGAAGATAAGGTTGTCGATCTGCTCACTAAAGAAAATAAAGGATTCATAGCAAGTTATACGATAAGTTGTAAATATTTTACATGCCACTTTTAAGTTTCATTGATTTCTATTCCATATCCGTCAAATTACTTTACTAATTCTGGTGTGGGTATTTTGACCGGATACAATAAAATTTGGTCGTATCAATTTCTTCATTCACCAACTGACCGCTTTGCATAGTGTCCCTTATAGGGGACGGCTTGTAAATCTACTATTACTTATTTTTTTCGAAAAAATCTTTCAAAAAGTACTTCCTTGTAGCTATTTTAACCCATTTCGTCCCAAGGATAGAAATACGCTAAAACTACAAAGTTTTTTGGTAAATTCCAATCAATTACAATACAATTAAGAAAAAAAAATTTAAAAAATTTCAGTAAGTGTTACCAGTGGCTCCCAACGTGATGTTGCGTTGACGCAACGTTGGGAGTTTTTGGGTAAAAAAAAAATTTAAATCAAAATTTAAATTTTAAGCTTTTGTGTTGGAAAAAATTGTTGATTTATATGGCGAATAATAAATTTAGTGATAAAATCCTGAAACACTCACTACAGCGATATAGATGACATTTTGTTGCAACATTTTGGGCGGGTTTTTCGGTTTTTTTTCCTAGGGATTGGTCATATCGTACAGATAAGAGGCACACTATTTTCTGAGAGCCTTACATTATATCGAATTGAAGATAGATCTGCCATATTTTGCTTGGTTACATCTGAAATTTAACTGGCCATTTGTGATATAATGGGGGTCGGCCGTACTTTGCCGTTAGCGTCAGGTGGTAATTCATAGTAACTTTGTCCCGGATTCCCCTTGTTTTTGTTATTTTCTATTTCAGATTTGAACAGGCATATTACAATTAAGGTTTTTAAGTCAACAGCCAAAATACATAGAGGGGAACTGCTCAACGTGTAGACTGCTAGCCACAATTATCGCTGGGAAGTTTGTCTTACAACCTTTTAGCGATTCCGGATTATTTCACAATTCCTTGTGACAAAAGTAAATAATAACTTGGCTAGAAATAAATATGTTGTTGCGTCAAGAGCAAAAGAAAAATTTACTACAGAAAAGTTGATGACACATTTACTTAGTAGCTCTATTCTAACAAAACTGTCCTTAAATGGAAAAGGTTTCTGATCCCATACTTGTTGACTTCAGACCGTACCGTGGAGTAAAAACTGTATCAATAATTTCATAGACTTTTCAGGGTACATATACATTCACTACAAAGGCTCCCTTTACCCACTGTAGAAATCCTTGTAACATACATATTTGGATATCTCGACACCATCATGAAATATGTATTTGGAAAATTACTTTAGACCAACTGACAAGTATCTAGCTGTCATTGTCCCGCAACTTCTTTTATTGTTTTCCTTTCTTCAATGACTCATAAAAGAGTACTGGATATGAATACCATGAGTCACATGTGTCTCGTAAAAAGGGAGGTATTTAGGACTCATTTTAAGATATTGCTGATGAGAAACCTGCGTTACATAGCAAGAAAATGCTTTGCTCCTTAGGCGTTTGCCCCAGAGTTACTGTACCGGGAAACTCCCAACGTTGCGTGAACGCATCAACTATGTTTAACACATGCTCCTGCAGCAAGGACCAACCTTTTTCCAAAACCAAGTTAGAATAATTAATTAGCAATTGTTTTTCGTCTAGAAAGTGTGTGGATATTGATTTTAAGATATTTTAATATTTTTAAAATTATGATAAAAAATGTCCTGAAAAACATGGTATTACTTTCTCTTATATCCTTAAGGACCCAATGGCTGATTTGATATAACAAATATGCAGAAATAGAGCCAAGAAATGTCCATTAAAAATTACATGATTTCTTTTCAATTTCAATTTCAATTTGGTGGTTTTTACAGAGGTTAAACTTCGTGTTGCGTATACGCAACGCTGGGAAGAAATGGGTTAATTCATAATAACTGACAAAAGTCAAAAAATGTTGTCACGGAGCTTCATGCATTAATGGATTAATCCAAATTTTATTAACCTTCGGGCGGGCGCAATGCATCTGACAGATTAAGTGACCAGTTTTTGTTGCGCCAATCAGCGATATGAAAAGGGAGAGATCTGAAACTCACAGTAGCTTAATCTTTATCGATCAACTACCGTAAACAGTTTTCAGTTTCTATCTACCATATGTCTGAGGGGCGGGAGGGGATGAAATAATCTCTCAGATGTATTGCGCCCGATTGTGTTATTTATTCCGTTTCTATGAAAATTTCCATTTGTTATACTCTTCACATTGCGTAATAACGCAGTGTTGACTTTTAGGAGCGATTCAGACTATCGACAGGATTTACAAAATCCTAGATTTAGTTGACAATTGTACCATATTGTACTGCAATTTGAAGAATGCAAGTGTTACTAAAACCACTAAATTAATCGAGTCAACACCCGCCTACTAGATTAAATCGTGTGTCACTAAATTCAAAATGCATCGTAGAATGTACTTGCATTCTTCAAATTGCAGTACAATATGGTACAATTGTCAACTAAATCTAGGATTTTGTAAATCTTGTCGATAGTCTGAATCGCCCCTTAGGCTCACCAAATCGGTCAATAGTGTGTTTTTAGTAAAATTTGCTCACATTTTTTAAGCGGTCGAGTTGTTGGAGGTTTTTTACATATTCAAGCTATTGAAAGCGGGATATTCTTAGAAAATTGGGAATGTGAAGGGTATCAAACTTTGTGAGCCAGTTTTTGTTTCTAAAATTTCGTAGAAATGGTTCAAAAGGACAATGCAACAATAAATAAGAGTCTAAAATATACAGAAACATAGTTTCATCCTTTTTTCTGCACTTAATCTGTCAGATGCATTGCGCCCGCCGGAAGGTTAAATTGTAGTACGTGTTCGAATAGTCTTTTTTACCACTTTTTTCTTTACAAAAAGTATCCTCATATTTAATAATTTGGTTTACTTCTTTTATTTGCAATTTCGTTTTATTGCGCTCATTAGCCAGAATTTTCGCTTCCTTAAAATGAAATTCGTGGTTTTCTTTAATCGCGTGTTTTGCTAAGGCCGATAAGTTGTTAGTAAGCGCCTTTTTGGTGTCGTTTTGATGCTGGGTCACGCGACTGCCTAGCTTTTGAATCGTTTCGCCTATATATGTTGCGTCGCAGTTGGAGCAGTCTATAATAATTGCCGGATCATTACGAATTTGTACCATAAGCCGATTGCCTCAAACAGATTGTTGAATTATTATTCAAACCATCCGAATAAAATGAAAACCAATGTGGCAAAGTCATTTATCCGAAAAGTATTCCGAATCAGCCATCGTAAATTCTGGAATCAAAATCTTAAACGGATAAAACAAATTTTATTAAAAAACAACAATCCGTAACGCTTTGAAGGAAGCATCTCCGACCATATAAAAAGTATACATATATGATCAGCATGACGAGATGAGTCGATTAGACGATGTCCGTCTGTCTGTCCGTCTGTTTTTCTCGGCCACCATAAAAGCTACGGAGCTGGGTCATGGGGCTGCCTTTTTTATTTGAGCATTAATTTCAACCAATTTTCACACAAATGTGTTTCTCTTGATGACACGAAACATATCTAAGAAAGGATCAAATCGGATAATGGGGCAATGGCGCCGGAACAGGGGGGGGGGGCAGCGGGGGCAACTGCCCCCTCAATATTTTGACTAAGGAGGCAGTTAGTACTACATATTGCACTTGCACTATATTAAAAATTAAGAATATGTAATTTGTTTCATATTTTTTATACATATTCAATAATTTTAGTGGATATTTTTTTCATAACGGAGTATCTGGTTCGCAGTTGCATACGTCCATCCAATGAATGTTCACTACGAGTTTGTACATACATGATCATTTCATTTTAATTTCTTCTTCGTCAACAAGAGCATCTCAAATTAACGACAAAGCCAACTTCTAAAATAACCGAACAGCAAAACCATTGACCGTTGATCAACGAAAACGCATTGATTCTCCTTGTCAGAAAACCGTACCGGCGCGCGGCGGCAGAGAGTCTCACAGTAAGATTGGGCTGCCATGCCATGCTGAAGATTTGGATGTTCTTCGCCCACAGTTACTACTTTTGAAGGATATGCCGCATGCCGGGAGTTTAACCTAGATGCTGTGTCGAAATTGCTGATCACTTTCGAAGTAAATCGAATACAGCGAGGTAATACGGCTAGCTAGTAACATAAATGCTGACGTTTCCAGCCACAGCAGCATAATCAGAATGGTTTTGCACAGCTTTGCGATGGTTTAAAACATGTCTACGTTCAAGAATGATACAAAAACGGCTGATACATACATATGATTATTCTGAATGTTCACAGGGAACAGGGAATTTAGATCTGCTAAAAATCATGAAAGAATTTGTTTCCCGAGGAAACCGGAAAACAACCTTTGGAAAAATCGTGTAATGTTAAATGTTATATGTAAAACTACATATAAGTTGATAATCTTCAACACTTTGGAATTATAATGGGATCAAAATGGGTAACAAATAAAACTTAAGGATTATTCCAATTTTGGAGACTACTCAAGGTGGGTTCTCTAATATGTTTCATAATTACTTGGTAATACCAAATAATTGGTATCGTTTCATAGGACATTAAAGTGCTACACTCTATGAAATGTTTACTCTTATAATAGAATATTATATTATAATAGTGAAATAATAGTGCAATCTAAATTTGCAAATCACGTGTAATTTAACATAATAAATGTTTAAAAGAATACTCCAATATATTCGCAAATTTACACCTCGCTATGTGTAAAAATACTCCATAATAATATCAATATAAAGCGATTTCCACCTGTAATTTGTAATATAACATATTTTTCACTCTTTTTTCGTTGTAAGGATTTAACTGACGAACCTTTTCAAATAATACAGTTATCAATAAAACTATTTAACGACATATAAAATATAATCAAGTATCGGTCGAGTTTTGATGATAGGAATTTCCTCTACACAGGAGGTTGCAATATGCTCTTTTTTATGCGACCTGTACACATGAGTTCGAAATGCACAGAACTTTTGGAAAAATGTGTTACACTGTGCTAAGTACAGCCGATTGAAGTATGATAACTGGAGAGCACACTACAAAAAATGAGTAAAACTTCAACTGCACGTTGTAAAAATACGCCAAAAATCCCAATTAAACACATAAACGTTGTAAAAATGCCCCAGAAAATCTGAGTTATACACAAGTGTAGCCACACCGATTTTAGCGTATTTTTCTTATTTTACACAGAAATTGTTGAAAAATGCACTCTTCATGTGATTATAAGCGGGAAAAGTGTAAAATTCCACATTTTCAGTCGAAATTTAAATTCACTTTTTAGAGCTTAGAGCAAGGGTCCGGTATATGGTTTTTGATATGAATTTGAGAAAAAAAATCTTGCCCCCTCAATAAAAAATTCGTTCCGGCGCCACTGTAATGGGGTCATGGGGCTGCCATACAAACCTAACCCCCCAAATTAGGTTCCTCTGACAAAAACTTTTTATTTGTGCACCAATTTCAACCAAATTGCACACAAACGTGTGCAGTTTATGATAAATTTGTGTGGCCTGTACTGCAAAATGGGCTTCGCTTCCTTACTTCCTACTTCCCCTGCGTTACAAATGCCGAAAAAAAGGTAATAAATTTTGGTCTACTGACGTACGCGACGACACAGATTAATTTATGAAATGGCCACGGCACCAATTGAGCGGTATAATTGTCGAAGCGACCCAATTATAAATTTTGTATTTAGTTATAAAACGATACATTTCCGCGTATCTAGTGCTCGGGGAAAAAAATAATTGTATTCTATTTAAATCCAGACTTGGTTAATTTCTGAATTACAATTTATAGAGCTGCAAACATAAACGTCTTCAAATTATAGCAAATCTTGAATTCAATTTATCGAACACTACAGTCAACTCATTTCAATAAAAAGACGATTGTGGTTTGTATGATTTATCGGGAGTACATGGATAGAGTTTTTCATATTTTTTTCAAGTTAACGAAAATTTAAAAATGATTATCACAAAGAGACTTCAGTTTCATTGAAATATGCAGGATATTAAAAATTCGATTCCGCTCAAATTAGACACTATCTCGTTTTCATAGAAATCTTCAAACTTAAATTTCTGAACAGAATTTCAACTGTCAAACCACACCACCAGTTACACTTTTTTTAAATATTGACAGCAACACATCCTTCCACTTGCTATTCTGTTATATTTCTCTGTTAATAAACACTTTCATAAGGACGCTTATCTATGGGTTTGTCACTCTCCGGAGCCGTCAAATGACTCCTGCTCTTTTCATCAGACTCGTCATTATCTCCGACATCTCTCGTTGCATAAATATACTTCAAGCCTATCAACCCTTCAGTAGTACTATTCCTTATGTAAAACGATGTCATCTTATTCCTCATGCAGAACCACCGACCGGTCCCTTGCACGTTATGATAGATAGGACACTCATCAACTTACAAAACGTCGACGTACCCATAACACCATGGAGAGACGATATGAAATAGTAGACTTTGTCAAGGATTCTTTCGACAACTCATATGGATTGGTACTTGAGTTGGAGTTTGTTAGGGTTTCATACAAAGGATATTTTGCCTACGACCAACTCGGTTTCGGAGGCAATGACGAAGGGTTCCTTTAGTTTGTTGAATAGCCGGGTCTACATCGACATCCAACACAAGGCAAACGGGTAAGTGTGGTCAGAGAGTAGAGTTTTGATGAACTCGATCGAGACCACTTGAAAGTCTTTAAAAAGGATTCAAAGGCATATGATATGATGTCATATTTGCGACGGTACAAGCATATTTGTCTATGTCTTGCCTAAAGGACAAAAATTTATTGGAAATTTGATTTATATAATATTTTATGCAGAGATATAACCGTTTCTGTTCAGCATGTATCGAAATGATACGAAGGATTCATATATCTTGTAGATACATTGTTATTAAATCGAAAATAGCCATATGTGGACGCAGCACTTCAATTTAGAAACTATAGGCATAATGTTTTATTCTAAAATATTGAATTGTTGGGTTTAACATGTTACTGATAATGAGATAATAGTCCTGCTCAGGTGTATTTCAGAGGAAACTAAAAAAAAACAAACATTGTCATTCATCATTGTATTAAAAAATAAAATAATTTGATTTGTCGAATTATGACTACGCGTGCTTGAAATACATAAAAACTCAGATTTTTAACCCTTTCGCTGCCACATGCATTTAAATATAAACGAGACCAAGGCTAATTTCGGGTGCTGCCGAAATTCGAATACCCTTCATTTTCTTCCAGGCTAAAAGTTTCTTTTACTGTTTTTAAAATAATCGCTGAAAACTGAAAAAAGATCACGTTTTTTTTCAAGGCTGCGAACCACCAATTGGTGAAGACTCTTTTTCCATAATCAGGGAGTCATCCCAACCATCTTGGAAAAATCTCAAGATTTTTGATTTTTGCCGCTAGATGACCATATATTGCATTATTTCCTTTCTGATAACTAGAGCCCGGATTCTCGTGCAATTGCACGTTAATGCACAAAATTGCACTTTTCAGAGTAATTGCACGAAATTGCATGTTTTAAGGTTTTTGCATGAAAACGCACATTTGCATTTTACCCCTGTTTTATAAATTTTTTTACCAGACATTATGTAACGTGCAGAATTTTTCAATAGACAGAGAAGAGAAATGTATGTATTGAAAAAGAAAATACATGTGGAAAAACAATAAAAAAGTGCATCACCATTTATGGAAATGTCATCAAATGCCGGTTGATTTTCATACAGTTGTTGTGTTAGAGTGCATCTGGTGGTTAACTAAACTTAAATACATGTAGGAAAATCTCCCTCGTTAAAACTATGATTTCTCGGATTAGATAAGCCCAAAGGTTGAGCGATGGATCCTAACTAAACAAAAACCGGTCATGTATTTGGAATGGAATTTGGAATGCGCCAATCTAAACAGCATTTTATGGGAAAAATTTTATGGTAGGGTAAAATATTGAAAGTGTCCCGCTTTTGAAATAAAACAATGTTTTACTTTATGGAGCTAGTTTCTTCAATTATTTTTTCCATATTTTACCTACGTCCTTTTTTCCAAAGCGTAAGCGTCTAAAAGCCTAAAAAAGACCAATGAAAATGTCAATTTGCACGCAAAATGCACATTCGGGCATTTATATTGCACGATTTTGCACGTTTTGGGATTTTTACTGCACGATTTTCAATTTTTGACTGCTCGAAAATTCGGGCTCTACTGATAACATTAGGTTTATGTGGCTCATTCGCACTGCATACAAATATGGACAAAAGAATAAGTGCACCCCTATTGTACCCTTCTACAATGATATTTTTGGCTCAAAGAAGGCATTTGGGCTCCAAACTCTATGTCCTAGGGCCCTTATATGGAGTATGGAGACTGTCAATCATATTATTTATTGATTTATAATTTCCTTGCATTATCGACGTGGTAAGTATTGCAAATATCGCATCTCTCCGAAAAGTTAGTCGAAGACTACAGAGAAGCACTTAATTTCGGTAAAAAGCTTCGAAGTATCCTTTTGTACCATAAAAAATATTGACAGCGCATGCGGAACCAGCTATTGTGAGGTCCTTCTTGGTCCAGACCAAACAATCTAAACTAGCGGAATATTTTGTTTTAGTGATGAGATCGTAATAAAAACTCCTATTGATGATCTACGATACATAAAATGACTATTTTTTAAGGCTAAAATATGGTCTATGGGCTTGTTTCCAGAGGTTGCCGTCATTAAAATAAGTCAATTTGAGCGTAAGAACTTTTTTTTTAAACATATCACATTATGCAAGAGTCTATATGTATGGGTAATGTGATCAGCAGGATTATAACGTTAAACACGCCGGATAAGCTGGTCAAGGATTCGCTTATGAAAATGTAGTGTCGTTTATTGCTTGGCGAAGTCATTTACCGAACTTAAAATGGTTTGAAAAATTTTGGGGATAATAAAATCAAGGACTTTGAAAAAGGTATGCGCGCAATAAGGACACAATTATAAGAGTTTTCTTGAAATAACATGTTATACGGTATCATGCCGTCAAATTATCCAGAGTAAATCCACAAGAACGGATTTTTTTTAATGGACAGTATGATGATAAATCTCTTCTTCTTCCTTGCCTCGTTCTTTATACCGCTCCACGGTTTCGCGTTGCTCGACCTGCGGTGTAGGCACATCGCCCGTTTTGGCGATAATTTCTCAGCATATTTCTACAGACAGCTCTATCTTGGATCGTGTCATCGCCGAGACCAATGCGTTGTTGTTGCTGTTTCATTTGACATATCCAGGTGTTCTTCGGTCTGCCTCTGGCCTTGGGTCCATCAAGTGGAACTTCCATTGATATGACAGTATGATGATAAATATTAATATAAATCATATTCTTGTCAAATCGAATCATTGAATTGTAACAAGCAGAGGCGTACGCAGAAATCAATTTTGGGAGGGGTTTTTGAGAGTAAACTGGCATGTAGTAGTTATACCCTGATACAACCATACAAATTGTATTCAAATTTTACAGTTAAGAAAAATACTCTAGATAAATAGAAACAATTGCAGAGATACAGTTTTGCCCCAAACAACCAGTTGTAGGTGGTTCTGCATGTAAAACAACCTGCATTTCAATCTTCACGACCCAATCCACTATTACACCCCTATGTGTCTTCAATGTGTGCAAATACCCTTATTTCACGCATACTATTTATTTATATTATATTCCAAAAACCATACGTAACAACAGGGCCGGATTTAGACACTACGGCACCCCTGGGCAATAACTAAATTGCCGCCCTCCGCCATTGGAAAGGCTTGAAATCAAATAGCATGTATACGTATGTATGTATGGCCGTGTTTTTTTTATCATCGGGGACAGATTTGCTGACCCAGACGCGCAGAAAAAACTATCGAGGGTGGCATCCAGGTTACATTTCAAAAATGTCACTTAGACATTGCCATTAATTTCAGAACATTGCTCATAAATATTAAAGCCCCGTTTTCACTTTACAAACGCAAAAGTTCAAATGTAATTTTTTTTAATGAAAACATATTTTTTTGGTATGAATCGTAATTTTGTTAGAATAAGAATTCGACGACCATCATTTTTAACATGAATTTACAAACAAAAACGATTTTTTTGCACACACTTGTGTGTTTCACGTAAACTATACCTTAGAACTTTTCAATTTAAATTTAAATTTTAGCTAGTCATTGGAAAACGTACTAGAAAACAATTGGGATTGCATACATTTAGGCGAGTTTTGAAACGCTCATTAAAACTGGATAGCAATATAATTTCTAACCTGAAGAAAGTCACAGGTTAGCGTTTGTATGAAAATTACCCCGTATAGTGTTGGTTAGCTGATTAAAAAACACGGCCTATGTGACCTGAACAATTCATACTTTTACATGTAATCGATGTGTTTTCTTTGCTCGAAGATATATTGCTTACCAGAGCCATAACCAGGTGGTCCGAACCCTTGTTTCAAAAAGCATTGAAATTCAATGAAAACTGGAACGATACACATTCATTACATTCTTCAAAATGTGTTCAGAAATTATTGATAGATACCTTATCAATCTCTGATGTTTTTTTCATTGTCTTTCGTTTTGGAATTCATGAATGGATGACACCAACAAATAAAATTTGCTATTATCGTCATATTCATACCAAAAAAGTTAGGGTTTATATGTTTTGTTTTTCGTGAGAAACTCCAACTTTTGGAAAGCTCACGTTGGAATTTGAAGGGTTTTGACCACATGTGAGACATCTAATTCAATTTTTGCGGCTTACGTTTCTTATTATGCAATAAACTTTACGCCCCATTTTGAGATTTTTTTTTTGTTTTCAGTAAAAAGAATAACAACAAAAATCAGAAAATCAAAGCATGATGCTGTTCAACAAAGTCATTCGCTGCCTAAAAGCTGCTAGGTTTTGCTGATTTTAATTATTTTATATGATGATCAGTGGAATTTTTCGGATTTCTCTGAATGAGAAATGACAAACTCGACTATAAAAACGTGAAAATTGTGAAAAATGGATCCTGGCTACGTCCCTGTTTCTCCTAAGGATTTGTGCTCGTTTTGCTTGCTTTTTTTAACTAGGGTTAACACGGAGATTAGTCTAGTATGAACGCAAGTTTTCAACAATGTATTCTTCCAAAAAAGTAAACTGTTGTATGCTATAGCAATGATCGATTGGGTCCATCAAATGCTGTTTCAGCCTTTTTCTGAAATATTTTAACCCTGGAAGGTCATGCTTATTTCTAGTACGGAAAGGTCATGCTTCGTCGAATCGATGACGCTCAGCTTTGACGCCTCATAAAAAGCGCCCTTTCGCAAAATATTTATAAAATTTGACAGATTTTCAATCCTTAGTTTATTTAGAATGGAAAAACATAAATTTTTAGTAATTTTGTAAGTAAATTGATTTACGAATCAAATATTCTCAATTTAATATTATTTAGCCGAAAATATGAAACATTACATTTAAAAATGAAATAAATAAAAACTTAACGTTGATATAATTAAAAAATGTGCTTGAATTACAAAATATATATTCTAAACTTAATAGGAAATTGGGTTTAATGAATGAGTAGCTCTTTTATATACAAGAGGCACAGCAATCCCTTTTGGGGTCCCAACACGAGTGTTCTTTCACTTCGCCTATTTCAGTTTTTAGAGTAGATTTTAGAATTATTTACAATACATTTAGGAATTTCTTCTCCCCGAATTCCCTTGATTGATTCTTATTCTATAATATATGATGTCTGGTTTTGACATTGAGTGCATTGGAGGCGATTTTTATGAGTTCGAAATGTAATCTTACTAAAATGAGGCACAATTTTGAGCCATTTTCCTGATTTGTCCTAATTTTGTCCTAGTAAATATTTTTTCCATATATTTTTTAAAAATAGGTCCCTCATTTCAAAAAGAAACATATTTGTTAGGAGCTAGTTGCATGAACACAGACTTATCGTCGAATCGACAACCAGCCATAAGGAATTCTGGAGTTCACAAAGTTCATCCTTCGTCATTTCGACGACGCCAATTTCTAAAAATCCATCTTACCCTGCTTACTTCGATAAGCGCAATGTACACGGCAAGTTTACATCGACACGGTAAGTGCTGTACGACAAATCAGCTCAAAATAATGAAAATTGTCGAGAAAAACGGGATAAATGTGATGATGCGTCGTCGATTCGACGAAGCATGACCTTCCAGGGTTAAGTAGGACAGAAGCATGACTGCATCCAATCAAGTACATTTCTAATAGTTAAGCCAGCAATGATAGGGTACCCAGTGTAACCGAACAACCTGCCACCAAGTTTCAAAAAGTAGCCGCCCTTCAAAATCTGCCGCCCCGGTCAGTTGCCCAGGTTGCCCATATGAGAAATCCAGCCCTGCGTAACAAGTTTTAATTAAAGTAGTTGAAATATACTTACTATTTTGTCCAGTCTTTTTAGTCGACTCATATTTTTTTAAGGAAGCTGTATTTTGTTTTTAATGGTCAATGTATTCATATCATGTATTTAATTTCTCTCCAAATTAGTAGCAAAATATTAGGTTAGCCTAACGTGACCAAACCTAACATAATATCTATTAACAAACGATTTTAGTTACTTTAAAAAATACTTGGCTTGTATACAGGGTTTTAAGGAAAGCTTGTGTGGATGTGCTTATTTTTTGTCCATATGTGTATTTTAGAAGCATATCGTAACATTCAACCGTGATCATTGAAAATATAAACCGTGAACTACATACCTACATTATTTCGAAACAACTATTCGATATATCTCTTACAATATATTCGATAGATCGTGTCTTATCGAAGAGATGGACCACATTCGTGACGTAATGACAAATTTTGTGCAACCATTCATTGAACGACATAAGGACATCTCTTTCCGGAAAATACAACTGCTTATCTTTTGCCTGCAACACGTTTGCAATAAAATAAATTTCTGAACTTGTTGAATGACTTCCAAACACTTCTTAACGCTATTTCCTCTGTTAGCAAATGCATACATACGTACATACATATGTTACATTATATCCCCATATTGGGCGATAAAGCGAGAAGAGTGGTTGATTCGGTTCTTTATACGAAAATTGCATGAAACATTATCTTGGCCGCGAACCAAAAAATGAGCTGTTGCTTATTTCGTTGTATGGACATGATTGCGTTTCAAGAACATTCGGCATTGGAATTCAAGGCTGTCTATAAGTCTAATTGTCTAATATAATACATAAATATAAGTATGTACTTAACTTCATTATACCTATTAGGGTTAATATCCATTGGTTGTCGTGAGTCTAACATAATTCATAATAATAAGAGATTCGAAAGAATCACGCACTACTCGAGTCTTGAGCCTAAAACGGCTATGCTATATCCTGCATCCAAATCTGTCACTTACTTATCATTGCGCACAGTGGCGTATCTTACCTTTGTTCAATGGAACACGAGCCAAAAAAAACAAGGGTACCCAAAGTCCTAATGAATGATTGAATGGTTGCATGGAGGAGCTAGGGTACTTGTCTTTGTCAGATGCATTATTAAAATTAGATTTCTTGCCACTTTTTTGGTTCTCTTATGTCGACGATCATTTAACTGCAATACCGGAAGATAAAATTCAACAAACACTCGAAGCATTACATTCATATCATCCCAACATCCAATTCACATATGAAATAAAAAATAATAAAAGGCTAGACTATGTATTTAGATCTTACTCTACACCGAACGGATCGCGGAAAAATAATTCCGAATTGGTACCATAAACCTATTGCATCTAATCGGTTACTCAACTTCTATTCCAATCACCCGATTAAGATGAAGACAAATGTTGCCAAATCTTTCATCAGTAAAGTGTTTAGAGTCAGCCACAAATGCTTCTGGAAAGATAACCTCGACTGCATAAAACAGACTTTGCGTAAGAATAATTATCCCGGTAAATTAATTGAAAAGATGATTGGTGAGGTGCGTAGCAAAAAATCTCCGAATGGCACCAGCTACGCGTATCTATCAAAAGAAAACAACACTACAACAACAGCTACTGTAGCACCCAATCTTCATTTCTCATCACTTGCTTATTTTCCAGGATTAAGGCCTGAATAGACCTCCGGCGGAATGAAAATGAAATTTTTGTCCGCTGCGATTTTCTCAATGAAAATGCATGCTTACTGTCGTGGAATATGTCGGTAATGATGAGGAATTCCATAAGCTACAATCCGAATATGGTTCCAAAATTTTTCTCGGCCATTTTATGTATTATTTTTCGATTCCCCCGTCATTAGATATTTTTCACGGTGAAATGACCGGGGAATCGAAAAATAATACATAAAATGGCCAAGCAAAATGTTGGAACCATATTCGGATTGTAGCTTATGGAATTCCCCATCATTTCCGACATGTTCCACGACAGTAAGCATGCATTTTCATTGAAAAAATCGCAGCGGACAAAAATTTCATTTTCATTCCGCCCGAGGTCTATACTGCGCTTTAAGCGAGAATATCTCAAGATCGTGCCAGCAGTTTGTCCCCGAACTAAAAATAGCAATGCGTCCCCCAAATAAAAATAACAAATTGCTCACCCAGTTGAAGAACAAAATTCCAATACACGGAAAATCTGGAGTTGAATACAAAGTCGACTGTAAAGACTGTGACAAAACGTATATTGGCGCGATAATTCAAAAACTAGGGACTCGATTGAACCAATATAAAAATGACACAAAAAAGACGTTGAATGATAACTTATCCGCTTTGGCAAAACGCTCGATCATGAATAAACACACCTTTAACTTTGATGATGCACATGTTCTAGTCAACCAGAAAAATAAGAAGAAACTGCAAATTTACGAAGTCAATCACATCATTAGGCACGAAAATAAAGCTTGTAACGACAAAACCGATAAGAAGGACTTTAGTAACATCTATATTAATTTAATTAAGAGTTAGCTTCAATTTGACAGTTATTCAGTCACTATTATCTTAATATATGTATATATATATGTATGTACATTATGTTAACATATTTGACAACTAATTTATTATAAACATTCTTTGTCTACCATACTATCTAGCTACCATTGTTCTCGCTTGTGTTCAATTATTTTGTATTTTATTTTATACATAGTTCTAGCAGGTAATTAATTTATATATTCACTCATTATTGTTGTTCATGTCTCAATTATTTGTAGAAAACAAACCCTGAAAATGGGCACTGTCCAAAATATATTGGTTTGAAAGAAAAAGGACATGTTTTTCTCGATATCGTTTGGATCAATGAGGTAACACAAAAATCACAATTATTCTAATTCGATCCCGGCCATACAACATACGAAAGTTGTTTAGCAACTTTTATCACATAAATGTGTTTCTATTGATGGTATAAGACATATGTGAGAATTAGGGATGACAAAAACCGGACGGTTAGTCAGAAAACCGGTACTTTCAAAACGGTTAACCGGTTTATTTTCGGGTTTTTCCTCCTCTGGTTTTAACCCGGACGGTTGTTTGTTCATCCGGTAAAAACCGTAAAAACTTACTTATTTGAAGGGTCAATAAAAACAAAAGTAGGTACTTCATAGTTGTTTTAATTCTTTCTATTAGAGAATACAATATTCCAAGTTTTTTTTCATACAGTCATGAAAATTACATCGGTTAAATGGCGAACCCCTTTGTGCATACACTGATTAAGTCGATTTTTGAAGTTCCTCTCCACTCTTTGCAGCATATCAATTGGTATATGAGTATAATGCGAAACAAGTATTTTGATCGAATAAATATGGAAAACAATTCAAAACTAAAACGTTAAACAAAAAATTGAAGTTCTACCATTAGCTCGGACATATCTGATTGGAAGAAAATATTTGAGACATTTGTTTCAACTTATATTTTTCTTACTCTTATATTTTATTGAATACAAACACTTTTATATTTTGCGATGTGTTTGACAATTGAACGTGTCTAATTAAAAAGAAGTGTGGTTTATTGGTAGGGCATTTTGTAACACGTTCTGGGGCATAAAATAAAAATATCCTAATGTAATATATTAAGGTTTCCGATTTGCATTCATTTGAAAAAATGTGGGGCATATTGTATAGTTTTACCCTATGCATTCGATCGAAACCGACGAATATCGTCATTTTTGCACTCTCCGAGTGGATATGTCCGTAAATCGGAGATTCGTTCGGAGAGCAACATTAAAACGAGACCGAGGCTAATTTCGGGCGCGGCCGAAATTTGAATACCCTTCACTCTCCTCGGGCTAAAAGTTTTTTGCGGCAAACCTATGACTTGTATTTAATCTTTCCCCATTCTTTTCCTTCCGTTTTCGCATAATATTTGATATTGACAAATTCTGTGGCGTCGATAAAACAATATTTGTGTGAGGTTTGGTTGGAATAAGTGGTAAAATAAAAAAAAATATCTCAGAAAACTTTATTGGGGGGATGCGGGAGCATGGCCCCATAGTACGATTCCATTTGTTTTACTTTTTTTTTTGTTTTGATAAAGACGCATTGAGGTTTTTTTAAATTGGTGTAGAAAAAATGTTTCTTAGAAGATCCAAAATGGGGAGGTTGGGCTTGTATGGTAGCCCCATGACTCCATAGTCCGATTATTATTTATGGCATCAATTGAAGTGCACTTTTACGAGTTTTGGTTGAAAGTGGTGCACAAATAAAAAAGTTGTTCGTAGAAGAACTCAATTTAGGGGGTTGGCTTTGTATGATAGCCCCATGACCCCATCGTCCGATTCCATTCATTTTTACACATGTTTTGTGGCATCAAATGAAATGCACTTTTATGAGGTTTGATTGAAATTGGTGGACAAATAAAAAAGTTTTTCTTAGAAAAACTCAATTTGGGGGCTGGGTTTGTATGACAGCCCCATGACCCCACATCTGATTCCATTTATTCTTACATATATTTTGTGGCATCAATAGAAACACATTTGTGTGAAATTTGGTTCAAATTGGTGCACAAATGAAAAAGTTTTTCTTAGAAGAACCTAATTTGGGGGGTTAGGTTTGTATGGCAGCCCCATGACCCCATGGTCCGATTTGATCCATTCTTACATATGTTTTGTATTATCAATAGAAACACAATTGTGTGAAATTTCGTTGAAATTAGTAAACACATGAAAAAGTTTTTCTTAGAAAAACCAAATTGGGGGGGTTAGGTTTGTATGGCAGCCCCATGACCCCACGGTCCGATTTTAGCGATTCAAACATACAAACTGCCTGCAATAAAAAGAAACATGTGTGCAAAATTTCAGCTCGATAGCTTTTAAACTGGCCGAGTAAAACGCGTAGCAACAGACGGACAGACGGACAGACGGACAGACGGACAGACAGACAGACGGACATCGCCCAATCGACTCAGCTCGTCATGCTGATCATATATATACATATTTTATATGGTCGGAGATGCTTCCTTCAATGCGTTACAAACTTCATGACAAAGTTAATATACCCTTTACTCTACGAGTGAAGGGTATAAAAACGTACTTGTGTATGATTGTGCACCCGCACTAAAGGGAAACAGACGGCAGCGGAGGGCCCCACGGCTGTTTCGTGAGGCTGCGTCCCATTATCCATATCTGGCTACAGTATTAACAAATTTATATTTTTCCACATACTTACCAAAAACAATTATTTTGGTCTGAATCTGGTTATTAAAAATCTGCAAAATTCCAATCACGACCACTCAATTTGTAAAATCAAAACAACATGTATTGAAATTAAATATATTTTATATTTTCATCTTCATCCATATTTCAAATTAGATTATCTTATATTTGATATTTACAAAATGCTATTACTCACTAGATTATATTTATTGTTCATTTTAGTTGATTTTCGTTATCGACAATGTTGCCTGTTTTAAATAATGTAAATTTAATAATAATACATATAATACATTATTCCATTGACTCAAAAAATCTAGGAAATATCAATTCACTGGTCGTTAATACGATATTGAAGTTGGTATCGCATGTATTCTGTGTATTCTCGCACGTGTCGCCGCAAATTACACTACACCTACTGTTCGCAATATTATATTTTATGAATAGCCATTTGATGTGAAATGGCTTCTCAAAGTCAATTACATTCATTTATAGTATATAAATAAATTTGTATGTTACAAAATTTACCATATATATGTATATATGGTACATTAGATCAGAGAGATAACAATATGATTGAACTTCTGTTTTTTTTTTTCAGATTGAATTATTATTATTAATTGTGTAAATAAATATTTTTTTATCGCTCTGGATATATTTATAATTTTTATTTATTTTTCTAAATACACTTACTTTATTTCATCTCTCCTATACCTAGTTTCGCCAGATTCGCCAATGTTGTAGGATCACCAGGTTGCAGTCTTAAAGCTTGCTTGTAGCTAGCCGCGGCCTTTTGCGTTCGTCCAAGAAGGTGAAGCATTGCCCCAAGGTTAGTGTGTGCACGCGCATCATCGGGTCGTAATTGAACAGCCTTTAATAAAACAAAAGTGTTATCGATATGTTATTTTTATGTTTTATGTTTGAAATAATAATGAAAATAAAGGGTGAGTGAAAAATGAAATTTGTATTCTAATACTGGCGGAATATGATTTTACTCAAAACCAAACAATTGTACTAGGAGCCGGAAACCTAAGACATATTTACACAACATCCTCAGCTGGGTGTTTTTCACTATTATCTCTATTTTTTAGAAATTAGGAAGTAAAAAGAAAACGGCTAGAAAATGTTGTGACTGTCAAAAGAATAACTCTGTAAATTCATAACGACACGGGATGAATTTCCCAAATGTGTTTTCTTTTTTTTTTATTTCCAACTTCTCAGGGGGTTACTGCATAGATTCAGCGAGATTTTTGCTGAATTGTGTAGGTGTGCAACGAGTAAGCTCGACAGGACTAAACAGGAGAATATCACTTTCGTTGCCTTTCAGGCACTGCACGTACTACCTGGTCAGATATTCTGGAGGAAGTTATAATCTGACCAAAAACAACAAAGTTGTCAAAGTGGCACTGAATAAAATCTTAAAGCTCCCACCAAATTACTTTAAGGAGTAGTCCTGTACATTTAAACTTCTCCAGCATTTACATCTTAAACAAAATTCCATCCACCATTTACACCTAAAACAAAATTATATATGGAGTGATATGAATTTTTCTTTGGCGGGGTAACTTTTACAACTTTGTTGTTTTTGGTCAGATATTATATATTTTTGCATACTTAAATAGCCACCTAATATTTTTGTTTTGGGATCCTGATGTCCCAGTGTTCCAATTTTCTAATATCCTTATGTCCCAATGTCCCAATGTGCAAAAATCACAGTGTCCCAATAGCCTAATGTCAGAATGTCCCACTACCCTAGTGTCCCAATGTCCCAGTATCCCAATGCCCCAGTCTCCCTGTGTCCCAGTCTCCCACCCCATGTCCTTATATCCCAATGTCCAATTGTCCTACTGTCCCAAGGTCCTACTGTCCCAAGGTCCTACTGTCCCAATATCCTAATACCCCTGTTCGCAATGTCCCAAATGTTCCAGTATCCTAATGTGATAATATCCCAATGGCCCAATGTCCTAATGTACCAGTGTCCCAATGTACAAATGTCCCAATATCCCAATGTCCCAATATCCCAATATCCCAATGTCCCAGTGGTCAGTGTCCTAATGACACAGTATACCAAGTGTCCCAAGGTCCCAATAGCCAAATATCCGAATTTATCACTGTCCCAATGTCCCCATGTCCCAATTTCCCCAGTGTACCTAATGTCCCAGTATCCAAATGTCCTAATGTCCCAATGTCTCAATATCCTAATGTCCCAATTTCCCAATGTCCCTATGTCCTAGTATTCCAATATTCCAATGTTCCAACGTCCTAATATGGCAGTGCCCCAATGTCCAAATGACCCAATATCCCGATGTCCCAATGTCCCAATAGCCCGATATCTCAGTTGGCCAATGTCCCTATGTACCAGTGTCCCAATGTCCGATTGTCCTATTGTCCCAAGGTCCAATGTCCTAGTATCCCAATGCCCCAACGTCGCAGTCCCAATGTGTCCTAATGTCCCAATATCCAAATGTTCCCATGTCGCAATATCCCAATGTTCCAATGTACGAATATCCTGATATCCCAATGTCTTAATATCCCGATGTCCCAGTGGCCCAATGTCCCCACATCCCGGTTTCCTCAGTGTCCTAATGTCCCAATGTTCTAATATCTCCCAGTTTCCCTAGTGCACCTAATGGCCTAATGTGTTAATGTCCTATCCTAATGTCCTAATGACCCAAGACCCTAATGTCCACATGTCCTTATATGCGAGTGCCCCAATGTCCCAATGTCACAACATCCAGATGTCTCAGTGGCCCATTGCCCCTCTGTACCAGTGTCCCAATGTCCTATTGTCCCAAAGTCTTAATGTCCCCATGTCCTTATATCCCAGCGCTCCCATGTCCCAGTCTCCAGTGTCCTAATGTCCCAATACCCCAATGTTCCAATGTCACAATGTTCCAATATCCCGATGTCCCTATGTTCTAATATCCCGATGTCCCAATATCGCGATGTTCCAGTGGCCCAATGTCCCCACGTCACAGTTTCCCCAGTGTACCTAATGTCCCAATATCCGAAAGTCATAATGTGCTAATGTCCCAGTGTCATAATATCCCAGTGCGCCAATGCTCCAATATCATGATGTCCCAATGTCAAAATATCCCGATGTCACAGTGGCCAAATTTTCCTATGTATCAGTTTCCCAATGTCCCAATGTCCGATTGTCCGATTGTCCTATTCTCCCAAGGTCATAATAATGTCCCAATACCCTAATATCCCAATGTCCCAGTCTCCCAGTGTCCCAATGTCCCAATGTCCCAATATCTCAATGTTCCAATGTCCTATTGTCTCAATATCCCGATGTCCCAATGCCCCAATATCCCGATGGCCCCTACGTCCCAGTTTCCTCAGTGTGCTTAATGCCCCAATGTCTAACCTTCAACTTCCCCTGAAAGAAACTTACGTTAAGTACCCTCATGTGTGGATTTTCACACATATGCAACTTTTGTGTAATTTGGGCGAATTTCTTAAAGTTAGAAATGTGCTTTATGTTGAATTGTCCACTATTTCGGTTATGAGAAGAGTATATTGTTGACATTTGACATAAAGGGTCGGTTTATCAATGCCATGATAAGTCGTAGTTACGTACTACTACAGTTGACTCGTTAAGCTCGATTTATTACCTTGAGGGTCCTTGAAACAGGAAACTAACACCGGATATGTAATGTACTCGACGTCTCCTTTGATATGATGACCTCCGTTCAAGGATTAAAGAGTATCCTTTTTGTCCTTTTTGGGACCTTTCCGTTCAAAATTTTTTTTTACGAAAATGAGTTTTAGATTTTTGGGAGCTCATTGATTCAAAAACAACAAAAATTAGCGTTACTCTGTTTTTTTTTTCGTATTTGAAATGCTAATATGACTGGACTACCAGGACCTGAGTCTGCATGTTTCAAAAGATTTTCAATTATGGTGTTTCCTAGCCCAGAATATCATTATGAATCACATTTTTCAAATAAATTATTTACTCCAAACGATATCGATTCATGCATTCTGTAAAAAAGTAGATTTCGCAATATTATTACGGTGAAAACAAAATGCACCCATATAAAACACAAGCTAATAGCATATGTGTGAATTTTCACACATGTGGGTACTTAACGTAAGTTTTTAAATATCTAAAAATAAAAAAGATTTTTTTTTGTAACTCATGTTTTTCTTTTTAAATTGAAGTTTTAGGAAAAGTCAAGACGATTTATAGGTATCGGTTGGAAAAGTCATGGGGAAAAATCGAAAATAAAATGCGTTTGTGTGATTTTCCACACAAGGGTAAGATTAAGGTTAATGTCCTAATGCCCCAAGACCCTAATGTCCCAATTTCCTAATATCCCACTGCCCCAAAATCCTAGTCTCCCAGTGTCCCAATATCCCAGTGTCCCAATGTCCCCGTGTCCCAATATCGCAGTGTGTTTTAAAAAATTGTCAAAGCGATGAGCCGAAAGACGCAATTGTTGGAAATCTTTTGTTAACTTTACCTATTATTTTACCGTTATTCCATCCACCTTTCTAAATGGAAGACATTGATTCTTTAGAAGGACCACCAGAGGATCATTCATTTCAAATTTCATAAAAATCCCATTACGGGAAGAGACAGTAGAAGCAAGTCTTTCTGCAACTGTAGACTCCAGTCTGAAATTGGGTTACTCGCTTAAGTCTGTGAGGGTGATAATTTCACCGTTTATTGCATATATCTTACCCGTTATTGGGCCGATCGAAGATTTTTTTTGGAAAGGCACTAGAACAGGATATGTGGAATATTTTGGTAAAAAAAAAAATTTTTGGGGGATGTTGCCTGGAAGGCTGTAGCCCTGTCAAACAAAAAAGCAAGTTGTCTCCGGTAATCATAGACTTGTTCGCTTTCGTTTTTTTTTCCTTTGGCGGGCGATACGCTCTCGCGTCTCTTGATAACATCTCTATATGTGCTAAGGTTTAGGTTTTATGTCCAATGCCCGGCGTATTTACAAACCAGTACGCAGTACGAAAAATCATTGCCTCCAAGACCCCACGGGTTGTTACAATATCTTTGCTTACAAACCTGTGACGGATACTAGGTATTCGTCGGCCTATTCGACACGAGTTTCTGACATTTCTGTGTACAACTCGAGGCAAAGTCGTCTTGAATTTCTCAAGGGTTTGTTGCGATAAATTTACTAGGAGACACACGTACTCGAATTGAACGGCTTTGCTACGTTCATATTCGAATTGAGACACTCCCTGACAAAAAACGTGTCCTATTGGAGGCACAACGCTACCTTGAACTCCGCACGGTCTTGTAACGCGCATTGTGAAGTTTCGTTATCCGATTCGAGCCAGTACTACCTGACAGAGCCAGCATTTCTTGAATGGTTTTTCGATTACACCCAGAAATGCCATCAGCACTTTTTATTTATTTTGTTTTTAAACTTTATAATTTTTTGCAATCCAAAAATAAAAAAAACGAGACCTAGCCGAGTTTCGGACGCGGCCGAAATTTAAATACCCTTCACTCCCCAAGGGATTAAAGTTTTTCGGGCGTACCTATGACTTGTGTTTAATCCTTCCCCTCCGTTCTTTTCCGTTTTTACATAAGTTCTGGTGTGCCGATAAAACGATAGTTGTGTGGGGTTTGGTTGGAATAAGTGGGCAAATAAATATATTTACTCAAAAAATTTTATTGGTGGATGCGGGAGCATGGCCCTATAGTACGATTCATTGTTTTGACCTTTTTTGTTGCTAGGATAAAGACACATTAGTTCAAGGTTTTGTGAAATTGGCGTAAAAAATGTTGCTCAAAAAAACCAACAAGGAAGAGGGGTTGTATGGCAGCCTCATGACTCCATGTTCCAATTTGATTTATTCTTACATATGTTTTGTGTCATTAATAGGAACACATTCGTGTGAAATCCGTGCACAAATAAAAAAGTTTTTCTTAGAAGAACCTAATTTGGGGGTTAGGTTTGTATGGCAGCCCCACGACCCTATTATCCGATTTGATCCATTCCTACATATGTTTTGTGTTATCAATAGAAACACATTTGTGTGAAATTTGGTTGAAAGCGGTGCGCAAAAAAAAAGTTTTTCTTAGAAGAAACTAATTTGGGGGGTTAAGTTTGTATTGCAGCCCCATGCCCCCATGAACCGACTTGATTTATTCTTACATATGTTTTGTGTTGTCAATAGAAACACATTTGTGTGAAATTTGGTTGAAATTTGTGCACAAATAAAAAAGTTTTTCTTAGAAGAACCTAATTTGGGAGGTTAGGTTTGTATGGAAGCCCCATGACCCCATTGTCCGATTTTAGCAGTTCAAACATAGAAACTGCCTGCAATAAAAAGAAGCATGTGTGCAAAATTTCAGTTCGATAGCTTTTAAGGTACGTGTTCGTAGAGACGACTCATATGATGATCGCTCAGCGATCGCAGTTTAACCACCAGTTCTGAGTACTACACTCGCATATTTTCTATACAGACATGTTGCTTTAGATTATAGTGGACTCATGGAAAGTAACACCACAAAAAAATGTGCAAATATCGCTCGAAATTGGATGCAAAACTACGATCGCTGAGCGATCATCACAAGAGTCGTCTCTACGAACACGTACATTTAAAGTGGCCGAGTAAAACGCGTAGCAACAGGCGGACAGACGGACATCGCTCAATCGACTCAAATCGACTCAGCTCGTCATGCTGATCATAATATACATATTTTTTTTTTTATATGGTCGGAGATGCTTCTTTCAATGCGTTACAAACTTCATGACAAAGTTAATATACCCTTTACTCTACGAGTGAATGGTATTGGTATTATTGGTAACAATTGTTTAAAACACGGATTGTAAATTAACCCTTCTGTCGGCACAAAGGTCTGGCCAGACTTTTGGCACTATATTTTGGTCAAAAAAGTATAGAAGATGAAATTGAAGCGACTTCGTAATTCATAATATCCTAAAAGAATATGTTTAGAAGCATTTTGCAAAAAATTTAAAAAATAGTTTGAAGTTTTGAGCATGTTTTTGACGAATTTGAATTTATAGTGCTTTTTGATACCCAATAGGTCTGGCCAGACCTATAGTTTTCACCCCATTTCTCTCTGCAGGTAAAAAATTAAAATATGAAATCCTTTTAAAAATTCTCCTATTTATGATGTAGTAATATAATAATTAAAATTTAATTTATACTAGAAAGGATAACAAATTCTCAGATTTTTCGTTAAGGAGCCGTGAAGTTAGGAAAATGGGAATGCCTAATTTTATCATGTTTTATAACATCACCTAATCAACTGAGATTTAATTCACGGAAATTCAAACCAGTTGCATTTCCTTTGTAATAGTAACGACTACGTATGAGTGACTTACGAACGTCTTTCTAAATAGATTTGACCAAGAAATTTCAAAAAATTTATGAGCAAAGTCATTGCTATAAATCCGCTCTGATTTGGAAGTAATACCACAGAGCAGATGCATATCATTACTATATGGCAATACTACACATGAGTTTCTAATACTCGTCCGGAAGGTATGGTCCGCAATGGAAAATCAAACTGTTGTGTAAACTATACATAATAGTAATTATAAGAACTTTTTTGATTGCTGTTTTTCTTTTATTTCTACGATTACAACTTTAAATCCAGTTATATTAAACTAAAGTGCATATACAGGGTATCCCGTTCATGGTGGAGAAGATTTTAGTGGTAGGTAGTGTGGCTCATTTGGGGAAAATTAATCTACTACGGGAGCACCCTATTTTGCGCCGTTACAAGGTAAAAGCATTTTTTGTAAATTGTGTCAAAATGCCCGACTTTCCGAACTAAATCAAAATTTGCCACACCACCAAACATTTCATCCGAGATATGACTTCACTTTCTGAAACGTCCGTTAGGAAGTTGCTCGTATCTACCGAGGTACACCCGTTCAAACTTCAAAGAAATTTTAAAATCGGTTTTTCATCAAAAATTAAGTTATAAAATCGTAACGGTACTTTGAACTGACAAATATGTTGTTGACAAAAGTTGCCTCATTAGAGAGTTTTAGTATCTCGTTGAAAATATAAGTTCGAACTGACATTTTCTATGAAAAATTTGCTTTCCTGTAGTACGCAAAACAGTATACCACAATTTTTCGTGTCCCGAGTAGGTATAGGTGTATTTCAGTGAATTTGACTGACTATAAACAGCTGGAATAATTGTGGGTTCACGATATTTTAGTTGTCGGCTATGCCTTTGGAACATGCGAAATTGTGGTATACTGTTTTGCGTACGATAGGCAAGCGAATTTTTCATAGAAAATGTCAAAGCCCATTCGAACTATCGTTACATTTAACCGATATGCTAAAAGTCCCTATTATGTTAGCTTTCGACCGAAATATAAAAATTAAGGGCTTCGGATTTGAAAATTTGCGAATCTCACGTTTCAAAGGTAAAAAAACGTGGTTTTCATATAAAAGTCGTTTAGGCTATTGGATATTTGCAAATTAATTTTATTCATATGTATAAGGTATAGTTTTATTTTTATCAAATAGCGGAAAGAAGCGAAACTAAAAGCTGTTCCATTTTAAATTAATTTCGAAGTGAAAAAAACTACAAATATTGTTGGAAATGTTCTTCTTCGTGTCAGATACAAAGGTAACATCTTCTGGCAACTGATGCGACAGCCCGGAGAACTTCTTCCCTATTTCCTCTTAAATCGTTGCACGCTGTTTTAATTTTTCGAATCAGTTGTTCCCGTGACGTAATGGGTTGGTTATGAACCCGATTTTTCAAACTTCCCCATACATAGAAATCAAGAGGAGTCAGTGGCGAAGATAGCTTTACGGAGAGGGTGGGGGATAATTTTGCAAGATTACTTACATACTCTTACGGTTAGTATTTAATCCAGTTAATTTCAGAATAATAATTTCTGTATTTACTACACTTCAAATTAGCAGTTTTTTAAAGCAAATTTTGTTGCGAAATAGATAGCAATTTTGCCATTTGAAAAAAATTATCCCTAAAAATATTGCATCAATAATTATTTACTACGGTGAGTGAATCCACAGTATTTCAATTTCCATTAAAATTTTCGCTACTGTGATTGGAGTATCAGAGCCTTATATTGCCTTAGATCAGTGGTTCCCCATTTTTTCGGAGTCACGGACACCTAGCAACACCGTTATTCCGGCCGGAACATAAAAACAGGGATTAATAAATCAAATAGTTATATGCCCAGAAATCGTGAAGACGAGATGCTATCAATTTCGAGGTCCTAGCTATTAGCCAATTGTTTGCAAAGGATACCAAAAATGTGAGTAGAACTTAATATTTGGACTGTTAAACATTCGATAAAAAAAATCGTAGCAAAGTTTTGATTAACACAAATTGAATAATCTAATTTATTTGCGCCTTAATTTAAATCCCAAAAACCTTGTCACAAACACTTTGGTTTCTGGTACACACTACTTCCTTCTTTTCCATTTCATATAGTAGAAAGTTGTAAAAGAAAATCCGTCGAGTCTCTGATGCGGATGGCTGGTCAGATATTTTACAGTTAAGTTGATTCCCCGTACAGTGTAGCAGACTAAGCTTCGGAATTTTAAAACTTACAAACTTTTTTTCGTATGGTTTGTTTGCTTTTTGTTGTCAAAATCTCTTTTACATTCTTCCTATTTTTGGATATCTTCACGAAACCCTTGAGAGATATTCACGGAACCCTAGACTACCTGGGAGCTCCATTTGTTTGTTTGTTAAGTTAAGGCAGTAACTCGAAGCCTGCATGAAACTATATATGTTTATATTTTGGAAATTTCTACAATTTTTGTATAGACGATTTAGATAAAAAAATAATCCTGGTTATAGTTTTGAGAGTTCTTCGTATTAAATTCAATAACATTTTGAACAACCAGAGAAAGTCAAGACTTCCTTGCATGCTATATAGCTACGATAAAACCTTTCATCAAATTTTAACTTAAAAAAAGAATGTTGATAAACTCAAACAATAAAGGATGCTCACAAATTGGAAGTAGTTGTGCAGCATTATCTCTTCATTCGCATTTGCTTCCCACTCTCTTGAAGAAATCTTTATAATCTTATTCCCCTATTGGAAATTGCGCTTCTGTGAAAGAGCAGTCCGTGCTCAACATTATTTTTAAATCTTTGAACCGAATATTAACACCTTGGCTGCCATGTATCACCGGTGAACACACTAAACTCGATTCCTCACAGGCCAATGTGTCACCGATGAACATTCCTCCCAGGCCAAGCAATCTTTTTCAGGTTTTCGGCGGATTTTAATGGAATATTTTTTAGGGTGTTTACTGATGATACAATGGCGTAGTTTCAACTCAATTCCAACGTGTGTTCACCGGTGACACATTGGCCTGTGGGGAATAGCCTGTTTTATAACAAATGAACTTTGTATCACCGGTGACACACAATACAGAAGAGCAAATTTAGTATGCGTTGTTTATTTCCTCTTTCTAGTATTTTTGATCCTTAAAACTGAAATCATTTGTTTTTCTAGTTAAAACATGAAGTAAAACCCACTAAAAACACCACAAAAAAGCAAATTAACAATGTATTAAATTATTCACCATAATATCGTGTTCACCGGTGAACACAAATTGAATTTTCTTTTGTTTCAAACGATTTTAGATATTAAAGACTTCAATCAATTAAGCAATAATCATAAATGGCATAGAAAACGTCAATCTGCAGTTATATTGCGAAAAAAACAACTTTAGAGTGTTTTCTACAGTGTAAATCAAAGTAAGAACGACGAAATTACGTTTTCCAACTTTACTCCTAATTGAAGTTTGCGAATCCTTCTTCGAATGAAACCTAGAAGCTTATTACAATACAATTTATTAAAAATGTTTTTCAGTTATTCAAAAACTAAAAATAATATTATTTTTGAGTAAAATGTAAATTCAAAAGAAGACTACAAATGTGTCACCGGTGACACATTGGCCTGTACAGAATGTCTTTCTCTGTGTTCACCGGTGATACATGGCCTGTGGTGAATCATTTGTGTGTGTTCACCGGTACTCCAATCAACGGGGAGATTTTACCTTGCAAAAATTGGGGACTTCTCAAATTTTTGATATGTTATAAAGACAGGTGGGGTAAGTTAAAATCCAAGTTTGCGTCACTTTCCCCCCTGTGCTCCCGCCGCTATTTTGAAAAAACCATCTAAAATCGGCTCTTTTATCAGTTTGCGGTCTATAACTCCTTCCCATTCCATTTGAGCACGAAATGTGCCGAGACAATCTTGTAGAGCACAGAATTTCCTATAAATTTCATCTGACAAGTCTTACTCTACAATCAAAATTGGCAGAGTTATAGCGCAAAGAATATGCTAAAAATTCCATATGAGTTATTGGTAGGTATACAATGCGTTTTTGTGAGTTTGAAATTGGCATGATTATTGATATTTTCTCCATTTTCGTGGAGCTATAACTCTGTTAATTTGAATTGTAGAGTACAACATCTTATATTAGATTTGTAGGAAATTTTGTCCTCTACAAAATTGTCTTGGCAGATTTTGTGCTCAAATGGACTGTAAAAAAGTTACAGGCCAAAAACTGATGAAAGGGGTTTTTGAAGATAGCGGCGGGAGCACAGGGGGGAAAGTGACGCAAACTTGGATTTTAACTTACCCCACCTGTCTCTATAACATATCAAAAATTTGAGGAGTCCCCAATTTTTGCACGCTAACCCCTATTATTTCGTCTCTATTGATTGGAGTACGGTGACACATTGGCAGCCAAGGTGTTAAGATTTTCCGGCAACAAATTTCCGATCAGTGCTTACATGTAATTTTTCTAGCAGAACTTCTAGATTACTTCAGTAGGGCTTGCGTGTGCGAAACCCCAGATCCAATGTGAAAAAGTAGATGAAAGTAAAGTCCTGTACTGAAGTGTTTCTATTCTATTGATACGCTTCTTTTATACAATCAAAATTTGAGGAAGTGCTATTTTTTTCTATTGCAGTTCTGAAAATAGTTTCACGTTTTTATGAATCAATTTGCTTTGTTTAACGTACTTAAAATAATAATAAAAAATGTGTGTGACCGATGCAGAGGGGGATTGATCCCCTTGATCTCCCCTTATCTGCGCCACTGAGAGGAGTTAAATCAGGACTTCTTACAGGCCATGGAATAGGTCCATATCGTCCAATTCATTTCTCCTGGTATTTGTCATTTTAAAAATCCGTGACAGCTCTTCCATTATGGACAAGACATCGGTTCATCTGCCACCAAATCTCAGATCGTTGCGCAATTGGAACAGCAGCAAGTACGTAAGCTTGGTCTGACTTCAGTTTCCAGCAAGCTATGAAACGCCACTGCATTCAGCCATGCAGGAAGAATTACGGGCTCGGAAAGGCAATCTCCGAGAACACCTATCCAAACATTCACCCTAAGTTCATGTTGGTGTCTGGAAGTTTTAGTTGCGTTGGGGTTCCGATGGTCCCAGACGTGTGTATATCGCGAATTAAACACGCCACTCCGTGTGAAAGTTGCTTCATCTGTCCACAGCACTTTTATCGGAGAACTTCGATCTGTTGAAATTTGATTCAAAAACCACCTACAAAAGATCTTCCTCCTTTCAAAGTCTACAGGTAATAAATCCTGAACCCGTGTTAAATGATACGGATACCGACCGTCTGCGTGGAGTCCCCGATAAATCGCCATACACGGGACATTCAGGCGATGCGACCGACGCCCTTCGCGTGCTCGTACCGGGGTTCCCATCAAAGTGTCTAAGGATTGTGTCTTGATTCCTTGTAGACCGTTGATCGCTGGTGTTGTGGTTTGGAGTTTTTCCGGTCGCCCTTAAAATTCGGTATGTCCTTTCAATCGTCCTACTGTCTGGAAGTTGTCTACGGGGGAAGCGTCTACTGTACTCCCGAACTGCCTCAAATGCGTTCCCGTTGGATCTACTATATACGAACAACATATCGATGTATTCACCATCAGTATATCGCATATTTATTATTCGGGAACAACACTATACTTCTTGTAGAAGTTCGAAGTTATAATATTATAGCACTAATAACTGTATAGTATGAAACTGGAAAAATAATTGAGGTTACACCATAAAGGGGCAACTATAGCCCTTTTTCAACAAACAAGCAATTTCCTAGCTTAAATATTCTCAATTTAATCGAAACAATAATCTTAAACTTCAATGCGAAAATCCAATTTCAATTCAAATTTCTCATAATATCGAATGCGTATTACCATATATGTAGGTGAACAAAAAAAGTGATATGTATGCATATACTCACTTTACGATACCACTTTTCGGCATCGATTTTCCTATCCAAAAGTCTCAATGCTGTTGCAGCTGACACCACTAACGAATAATCCTTCGGGGATAATTCAGCAGCACGTACCCGATAAGTGCAGGCTTCGTTCTGCCGTCCGAGCGATGTGAGAAATTCAGCTGCAAAATTTTTTTAATTAATATTTCCAATCTGCCTCTATTCTCAAATATTTAATTTAGTAGCTCGAAAGCGTGGTGCACACTGTAGGTACATGTAGTTACAGGTATGAATATTTATGATAAATGTGCGTTACCTATTGAAAATGCTTTTGTAAAACGCTACATAAAAGCAAATGAAATTCATAAACATTCATTATTTTATAAGTGTGTTGACTGCAAAGTCTTTTTGTAATATTGATTATGCATAGAGTTCAGCATACACTTGATTGCCCAAAGTATAAATGCAAACCATATATTAAAACATAGGTATAAAATAAAGCTTACCATAATGATGGTATACCGAGTAGTCTGTTGGTGCTAATTTTAGAGCACGCTTAAACCATAATTCAGCTTCCGATGCTTTACTGCTCTGTAATAAAAACGAAATATAATAAAACAAGTTAATTAGTTTAATTAATAAAAAATATATATAATAGAAATGTGCATTTAATTTTGACTGGTCACAATTTATGTAATTCGTTGGGTTCGAATAATTGAAGGTCGGTGATAAGGAGACGGAATCTGTTTCAATGCGCTTTCAACACCTCTAAAAACAAAGGCCGTGGTATGACCGACTCGGACCTAAGCTTTTGGCAGAACTTAAAATGCATTCAAAAATATGCAATCTCTTACTTCTAAATCCATAAAAAGATTACCGAGATGAGCTACTGAAAGAAAAGTCCTGTGTAAAGATGTGCGATCCAGGAATACGTTAAAGAAATGAAACGGTAATAATTTTTTTTTTTCAAAGGATTTTCAACTTGGCATTGCCGTTGAGTAATAGGTTTTTTTTATCGCGGGAATTCAATTTTCGGTAAAAGTCATTTACAACTTTATAAGAATATTTGGACAAAACTTTCAAAAACTTGATTTTTTTAAGAGCAATAATCCAAAATTCCAGAAAGTGTTTATAAATTTTCAATAAAAAGTCTTGAGTATTCTATGTCAATATAAAGTGGACCATCCCCAACAATCCTGCAAAAACTCAAAGATTCACGACTTTAGTCGACTAAATGTCTCAATGTTCCTAGCCTATCACGTGAGGCGTGCGCCATCATTATTAGTATGCAAAGGTTGTGATTTGCCAAACTTTCTACACTGAAACAGAAAAGAGCTATTTTGTCTACACACCACCTCAAGTATGGTTTCAACTTGAACACGACTCAGATTATTTAAATAAAACTAACGGAATTTCTTCAATTAATGTAGAGCAGACAGATGAAACCCGCGGCCCACCTCGCGGTTGGAATCTAGGAATTGGTGACTAAATCACCTGGATGTCAAATTACAACATAAAAATTAAAGCCCAAGTGCCTGATTTTTAGCCCTATACTTATCAAGCCATGTACATTAGTTTCATTAAAACTACATCACAAACAACTTTTTGTCTCTTTTATCAACATTTCTGCCAACATAATTTAACCCGGGAACACTAACCTTAATTTTAAGCGCTTGTTACTAACCATGAGTCATTTTGACTCACTATGAGATTTTCGTTAGATAAAATGGGAGAGTGTGAATAAAAATCATAGACAGCAAAGGAAAACAATTCAGAATAATTTAATTTATAGAAAATTCTTTATTAACCAAAAATAAAAATAAGAAATCATTGACTTTCACAGCCATAAAAAAAGCTCTGTGATTTTAACAGCCTCAACAAATGAACGATCATAATGCTATATATTTACAATTCCGATTAACACTAGAAGGGTCAGGAATTTAGTATACCTAAAAGGGTCACAGCCGTCAATTTGACGGCAAGGTGTTTTTAGCTGAATTGGTACTCCCATAAATATAAAATGTATAATAAACGAAGAATTAAGACAATATCTTATTATTAATTGGAAATTAATGTATTTCTGAAAAAATTTTGTGTGAAACATGTAAAAATATTTATTTTTTAAGGTGATGACCGAGGGCATATTTTCCTCAAAAAGTCTTTTGTACATGGCTAAAAAGTAATATTTGAATGCTTTTTGAGTCATCCTGAAATGCACATTTACACTCCTCATATCCTCCGGCGATCCTTTTTTCTTGTTGCTTTAGCTGTAGCCAGTTTTATAAGGTAGGTGCTTGGAAATAGAAACAAACTGCCCAGTACCTGAGAGCGTACCCAATCCCTCCTCAAACCGAAAAATATTCTGTTTTTGATAACACATACTATTTTATAGCTAAGTTAGTGACATTTACTTCCCAGACCACTGTATAACTTGAAATAAGAAAGGTAAGGGTCCGTGTTGGCTCCGAGAGACACACTCAATGATCATAAGGCGATCGCAGCTCAACGATAAGAACAAACCATTTTGCTTGTACGCAACTGTATTTCAACCATGAAGAGGAAAACAACTCCGGATAGCTAAATAAGGATCGCTTTGCAAGAGTTGCTCGGAAGAATGTCGACCTAAATGTATTCCACTCGTTTGGTAGGACTGATATATGCATATACCATGGAAGGATATGATAATTTCCTCAGCTAAAAATCAGAACTACGAGCATTATACATATGACAGGACTTATATTGGCGATAGTTTGGTGTGTTTGCTAGTCTTAGGCCCGTATTTATGAACATTCCTTAACTCAAGGAGACTTTTTTTTCTATGAAAAAGTATGGGAAATGACATTAATTTTTTGAATTTCGGCATCCTTGACCCAAGGTCTCCTTGACCTGTAGACTTTCGCATAGCGGCGGTGACATCAGGAACAAAGCACAACCCTGGTCAAAGGAGACAAAAAAGTCTCCTTGAGTTAAGGAATGTTCATAAATACGGGCCTTACTGCTTTGCAGGGATCTCTGGTCTTGTAGTTCTCAATGTAGTTTAGAAATCTTAGTATTTTACTTTAGTTTATTTACTCAGTAGCTCCCAATTTTTTCAGCATAAATGACCTCATGTTTTCCGGTGTCCGTATCCGCGTTGTCTTCAAAGCTTCAAGAAAAACCTATTGCGCCTCATAGTTCCTGACGTGCACTAATTTTTGGGAAAGTATCAGTACTGATGCTGGACAACCAAAACTTATGTTGTTTTTAGAGTTTATTGCATCACAAGAAATAATAACTGGGCAAACAAGCACGACAACAACCGTGAAAATGACTCAAGGCCATAGTCTAGGCTTGTGCATGCGAGCGCTCCAAAAGCGCACATTATCACAAAAAGTTCAAGTAGAAAACCTCTATAAACGATTGTTTCCTTTTACATAGGCACTCTAACAAAAAACGCAAATTCAAACCCACGGATTTATGGATTTTTTGGGATGATAAGCCTTGACCGTCAATTTGACGGTTTTGACCCTATTAGGTATAACAAGAAATATCTCATATACAAAATTTTTTTATTTTTATTTATATCCAAATATATGATCAAATTCATATTTTAGGAAAAGTCAATAAATATGAAAGCTGAAAACATTGTAGTTTAGAAAATATAGATGATTTAAAATACAAAACCGTCAAATTGACGGCTCTGACCCTTCTAGTGTTAATGGCACTGGAAACATATTTTTTTTTGTATGTTCACCGCATACAGGAACACTGCATTTAGCACAAAATGTGTTTGTCTTCCTTCTTATTTTGTAATTGCAGAATCGACAGTAAGCCAATCTGACTCACTGGCTTGCAGGAAAACACTTATATCTACTCACCACGAAAACAAAATCGACCACTCACAATGAAATTCGGTACAAAACTAGGTTCTGGAGGAATACATAAGTAGCGCAACGCGGTGTGCGTACGGCCCTTTCAAGGGCAAGTGAAAAACTTTTATATGTGAGTCAAAATGACTCACGTTAGTGTTCCCGGGTTAATCTGGACTATTTTTCCTCTCATTGTTGTTTTGGGCGACCTCGATAACCGGCGCGACAATTTTTTTTATCATCTGTCCAAAATTTCGCACAAAGTGTGTAATTGGCAAATAATGGTTAGTTGAAGATCAATCATATTTGTAGGCTTTCGCTTCTTGTCCCAACTTTTTAAATATTCTTGAAGTACAACTTCGAAAGATGGAAGTTGGAAGCCGCTATAGTGATCTACACTAACTGTGATATTTTAAAAGTAATATTGATTGCAATCAACTTTCGTAATAAAATTATATAAATGTTTTTAAAAATGTTCCTTCTGTGTTATCTGGCCCGGGCCAGGTTTTATGTTTGAGACCCCTGATGTAAAGCAATTTCTCTAACTAAAGGAATATTAAGATAAAATCAATTAATTTAATAATTTTAGTATCCGAGTTTAATCAAGAAACCAAATAAATTGAATTCCCAACATTAGAAACCGCGAGCTTATATTGGTTACGGTTCGTTTACGGTATTGTCTTCGTTGTCAAATCTATGTATTGTCCTAGACATCCCTGATCATTTATGATTGCATAAATCAACAGCTTTAGCCCATAGTTTTTTCCAAGCCCAAGCAACATTTGACTGTTGCAAAGATTAATTGAATCACCACTTTTTAAATAGCTCGACCAATGGTAAGTTTCTTTTTGAAATACATACTTGCATGTTTATACAGGGTGCCCGGAAATTACCGCATAAGCGCACCGGAAACTTATTCCCCATGCAATTTCCAGAAAAAAGTGTAAGGGGCATATTCTTAACCCTTTCGCTGGCAGACAGGCAATTTAAAATTAAAAAAAAATAATTTTCTTACAAAACTTAAATCCCAACAAATCCATAACTATACCAGCAAGAATAACGAAATAAAATGATACATATAAAATGATCACCCATCACAACAATAACCCGAAACAGCCCTGTGACTGAGCCCTGCTAGTGGCCCTTGACCTGTCGAAAGCCTTTGACACGGTCATTCATTTTGCGCTGTTGGCCGACCTTCTTAATATGCATATTCCTGTACAAGAGGTTAGGTGTTCAACATCTATCTGGCGAGCAGGGACGTAGCCAGGAATTTGTTTCGGGAGGGGTCCAAATTTCGATTTCAGAAATTTAATTCTAAATAAATTTTTTTTGTGTTGCTAGTGAAGAACTGATGATACAGAAAAAAATACATTACCAAAAAAATTTGATGACATTCATGCCTTTTTATTCGATGTATACCGATTGATTTCATCCGCTTGAAAACAAAAGTGGATCAACGTATATGATAGATAGATAGATACATATATATTTATTTTTATCAAAAAAAAATACATTCTGTAATTATAAAAATTAGTTCCGAATGTCAAAAAAGATACAAAATAGGCAAACAAAAAAATATAAATTAAAAGGTGTAGAGCGAAGGAATAGAAAAACAAAAAAACAGATAAAAGTTTAGCTAAAAACTAATTAAAATTAAGATTAAAGTGAAATAAAAAATTTACAAGCAGAAAAATATATACAATACAATGATATACAATTATAGTAATGATAATAATAATAGAATTTATTTATTTGAATTACAAAGTACATTTTACATTCAGGTTTCTAGTGTCTTTTTTTTTTTTTTTTAATTTTATTTAAAATTTGCATATATAAATTAAAATCAAGGAAAGAGTTTATAATACATTCAACAAAATGATAATTTAATATAACTAAAGCCTATATATAACACTAAACCAAAATATTATACAATATTGCACAAATTCCTGAATAATCATGGTTAAGAAGCCACATCTTTACCTCTTTGAGAAACTTAGGGAGAATTCGAATTTTTCTTATGTTAAAAGGTAGCTTGTTGAACAACCTTGGAGCGGAACATGAGTAAAATTGTGAAAAACACACTCTTGTACATCGGGGGACGTTAACTAGAAATGCATTATTCAGTCGTAAATCATAAGAATTCGAGTGACGAGCATGAAGATAGCCACAACGAATGAAGAATAATTTTGAAATTTTAAAACAATATAAATGTATTATTGGAAGAATGTTTAGTTCTTTAAATAGAGGAAAGCAACTATGTCGTCTATTCTTATTGCAAATAATTCTAATGGCATGCTTTTGGGCTAGCAGGACAGGGTTTAATCTGGTTTTGTAGGTCCCACCCCAACAAGATAAACCATACTCTAGTTTAGAGTGGAAAAGACTGAAATAGACCATTTTTAAAGCTTGGAGTGAGCAGACTTGGCGCAGTTGATACATTTGACGGATCACAAACGAAGAATAATTATACACGTTAGAAATATGATTTGACCAGTTTAACTTACTATCAACAGTTACTCCCAGGTATTTGAAGCAGGAGACAACTTCGATCGGAAAGCATTTTTCTGAGCAAGAACCGTCGGAATTGAAATTGAAAGTGGTAGAATGGTTAGACAGGCTAGATGACTGATCATGTGGTGACAGAAAGCGATTGCACTTAAGATGATGATAAAACAGAGTAATCGACTCAGAGTTGTTACCTTTTAAATTAAAGAACATTATTTTCGTTTTGTCGCTAATGGATAATCTATGAGAAGAGAACCAAACCCTAAGTGTTTCTAAGTCATGATTAATATCGCAGATAATGTTCAGCTTTGAGTTATTGCTAAATGAGCAGGCAACATCATCAGCAAATGCTGTTAGTTTGCTTTTGAAATTTTGTAAAAATAATGAGTTGATAAATATAAGAAAAAGAAGCGGTCCTAACACTGAGCCCTGTGGTACCCCCAAATTGATCACTTGCGGTTTACTAAAACTGCTTCCAATCTTCACTCTCTGTTTTCTGTTAGATAAGAAAGAAGAAAGCCAGTCCCACATAAACCCTCTGAACCCAGAATTATAGAGTTTCTTGAGCATCAACTGGTGATCCACAGAGTCAAATGCTTTTTTGATGTCTACAAAAAGGGCTCCGGAAAGATTGCCTTTATTTATATCATCATAAATTTCACTACAAAAAGATAATAAGGCATCTTCGGTTGATTTGCCTTTTCTAAAGCCAAACTGGCATTCGCTAAAGAACTTAGTTTTATTTAGAAACGATAACATACGTGATTTAACTGCTTTTTCAAAAATTTTGGTAAAAGGAGACAATACTGATATTGGACGGTAGTTATTGGGGTCCAACTGATCACCTTTTTTAAATAAAGGTACGACTTGTGCTGATTTCAAGTTTTCTGGAAAAACCCCCGAAAAAATACTTTTATTAAAGATGTCTGCCAAGACGTCAACTATATTTAAAGCTATGTTCTTAAGTACAAAATTTGATAGACAGTTTTCGACATGGGAATGAGTATTTTTCAAAGACAAAATTAAACGATATACTTCGAAAGATGTAATGCTATCGTAGACGAAACTTTCAGTTTGAATAGAATCATGTTTGAGTTGACTGAAATGCAAGTTATTGCATGAGGTTTCCGATATATCACAAGAAGCGTTAGAAAAAAAGTTTATAAAGACATCAGCAATTCGCGATGGTTCAGATATAATTTGATCAATAACTTTTAGACTTTTTACATTCCGTTTAGTGGTTTTCCTATTTAGTATTTTATTAATTGTATCCCATTCACCTCTGGGATTGCCCTTATGTTTATTAAACTCATTTACAAAAAATGCTTCTTTAGAACTGGGGATATCTGATTTCAGTTCAGAACAGAGAACTTTCAATTGATCGTGGTACCTAGTATTAGACGGGTGCTTAGAGCATTTTAACCTCAATTTATTTCTTCTTCTAATTTTAAAAGCAAGCGATTCGGTAATCCAGGGCTTGAGCTTTTTAATAGGTTTCCTGCGAGGAATCGAAATAACACAATTATTAGCGTGATCAAGCAAAGTATCCAAGAAACTATCAAATGCTTCAGATGGATTATCAGACCTAAAGACGTGGTCCCAGCTTTCAATTCTTAATAAATTATTCAGTTTGTCCAAATCGTATTTTATTAAAGGAACAGTATCGGGAGCAACACTATCATCACTAGAAGCAATATTTTTGAAGAAAAGGCTGGTCATCAAGTGATCGGAAATGTTAATGTCAGTGGCACAGCTAGTTAAGAAAAAATTGCTATTATTACTCAAGCGAGCAAAAATATGATCAATGCATGATTGAGTTGAATCTGTAACACGAGTTGGCACGTCAATGCACGAATCAAAACCATTAGCGGCCAAAAATAATTTATATTGTACAACTTCAGCTGATTCAGTTAACAAATCTAAGTTCATATCGCCCAGAAGAACGCAATTTTTGCAGCTAATACATGATATGAAATCACTAAACTCTTCCAAGAAAACACACTTTGAAACATGGTTAAATCTATAGACACAAACAAAACTAAATTTAAAAAAAGAAATATCACATTCCAATTTTAGAAGATCACAGCTGCGAAGATTATGATCCCCGAGGAATGCCTGATGTTGGTGGAAATTGATTTGAACTAGTTAAAGTTATGGTTACAATCACGGAACGGTATTGTCTGGTTATTCTGTTAATGAGGGGCCACCGAAGTTAAACTATAGTAAAAGGTTAGATTTAGATTTTTGAATCGGTTTGGTAAAGTGGGACCAATTTTTGAGAGACTTTAATGTGTAATTTTAATATAAGATTTGTAGTAGTAGATTTACCTCTGAAAAATCAAAATTATTAGTGGTCGAACTAGAGGTGTAAATGATGTAACCCTGGTCATGCTCCAGTTCAAATAATTGAAGGATTGCTAGTTCGTAGATAATTTTCAGTCTCAGCTTTGTCGCCATTTTTAAGTGTTGGCACGAGGCAAGACATAGCTTAAATTCCAGTGTTGAGAATAGAGTGATTGGTTAAATAAGCAATGAAAGTGGATACCTTATTTTTTTTCTGCGCAAATTTATTTAAACAAATCGGAGAAAAATCATCTGGGCTGGTGTCATTAAAAATGTCAAATTATTTTATATATTTTTTTAGAATCTCGGTCTTTTTTCAATTAATCAGAGGGGAAAAACTTGGAGACTTGAGAACCAAACAAATTGGAGAAAAATTATATCAGCAAAACATTAACATACATAACGTTTTCATTTCAGTTGGTTAGAAAGAACAGCGGTCGATCAAACACCCTGAGTGATAAAACATGAAGCTGTTCTTGAAAACCAATACTTTCAGCAAAATCGGATTCAATGTTAAATTAGCTGTAAGAGAATTGAGAGAAGAGGTTACTTTCCAAAACGGGGTAATTTATTGATAGAACCAATTAGGACAAGAAAATCTAATGTTAACTGCGCGGTGACTCAAATAAACTCATTCCTAGTTTTTAACACACGTTGACTTCTTTGCAGCTATCGCTTCTAACGTGATTCATAGCCAATATCCCTCTGAAAAAGTATTTCCAGCTACACGAACGTTTTGACATGTTCATTATAAAAGTTTTTAAGTTATCATCACTAAAATCTCAGAGCCCATTGAAAACATTTCGGGAGGGGTCCGGACCCCATGGACCCCTCCCCTGGCTACGTCCCTGCTGGCGAGCCTTCCAATACCCCCGGAAGGTATCGAACTAATTTCCTATGCGGACACTGAACCAAATACGTCTTATTGACTATTTATTTTTGTTATATCTACAAAATTAGATTTTGTCATATTGACAGAATTTTCATCATATTGACTACTAATTAATTGCTTTACAATGTTACTTCGTCAATAAGAACAATTTTTTTTAACTAAGAAAACATTACAAAAAACTGATGTCCATTTGACAAAAATGTTTGTCAATTGTTCGGTGGTTTGAATTATCAGTTAATAAGAATAAATATTTTATGGTGTTCGTTGAAAATTTGTTTTTATTTTAATTTAATTTTATTCATATTTACGAAATGTCGTTTTGGTCTTATTGACTAAAAATTGGTTAGATATTATGACAACACAATTTACAAATATTTTTGTTACTGTGACAAATGTTGGATTTACAATTATATAAACCTAGTAGTTCACCTTCTACGCTTACTATTGACTTATATTCAGAATTAATTAAAATCTGTCATTTGTTGTAAAATATTAATATCGTTAACATCAATTCGGTTATTATAAAATATATTGTTATCTACGTTTAACCGTGTGTATTCTTCACTGCATTTACCTGATCTAATAGGCACGAAATTAAATGTGAGTCATGTATTGCCGGAAAAATGTCAAGAACTCCTTTTGGTTTACGCGAAAATTACTCGACCGAACTTCTCGAGCTGGTGCATACGGACATATGCGGACCGATGCGTACGCAATCATCGGGAGGCGCACGCTATTTCGTTACTTTTATAGACGATTATAGCAGACTATGCATCGTATATTTTCTGAAACACAAAAGTGAAGCCATTCAGAAATTCAAAGACTATAAAAATCTTGTCGAAAATCAACTTGAATGTAAAATTAAAGCGATTCAGTCCGATAACGGAGGAGAATTTGTCAATAAAGAAATGACAGATTTTCTAAAAGCTTCAGGCATTCAACAGCGTTTAACAGCACCCACACGCCGCAACAAAATGGTATAGCTGAGCGGAAAAATCGCACTTTGGTCGAAACCGCGCGTTGTATGCAAATCGACGCGAGTTTACCCCCATCACTTTGGGCAGAGGCGATCGCAACGGCAAATTATACGAGAAATCGGTGCCCTACAAAGGCGTTACCAGACGGGATAACCCCAATTGAAAGATGGACCGGGAAAAAGCCGAATCTCTCACATCTTCGCTCATTCGGCGAAAAAGTGTTCGTACTCGACAAATTCCCGGGAAGAGGGAAGTTTGAACCAAAGGGGATTCCCGGATTCTTTGTTGGATATGACGATAATTCCAAAGCATATCGCATTTGGATACCCGAGGATCGAAAGATTAGAATATCTCGAGATGTTAGATTCTTGAATGAATTTGAATCAAGGTCATCCAAAGATCGTAACGAACATTCGGAACAGAAACCAGAAAAACACACCACCAGGGAGATAATATTGGACGCCAGCATCATCCATCCTATTCAAGAATCTCAACCTGAATATGTGGAGATCGACAACGAGGCTGAGGTTGCAAGACCGAAGAGGCTCGCTGGCAGACCAAAATTAATAAGAACTGGCAAGAGAGGTCGCCCAAGGAAGCAATATAATGAGCAAGTCGATGACGAAGTCTCAAGTGACGCAGACGCAAGAAACGAAGTGGAACAACAAGAACCCCTCCAGTTTCCAGTCAATGAAGTCCTTGAAAACACTGCTGAAGAAGATTGCACAGTGATGACCGCCATTGAAGTTTCTCTTGACGACGCCCTAAAGAGTGAAGAAAAAGAAGAGTGGCTTAAAGCAATCTGCACCGAAACAAAGTGCTTGGTGGCAAATGGTACCTGGGAGATAGTCGAACGACCAGACAATCACCATGTCATTTCATGTCGTACCGTCCTGTGCAACAAATTCAATCCGGATGGGAGTTTGGATCGACGTAAGGCCCGAATTGTTGCTCGCGGATTTTCCCAACTGCCCGGTATTGACTTTACCAATACTTTTGCCCCAGTGGCGCGCCTGGATTCATTTCGACTGTTAATGGCACTGTCTGCTAAATATGGACTTCAAGTGATACAGCTGGATATCACTACAGCGTATCTTAATGGAGAAATGGATACTCTTGTATATATGGAACAGCCGACTCTACTGGAAGATGCCTTGAAGAGGATTGTCGAATTCGAAAAGGATGAAGTTTTGGTCGCCAAATCCAAACGCATGATCCAAGAACTGAGCTCTGGAGATAAAGTATGTAAACTTCGCAAGGCACTTTACGGCCTGCGTCAAGCTGGAAGACAATGGCACACAAAACTCAGTGGCACTCTCAGATCACTCGAATTGTCACCAACGACGTCTGACCCATGTGTTTATGTGGATCATTATTCAAGGGGAAGCACGTTTGTACTTATATACGTCGATGACATCGTAATCGCGTCTAACAATCCGAAGCGAGTCGACGAAATAAAACGTAAGCTCTCGTCCGAATACCAGGTGAAAGACCTTGGTAATATTAAATACTGTCTTGGAATCGAAGTCGAACAGAAAGAAAATCAGATTTCTATTTGTCAAAGTGGATACATCAGAGAAGTTCTCCGAAAATTCAAGATGTCGGACTGCAAAGGTGTTAAATCTCCGGTAGCTCTCGGCACGAAACTCGAACGAGCTACAAACGCTGAAGGAAACAAAACATGTTATCCGTATCGTGAGCTCATCGGAGCACTGATGTACATCGCCATCGGAACACGCCCTGACATTACTCATGCAGTGACTATGCTAAGCCAATTCAACAATTACAATGGCGAAGCTCACTGGCAATCCGCTAAGAGGATACTAAGATATCTCCATGGTACAATTAATCGGAAGTTAGTGTACACGAAAGACGATAAAGGCATCCATGGATATGCTGACGCGGACTGGGGAAGTTGTAGCATCGATAGGAAGTCTTATTCGGGATACAATTTTTCATTATCCGGAGCTGCAATATCTTGGACCTCGCGCAAGCAGCGAATTGTGGCATTATCATCTACTGAGGCCGAATATGTAAGCCTCTCCGAGGCCATTCGAGAAGCCATTCATTTGTCAAGCTTTGTACAAGAGCTTGGGCTTGACACATTAACCAAGATCACGATTTTTAACGATAATAAATCCGCTGGAAGATTGGTCGAGAATCCCGTTTTTCACTCTCGAACCAAACACATTGACATCAAACATCATTTCATTCGACAAGCGATCAAGACTTATCCTATCAGTATAAAGTTCCTGCCTACCGAAGAAATGACAGCTGATGTTCTTACTAAACCATTATCTGGAATAAAGTTAGACAATTGTGTTCACGGTTTGGGACTCAAGGACTCTTAAATGTTGGTTCATACAATTGAGGGGAAGTGTTGGATTTACAATTATATAAACCTAGTAGTTCACCTTCTACGCTTACTATTGACTTATATTCAGAATTAATTAAAATATGTCATTCGTTGTAAAATATTAATATCGTTAACATCAATTCGGTTATTATAAAATATATTGTTATCTACGTTTAACCGTGTGTATTCTTCACTGCATTTACCTGATCTAATAACAAAAAGTTTTTCATGTTATCAAAACTTTTGTGAAAATTAACAGTACCGAGAAATTCCACATTTAGGCTTCATGCACACGACGCGAAAACGGCTCGCAAGCTCGACACATCGAAATGCATTGGCTCTTATGGGAAGCTCATGACGAGCGACAGCAAACGAGAGCCATGCACAGTCAAAACACGGCTCGCGAGCCGTGAATTTGCGGATTGTGGTGCACGATATGTGAAAACACGTCTCGCTTGTTGTGATTTGACAGCGGCACGGCTCTCGCTGTCGTGAGCTTCCCATAAGAGCCAATGCATTTCGATGTGTCGAGCTTGCGAGCCGTTTTCGCGTCGTGTGCATGAAGCCTAAGTCTTTCTCTGGATACGCGACAGCAAAGCTTAAAGCACGCGTTAGAGTCGAGTGAAGCCTTTTGTGTAAAACGGTGCAAAGTGCAATAGAATTGTGTGTCGAGTTAATATAAACAAACAGTATTAAAAATTAAAACTGAAAAAAAAGTAGTTTAAATATAAAAGTGGAAGGAAAATAAAGCGGAGAAAACATTTGAAATTTTAAGCGAATGGAGAACGTATAAAAGGCCTTTAAGATACAAACTGGCGAGTTTGCTTTATATATTCTTATATTCTGTATATTGGCTTATTTATTCTCTGCATATCGTAATGAGAACACCATATTTCCTCCACATTTTTATTTAACTATACATTTTTTTTTCTTGTATGCTATAATTTTAATAAAGTGAATAATGCAATTTATTAAATATTACAGGTTGACATTAACTTCAAGCAAATGTTTGCAAATAAAATAAATCTCCAAGAGCAGGTTCTAATTTATTCAGAAAAAAATTAAAAAAATCTCTAAGAAGATCCAAGCAGTGTAGAACTTTTAAGCGATTTAAAAGAAAAAAAAAAAAGATGCTGATCCGGGTAAGTATACATTTAATGCAAATTTATTTTAAGTTGAATTAATATTAAAATATTAATATTATTATGTACACTACTTATTATTCTTGCTTTCAGATGGATCTTACGCGGCTATTTTTTATCTTCTCCATGCTGTGATGGTGCCATGTGTAATGATTTTTAATTTTCATTTAGTTGAAAAAGAACAAAATGTGATTCTAATTTTATTTATTTATTTTGAAATGAACAAAATGTGGAAAAGATAATTTGCTGTTTTACTCGTATGATGCAAAATATAAATAAGCCTGAAAAACAATGTTTTGAATAATTTATTACGCTCTTAATACTTATATATGTTTCTTTTACAACCTTTTATGAATACGTTTCTATTCTAACAGTCAACTGTTGTTGTCTACAAATGGACATTTGCTTTAACTAGGCATATAGGTAAAACAATTTTTGACCGCTAAAAACGTACACAAAATTACTTTCCTTGTATTTCTGATAGAAAAACAAAAGGTCGGTTTTTTGGCTGTTTGAGTGCAAAACATAACAAAAAATTACATACAGATGTTTATTCAGCACAAAGTGTTGTTAGTGTAATCCGAGCATGACAACCATCTATGAGCTGTTAGATCCATCTAGATTAGTCGCTAAATGGCTGCGCGTCCAAAAACTGGCATCACGAGCAACCATTTGGCTGCGTCTGTAGTCAGTAGTCTGGCTGGTCTAGCGGTTAGTGCGCGCACCTTCAGTGCACAGGGTCATTAGTTCGAATCTCACCGTGTTCCATGGTGTTTTTCGAACTCACGAGCTTGTGACGGACTATGATCTCACTCAGATGTTAAACGAGTACCCATTTATGGGGATAAATAGCACTGCTGAGCGTGATGCTGATCTCATTACCTCAACAAAAAGCAGATAAGATCTTGGAAATAGGATGTCACTAACACATCCTGCGGCCTTAGTCCAATGTTGGATTGTCGCGCCTGTTATTTATTTTTAGCATCTACACGAGTAGCCAAATGGACACAGAAAATGACATAACCAGAATTTCATTTTAGTGATTTTTATACCCTTCGCTCATAGAGTGAAAGGGTATATTAACTTTGTCATGAAGTTTTAAACGCATTGAAGGAAGCATCTCCGACCATATAAAAAGTATACATATATGATCAGCATGACGAGATGAATCGACTGGGCGATGTCCGTCTGTCTGTCTGTCTGTGTCCGTCTGTCCGTCTGTTGCAGCGCGTTTTTCTCGGCCACTATAAAAGCTACGGAGGTGACATTTTGCACACGTGCTTCTTATTGTTGCAGGCTGCTTGTATGTTTGATTCACCCAAATTGGATCACTGGGTCATGGGGCTGCCATACAAACCTAGCTCCCCAATTTGAGTTCTTCTAAGAAAAACTTTTTTATTTGTGTTATAAAATATATTGTTATCTACGTTTAACCGTGTGTATTCTTCACTGCATTTACCTGATCTAATAGGCACGAAATTAAATGTGAGTCATGTATTGCCGGAAAAATGTCAAGAACTCCTTTTGGTTTACGCGAAAATTACTCGACCGAACTTCTCGAGCTGGTGCATACGGACATATGCGGACCGATGCGTACGCAATCATCGGGAGGCGCACGCTATTTCGTTACTTTTATAGACGATTATAGCAGACTATGCATCGTATATTTTCTGAAACACAAAAGTGAAGCCATTCAGAAATTCAAAGACTATAAAAATCTTGTCGAAAATCAACTTGAATGTAAAATTAAAGCGATTCAGTCCGATAACGGAGGAGAATTTGTCAATAAAGAAATGACAGATTTTCTAAAAGCTTCAGGCATTCAACAGCGTTTAACAGCACCCACACGCCGCAACAAAATGGTATAGCTGAGCGGAAAAATCGCACTTTGGTCGAAACCGCGCGTTGTATGCAAATCGACGCGAGTTTACCCCCATCACTTTGGGCAGAGGCGATCGCAACGGCAAATTATACGAGAAATCGGTGCCCTACAAAGGCGTTACCAGACGGGATAACCCCAATTGAAAGATGGACCGGGAAAAAGCCGAATCTCTCACATCTTCGCTCATTCGGCGAAAAAGTGTTCGTACTCGACAAATTCCCGGGAAGAGGGAAGTTTGAACCAAAGGGGATTCCCGGATTCTTTGTTGGATATGACGATAATTCCAAAGCATATCGCATTTGGATACCCGAGGATCGAAAGATTAGAATATCTCGAGATGTTAGATTCTTGAATGAATTTGAATCAAGGTCATCCAAAGATCGTAACGAACATTCGGAACAGAAACCAGAAAAACACACCACCAGGGAGATAATATTGGACGCCAGCATCATCCATCCTATTCAAGAATCTCAACCTGAATATGTGGAGATCGACAACGAGGCTGAGGTTGCAAGACCGAAGAGGCTCGCTGGCAGACCAAAATTAATAAGAACTGGCAAGAGAGGTCGCCCAAGGAAGCAATATAATGAGCAAGTCGATGACGAAGTCTCAAGTGACGCAGACGCAAGAAACGAAGTGGAACAACAAGAACCCCTCCAGTTTCCAGTCAATGAAGTCCTTGAAAACACTGCTGAAGAAGATTGCACAGTGATGACCGCCATTGAAGTTTCTCTTGACGACGCCCTAAAGAGTGAAGAAAAAGAAGAGTGGCTTAAAGCAATCTGCACCGAAACAAAGTGCTTGGTGGCAAATGGTACCTGGGAGATAGTCGAACGACCAGACAATCACCATGTCATTTCATGTCGTACCGTCCTGTGCAACAAATTCAATCCGGATGGGAGTTTGGATCGACGTAAGGCCCGAATTGTTGCTCGCGGATTTTCCCAACTGCCCGGTATTGACTTTACCAATACTTTTGCCCCAGTGGCGCGCCTGGATTCATTTCGACTGTTAATGGCACTGTCTGCTAAATATGGACTTCAAGTGATACAGCTGGATATCACTACAGCGTATCTTAATGGAGAAATGGATACTCTTGTATATATGGAACAGCCGACTCTACTGGAAGATGCCTTGAAGAGGATTGTCGAATTCGAAAAGGATGAAGTTTTGGTCGCCAAATCCAAACGCATGATCCAAGAACTGAGCTCTGGAGATAAAGTATGTAAACTTCGCAAGGCACTTTACGGCCTGCGTCAAGCTGGAAGACAATGGCACACAAAACTCAGTGGCACTCTCAGATCACTCGAATTGTCACCAACGACGTCTGACCCATGTGTTTATGTGGATCATTATTCAAGGGGAAGCACGTTTGTACTTATATACGTCGATGACATCGTAATCGCGTCTAACAATCCGAAGCGAGTCGACGAAATAAAACGTAAGCTCTCGTCCGAATACCAGGTGAAAGACCTTGGTAATATTAAATACTGTCTTGGAATCGAAGTCGAACAGAAAGAAAATCAGATTTCTATTTGTCAAAGTGGATACATCAGAGAAGTTCTCCGAAAATTCAAGATGTCGGACTGCAAAGGTGTTAAATCTCCGGTAGCTCTCGGCACGGAACTCGAACGAGCTACAAACGCTGAAGGAAACAAAACATGTTATCCGTATCGTGAGCTCATCGGAGCACTGATGTACATCGCCATCGGAACACGCCCTGACATTACTCATGCAGTGACTATGCTAAGCCAATTCAACAATTACAATGGCGAAGCTCACTGGCAATCCGCTAAGAGGATACTAAGATATCTCCATGGTACAATTAATCGGAAGTTAGTGTACACGAAAGACGATAAAGGCATCCATGGATATGCTGACGCGGACTGGGGAAGTTGTAGCATCGATAGGAAGTCTTATTCGGGATACAATTTTTCATTATCCGGAGCTGCAATATCTTGGACCTCGCGCAAGCAGCGAATTGTGGCATTATCATCTACTGAGGCCGAATATGTAAGCCTCTCCGAGGCCATTCGAGAAGCCATTCATTTGTCAAGCTTTGTACAAGAGCTTGGGCTTGACACATTAACCAAGATCACGATTTTTAACGATAATAAATCCGCTGGAAGATTGGTCGAGAATCCCGTTTTTCACTCTCGAACCAAACACATTGACATCAAACATCATTTCATTCGACAAGCGATCAAGACTTATCCTATCAGTATAAAGTTCCTGCCATACCGAAGAAATGACAGCTGATGTTCTTACTAAACCATTATCTGGAATAAAGTTAGACAATTGTGTTCACGGTTTGGGACTCAAGGACTCTTAAATGTTGGTTCATACAATTGAGGGGAAGTGTTGGATTTACAATTATATAAACCTAGTAGTTCACCTTCTACGCTTACTATTGACTTATATTCAGAATTAATTAAAATATGTCATTCGTTGTAAAATATTAATATCGTTAACATCAATTCGGTTATTATAAAATATATTGTTATCTACGTTTAACCGTGTGTATTCTTCACTGCATTTACCTGATCTAATAACAAAAAGTTTTTCATGTTATCAAAACTTTTGTGAAAATTAACAGTACCGAGAAATTCCACATTTAGGCTTCATGCACACGACGCGAAAACGGCTCGCAAGCTCGACACATCGAAATGCATTGGCTCTTATGGGAAGCTCATGACGAGCGACAGCAAACGAGAGCCATGCACAGTCAAAACACGGCTCGCGAGCCGTGAATTTGCGGATTGTGGTGCACGATATGTGAAAACACGTCTCGCTTGTTGTGATTTGACAGCGGCACGGCTCTCGCTGTCGTGAGCTTCCCATAAGAGCCAATGCATTTCGATGTGTCGAGCTTGCGAGCCGTTTTCGCGTCGTGTGCATGAAGCCTAAGTCTTTCTCTGGATACGCGACAGCAAAGCTTAAAGCACGCGTTAGAGTCGAGTGAAGCCTTTTGTGTAAAACGGTGTAAAGTGCAATAGAATTGTGTGTCGAGTTAATATAAACAAACAGTATTAAAAATTAAAACTGAAAAAAAAGTAGTTTAAATATAAAAGTGGAAGGAAAATAAAGCGGAGAAAACATTTGAAATTTTAAGCGAATGGAGAACGTATAAAAGGCCTTTAAGATACAAACTGGCGAGTTTGCTTTATATATTCTTATATTCTGTATATTGGCTTATTTATTCTCTGCATATCGTAATGAGAACACCATATTTCCTCCACATTTTTATTTAATTATACATTTTTTTTTTCTTGTATGCTATAATTTTAATAAAGTGAATAATGCAATTTATTAAATATTACAGGTTGACATTAACTTCAAGCAAATGTTTGCAAATAAAATAAATCTCCAAGAGCAGGTTCTAATTTATTCAGAAAAAAATTAAAAAAATCTCTAAGAAGATCCAAGCAGTGTAGAACTTTTAAGCGATTTAAAAGAAAAAAAAAAGATGCTGATCAGGGTAAGTAAACATTTAATGCAAATTTATTTTAAGTTGAATTAATATTAAAATATTAATATTATTATGTACACTACTTATTATTCTTGCTTTCAGATGGATCTTACGCGGCTATTTTTTATCTTCTCCATGCTGTGATGGTGCCATGTGTAATGATTTTTAATTTTCATTTAGTTGAAAAAGAACAAAATGTGATTCTAATTTTATTTATTTATTTTGAAATGAACAAAATGTGGAAAAGATAATTTGCTGTTTTACTCGTATGATGCAAAATATAAATAAGCCTGAAAAACAATGTTTTGAATAATTTATTACGCTCTTAATACTTATATATGTTTCTTTTACAACCTTTTATGAATACGTTTCTATTCTAACAGTCAACTGTTGTTGTCTACAAATGGACATTTGCTTTAACTAGGCATATAGGTAAAACAATTTTTGACCGCTAAAAACGTACACAAAATTACTTTCCTTGTATTTCTGATAGAAAAACAAAAGGTCGGTTTTTTGGCTGTTTGAGTGCAAAACATAACAAAAAATTACATACAGATGTTTATTCAGCACAAAGTGTTGTTAGTGTAATCCGAGCATGACAACCATCTATGAGCTGTTAGATCCATCTAGATTAGTCGCTAAATGGCTGCGCGTCCAAAAACTGGCATCACGAGCAACCATTTGGCTGCTACTTAGCATCTACACGTCTGTAGTCAGTAGTCTGGCTGGTCTAGCGGTTAGTGCGCGCACCTTCAGTGCACAGGGTCATTAGTTCGAATCTCACCGTGTTCCATGGTGTTTTTCGAACTCACGAGCTTGTGACGGACTATGATCTCACTCAGATGTTAAACGAGTACCCATTTATGGGGATAAATAGCACTGCTGAGCGTGATGCTGATCTCATTACCTCAACAAAAAGCAGATAAGATCTTGGAAATAGGATGTCACTAACACATCCTGCGGCCTTAGTCCAATGTTGGATTGTCGCGCCTGTTATTTATTTTTAGCATCTACACGAGTAGCCAAATGGACACAGAAAATGACATAACCAGAATTTCATTTTAGTGATTTTTATACCCTTCGCTCATAGAGTGAAAGGGTATATTAACTTTGTCATGAAGTTTTAAACGCATTGAAGGAAGCATCTCCGACCATATAAAAAGTATACATATATGATCAGCATGACGAGATGAATCGACTGGGCGATGTCCGTCTGTCTGTCTGTCTGTGTCCGTCTGTCCGTCTGTTGCAGCGCGTTTTTCTCGGCCACTATAAAAGCTACGGAGGTGACATTTTGCACACGTGCTTCTTATTGTTGCAGGCTGCTTGTATGTTTGATTCACCCAAATTGGATCACTGGGTCATGGGGCTGCCATACAAACCTAGCTCCCCAATTTGAGTTCTTCTAAGAAAAACTTTTTTATTTGTGTACGAATTTCAACCAAATTTCACACAAATGTGTTTCTATAGATAACACAAAATGTATGCAAGAATGGATCAAATCCGACCATGGGGTCATGGGGCTGCCATACAAACTTAACCCCCCATATTGGTTCTTCTAAGAAACATTTTTTTTACACTAATTTCACAAAACCTTGAATTAGTGTGTCTTTATCAAAGCAACTAAAAAGTTCAAAACGAATGGAATCGTACTATGGGGTCATGCTCCGGCAACCCCAATAACATTTTCCGAGTAAATATTTTTATTTGCCCACTTATTTCAACCAAGCCCGAAACTTTCGTCAAGACGGAAGAAAAAGAATGAGGAGCGGGATTAAATACAAGTCATAGGTACGCCCGAAAAATTTTTTAGCCCAAGCGAAGGGTATCCAAATTTCGGCCGCGCCCGAAATTAGCCTCGGCCCGGGGGGTTGGCGACCGAAGCGAGCAGGGGGCGAAGCCCCCTAGTTTTAAATTTAATTGTCAAAATCGGACTCTGTGCGTTTGAATTATTACACGGCCATTCAAGAATTATTCATTTTCACACAAAAGTTGCAAAATTATCACTTTGAATTTGGTCAAACCGGTTCGTTGAGTTGCCATATTGAATATCAAAACTGGTCGCACACCCAAACGGCGGTTTGGATGGAATGACAACAGCCATTTGGTTGGACGTGACGCCATTTGGCGACTTATCTAGATGGACCTTTACACGAACAACATACTTTATGCTGAATTTGTAATTATTTGTCTTGTACTGGAACACCAAAAAACAAACACAGCAAATATAAAAATAAAATAAAAACTTTTGTCATATCGATAAACTTTTTTTGTTACAATTACAAAAGATTTGTCGTGTTTGACAAAAAAAATGTCATTATGATTAAAAGTTGTGACAAACGTTTTATTGATTTGACAAAAACATTTTTAATTATAAATAAAAAGTTTGAGAAACATTTTTGTGTATTTGACAAGTGTATTTTGTAAAATTTGACAAAAAAAGTATTTTGTCATATTGACGAAAAACTTTTGTTGACGCTATATTGACTACATATTTGTTAGCTTAACAAAAATTTTGTAAAATAGACTTAAAGATTTCGTGCGGTGGACGATTGTGCCGTACTCGCCACGGGGAATGATTTGAACCACGCCAAAGACGTAGTCGACAAAAAACACAGTAGAAACAACGTCCTATAGGCACGGGCCGGGAGCTCTTGGGGCAAGGGCAAATTGCTGAACCTTGAATTATTAATGTAGTTATGCAGAAAAAGTGTGTTCTAACACTATGCCAAACATAGTAGTCCGGTTGGTCTAGCGGTTAGTGCATGCACATACGGTACACAGGGTCATGAGTTCAAATCTCACCGTGGATCATGGTGTTTTTCGAACTCACGAGATTGTGACGGATTATGATTTCACTCAGATGTTAAACGAGTACCCATTTATGGGGATAAATAACACTGCTGAGCGTGATGCTGATCCCATTACCTCAACAAAAAGTAGATAAGATCTTGGAAATAGGATGTCACTAACACATCCTGCGGCCTTAGTCCAATGTCGGATTGTCACGCCTGTTATTTAGATGCCAAACATATACATGCATTAGTATAAGAATAATAGTATTAGTATTACCACTAGAACTTAATAATACTTGAACTACTATAGTTCAGTTCCAAATAAACCGATGGACGGTGCAGAATACTAACGCGTCTTTTAATTTTGTGGCTTAAGTCCCAAAACAAATAAACCTACGAAGCGATAGGTAGAGCAATTCTCAGCTATGCAGCACAGGTATGGTAGTCACAATAAGATCCAGGCATGCCAGAACGCTGATCTACGTATCGCTACAGGTTGTCACCTTATGTCGTCCCAGGATCATCTTCATCAAGAAACCAGCATGTCACCAGTGCGCGATCACAATCTCCTCCTGTCTTTACAATACATATATGGACGAATCAATCTGTTTACCTAATTGTTAAAATTTGTTCACGAAAGTATTTTAAATATGTTTTTCTTTTTAAGCGAAAAATCACTGCTTTCCCATTTCCGTGACCTCACCTTAAAGAAAGTATCCTAACTTGGACTAAGCAAGTTAACTGCCAGGTATTTTGAGGTTTTCCCCTTCTGCAGACTTCAACTAATCTGATCTATTTCAATTTTAATAAAAAAACTCGTTTATGTTTTTATATTCGATGCCAATAATGAAAGTTGCTTATAAGCAACATTGGGGGCGAAAGGGTTAAGGACACATTTTAGTTAAATCGCCACTAGAACTACACTGTGAGGAATTAGGAAATTATTTAAAACTCGCTTGAAACTGATGGCTTGAAAGCCGCCTTTGGCCGAAATAAATCGTGACCGAGTGAATCGATCAGGTTCCTTGGACTAATATTATTTTTCTTCTTCCTTGCCTCGTTCTTTATATTGCTCCATGGTTTCGCGTTGCTCGACCTGCGGTGTAGGCACATCGCCCCTTTTGGCGGCAATATCTCATATTTCTATAGGAAGCTCTATCTTGGATTGTGTCATCGCCGAGACCAATTCGTTGTTGACTTATTTAGGTGTTCTTCGGTCTGCCTCTGGCCTTGGGTCCATCAAGTGAACTTCCATTTATATAGGCCGACGCCTTTGAACATGGCAATACCAATTCATTTGTCGGTCTTCTAGCTTTTCGGTGATTGGTTGGTCTATGGACAAGCTGCCTCGGATGTAGCTACTCTTGGTTACACCAACTGAAATGCGTAATATTTTGGACCAATTTTATTATTGTTCGATTTTTTCCCAGTTTCGTAAATGTGCCTCGAAGTTGAAGTATTCATTGTCTATGGGGAAGGAAGTTGAAGAACTGTGCGCGGTCCTCGCCGTAGTAATCGAAAACGTCCACTGACGAGGTCTGTAGTAATAAAAAAAATAACAGGCGCGACAATCCAACATTGGACTAAGGCCGCAGGATGTGTTAGTGACATCCTATTTCCAAGATCTTATCTGCTTTTTGTTGAGATATGAGATCAGCATCACGCTCAGCAGTGTTATTTATCCCCATAAATGGGTACTCGTTTAACATCTGAGTGAGATCATAGTCCGTCACAAGCTCGTGAGTTCGAAAAACACCATGGAACACGGTGAGATTCGAACTCATGACCCTGTGCACTGAAGGTGCGCGCACTAACCGCTAGACCAGCCAGACTACAGGTCTGTAGTATAGTAATACTGTGTTGCAATGTTTGGTATAATTACTATCAATCTTGTCATTTTATGACTCTGCATCGATTATCCACTTGGTGGTCCGCGACAATTATTTATGTGTAGAACAAAGCCAAGTGGTCCCTAAAGTACAAAAGTTTAAGAACCACTGAGCTAGATGTAAATTTGGATTGAATTTTAATTAATTAAAACTTAAATCATTTTTTCATTTACATAAAGTGTGTTTGGTGTGGATACGTATTTAGTAGGTATGTATCGATTGCAAAAAATAAAATTACAATTAGGATTGCGTATCTATAAATTACACCGACAAGCGACAATTTTTTTTTCTAACTATGTATCAACTTTAGAAAAAGATAAATATACTGTTTAGGCCAGTCAATTACCGATTTTAGGTCGCAAAAAATTGCTCGGGTCTGTTTTTTTTGGGATATTGTTAGGATAGATACCAGAAGTGTACCACTAAGTTTGCAACTTCGAAAAACCTGTGCTAACCCCGTGACCCTCAAAAAACCTCAAAATTCTCGGACTTTTTTCAAATTTTTGTTTGTAGTTTCTAAAAGGTGCTGTCTACAAGTAAGTCGTCCACTGCACTTTTAAAGCTAAGAAAAGTTTCTTTAATTTGAGTGTAACTCCAGCTTTGTAGGTGCAAAGGATCCCAAGATACAGCACTTTAAAAAATGAGCTTTTTTAGTAAAAAAGTCTGAAATTGTATTTTAGGAGGTTTGTATGACAGCCCTATGACGTAATGTTCCGATTCCATCTATTCCTAGATATGTTTTGAGGCTTTACTAGGAACACATTTGGGTGACGTTTGGTTAAGATTGGTTCATAAAGAAAAAAGTTTTTCTTAGAAGAACCTGATTATCAGGGGTTGGTTTGTATGACAGCCCTATGACCTAGTGTTCCGTTTTCATCCGTTCCTAGATATCTTTTAAAGTTTTACTAAAAAACACATTTGGGGGAAGGGCGGTTAAGATTCGTCCATAAAGAAAAAAGAACCTAATTTCCAGAGGTTGGTTTGTATGACAGCCCTATAACGTAGTGTTCCTATTTCATCCGTTCCTAGATATTTTTTTAGGCTTAACCAGCAACATACTTGGGTGAAGTTTGGTTAATATTGGTACATAAAGAAAAATGTTTTTCTTAGAAGAACCTAATTTTCAGGGGCAGCCCTATGACCCCATGGTCTGATTCCATTCGTTCCGACATATATACAGCTAAGGAACTGGTTTATAACTTCATGTCACATGACTTTTTCTGTAAAATGCGCATTTAAGCCGATATTCAGCTCGGAACATGACTGAAATTACAATTTCGAACTTTTTTTCAAAAAACAATGTTTAAAGTGCTGTATCTTGGGATCCTTTGCGCCTACAAAGCTGGGGTTGCACTCAAATTAAAGAAGATTTTCTTAGCTTTAACAGTGCAGTGGACAACTTACTTGTAGGAAGCACCTTCTAGAAATTACAAACAAAAATATGAAAAAAGTCCGAAAATTTTGAGTTTTTTTTTAAGGGTCATGGGGTTAGCACAGGTTTTTCGAAGTTGCAAACTCGAATTAACTCGAAAACGGAATCCTGCCCAACACAAAAAAAAAAACACGTAAAACTTCAACTTACATTTTTCGCTAGTGCTGTCCCATATGACAGATGAGCTGGAATATGATCGGGTTGAATATCAAGCGCAGCACGATGATATTTTTCCGCCTCGTCCCATTGATGCAATTTTCCAAAAATATCACCAATTCGATGAAGTAGAACCTCACGTTGATAGTTAGCTGGTAGTGAATACAATGCTTCTCGATATACCGCTAATGCTCGCTGCAATTTACCCTGTTCGGCATATAATTTTCCCAACTGAAGATATGACGAGATTCGTGCATTCTCATGAGCCAGTCGATCGCGAACACCTGTCCCGTCCACTTTTGTACCCTCCTTTAAAACAGAAGCAGCTTCCTGACAACGACCCAGCGCTATCAGTGATGTTCCCAAATTCAAATATGCTACTGTAATTGAATAAACAACGAAAACATTTAATCAAATATTCCGCGAAGAAATAGAAAATATTTATGGATAGGTACGACAAAGATAATAAAAAACTTACATGCTAAATTAGGTCGATATTGTATAGCACGCTGAAAGTTCTCTATCGCCTCTCTGAATTTCATCTGATTTTGATTAAGAATTCCTCTGTAAATCAGTATAAAAGAAAAATTACGGTCGGAATTAATATTTTATTTATCAAGTAATGAAAAGATGATTACGAGATCATTTATGTTCTAAGGATTTTCACATTTTCCCTGTCGTTTTTGCTTTTGTTGAAAAATATCATTGGACTGTTTCTCTTTTCGACAACCGCAAGCCAGCCAAGGCCTTTGTTCACTTTGTAAAATAGCCTGTGGCCAAAACCCTTTATAAATGTGCTGAAGATAGAGCAAAATGAAGAATTTCCTTCCTTCCCATGTGGCGTCCAGTTCAGCATTTCTATCGTCGAAAAGCCATCGAAACGCCCGAATAGCCAGGTAAAGAATTATAAAAGGTTAGAATACCATTCACGTAGCATTGGATTTTTTCCGGCAGCTAGTTGTCCATCATTCGACAAACGATGTACATACAACAACTGTACGTATATGTTGGTACATCAACCATTCATCTGGCCCAATTTCATTTCGGCATACACTTCAAAAGGAGCAAAGTTATCCAGGTCGATGAATTTGCAACGAATCAGTTGAATACCTTGGAGAGTCTTTTCGACAATCTTTTAAGTTCGGTGAAGAAGTTTGTTGAAGTTGAAACCACAATATGCTTTACCTTTTGCTGGTTTCTGATTGGAACCGCCCGATACATGTACAAAAAAAGGCAGATGAAAATTGCAGACGGAACAGGATTTCCATGAGGTTTCATTAAATTTCAGAATAAATTTTAACTGGAAATGGAAAGGGTACTTTAAATGCTGAATAAAGTTAAAGACTGAGGGGGATCCAACGGTAAAAATGTGAATGTAAACAATATTATTAATAATACTTTTTTTTTACGAAATATTTTACAAAAAAAATTGCAAATATTTCATATAGGTACATATTAAAATATGTAATTGCAAAAATTTTTTTTGTAAAATTTTTCGTTGGAAAAAAATATAGTTAAAGTTTACGCGTTTACATTCACATTTCTACCGTTGAATCCACCTTAGTCAAACTTTATTCATCATTTCCCTTCCCATACACTTAAAATTTATTCTGAAATTTAATGTAACCTTATGGAAATTCTGCTCATCCTGTTGAACATAGTATCATTTTCATTAAATAACTAAATTCAATTCATACCAGCCAATAAGGAAGGATAGATACGTATACTTGTCTTAACCAGACACGAGTATTCGCAGTTGTTCTGGAGCACTGACACATTTCTATAGAATAATGTTTTTTCATAATTCCTCAGAATATCCTCATCGACCTGGTAACTTGGCTATCATTACTCGTACATTGTACGTTCATCATTATCCCACTTCCACTTGTCACTTGTATTGAACATTGCATACAGCATACCATACATCCCCCATTGTTCACTTAAGTGATATTCGTACTCAGCTTATCACCCCCAGTAAAACATACAATTCGCTCCATAAAAAATATCTCTTCTGTCAACCACGAAAACACTACTTCCATTTTGGTACCAGATGGAGTATGCTTCGGTTATGACAAGGGTACAGATTAAGACTTACTACACCCTCTGGCCAGGCCGAAATTGGAAAATGTGACACACTTGATCCCATATAATGAATATTCCCACCCCGAAAATTGATAGCACGAAGGCAATCAATAAATCCCCTTCATAAATAACATTATACGATGAAACTGTTCCTCCCCGTCTGTTTTGTATTTGTCTACAGTGTGCAATTTTATGTTGAAAACTCGACATGTAATTAATTAAAGAAATCTGGATCGCAGAGTGTTAAACGGATATGTGTTACTTACAAATTGAAATGTACATCCGCCATGTTGGGCCGATATTTTAGAGCCTCGAGTAAAGCAAGTTTGGCCTCCTGATATCTGCCTTGTGAGCTAAGGACACTTCCTAGATTACCAAATGCTGGAAAATATTAATTGAATTGTGTTTATTGATACGGTCAGTAATAAAAGATATAATGTATAAAGTAAAGATAAATGTAGGTACATATGTACGTAATAAATAAGGACATCATATGGTTACTAACTACTCTTTAAAAATTAGTTTGAAAGGGTAAGTCAAGCCAAAGATATTAGGAAATGCTCTAATATTTTACCGTCAAGAAAGGTTAATAAATGATACTTGTTTTGCCATTTACTCGGTTACATTCAGTTTGTGTACGATTGTTACCGGAGTTCATATTCTACTTCTTGTTATTTGAAAGAAATATGTAGATCCAGATAAGATTTGTTATGTATTTCACAGTTTTTCGTCTAAGACAAAATTGCTATTGCATCGTTAAATTTTATAAAATCTATCTTTAAGTGAAATTGTTAGTAATTTACGGATTGGATAAATGCCTAGGTAACCGGACACAAACATGGGGATAAAATAATGGGGATATTTGAATGAATAGGCTCGTGACGGCGAGAGGAGAATGGCATACAACGTACACGCCGAGGGGCATGCGCGCGCTTCTAGTTTAGCATCCCCAGCTGCCATGTCATACGATGGTTAAGTTCTGGAATTTTTTACACCCGCTTCGGCAGACAAATTGGATCCCCACGCATTTGGTCCACTACGGGAAGACTGTGGCAATCACGGAAAAAATTTAGGATCCGCGGGAATAACTAAGGCGGAGAAAAGCCTCCTCATCCCGCTCCTAACCAGCCTAAAGTAAAGAAAATATAAACGAAATGCCATACATGCCCTTATGGACTCCAATTACGAAGGATCCGGGCCATTGTCATCAAATCTTTAGGTTTTTTTGTTTTTTTTTTTTTTTTCAAAAAACCCTTATGAAATCGATTTTGTCCGTCCGTCACTAAATAACTCGCGAACGGCTCAACCTCAATGGTAACAGCCTTTGGCGCGAATACTTTAGAAGTTGATAGGGAAAAGATTTATGCTCGTTTGAAGTTAAGCTTACGTTTTCACCTCGGTCGCTCGTTGAACATTTTTACGTCACAGGGTTGTCATACAAACCAGCCCCTGTGAATTAGGTACTTTTAAGAAAAACGTTTTTTTTTTTTTAACCATAGTATTTACCAAACTTCACCCAAGTGTGTTCATAGGAAAGCCGACAAACATATCCAGGAACAGATGGAATCGGAACACTTCATATGGCTGCGGTAAAAATTATTAACACAAGAGAACTTAAGTTTCATTCAAATGTGACGAAATTAGCCTAGGGTCTCGTTTAAATTTAATTTTTTTACTTACATAGCACTTTTTCGGGTCCTACAATATTTCTCCTACTTTCTTTAAAATTTCAATCCAAACAACAATTCTTCGACGAATTTAAAATTCAAAGATAGCCGCGAAAGGATGTAATGTTCTTCTTCTTCTCAGTACCGTATAGCCCCATGGGGGGCCATGGTGCGTTAACCCTCATCCAGCGGCAGATTTTTACAACGCTTGCCGGCGGCAAAGGTACACCTGTACCTTAGTACATTTTGTATGAAAATCTTCACTATTTGTATGAATTTTGACCGTAAAACCGTTATATTATGTTGACTAGTCACAAATTAGTAACTGTTTTTGCCGAAGTGAATGTTTTAAGAAGTTCGGTTTATGTGGATTTAATTTTTGGAGTGGGTAAATTTAGGAAATAGGCAAAATTTTAAAAAGAAAATTGAAAAAATGGGTTGCTTGGAATTTTAATTTGACGAAATCTAAAATTTATTTACAAATGAAAAGTAGAAAACGGTTCAAATTAAGTCATTAATGATTTTAGAAGAATTTGGTATGTTTGATTTGCGAATGGTGGAGTCTTAGGTTAAAATTTACCCCCCTGCCCCCACTATATAACTCTGTTACTAGAACCCGTTATCGCTAACGAAAAAAACGTCAATAATTATCACATTCTCGTTATTTTCCATAAAACAACAATATTTGAAGCAATAAATATATTGGAGAAATGAGTAAATGTGTTATTATACGAAAGAAAGGTCCTGTCAAGCAACAAGCAAGTATAGAATCGGCTAGTATAATTTTCAGTCTCTAATCTTTGTAAATCTAAACTCAGGCCAATTCCTATAGTAGAAAAATATCTAAAATTTTAATTGTGATTGTTGCTGGTTAATTGGTTGGTTAAGGATCGATTGAAAAATTAAAACAAGAAACCGGCATATTCTATAGCAGTTATCCTCATCTATATATGGTACCGACGTACAATTCAACCAAGTTTATGTACCACCCCAACATCCATTTAGAAATTTGGTTGGATGCATCTGCTGGTTTTCAGCCGAAACTTCAAAAGGAACTCGGGTGGAGGTCCCGAATTACACAAATAATAAATATTAGGTGATGGAATACAAATTATGGGAATCTGTGGTAAAGAAAATCAACCGCTAAAATCCAAAATTTTAGCATTTATTACAAACCTAATTTTCACTAGATGTTATGGGGGAAAGAAGTCATAATACATTGTATTGGTTGGCCCAAGCCATTACTTCAAAATGTTTGCTATGCCAGTAAAAGTCTTCAGATTAATGTCAAATAACCAAAAACCGCTGTATGAGTTAGATAAGTCCTTATAGATCGATATCTCCAAGGACCTTGATCATTACAAATAAAATTCGTAAATCAAATACTTCTGTACATCACTCGATTCTTATTGATGCTATAATAAATCTCTCTAAGCATGAGCATTCACCAAAAATATTTTATTTTCGTTTTTTGTAAATTTTCTTTCATACAAAATATATGAAGGTACAAATGTACCTTTGCCGCCGTTAAAGGGTGTAAGATTAATTTTGCTCCCTAACTTGGGGATGGGTGGTCACACATTTCTGAAATTTGGAATACATATTTTAAACTAAAATCGTAGAGATGTCAGAAAATTTCAGCCCGATCGGATTCATAGCAAAAAAGTTACGGTGTTTTCAAAACGAAAAAGGTACACCTGTACCTATCCCGCTGGATGAGGGTTAACTCAGCCGTTTATAGGCATTTTCTAGTCAATGTTACATTGCATATCATTTCGGAGTGTATATAATGTTGCAAGCACTATATATTTCCTATCCGCACATGTACGGAAATTTTGGACCACACCGAGATTCGATCTCCGGACCTCTAGATTACTAGCGTCGTAGAGTGCGACTCAACCAAGTGAGCCACAGAGCGTGTGTAATGTTACGATTATGAATCGAAGTATATAGTATAGTCGAATCGAGTATATAGTATAGTCATTTAGGCCAGTCATTTTACGATTTTAGCTCGGCTCTGGTTTCATGGGATATTGTTAGGGTAGATACCAAAAGTGAACCACCAAGTTTGCAACTTCGAAAAACCTGTGCTAACTTCGTGACCCTCAAAAAAACTCAAAATTTTCGGATTTTTTTCATATTTTGGTTTGTAATGTCCAAAAGGTGCTTCCTAAAAGAAAGTCGTCTACTAGATTTTGAAAGCACAGAAGCCCTTCTTTAATTTGAGTCCACTTCCATCTTTGTAGGTGCCAAGGATCCCAAGATACAGCACTTTAAACATCGTTTTTTGTAAAAAAGTTCGAAATTGTAATTTTAGTCATTTTCCGAACTAAATATCGGGTTAAATGCCCATTCTACGGAGAAAGTCATGTGACATGAAGTTATAAACCAGTTACTTATGTGTATATGTCAGAACGAATGGAATCGGACCATGGGGTCATAGGGCTGCCCCTGAAAATGAGGTTCTTCTAAGCATTTTTATACCCTTTTATACCCGCTTATTAAGCGTAAAGGGTATATTAACTTTGTCATGAAGTTTGTAACGCATTGAAGGAAGCGTCTCCGACCATATAAAATATGTATATATATATGATCAGCGTGATGAGCTGAGTCGATTGGACGATGTCCGTCTGTCCGTCTGTCCGTCTGTCTGTCTGTTGCGACGCGTTTTACTCGGCCAATTTAAAAGCTATGGAGCTGAAATTTTGCACACATGCTTCTTTTTGCTGCAGGCAGTTTATATGTTTGAATCACTAAAATCCGACAAGGGGGTCGTGGGGCTGCCATACAAACCTACCCCCAAACTTAGGTTCTTCTTAGAAAAAGATCTTTATTTATGCACCAATTTCAATCTAATTTCACACAAATGTGTTTTAAGTGGTGACACACAACATATGTAAAAACGAGCAAATCGGACAATGGGGTCGCGGGGCTGCCATACAAATCTAGTTCCCCAAATTAAGTTCTTCTAAGAAAAACTTAAAATTATACCACAAAACATATGTAAAAATGGACCAAATCCGACCATGGGGTCATGGGGCTGTCGTAGAAACCTAGCTCCCCAAATTAAGTTCTTCTAAGATTTTTTTTATTTATACACCAATTTCAACCAAACTTCACACAAATGTGTTTCTATTATGTATACACAAAACATATGTATAAATATATGGAGTTGGACCATGTGCTCATGGGGCTACCATGCAAACCTAGCCCCCCAAATCAAATTTTTCTAAGAAAAACGTTTTTATTTGCACACCAATTTCAATTAAACCTCAGAAAATTATATTTCGATTGATGCCACATAACAAACGTGAAAATAAATGAAATCGGACTATGGGGTCGTGGGGCTGCCATACAAACATGACCCCCAAAATTAGGTTCTTCTAAAAAATACTTTTTTATTTTGACACAAATTTCAACTAAAGCTCATGGAAATGTATTTTTAGTGATGGTGGTGATGGCAAAACATATGCAAAAATGAATTATATCGGACCATGGGGTCATGGGGCTGGCATATAAACCCAACCCCCAAATTAGGTTCTTCGAAGAAAACCTTTTTGATTTGACCACCAATCTGAACCAAATGTGTTTTAATTGATGCGACAAACATACGTAAAAATTGATGGGAAGGCCATAGGGCTGCCCTACAACCCCCTTCCCCCTCTTTTTGGTTCTTATAAGAAACCCACGTCCCCGCTTCGCCCAATAAATCTTCGCCACAGCACTTATGAGAAAATTCAAAAGCATGGAAGCGGGGAGGACTGAACACTAGTCATAGGTACGCCCGAAAAAACTTTTAGCCCGAGGGGAGCGGAGGGTATCCAAATTTCGGCCGCGCTCGAAATTAGCCTCGGTCTCGTTTTTCTTTATGTACCAATATTAACCAAACTTCACCCAAGTGTGTTGCTGGTTAAGCTTCAAAAAATATCTAGGAACGGATGAAATCGGAACACTACGTCGTAGGGCTGTCATACAAACCAACCTCTGGAAGTCAGGTTCTTCTAAGAAAAACTTTTTTCTTTATGAACCCATCTTAACTAAACCTCACCCAAATGTGTTCCTAGTAATGCCTCAAAACATATCTAGGAATGGATGGAATCGGAACATTACGTCATAGGGCTGTCATATAAACCAACCCCTAAATATTAGGTTCTTGTAAGAAAAACTTTTTTCTTTTTGAATCTTAGCCAAAGTTCATCCAACTGTGCTCCTGGATTAGCCTCAACGCATCCAGGAACAGATGCAATCGGAACATGTCGTATTACAAATTCGAACTTTATTACACAAAAAAAAAACATTTTTTTAAATGCTGTATCTTGGGATCCTTTATACCTACAAAGCTGAGGTTGCACTCAAATTAAAGAAGATTTTCTTAGCTTTAAAATTGTAATGTTCGACTTTCTTGTAGGAAGCACCTTTTAAAAATTACAAACCAAAATATGAAAAAAGTCCGAACATTTTGAGGTTTTTTTGAGGGTCACGGGGTTAGCACAGGTTTTTCAAAGTTGCAAACTTGGTGGCATACTTCTGGTATCTATCCTAGCAATATCCCAAAAAACCAGAGCCGAGCTATTTTTTACGACCTAACGCCTTATATTTCGGTTTATTGACTGGTCTAATTATGTGATTTGAGATTACAAAATCTGGTGGGGATTTTTTTTTTTGTTTCTTATGTTTCTTGGAGTTCTGAGCTAGAATCCTAGAATCGGTAAAATCGGACAATGGGGCCATTGGGCTTCCATACAAACGCAACCCCCAAATTAGGTTTTTTTAAGAAAAACTTTTTTATTTGTACACCAATTTCAACCAACTTTCGCAAAAATATGTTTCTATTGATGGCACAAAACATATCTAAGAATGGATCCAATCGGACCATGGGGTCATGGGGCTGCCATACAAACCCAACGCCCTAAATCAGGTTCTTGTAAGATTTTTTTTTATTTGTGCACACATTTCAATTTATTCTCATACAAATGTGTTTCTATTGATGCCACAAGACATATGTAAAAACGGATGGAAACGCGCTTTGGAATCATGGGGTTGCCGTGCAAAATCAACCCCCATTTTGGTTCTTCCAAGAAACATTTTTTTACACCAATTTCACAAAACTTTGAATTAATGTGTCTTTATCCAAACAATAAAGGTAAAAAAAAAATGGTATCGTACTATGGGGCATGCTCCTGAATCCCCCTCAATACAATTTGTTTTTTACACAAACATTGTCCTTTCGACGCAACGGAACTTATGTGAAAACGGTACGCCCAAAAAAACGTTTAGCCTGAGGATAGTGAAGGGTATCAACATTTCGACCGCGCCCGAAATTATACAGCGAGCAGTTCATTGTAACCGGTGAATTGCTAACTTTATGATGTAATAGATAATAACCACAATCTACTTTTAATGCATACATATCGATAATAGGTTACAAAAGACAAAAAGATAAATTAATTTTTATATATAATATGTAATAGCATACATACGTATGTATTTTGGAAATTTAAATATTGCAAATTCTGGTTTATAGTCTAGGGAAATTAAGCCGAAAAAGGGCCAAAAGAGTTGAGAGGACATTATGCTGCTTTGAGAAACACAATAATCTAAAGCGTTCAATTGTTTCTAGTCACTTAAAAGCAAAAAACACAACTGGAACAAATTGTAAATTTTTTGTCAAAAGAAACAAATGTTTCGTGACTTCCAGACATACATTTTTCGTAGAAAATTTAATCCTGCTGTCCGCTATAACCGACATTTCAACAGCTCGGCTCCTATAAATGTGTTCACTGTAACCGACATTTTCTGTATAATCTTTGTCAGTAGAAAATGGTACACCAAATGTACGCTGTAGTCGACATTTCAACAGTCCAGTTCTTCGAAATATGTTCGCTATAGCCGACATTTTCTCTATAACCGATGTGTCCGTTATAATTAAACTTAATGAAATTTTGTATGTACATCCAATAGATCGACTCATTTTTGTACACTATATCCGATTTTTCATTGTATCTGGTGTCGTTGTAAACGAATTTGACAATCTATTTTTGGATTGGTCTAATTAAAAGTATTAACACCAAATCTTTGTCGACTTCAAGCAGGCATACGGCAGTATCGATCGAAGTGTACTGTACAACATTATGCTGAATTTTGGTATACCGGCAAAGTTAGTGCGACTCACAAGGATGACCATGACTAATACCGTCTCGCAGGTCAGACTGCAGAACCGACTCACTGACCTATTTGAAACTCGTACTGAACTCAAGCAGGACGACGGGCTGGCGCCGACGTGCTTCAACCTTGCTTTTGGAGTATGTAGTTCGAGCCATGAATATGGACAGCAGCGGAACGCTACTCATCAAGTCGACTCAATTAGTAGGGTACGCCGACGATATCAACATCATGTCTCGAAGATTGGGTGTTGCAGAAAGCCTTCTGCATAACCTCAATAACGCCGCAAAGGAAGTTAGACTACATATAAACGAAAGCAAAACAAAGGCCATGATGCAATCGAAAACAAGGACGCCAGCAAATTCAACCATCACAGTGGGGGACCTAAATGTCGAGTACGTAGACAACTTCAACTATCTGGGTTGCTGTAACTTATCCAAGGACGCCAACGAAACCGACGAAATTAAGCGACGGATACAACTAGCCAATAAGACATATTTCTCGGTCCTCCCTATAATTCATTCGAAACTTGCGCACAGGAACACGAAGCTCCGCGTGTACAAAACGATCATCCGTGCTATGTTATGGCTGCGAAACATGGTCCCTCACCCAAGCCTCCGAAATGTTGCTAGACCGATTCGAACGAAAGGTCATTCGGCGAATTTTCGGGGCCGTTCGCGAGCGAGATTAACGGCGTATCCGGTACAGCCATGAGTTGTATCAATTGTACGATGTTCTGGAAGTACCGAAAATCGTGAAGCTTCAACGTTTGCAATGGGCGGGGCATGTACAACGGATGGACGATAATCGCATGCCAAAGAAAGTGATGAACGCACAACGAATTGACGGAGCAAGGTTGCGTGGATGACCGAGACCTCGCTGGGAGAACTACGTAGGTGAAGACGCCCACCAGCTGCTGGGCTTCCGAAACTGGAGGACAAGGTCATGTAATCGCGACAATTACCTCTCTCTGCTTTAGCCACTCGAGGCTGCCCCCAAGGAGGGGTACTATCCCCCCTCCTGTGGTGTCTGGTAGTTGATGGATTGATGTGGAGACTTAGCTCAGCTAGGTTCTCCACACAGGTGGTATGCGGATGACCTGGTAATCACGGTTAAAGGCAAATTCGAGGAGGTCCTACCGGATGTCCTGCAGAGTGCTCTGCACATAGTCCAGGATCGGCATACAGCAAACGGGCTGCGCGTCAATCCAACAAAGGCGGCCGTGATACCATTCAGTAAGAAAGGGACTCTCCAAACACTGGAGTGTCCCTCCATGTATAATGCACGGCTACCAATGCCAGAAACTGTCAAGTATTTGGGGGTCACACTTGACAAGAAACTGCTATGGAAAAACATCTTAGTTTTGTAACGGAGAAAGCAGTTAAGGCCTTGTGGATCAGCAAAAGCTATGCGGGGAAGGCATGGGGTATCAAGCCTTACATAGTCCTGTGGATCTACAAGACAATTGTTAGACCGATTGTGGAATATGGGGCGGTCGTGTGGTGGAGAAGAGCAACCACCATAGACGGGAGACGGTGTCTCGAGAAAATTCGGAGGCTAACCTGCCTAGCTGTCCTTGGAGCCTTCTTTTCTAGCCACACCGCCGCCCTGGAGGTTCTGCTAGACTTGCCACCTCTCCACATACACATAGAGGCAGTGGCAAGGCTAGCCGTCATTAGGCTCATATCGTGTGATGTGGCGTCCCCACTGGACAAGGATGGTTAAATAACAGTAGGTTACTGGATATGCCATCAGACCATCTGGTCAAAACACTACGTTTTTATCCCTCTTATAGTGCAGCGATATGGGAAAGGGTGGACTGGACTGACAGATTCAGATGACTCCACCCTAGTACCATCAAATTCTACACGGACGGTTCAAAGACTGATACAGTATCTGGCCCGAATACCAATATCTTTATTCCTATGGGAATATATTCGCCCGTCTTTTAGGCGGAGGTGCACGCAATTGAATTGTGTGCAAGATTATGACTTGACAACGGTTACACCAACAAGAGAATAGCAATAAAAGCGCTAACGAGCTGCACTGTCACATCTAAGCTCGTATGTGTTTGTCAGAAAATTCTCCAACAGGTGGGAAATCTCAACAGTCTCACCCTCATTTGGGTACCTGGGCACTCGGGGTTTTGCGGTAATGAGCAGGCCAACGAGCTCGCAAGAAGAGCATCCACTACTCCCTCCTATGGCCCAGAACCCTACTGTGGGCTACCACTCTGTATATGCAGAAATGTAATTGACGAGTGGGAAATAGCCAAGGCCACCTCACACTGGGAAGCTCTTCCAGGGCTTAGGCAGTCAAAACTTTTTGTTGCTTGCTTCTCACCCAATCGTACCCTTGGTCTGATGAAACTGAGCAGAAACAGGGTTAGGATTATATGCGGGCTCCTTACGGGGCACTGCCGTTTAAACGGTCATTTAAAGCGCTTGAGCATTGTTACTGACGCCAGCTGTCGCTTCTGTGAGGCTGACGACGAAACTGCCTCCCACATCCAGTGTGAATGTCAGAGGCTAGCAAGGCGTCGTTTGGAATGTTTCGGTATCGCTTTTCCCTTGGAAGAGGATATCGCCACTATAAATATGGCCCAGCTGAATCGATTTATCGAAGGCAGTCGGTTAGATGAGTTCATCTAACTCATAGTAGGGGCAATGGCACAATAGACCACCGGTCGCAGTGTCTTGGGCAACTCTGTTGCTGAGCCCTCCCTAAGTCTAATCTAATCTAACCGCGACAATTGGAGGTCAGCGATTCAGGCGGCCAAGGCCCGACGTCGGGCCATCGTGCCACACTGATGATGATGAATAATAATCAATCTCATGGAACGAATTTTTACAACAATTTACAATAATAATTTATGTTCTTCGAACTCTCGAGCAATAAATTAGTGTAAAGCTAGGCAAGAAAAAAGCAATTTTTCATATAAAAACAGTTTTGTTAGTGGCAGTCATAGTTTCAGATCGATACACTTTTGCCAGGCGTACTCTAGGCTTTTCATATATCTTTGGAATTTTAGGATTTCGGAAATACTGCAAAATAGAAGACGTCGACGGTTGGTTCTTGGTTGGGTTGGATTCTGTTGTACATTTAACCCTTAGCTGGTTTCGCTATTTTAGACAACACTACAAGTTGTATCGTGGGTCTTCTTTGACCCACTAGAGAAAATCAGTCATTACAATAAGATTTTTATATAATTAACGTAGATTTGGAAGGGGGTCGAATAAAACAAGCATATCTTAAAGAATTAACGAAATTTAATAATAACATTTTTCATAAATTAACACGTTTTTAATAAATTGGTATCTAACTTTACCTTCTATCTCTTTTCATACAGAGTGTACTTGAAAAACTAAAAAAAAATATTATTCTTTAGTAAAATGAAAAGAATAAGTTATAATGGCATTTCCCATACCTTTCTATTAACAAAAAGAAATATTACGTGAGAAATTAATTCATAACTAAAAATACCGGCGTACAGAGGGCTGCGCCCGCAATACGAGGGTTTTTTAGATTATGGATACATACATAGTGAATAATTTTGCAAATATATTTTATAGGTAATAAATAAGAATTATGCACAATGTTAATGAAATGCTTCTCGTAAATCTATTTTGGGATTGGTCTAAATAAACACGTTCCCGAATGAAAGGCTAACGCCTTTCATTCTGTAACACTTTTTAGTTAGACCAATCCAAAAATAGATTTACTATGTATCATGGCTCCACATATTAACTGGATTTATTAGCTGTAACGCCGTTACCATGACTCCAAACTGGAAAAAAGCGACTGATATGAAATGTACCCATCGAGTTCTTTGATTTGATAAAAACTAAAAAAGTCGACTTTTGCAAATCTCCGGGACACCCTGTTTGCTTTGTCCTACCAACGTCTAAGTATTATGTGCAAAAGACTGTTACGATTCTACACATTCGTACCAAATTTCATAACGATCGGTTTGTGAAAAAATTTGTAAATGTCCGGGACACCCTTTTATCTTGGCCATACCAATTTTTAAGTATTTCATGCCAAAGACTGTTACCATTCTACACATTCCTACCAAATTTCATGACGATCCGCTAAGCCGTTCGCGAGTTATTTAGTGAACAAATTTTCAAATGTCCGGGACACCCTGTTATTTTCGTCCTACCAACTTTTAAGTATTTCGTGCCAAAGACTGTTACCATTCTACACATTCCTACCAAATTTCATGACGATCGGTTAAGCCGTTCGCGAGTTATTTAGTGAACAAATTTTCAAATGTCCGGGACACCCTGTTACTTTCGTCCTACCAACTTTTAAGTATTTCGTGCCAAAGACTGTTACCATTCTACACATTCCTACAAAATTTCATGACGATCGGTTAAGCCGTTCGCGAGTTATTTAGTGAACAGACGAACGGACAGACGGACAGACGGACGGACAAAATCGATTTCATAAGGGTTTTTTTGTAAAATCTAAGAAACCCTAAAAAATGACATCGAAAACTGAAACATCTTCTTTGGGACTAGCAGTATTACAAATTTTGAGCTTCATATTTATTGGTAACCACTACATATCATATTTTGGTCGGAATATATCTGACAAATAAAATTGTAGCATTTATTACATTTAAGAGGCTATTTACTGTAATTTTTTCAATCGCATAAGTAGCATCTGCACATTATTGACTTGGAATACCAGCAATGACAGAAGGCGATACGACAGGTTCAAAGGCATTGACTAAGCTGGCGGCTGTCCATGTATTTGCTTCAAGACATCATTATTATCATCATCAATCCTTTTTTTAGATCGGTGGAAAATTTGCATTCTCTTTTTTACGTTCCAATATTAGTGAAGTAGCTAGGTATAGGCCAATTTTTTTATGTATTTGTTCCTTTTCAGTTGTTTTTCAGGGTTCGATTCTATCAAAATTACGAAAAGATTAGCTGAACAAATACTCAATATCACTGAAAATCTCACGCATGGCGCTTTCTGAGTTCTTCTGGCGACCGAGTAATTTGCACATTTCTGGTCCAGAGATTCAAATGCGCCCTTAGTGCTATTGTAAAATTGAATGATTCCTCTCGACAGATCCAACATGATGCATAGAAGGAATCCTAATTACACTTTGGTTCTTTATAGGGACAAAAGAGCAAAACGTCTTACTAATAGTGAAATCAAACAAAGTGGAGCCTGCTTATCATTAAAGAATCCCACCATTGTTGTTGAAACGCCCGCCATAAATGTAAATAATTAAACCTACGCTCAATGGAAAAAGTTACATACTAGGTGTCGTGGGTCAAATTTGACCCAGTCGGAGCCATAACTCAGTTCCTACGCACGTCACAACGTTGCACTTTCGCCTCTCACGACAACTTGCACAGTACTGAGAATACACGAGAATGCATTATTGCAGTTTGAACAATAAAAGAGTGGGAGCTGATAATAATCCGCAGTGGGTCAATTTTGACCCACGAAACCAGCTAAGGGTTAACAAATTGGAACATTGTCCTTCCGTTACTGGAAATTTTTCGGGTGTCGCTGGTGGCCGAATCTACTGAAGTACATAAATAAAAATACTGTAATGTGTCCAGGATACGTCAACCATAAAACATATTTTAAAACAGAGGGCGCTAGAGCCGCTAACGAGAAATAGCGTTGACACTATAAAATAACGACTTTCCGGACCTCATCGAAGTTTCGGGAACATTGGAAACGGGTATATAAGGGCGTTGCCGTCGACTAGTGTCGAGCAGTCAGTCTAGTTTTAGCCCTGGATAATGTCGAGTCAATAGCTAGTAAAGAAACTAGTAAAATTGAGGGCCGTGTATATCCGTGTGTTGTAATGAATAGTGTTACAGCAACGCGAGTGTTATTTATTTTTGCGTACGCTAAAATCTGTCGAACCCACTGGAACGTCTAGTAAAGACGAGAAATATAACAATACATACTCGACTTGAAAAAGCAATTTTGGGCAAAACTGCTTTTTCAAGTTGAATCAAATCGGAAATCTTCGGCAATCTGGTTTATTTTCCATGCCAAGCCATGTGTTCTAGGAAAGGTTGATTCGATGCGATTCGAGTAAGAGTCGATACTTTTTCCCGATACCAAGTTGGTATCGATGCTATTGCTCTGAAGTATTTGATGAATTATTCGCAGTGGTTTGTGTTGTGGTTAGTGCACACACCTTCGGTGCACATCATCGATGGTACCGAGTCTCACCGTGAACTAATTCAGTTTATGGTGTTTTTCGAACTCACGACCCATGCTAGGGACTACGATCTCACTCAGATTTATAGGGACCAATAAGACCACTGAGCGTGCTGTTGATCTCAACACTTCAATAAAACAGCAGTTAGGATCTTGTGAATTAGATGTCACTAACACATCTGCGGCATTAGTCCAATGTTGCACTGTCGCGCCAGTTATTACTTTGTTTGATGTATTAGAACCCAAAATGGAGCAGTTCAATTTTCTATCTAAAATCAGTTCAACCAATAATTTTCAGTGATGAGTCCTATTTAATTATGGATACGTCCGTGCACAAAATTTCGGATGATATACTTAAGTTCTAAGAGTGTTTAATGAATTCCGGATTATGGACTAACAGACTTATCGATGCGTATTTTTTCAGAACAGAGCGCGCGGCGTTTTGTGTCACAAAGTCATATGCAGGGCCGGATTTCCCATATGGGCAACCCGAAAAGCTGCCCGGGGCGGCAGATTTTAAGGGGCGGCACATTTTTGAAACTTGCTTTCTCGCGAAAATATTAGCATTCACAGCTCGAAAAAAGTTGAGAATTGGAGATATGTATCATAGTTGACAGTGAAAGTGTTATTTGGCTCTTTTATTTCTATACTACTGTCTTATCTTATGATGAGATATCATGCATCCAGGACCGGATTTCCCATATTCCCCCAATTTTAAAGGCGGCATATTTCTGAAACTTTCATCCATTGAATAATGTTGTGTGAAATATACACATTTCGATATTTTAGGAGGCAGTTTAAATAAATTAGAAAAAAAAGTAAAGAAAACACTGCAAAAGTCGTTCCGTTGGCGGACTTACATATCTGATGTCAGTAAACGTTTCGAATTCTGCCACCCTACCGACCTTGTCCCTGATTTTTGCAATCCAACGATTGATCAATTGATCCTCGACGTTAAAAATGCCGCCGTAGGCTTCAGCCTGCCAGTTCACCACTATCTTCTTCTTCTTCTTGTTTGTGCGAAAACCCCTTGTGGGGCATGGTGCATTCACTCAGCCGTTTATAGTCTACTTCGAGTAGTGGCGCAACCAGGATCTTGTCCTGGAGGGGGCTAAGGCTAGCCATATTACTGAACATTTGTCATGTTCGTGATTTTTGTGGATTTTCAAGTCCTAGTACCATCATTCGATTCCGCATTCATCGCTCTGAAGAATACCGTCAGAGCGAATGGTTTTCTATAATTTTGGCTTACATCTTTGTTTCCCATTTTGATCTTCCTACGTTGGTGAGTTCAGTGAAATCACCGTGAATCTGTATTATCTAAGGATTGTTCTGGGTATCACTATAGTGATGCGCAGGAATAAATAGATTTCCTGGACCACGCCGAGATTCGATCTCCGGACCTCTAGATTACTAGCATCGTAGAGTGCGACTCAACCAAGTGAGCCACAGAGCGTGGGAGAAGTAACATACACTCGGAAGCAAGAACACACTTTTACTTTTTTTTTAAATTCTACCCTATTATAACGAAAGGTCTTGACCACCTTGACCACCAATAAACGGATCTATTCCCTGGATCCACTTTCTTTTTCCTGGTATAAAATATACCACCTCCTTCCGGAAACTGCAATTTCGGGCTGCTTTCATTAAGTATTTAAAACGGCCATTTCTGGGGCTGCAGCTGGAGAATGGTTGTGACTAAGAAAAAAAGGACTTAATATCCATTATTTGGGAGTCGAGACCTTTCGATTGACTTCAATTTCACTAAACATTACGAAAACTCATCCCGTACTGAAAACAATCAATTTAGTGGGCTCTAGCGGGAGAACGGACTCCAAGGACTATCCGCTCCTCCATTCTGAACATTAGCTTTGATTAGAAGTTCAATCCAAATACTTTGCTAAGAATTAAATTAACTGCAATTTTCACTGAAGTTCTGCTACTTCCGGAAACGCCGGCAACCAACGTACGTTAAACAAAATTGTTCACCTCCCATGAATGCGACTGATCTATTTTCAGCTTAACCCTTCGCCAGGCACGTCCCACGATCAACGCGAACGGGCACGTGGGGTCTTTAAGGACCCCAAAGTTGATTGAACTTACATATCCTTGAACATGTCTCAAATTGTAAAAAACACACATTTATAAGTATTTTCTTATGTTCTTGAATATGTTTAATATAATTATTCACAATATTGTTGTTCTTATCGCAGCTGTAAACATTTCAAGCGATTGTAGCCATCAATGTTTTTACTTTTTTGTCCCTCTGCCTTGGATTCAAGGAAAACTTAGTTCCTGAAATAGTGACGATAACTTACTACTAACAAATTATTGAAGTATGAATTAGCAGTGCCCGCAAACTTGTCTTTAGCCCTTTGTAGATGCCTCTGCGACTTTAATTGACGTAGAATAAGCTATGGTAAGAATTAGTGGAGGCCTCCATTGTTTGAGATTCGCTAAAGTGAAGGTGTGTTTTCCGCCCTATATCAGAAGAAGCTATCGCAGCAATTGAAGAAAAAAGTTAGAAGTTGTTTTCATGAATTTCTCAAGCCAGGATAATTTCTGGGAAATCGATCCATGGTACATATAATCTCTTCCTTTACTTTCATTGTAGCCAAGAATGATATGAGGCTTACCTAGGTCTTGAGTTCAGGTGAAAAGACGCAATAAAACTACAGGGGAAGACTAGTAAATATATCGAGATAGTCTAAATAAAAGGGCCTCGACATAGAGTATGGCTCCGATTTTAGTATCCTACATATTCAGGACAATTGAGGCCTTGGAGCTCATGGGGTCTTTGAAGACCCCACGTGCCCGTTCCCGTAAATTTTTACTTTTGGTTATCAAAACTTTTTTTCTGAAAATATTTGTGATTTTTTTCAAGCATATTCCTGAACAGAATTTATGTGGCTTAGATGTCCTACAAGTTCCCCTGGATGGGCGAATCCCTCTAAAATTAATATATAAAAAATACCCTCTGGGGTCCCAAAAGACCCCACGTGCTCGGCGGGGGGTTAAACTAGTGACGAAGGGCGGCATCTCGACTACTGCCCAGGGGCGCTACAGAGGGTAAATCCGGCCCTGGTCATATGCCATATTGGATATTCTACACGAGGGATTTATATCATGGCCATCTTACGTGGAGGTGCTGAAAACTGGCGACTAGCATGGCGTTCAAGTAACAGGTAAATGCGAATAAGCCACAATCAGCGGTCAAATTAAATTTGACTAAGACGCCAGAGTAAGAATGCTTGCACGCAGCGAAGTCAATCCTGACATTCGCCTTTCCTCTAGAATATACGTATCGTACACTCGGAGACAAAAACACTTTCCGTAATACTTTATTATAACGATAGATCTTGATCCCCAATAAACAAATAATGAGTCCTTTTCCACGGAGTCATCCTCGCTCTCTCGATATTTGACCATTTTTAGTGCTAGATAGCGATAAGCCATAATGCCGAGTGAAAATGATGTCTGTAGAAAAGTCTCTCGCTGCAGTACTCCAATTGGCGGTCGGATACTCGACCGATATTACAACCAGTCCAGTACTGAAAACAACCAATCTGAAGGGCTGCGGCCGGAGAACCGGGGTGGTTTTAGGGAAGAGTACTGCATACTTGTTCAATGGGGATCCAGATCTTTTGTAAAAAAAAATTTAAAACTAATTCTCAATCGATTTAGAAGACAATCAAAAACTCACTACTTACCTTTTGGTGGATTCACTGCGATAGCACTACTGAACAAGCTCTCCTCGTCTCGCCAGTCGTAGTTTCTCCTCCACGTTCTCATACTTAATGTACTTAAAACTAAACTCATACATAACACAGCTGCTATCTGTTTTCGCTGACAGTTCAACGGCTCCATGATTTTTGCCACTCCAAATCCTACTAATAGGCAATATCCTACACTAGGTAAATACAGAAGGCGTTCGGCCACAACGAAACCAACGTAAAAAAATAAATTCGTTGCTGGTATAAATGGAAGCGTGAGGAAAGCTATTGACATAATAAGGACAACACTATTTGTAGTCCTTGATGGAAGATTATCCAGTAAGGAATTGGAATCCTTACTTGTATTTACACTATAATTACATTTTTTTATTTGCGGTAATTTCTCGCATTCATTCATATTCACATCGTTCACATATCCTTCGCATTTCAACGAAGTGCTATCGTACTGTTGACTTAACACTGATAACTTTGATTGATTCGAATTCGGAAATGACTCGGGAGAATTTCGACGAGACAGTCCTATTTTCTCATGGTAACAGCCACAATCTGTATATGACCCCGGCAAATTATTATTGTTTATCGTTCGACATGTACTCGTATGCCTTATTGTCGTTTCTTGTTTACATATTTTACAGACGCAATCGTTCTTCGCCGATGATTCTGAAGATGTACTTTGCGGGGTCAAAGTTGAGGTTTTGGGAGTCGATGAACTATTAAGTAGTAATGGTGAGAAGTAAGCGGGCGTATTCCAAATATGATCTTGTGACGTGTTACTTGTTGGATACTTTCTTTTAGATCTTGACTTTCTCTGTTGTGCCATTCGTAGAAATTCATCCTGATGCATCATTAAAGCATCAAAACATCTCAATAATACCCACACAATTGTGCCGTAAAATACACATGTGGCTAAATTTCTAGAGTCATGTATGGATGTGATCCGGGGAATTGCATCCATTCCCCAATCAAAACTCAGCACAGACGGGAATAGGAGAAGTTTTAAATTGAAAACGGGCAAATAGAGAAACGTAAGGAATCGCGTCCACATAGAGTTTGATTTGGCCACAGGATTATCGGCCAATGAGAAAGTTTCCCGAGGTGCAGGTACCGACAATCGAATAAATACTATTGTAACAAGCGCTCCACCCAGAATGCCCAGCGTACGGTAGCGATTCTGGAAGAAAATGGAAAATTATATTTCATTATACCTACAGATACTCTATGATGTATGCATTCATAAATAACAGTTTATTTAAATTAAGTCTGCAAGAAACCTTTTGTTTCAATGCAATGTATTTTTTTCAAGGACTAAAAAAACTATAAAGAAAAATATTTAATTTGAAAAATTGAATGAATGATACAAATGTTCTCGGTCTTAACGCAATTCCAAAAATTCGAAGAAATTGTGATGCATTACATTGAAACAACTATTTTATTTATTTCTAGTATAGTGACTTTAGCTCTAGATCCAAACATCCAAAAAAAGAGCTGACTTTTGATGCCAAATTGTTCTATGGCCTGACCGCATTACGCAGTAAAAAGTTAGACTTTTTTGCGCGTCACATTTGGGGGGGAGGGGGTGGCAAAGGGGTGAAATTATGATTTTTCGCCAATATCTTGTTAACTGTAATATTTACAGCAAAATGTTCTGAGGACGATTTAAGCTACACAAAATTTCCTTTCTAATGATATATTATATCATATAGCTTCTCTTGGCAGATTATATACTAGACCTAAAAATATCCGGTGTAATTTAGATTTTTTGATAGTTACATTTGGCGCTCTAGCTCCTGAAGTAATTTAATTGGAGCCATGGTAATTGGGATAACTATTCCTAACAATATATAGCTGTCCCACACGGAGACTCAGGCTGCCCCGACAAAGCATTCCCCTATACTCCCTATTAACATTTCAAAAACAGACATGCCTGTAACTTTTCGCCGAATCACAGCAGGCGGGAAAAATTTTGGTAAACGTTAAGGCTAAGTCCCATTAGACCCTCCACCAAATATTACTTCGATCTGATTAAAACAAAGGGTACCTCCCATACAAATTATTCAAATTCAATGCCACTAGTTTATTAAGAAATAAGGGAACAAGTCAACCAAAATTAAAGTTTTGCTCGTAGGCAATTTTCCGGTCATTTTGTATGGAAGGTACCCTTTGTTTTAATCAGATCGAAGTAATATTTGGTGGAGGGTCTAATGGGACTTAGCCTTAACGTTTACCAAAATGTTTCCCGCCTGCTGTGATTCGGCGAAAAGTTACAGGCACGTCTTTTTTTGAAATGTTAATAGGGACTAAAGGGGAATGCTTTGTCGGAGCAGCCTGAGTCTCCGTGTGGGATAGCTATATATTGTTAGGAATAGTTATCCCAATTACCATGGCTCCAATTAAATTACTTCAGGAGCTAGAGCGCCAAATGTAACTATCAAAAAATCTAAATTACACCGAATGTTTGTAGGTCTAGTATATAATCTGCCAAGAGAAGGTATATGATATAATATATCATTAGAAAGGAAATTTTGTGTAGTTTAAATCGTCCTCAGAACATTTTGCTGTAAATATTACAGTTAACAAGATATTGGCGAAAAATCATAATTTCACCCCTTTGCCACCCTCTCCCCACCAAATGTGACGCGCAAAAAAGTCTAACTTTTTACTGCGTAATACGGTCAGGCCATAGAACAATTTGGCATCAAAAGTCAGCTCTTTTTTTGGATGTTTGGGTTTCATCATTTTTTCAGCTAAAATCACTATACTATTCGTTTACATCACAAATTATGTACGATTGACAAGCTCTGCAAAATATAGAAATCATAATAGTGATGGTTGTATTACCTCATAGATCAAACGATATTGAAAAAACCATGTCCTTTTTCTTTCTAAACCGATATCTTTCGGGCAGCGCACATCTGCAGGGTTTATATACTAAAAGAATAGACACAATTTACTAACAATAATAAATAACAATATAAATTAAATTACCTAGACTATGTTATAAAATAAATTAACAAAATAGTTAAACAACCGAGAACAATGGTAACTTGATGGTATAGTGTTAGACAAAGAATGTTTATATTTCATTTGTCAATTTGTTACTTACATATATTACATACATACATACACGATATGAAATGATAGTAGTGATGTCAAATTGAAAACTAGCTTTTAATTAAATTAATGTAGATGTTACTGAAGTCCTTTTTATCAGTTTTGTCATTGCAAGCGTTATTCTCGTGCCTAATGATGTGATTGACTTCGTAGATTTGTAGTTTTTTCTTATCTTTCTGATTGACTAGAATTTGGGCATCATCAAAATTAAAGCTGTGCTGATTCGATATCGAATGTTTTTATGGGATCTCGTCTAGCTCCAATTTTGGTAGAAATAGAAAGGGTTCTAGACGATGTAGTGAACGATGCATTATTGAAATTAGATTTTTTGCCACTTTTTTGGTACTCTTATGTAGACGATCATGTAACTGCTATACCGGAGGATAAAATTCAACAAACACGCGACGCACTACATTCATATGATCCGAATATTTAATTTACATATGACATAGAGAACAATAACAGGTTAGACTATTTAGATCTTACCTTACACAGAACGGATCGCGGTAAAATAATAACCAACTGGTACCATAAACCAATTGCGTCTAATCGGCTACTCAATTTCGATTCGAACCATCCGATTAAGATGAAAACAAATGTAGCCAAATCTTTCATACGAAAAGTATTTGGAGTCAGCCACAAATGCTTCTGGAAAGATAACCTCGACCGAATAAAACATACCTTGCGAAAAAATAATTACCCCGGGAAAATAATTGAAATGATGATAGGTGAGGTTCGTAGCAAAAAATCTTCCAATACAACTAGCTACGCATATTTGTCCAAAGAAAATAATACTACAACATCACCTACTGTAGTACCTACCTAACATTAATTTTTCATCCCTCGCTTATATCCCAGGACTAAACGAAAATATTTCAAGATCATGCCCAGGGCCGGATTTCCCATATGGGCAACCTGGGCTACTGCCCGGGGCGGCAGAATTTGAGGGGCGGCAAATTCTTAAATTTTTTCATTGGTCTATAATTATGGGAGGGATACATTTTAAAAACTCAAATTCAAACATAATTGTAAAAAATAATTTCCACTTTTGATTTAATCTAGTTAAATGTACACATTCATCTTAATCTAAAGCACCTAATCACAACCTCAACTCAAATTTTAATGTGACTCCGCCTTCAAAAATTGGGACTACGCAAAATTTTGCTTGAAGCATTCATTCACTCTAAATGGCGTGGCGGCCTTTAGTTCAGTTAGGATAGGAATATAAATCTTTGTTTAAGGCATTGGCTTCACTTTTAACATTATGCCTGAAGCCACATTAAATGTTTTAAATCCGCGAGTACTTGGCCGCCAGCTCCTGTTTCAAAGCCTCTAAAATTGCTCCAGACTTGAAAAAAAAAAAACGGAAAATATTTTTGGTAATAGCGATCCTTTCGAAATTTTTAAACACCCCCAAGGAAGTACCTCATCTTACCACACATTTTCATGTGTTCTATTACTTCTTAAATTTGTCCCCACATTAAATTCGCTGGGAAGCAAGGATTATGTTTCGGGAGAGGTCCAAGTCCCGATATTATAGAAATACGGCATTGGCTGTATCAAATTTTGGAGTTTCTATTGTGCTCTTTAATAATTTTTAAGAATTTTCACGCTTAAATTTTCGAATTTGCAATTTTTCGTTCAAAGAAAAACGGGAAATTCCGCCGGAAAAAAAAAGTAATTTAAATAATTGAAATCAGGAAAATCTAGAACTTTTTAGGCACCGAATGATTTTTGCTGAATAGCATCAGTAAGTGCTTTCCCAATTCGTTTTCGTTATCTTTGTCACCGAAAACAAATTAGGTCAAGGTGTGTTCAAAATTTAGGTAAACTTCCTTAATTTGGTTTTTTTTTTGGTATGACGTTTTTTGGTTAAATATGATGCTAATATAGGAAACTTTATTTGTTGGGGTGATTCGCAAATTATTTCCAAAACGATTGACACTGCAAAACAATTTAGAAATTGGAAAGGTTTTTAGAAAACATGAACACATTTCTAAAGAAAGTGAAGAGCCGAATGTAATAAGAATTGTACAGTTTTCTATGGAGTTTTCATTGGAGTTTCAATCATTCCTAAAACAATTTTAGGAGGTGCACGGAACACCTGGATTCCTCCCCTGGGAAGCAACATAAAAAATGTTCAAGCAAACGAAATACGCTTACTGGTAAAAATATGAAATTTTGAATTTTTCACATACGTCCGGTAACGTTTTGCCTACATTTCCTTTGTGTATGTGACAACTACTACCTTCAAGCTTATCTAGTGGCGGAGGGCGGCAAATTCGTTACTGCCCAGGGGCGCCATAGAGGCTAAATCCGGCCCTGATCATGCCAGCAGTTTGTCCCCGAATTAAAGCTTGCAATGCGCCCACCAAACAAAAACAACAAATTGTTCACCCAACTGAAGAACAAGATTCCAACTCACGAAAAATCTGGAGTGGTATACAAAGTCGATTGCGACTGCGACAAAACGTATATTGGAGAGACCATTAAAAAATTAGGGACTCGATTAAATCAGCATAAGAATGACACCAAGAAGACGTTGAATGATAACCTATCCGCTTTGGCAAAACATTCGATATCGAATCAGCACAGCTTTAATTTTGATGATGCCCAAATTCTAGTCAATCAGAAAAATAAGAAAAAACTACAAATCTACGAAGTCAATCACATCATTAGGCACGAGAATAACGCTTGCAATGACAAAACTGATAAAAAGGACTTCAGTAACATCTACATTAATTTAATTAAAAGCAAGTTTTCAATTTGACATCACTACTATCATTTCATATCGTGTGTGTATGTATGTAATATATGTAAGTAACAAATTGACAAATGAAATATAAACATTCTTTGTCTAACACTATACCATCAAGTTACCATTGTTCTCGGTTGTTTCACTATTTTGTTAATTTATTTTATAACATAGTCTAGGTAATTTAATTGATATTGTTATTTATTATTGTTAGTAAATTGTGTCTATTCTTTTAGTATATAAACCCTGAAGATGGGCGCTGCCCGAAATATATCGGTTTAGAAAGAAAAAGGACATGGTTTTTTCAATATCGTTGGATCTATGAGGTAATACAACCATCACTATTATTCTGTTTCGATCCCGGCAATACAACACTTGGAAGTTGTTTTTATCAACTTTTACCACATAATAGAAATCATATTTAATTCAGTATGGAGAAACTCGATACAAACCTTATCAGGAAAACCGCATAATCCTCTTACGATATCAAATATAGCACAAACAACGAGCGCTGAGACTGCAGTTTCCTTGAAAAGGACAGCACACAATGATAGGACTACGCTCAGACTTAATCCTAGCCATTGTCTACTATCGTTTCTCTCTCGCCATGCAATATGCTTAATGAATGTCAGGTATGTTAGCAGATAGAATATACATGCAGCTAAATCCGCTCGTCCTACAATACCGGCAACTGCTTCGGTATGAATTGGATGGGCAGCAAAAAGTGCACCCGTGGCAACTGTCCCCCACACGGACGACAACAGGTGTCGAGCCAATTTCACAACTAGGCCAGTAGCGAGACAATGCATAAGATTGTTAATTAAGTGGTAACCCCACGGTGCATAGCCGCCAAAAATGTAGTTAACTTTAAAACTGAGGACGCACAATGGGCGATAGGAACCATGCGAACCAGAATCGATAAGTGGTGTTCCCCAGTAGTCGTTCCGGAATGTTTCGATCCAGGGTGATGATGTCGAAACGTCCTTGTTGCCCAGAATGGCTCGCCTGTAAAGGAAAAAGACCATAAATGTACGTTAGAGTTTTGTAAGGCACGGGTTGAAATAACGGTTATAATTTGTTCAGAGCTTTATACGCTATGGATGAAATAGCGGACAAAGTGTTGATTTTAAAATGACAATGTTTTATTTTGAAGATCTGTAAGAAATCTCTCCATGTCATGAAGGTTTTAACGCATTAAAGGAAGCACCTCCGACCATACAAAATATGTACCTATATATAATTGACGAGGAGAATCGCCCTGCTGAAGCGCTCTTTATCCTATTGGGTTGGGAGACGTACGTCTGTATGTATGTGTGTCCGCTTGTTGCAACGCGCTATTAAAGCTATTTCCCACTCATGCTTATTTCTGCTGCAGGCTATTTTATAAATGACGACAACCCGAATCGTGTCACAGGATCAGAACTATTAGCTTTCAGTAATTTGGGTAATGACAACTTTGCTCGCAACAAAGCTGCCGGATAGGATGCCTATTAACTATAAAAACGTTGCGATTTTCGCATCCCTCGCTGGCGTCGCTACTAAAAGAAAACAGAATTATTTTGCAGAGACGGTTGTGGCTAATCAGTCACCCGTGCGGAGTGCAGACTTAAGTCTATTATTTCTTCTTTCACTGCTATTATTTAAAAAACGATAAAATATAGAGAATAGTCTGGGGACCAAAAAAACTACATAAAATTTTCTTTGCAATGATAAATATTAGAGTTTTATCGGAAAATTCTCCGCTAGACTAGAAAATAAATTAGAAAATCTTAGACCTTTTTAAAAAGTTCCCTAACTTTTGAAAAAACTTGCCGTTTTTTAAATTCAATTGATCGATGCGACTCAATTTTCATAAAAAAAAACATCTTGAGCTTATCGTGAACTCACACAAATTTTCACGACTGAATGGAATTTTTATGTATGTATTTTTTTCGTCCGCAGACGATTGTCTGTATCTTTTACCGTTTTTTTTTTTTTTTAATAATCGATAAAAACTAAAAAAATAACACCCTTTCACCTTTTTCGAAGGTTGCGGACCATGGGCGTAGCCAGGGGGGCAGGGAGGGGCAGTCGCCCCCCCCCCCCCCCTGGTCGATGAAGATGGTAAAAAAATCCTTATCGATGTAGTAAAATGGCTGCACTATACAGCATTTTCAAAAAAATACAGCACTCCAAGTGCTGCCGGAGAAGCCATGATCGGGACAGTTTGCAGTCAGGAGGCGCATACAAATAGATGACAGTGAGTGGCCTCTCGTAACTGACGGAGGCTGCGTACCAGCACGCACATTTCACTTGTGAGTGTGCTACTGTGGCTGCGTGGATCCCATATTTCATGTTTCATTTCATGGGTTCTAAGCTGGAGTACACAATTTCAACCGTTAGATCCCTTCGGGAGCTAGCGGAATTCAACTTATTTTCATCTGAAAGGATGACAAATGGTATACAGCTTTGCTTTGTTAGCCCTGGAAGGTCATGCTTCGTCGAATCGACTACGCATCATCAAATTTATCCCATTTTTCGTGACAATTCTCATTATTTGGGACTAAGTTTTCGTACAGCACTTACCGTGCCGATGTACTTGCCGGGTACATTGCGGCTAGACGAAGTAAGCAGGGTAAGTTGGATTTTTGGAAATTGTCGTCGTCAAAATGATGAAGGATGAACTTTGTGTAACTTTTAGAACTCCAGTATTTCTTATGGCTGGTTTTCGATTAGACGATAAGTCTGTGTCCATACAACTAGCTCGTAACAAATATGTTTATTTTTGAAATGTGGGACCTATTTTTTCTATCTGAATCATACCAGCAGCAAAATTTAGCCACTGTTAATACTTTGATAAATTTAGAGGAAGTCTTATTAAAACCGTCCAATCAATAAAGGATTTATAAATATTCTGACGATGCTACTTTGCTAAGATGAAAGTGACAGACTAAACAAACTGATTTCGCAAGTGGAATATGCAGTCCGAGATGCAAAAAATGAACTGAAAATATACAAACTATGCTCTAAAAGGCAGATGTTGGAGGCCAGTTGAATGCAGAAGAAAATCATTCTCATCTCCATTTTAAAAATTTGACTCTTAAATTTATAAGAAAAAAGAAAGAACATGCGTGGCAATCCACCATGATGATGTGAGTGACATCCAATTTCCAAGATCTAAACTGCTGTTTTGTTGAGGTGTTGAGATCAACAGCACGCCCAGCAATGTTATTTATCCCCATAAATGGATACTTGTTTACAATCTGAGCGACATCATAGTCCGTCACGTAGATCGTGTGTTCGAAAAACATCATAAAATGAATTCGTTCACGGTGAGTGGAATCCATGACCCTGTGCACCAATCCAACCACAAGCCAGGCTACTCTAAAATTTGCTAACAATATTTCTGCGACCGGAAATTTCAGCTCTTAAGAAAATGATGTCGAAAAAATTTTGGGCTTGGCCCCCCCTGACCGAAATCCTCGCTACGCCCATGTTGCGGACCCACAATAAGTCAGGACTTTTTTGCCCATAATCTGGGACCATACCCAACTATTCCGCAACAATCCGGAGATGTATGATTTATGCCGACCAATCGTATTCTTTTTTGATTAAAAAATTCACTTCACTTTAACCAAAGTTAGCTATGCTTATACAGGGTGTCCCGCATTAGGTGGTCAATACTGTAAGGGTTGATAGCACAACTTGTTTCAGCAAGAAAATTACCAAAACAATTGGAATTTTTTTTACCGTTACCTTGTTATCGTTTTTTTTGTGAATGTCATCGAAAATCGTGACTTGTCATGCAAAACCATAATTTGCAGCCCTCCTGATAACTCAATCCAAGATTTGATTTTAGTTTTAGAAACGACATAAAATTTCACAAAAACTGGAGTTTTTCCTGTTGCCAACATTATCACGACTTTCAAGATACAGTTACTCAAACTTAACAGAAATTTTAAAATAGATTGTTCTTCGAAAATTCGAACAGTAATTCCATAACGGTGCTTTATACGTACAACTCTGCAAAGTTGATAAAAGTTGCTTCAACATGTTGGCTTTCCAACCGTATATCAATTTTCATATTTACATTGCGGGATTTTGGAAATACACACATTGGATGTAAAAAAACAAGGTAATTATTTTCTTATCGGATTATTCAAACTGAAATTTTATTCATTTATATTCTTATTTATGAAAATGGAACGTGATTTATTTGTAACGCAAAAACTCGAAAACCGCTGGATCGATTTATATGATTCTTTTTTTGTTAAATACGTCTTACGCTGGAGACTGCTTAAACACGGAGAAAATTTTGAAAATCTAAAAGGATGTGGCGGTGGCGGTAGATCGAAATTCCTTTTTGTATAAGAGTCACCTGTTGCAATCATGTTTTCATCGATCACATTTCAATTAAATGAAAATATTGAGTCCTTAGTAAAGTTATAAAAAAAATTGTCATTGATATCAAAAAAATACACGGTACGCTGTACAAAAGGAATTAAAATTTCATAGCTTCGAAAGTCGACAAATTGGCTTTTGGAAACGAGTGCTGAAGAAGTGCAAGGTCAATTTTATGGTACACTGTCAACAAGTTCTCATTACATATATCTTAGACTATATATAATGCCATCGAAAAATCGACCAAATTTAGGTTGTTCGAGAGTTCAAAAAGTTCCAAAACGACAAATTGTAAAAACTCGACGGAACGTACAAATGTTCAAATAACAAACACAACTTTTAAACTTTACAGATTATACTAATTTATTCCGTGGAAAACATTCAAATCGTATAACCAAATCAAAGTCCATAAAAATTGCGAAGTCAAAAATCAAAATATCAAATCAAAATCGAGGTACTACAACGGCTTTTGTAACGAGAGTGATCCGTTTACTCTACGTTGCATTCCTCGTTAACTACGGGTGGGTGAACTTCCCAATACGTTACCCGTAGTTCAAGACCAATTCAAAATATATAACGTTGTGTGTAAAATACTAACAAATTCTAATATTTCTATGTTCTAATACGGTTTATGTTTATGGTCATGGTTTATGTACTTGCTAAATCTATTACTCATGAAATTGTACTAGCTGTATTCAAATGTAGGTCAAACGATCAGCTGATTGATTGACAGTATTAAAATAAACAATCAATTCGAATTCAAAGGTAAGTTACATATAATTCAAATTTCAATTTAATGCCAGTCTTAATTGTGTTCTTTTATGTTTAGATTTACGACGATGAAGCCGGCGACGATGATGGAGGTTAAGCCGACGACGATGATGGGGAAATGGCGATCGGCCCAAATAACATCAGATAAGTATTTTGAGTGTTTAATATGCATTTTTTTTGTGTTTACAGGTCGAACATGACAAGTTCGAGGAAGCGCCGGCAAGAGACAAATGAGCAATTAGGACGATCTCAAACATAGGTCGTTGCAGTCAATCAACAAGGCGTCATACAAATTTTCTTAGGCAACGATTAATAACGAACCACTCAGCTACATCCAAAAACCAACGTAAGCGAGCACGACAATGCCAACATGATGTGTATTTCGTACAATTGCAACTTCGGTAGTCCTATAACGAGCTGCCTGTAACTACAATCCTGAGATCGATTAAAGTTCCGATATAGCAGTTATAATTGGAGGGATGTCTGCTATTTGCCGGTATTGTAAGGCGTTGAAGTTCATCGGCGAGTCTCAAGGATTATACTGTGCTGGTGGAAAAATTAAATTACCACCATTAGGGCCTCCATTGGTCTCTGGAACATCAAGAGATTCGGCTCATTTCCTCACAAATTAACAAAAGTAAATACGGACACGTAGCGAGGCATTGTTAAACAATTTCAAACTTTTCTTCACAAGAAAAATGTATTAGTCAATATGTTCAAAACTGCATTGAAACGAATGCCATACGAAAATCCCAAAATTATAATAAGGGCCGACAAAATCATTCAAGAAGATACAATTTACCCATAATCGAAGAAGTGTCTATCTGATGAAGTCTGGGCAAGCAACTAAAAAGAAAATACTCTGCAGAGTTCGTTATACGGAAGGTGAGGCCTTCTGGTGTAAGGGTGTAAAGCGAGCGGAGCGAGCACAAGGGGTGTATTTTATATATGATGATGATCGCAATTTTGAAAATTTGTTAAATAAAAATGAAAATAAAGTTTTCAATATTAGAAAGAACCAATAAACTAAAAATAATAACTAATGATTGAAGGGGTCTGTTTGATGAATTGGAATAATGCTGCTGGAATTGGCAAAATGGATGAGTAGTAATTCCTGAACTTGCGTAAGGTGGTACGGATACCGGTTGTCCGACTGAAGTGTCCTTTGGATCGTCATCCGAGGAATATCCAGCTGAAGAGAGCAGCGTGCTCAATTTTGGGGTAGTAACGAAGAGATTAAGAATCTCTTCTTCTCTTCCGAGCTCCTTCTCTATCGGTGTGGTTTGGTGTTCGACCTGTCTCTCCAAGAAGCCGATACGTTCTTTCGAAGGTACGTCTGCCTGGAATTCGTCGCTGTGGGAATCGCCGACTATACTATCGAACTGCTTAAGTCTATTTCCTCCTGTAACCCCATACACAAACACCATATCCGCATACTCTCAATTGGAGAATTGGTTTTCCACCATTGCGATTTTATTTAATCGGTCTAAAAATAAGGGTTACATTCGAAAAATAAATTGAATTACTAACAAAATTATACCTGAATTTCCTAACCGCCAAAGTAACAAAACAATCACACTTGCGAAGAGAAAACAAAAGAAAGAATAACAGCTTTTCGATTATAGCAAATATTAAATTTTAACTGTTATAAGTATTTAAATTTCAAATATATTACAGTTCTGGTCAAAATAATGAGAGATTCGAGATTCTATCCCGAATTAGAATAGCCTTTGTTTGTCTTTTTTCGAGTAAAGGGAAAATTGTTAGCGACTCTACTGAAGCCATGATTTTTTTTTTACCATTCAGTGCGTGTTTCCCTAAAATTCTGCAATGTAAATATGAAAAGTGATATACCGTTGGAAAGCCAAAATGTTGAAGCAACTTTTATCAACTTTTCAGAGTTGTACGTAAAAGTAAAGTACCACTATGAAATTAATGTTTGAATTATCGATGAACAATCTATTTTAAAATTTCTATTAAGTTTGATTAACTGTATCTTGAAAGTCGCGGCAATGTTGGCAGCAGGAAAAACTTTAGTTTTTGTGAAATTTTATGAAGTTTCTGAAACTGAAAACAAATCTTGGATTAAGTCATCAGGAGGGCTGCAAATTATTTTGCATGACAAGTCACGATTTTCGATGACTTTCACAAAAAGAGCCATAATAAGGTAACGGTAAAAAAAATTCCGATTGTATTGGTAATTTTCTTGCTAAAACAAGTTGTGCTATCAACCCTTGCAGTATTGACCACCTATTGCGGGACACCCTGTATATGTTTCTTTCGGATCTGCGACATTCTCAAGGACTCATGCCATTCCAACGCAGACTGTCCGCAAAACTAGATTCTCTGGAGGGCTTAGTTTAGAGTACAAAGTGTAAAAAAGAAGCATCCAGGATCACCTAACAATCTATATAAATTTCTCATTGTTAGACCAACCGACCGTGGAAATGGATTGTATAATTATTATAATATCCAGTGGGTCTCACATGCAGTAATATGGTACGGTTCCGGATAAAAGCGGGTCTCAAAAAATTGTTATGTGTGTTTAGGAGCTGCTCCTCGGTTGTAACTTCATCCTAGGCATTCTTTTTCTTAGCTGTCTCTGTGCAAAGCTTCTGACTGCTCTACAGTTTTATTTCCTAGTTCACGCAGTACTTAAGAAAGACCAACTATCATTTTTACGATTGAGATCAAACCATCACTTTACTCCTACTCCTTTTCTCCTCTATCGCTATTTACAAAAAATGAATTTCCAGTCCCATACCTTATTTTCCAATTGAATTACTTTCAATCTCTAATGGTAATTGTTCCAAAAACATTTACTCAATTTTGGTAAATACCTATTAAGACTAAGATTTTCGTAGAGATATAAGTCGTTCAAGATAGTCTTCAAAATGCATTCGAGTATAAACCTACACGTTAATGGATTTTTCTTTATATGTATTTTAAGACAGACACTGTAAAAAAATATTTAATCCCTTCGTCCATTAGTATGAGTTTTTCACGGAAGGAAAAAAAATCCAGTGTCCTTTTTCACTTCATTGAATTTTCATGGTAACCAACTCTCACATCTCAAAGCATTTTGACTTAAGGCGACATGCAACAACAGTTCCTTCGTCATGTTTAGTTGGGTTAACTTTTATATATATACTTTTCTTTTAACTTTCCACCCCGTCTTCTTCTGCTCTGTTCCTGTTATTTTATTTATGGTGGTGTCACAGTAATCGTTTCGCCTTCGTTCGTTCAGACGACTCTGTATACTGAACTTGCTGGAAGAAATTCCATAAAAAAACGTTTTTTCAATTTCTTTCTTTTTAGAACAAATTTACAACAGGTTAACAAACGATGTGCGAAGGAATCAAAGGGAGAAAATCGGCTGATATAAGATGATAAATAAAAAAAGAAATGGTGTTTGGTTTCGCCACCATTGCCCTCGAAGCGAACGTCATTGACATTTGAGCTTCCTGGAGAATAACAATGTGTTTCATGGTACACAACCTTCCTGATATAAAGAGTACATAGTAAATATACGTTTTATTTCGCTATCCTAGCAAGCTGAATCCTACTACGCGAGCTGTGTATTGATTTTAAATTTTATACTGAAAGACGTTCTTCGACTCATCTAGTACAAAGATCATGACTGTTTTATCAAACACAAAAGAGGGTTGCTTCTATATATTATGTATATATTTCTTTCTCTTTATTTTCAATTTAAAAGTTGTGTAAATGAAACGAAGGTAGTAAGATCTGCTGATCAGATTATGGCCATTTGATTACCGTAAGCAATATTTTCCGCAGGACGTAGTATATCGTCACAAGATGTGTTTCGTTTTTTGTTGTTTTTAGGAACAATCGATCGTATGAGCATATTTGGAAGATGTAATTTTACATATCAATGCAAAATTTTATCAACATCATGATTTTCTTAGGGGTTGAAATTGTCGTTCGCGAAATTATTGTTAGGCAAATTTTAAGAAAGGACAGTCGAGCATGATTTTCTACACCTTTTAACGAAAATGGCTCCTGATTACAATCAACTGGCCTCCAATTTCAGCTTTTTACAACGAAGCTTATTATTATTATTATATTCAGTGCTAGTGCTAGCTGTGAGGATGAAGAGGAAGAAGAGAGTGTGCATCATCTTCTCTGTAAATGCTCGGCATTGGCTGAGCAACGTTTAACCCTAGATAACCAACGTTATTCTTTCTAGGTACATTGTAACCAATGTTAGTCAATTCGACTAACACCATATTAAAACTCGTTTTTTGAGCCTAGGGATGCATCAAATATATTAAAAGCGGTTCTAACTAGAAATACAATCATTATTTTTACTAAATGTTAGACCAAAAAGTATCGGTGTTTGATGTTTTATTTTATTTTAAAGAAAACTAACTGCCTACTTATTAAAGGCATTTGACCTTATCACTGTAACAAAATAAGGTGCACAGTACAAAATTTGGTCGTTTCGACCTGCAGTACTTTGGTTTAACGATACACACCTCGTTACTAAAGCTGTAAATAGGTATATTGTTGATGATATCGATACTTAACTGATTCACCTCCTAGGATCTGGAAGGACACAACTATTGAGTGGAAGAGAAAAAAGCAACAACTAAATTAAATATCAATGGTAGTTGAAACGACTAACATTGGTCATGCAGGGTTAAGTTTTCTTGGTTGTAGGTACTTTTACCATCTAGATGATCTCAGAGATGTGAGCCCAATACATATCAATAAATATATTGCCAGCACACGCTGGTTCCAAATTTTTTTTTGAATTTTTAAGGCTCTCTTTGGCTGTATCACAATGGACCTATCACTGGTCCAAGTGCGCTGGACTCACTTCCGGCGGCCCCCCAAATTCCTTACCTAACCTATATTCAGTGCTATTCTGTCTGTAGGACTGCATAGTCCACTTGCGGTTTTAAAATAAATAGACAAAGAGATCAAATTGTGTCGTCTGCCACTGCTTTTCTTCTGAGCAAAATTTATAAACTTTTGATAGAAATACGGCTAACAGTTTTGATAAGATTTCCTCCAAATTTAGCAAAATATTAACATTGGCTATACATTTCATTCCTGGTATGATTTGTCAGTAAAATCCATTTGAGATACCTTCCCTACCTTCTCGGAGAGACCTTCACGTCACGGTTAAAATTGTGTTCTGCAGCTCAGAAGCCATGAAATGAAACGCATGGAAATATGGGATTCTCGCAAAAGAAAAAAGAGTCTCCCTAAGGGAAAGATTTCTCTGATCTAATAATGTAATAGAGTCATGATGCTCACACATAGATATCCCAGTTCCTTCCGGATATAAAGGGCCAGAAAACTACAAATATTTTAGTTTTCCAGATGGTTTAGTGATTTTAGCTGAAAAAATGATGAAACCCAAACATCCAAAAAAAGAGCTGACTTTTGATGCCAAATTGTTCTATGGCCTGACCGCACTACGCAGTTAAAAGTTAGACTTTTTTGCGCGTCACATTTAGGGGGGGAGGGGGTGGCAAAGGGATGAAATTATGATTTTTCGCCAATATCTTGTTAACCCTTCTGTCGGCACCTACTACAATATACATATTCTATACCCAATAGGTCTGGCTGGACCTACTGAGAAAAAATTTTTGTTTTTTAGAAAAAGTAAAATTTTTATTTGGTAAATCATTCTATCAATTCTTTACTGCAGTAAAAAGTTAGACTTTTTTGCGCGTCATATTTGGGGGGGGGGGGGGGAGGGGGTGGCAAAGGGGTGAAATTATGATTTTTCGCCAATATCTTGTTAACTGTAATATTTACAGCAAAATGTTCTGAGGGCAATTTAAACTACACAAAATTTCCTTTCTAATTATATATTATATCATATACCTTATCTTGGCAGATTATATACTAGACCTAAAAACATTCGGTGTAATTTGATTTTTTGATAGTTACATTTGGCGCTCTAGCTCCTGAAGTAATTTAATTGGAGCCACGGTAATTTGGAAAACTATTCCTAACAATATATAGCTGTCCCACACGGAGACTCAGGCTGCCCCGACAAAGCATTCCCCTATACTCCCTATTAACATTAAAAAAAAAGACATGCCTGTAACTTTTCGCTGAATCACAGCAGGCGGGAAAAATTTTGGTAAACGTTAAGGCTAAGTCCCATTAGACCCTCCACCAAATACTACTTCGATCTGATTAAAACAAAAGGTACCTTCCATACAAAATGACCGGAAAATTGCCTACTAACAAAACTTTAATTTTGGTTGACTTGTTCCCTTATTTCTTAATAAACTTGTTCCCTTATTTCTTAATAAATATTACAGTTAACAAGATATTGGCGAAAAATCATAATTTCACCCCTTTGCCACCCCCTCCCACCCAAATGTGACGCGCAAAAAAGTCTAACTTTTTACTGCGTAATGCGGTCAAGCCATAGAACAATTTGGCATCAAAAGTCAGCTCTTTTTTTTGGATGTTTGGGTCTAGAGCTAACGTCACTATACAGTCTAAGCAGCAGGAAATATTGCGTAGTGCCTGGAATCAAACTCGCGGCGTCCAGCGTTTTTTTTACTCCTTCGGTAAGATTTTTTTTTACCATAATCAGCGATCAGGAGGGCGCTCCTATTGTGCAAATTTTTCTTCAAATATAATTTTTTTGCGATTGGATGTGTTGATAAAAGTGCTTCCAGATAAATTTTGATTAGCATGATTTTATCTGAATGCGACCGTATCCTGCGATAATGTGGGACTTCTTAACTACACACTATGTCGGCAACAATTTAGACTACCCAACTAACAAACTCTTGAAAATTTAGCTCTTGTGAACTGGAAAAAGCTCATTCAAATAAACTCTTTAAGTACATTTATTACAAGATTATTACTCTTGGAGAGTCATATTCTTGTTACAAGTTCATATTTTGTTGTCATGAACTCTCATAAGGACTTTTTAGTGAGAGTTTAACTGTTCAAGACTTAAACTCTTATAAAAATGTTCTAACAAGAGATTTATGACTCTTATGTAGGTAATGAAAGCTTTATAAATGCTTAAGATATAACATCTTATTATAATACTTTTATAAGAAATGTACCTATAACGAGAGTGTTGTGAGTACGCGATTAATAAAAGCTACGCAATCTGTCAAGTCTGTCTTTGAAGAGGGCTTAGGATCATTATGGAGAACGTGGGTTTTCACTTCGAACTAGGCGGCGCTCATTCCTTGATATCTTCACAAAAGAATAACAAAGCTGATTTAATGAACCACTAAAAATCTAATCAGGACAACTCACTTATCAGATTGCGCGATAAATTGCCTAGTGTGTGTCATGAACGGGCGTGAGATCGATTGCTCAATCGATTGACCAATAAATTGCTAGGTCTGTGGTGCTTGCTCTTTACAATAATGCCCAATTTGCGTTTGTATCATAATGCGACAGAAATAATCAAACGTTAGCATATACTGAGACTTAGGCGTCTGTTGTGAGTCTTTAAGCCCCATCAGAAGAGTTTAACTTTAGTAAGAAGAATTAAAATCTGATAGGACTTTAGTTATTATAAAAAGATTCACTCTCTTGCAATAAGAATTTAAGTATAGTAAAAAGAGCCACCCTCTTGTTACTAGAATTTTAGATTCGTATGATAGTGTAGTATCCAGGTGATAAACCTAGTACATCAGATTGCAAAATGTGGTGGAGACAAATTTTTTTTTTCTTATGTTTTTTGGGGTGCTGAGCACGAATCAGGAGCTTCCCACCAAAATTTCGTTGCGGAAAAGGGTCAAAATTGAGAAAAACCCTAAAAATTTTGCTGTTTTTCCGTTTTTTGGCCTCTAACTCTGAAAATATTTATTTATGCGAAAAACTCTCCAGGAATATGTTAGATAGCACATAATTGCGCGTCTAAAGAGACATAAATATTATAGATCCGTTGAGCGGTATTATTACAATTGAGAATTTAAATTTGCCATTTTTAACATTAGCTCCATATTATGTATGTATACAATTTTGAGATTTAACGGTTTTTCATTTTTGGTCGTAACAATTGCAATTTTCTTGTCAATTATGTATTTTGGAGTGCAGAACCTGAATCTGTAACTTCCCACCAAAATTTCGTTGCAAAACAGGGTCAAACTGTAAAAAACGCCAAAAAAATGACTCTCAATTGTAGCAATACCGCTTAACACATTTTAATGATTAATGGCGCGTTAGACTCGCAATTATGTTTTCTCTAATATGTTCATGGACAAGTTTTCGGAGAAATGTTTACTTTCGGAGTTATAAACAAAAGAACGGAAAAACTCCGAAAATTTTGGGTTTTTTCGTGGTTTTGAACCTGTTCCGCAACGAAATTTTGGTGGGAAGCTCCGGATTCGAGCTCAGCACCCAAAAAAACATAAGAAACAAAAAAAAAATTTTTCTCCACCACACTTTGCAATCTGAAATCACCTAGTTACTACACTATGAAGATTTCATCCATCCATGCCATATTTTTCCTTCTAGGCTGTGGTTTCGACGAAAATGATAAATTGAATTGAAGTGTTATTATGTGTCATAGATATGCCAAATTGAAATGATTGTCATTCTTGAAGTTGAAAAAAAATTATTCAATAAAGTTTTATACTAGTTATCAACAGACGATAAATATTATGTTTTCGAAGCAAAATAGCCATATTAAAAAAAAATTCATTTTAGTTGAGGTCGAAATAATAACACATGAAAAATAATTAATTAATAATAATTCTTATAGGATATGTGTATCTCCTATAATGAGATTCTAACTCTGGCTAAAAGATCAAAATAACTCTTGGAAAGTGCGTCATTTAATACTTATAAGACTTATAAGGATCTTATAGTACATACTCTTGAAGAGTTAAATTTCAATAGTTGATGTCTTGATGCTTGCTGTTGTAAGACTTTTGTAGAGTGTTATCAGAGCAAAATTGTTAGTTGGGTGGAGTATCCCATTTTTAGTATTTTTATACAATTAAAATTTTAGAAAACTTAATCTATGTAAAAAAAAACTTTAGCTTACCTGTCATCGTAAACGAAGCCAGCTTTCAAGGTATTCAAGTAAAGAATAAAAGCTAACGCGCAGCAACCCAAGCTTGTGTAGTCCATGCTGCAATAAAAAAAAAACATTCTTTTAAATTTCTGACTAATAAGATTTACAATAACAATAACGAACTCTGCACCTTCCAACTGCGGGGATGTGAACCCAGTGGAGAGTATCTTCAATTTTCTGTGTGGTTGTTTCCCCAGATTTATCAGAGAGAATAAGATCGGACATACTTCTTTATCGAATTGGGAGACCTGGAGCACGCGGCCAACTTCAACGTTTTATTGAACACTCAGGCTTATTATAGCCGAGGTATTTACCCCATTTGACATAACCCAGTCCAACACTCTTACCACTATGCTATATAGACCCTTCATCGCTTCGAATCATATTCCTACTACTACTACTAATGATGATACTCGGCAACGTTATTTAGTTTTACTACTTACTACATACGTATATGTAGATACATACATTCTATACTTCACATAATTCGTCGAAATAATATCAAAATCTATATATAAATGAATATCACAATGCAATGTATGTACACAAAAACGTAGTCACCTTGAATACAATTTATCGGAGTTACACTGTATTTGCTTCAGTGACTACTAAAGATTTCTATTAAATTCAAATGTTGTCGATGAAAACTTGATGGCAACAATCTCATACAAAATGGAATTTCGATTTACCGCCACTTCCTTTGAAAAAAAAAAGTATCATGAAATTGCTGTGGCCAACATCTAGGATGACAGTTATCTCTGACCCCACTATAGACTGATCGAGGAAGAGGCTCCGACGACCCTTTAAATCATTTTGTGGTGAGTCCAGCGACACCTCGCTCCACCGAAGGATCGCAGTGATATCGACGGATTTCCGAAGTAAATTGTGAAATTGCTGTGGCCAACATCTCTGACAACACTGTACACTGGTCGGGGAAGAGGTTCCAATGACCCTGTAGGCAATTTTGTGGAAAGTCCGGCGACACCTCAATCGTGTCGGTCCGCCAATGGATTGCGGAGATATCGACGGATTTCCGAAGTAGTACGAAGTCGATTGTGAAATTGCTGCGTTCCAAATCTAGGCTGTATGTATGCAAAAAAAAATCACCTTGAATATAATTTACTGGAGTTCCACTGGCTCCGACGATGTTAGTACGCAAAAAACGTAGTCACCTTGAATACAATTTCTCGGAGTTACAATGTATTTGATTGAGCGATAACTAAATATTTCCATTAAATTCAAACATTATCGATGAAAACTTGATTGCAACAGATGTTTCTCATACAAAATGCAATTTCGATTTACCGGCACTTCCTTTGAGATTTTCAAAATTTTCTCGGTTTTTAAACCTTCTCCAGCGTAAGATGGATTAAACAAAAAAAGAATCATCCAAATCGGTTTAGCGGTTTTCGAGTCTATGCGTGACAGAGAAATCACGTTCCATTTTTATATATGTATAAGAAGAAGAAGATATGTATATGTATAATATAAATGAGCTGAGCAGGAATCTTAAGCTTCCCAGCAATATCTAGTTAAGGAACAAGGAAAACTCGAATCCTCACACAAATGTGTTTCAGTAATTTAGATATGTCTAAGGGCTACGACCTGATGGAGTCGGACCATGGGAACATGGGACCCACTCCTCAAATTTGGGTTTTCTACACAGATGGAATGGGGTCATGGAAAGGCAAAATAGGTTCTTCTATAAACTCTTCATGCACTTAAGCGTACCTATCAATGTTTTCTTTCGATCCTAGAGACACATTTGTCTCTATACAGGGTGTCTCGCAACTGGTTAGCCATAGACCAATGGTAGACTCTACAGGATGTTTTAGGAAAAATGTCGCCAAAAATATTTCTCTAGCTTTTACCGTTAAGAAGTAATCGCCTTTTTTGTGATTCTTGTCAAAAAACACGACTTTCTTCGAAAAACTCCAATTTTCTAGCTTCCACTTTAGCGAAATCAATTTTTTTGATATTCTTCTGAAAGTACACAAAATTTCCAATAAAAGGACATATCGAACGTTTCGAACGGTTTCGTATCTTCCGAGATACAATATTTTGAATTTTGCAGAAATGTCAATTTCAATTTTTAATGTCAAAATTAAACCCGAATTTCGTAACGGTACATTGTAGTGGCAAATCTGCAAAGTTGACAAAAGTTGGCGTAGTATCTTAGCTTTCGAACGGCATATAAGAATAAATCACAGAATCATCCAGTTTGTGAATAATATGTGTAAAAGGGAAAAAAAACATAGTCCGTAAGTGGAAGAAATCTTGCTTTTACTTGGAAATACTTCAGTCATATAAGCATTTCCAATAGAAAAAAATACAGTAAGGCTATTTTTTCTTGGTCTTGAATCAGTGGGGTCCCAGGAGTCTAAAACTCATTTTACGAAAATAAATTTTGATCGGAAAGGTCAAAGGACACTATTTAATCCTTGACTGATTCCTATTTCAAGGACCCTAAATGGAATAAATCGCGTTTGAATGGAAAATTTTCGTGTTTCCCGTAATCATCTGTATCTTTCCAAAGCCATAACTACGCGAATAGTTCAAGTTGCCTTTTTCATTTTTTAGAATCTAAGATTCTATCATTAAATTTGCTAAGGAAAAATTGGATCGGAAAACTCTGAAAAAGGACATAAAAGGACACTAATTAATACCTGACAAATTAAAATGTTTATCCTTTTTTAGACGATGAAAATGAAAAATACTCTCACAATATTAATGTGTACACAGCGAACCTTCGTACAAATAATTCAACACATAAAAAAAAATATGTTTATACTTACCGTTATAATTAGCATCTACAACAGTAGCGAAAAGTATTTTTCCATAATGCATAACAACCAAGTCTATGCTTGATGTAAAAATTTTACTTCCTTTTCAAGATTGAAATCGGTTTGGTACATTTGCAGACTATGTTTTTTTTTTCATTTATACATATTATTCAGAAACTGGATGATCTGTGCTTTATTCTTATATGCCGACAAGAATCACAAAAAAGGCAATTACTCCTTAACGGTAAAAGCTAGAGAGATAATTTTGGCGACATTTTTCCTAAAACATCCTGTAGAGTCTACCATTGGTCTATGGCTAACTAGTTGCGGGACACCCTGTATAGTAGACCGAGTCGGACCATGAGGTCTTCTGCCATAGAAATTCCATCTTAAAGATAATTCTATATTAAAATAAAATTATAGTTTCATCGCACAAGCTTAACTGAATCCACCTTAATTTGTCCCTATTGAAATTGCAAATGAATACAAATTTCGGCACCCAAAGTTAGCCAATTCCTCGTTATCTATTTAAAATGGAGTTTTTATTAGTTGCAGATAGTAGTTTTTTTTTTATTTTACACGAATTATTCAAAACGTACCTGTTTTTAATTGCGATTCAAAACGGTAACACAATAAGGACAAGCTTTGCATAGCTTTGCATATTGTCAGTTCAACGCACCGTTAGGAAATATGGGTATGATTTTGTCATTAAAAACGGTTTTTGAAATATTTATGCGGATGTAACTAACGAACTTTTTCCTGTCTGGTTTCTTCAAATGAAGAAAAGATACCGAGTTTATGGTAAAACGAGAGCGAGGCGAATTTCGGGCGCGGCCGGAATTTGGATACCCTACGCTCTCCTCGGGCTAAAAGTTCTTTCGGGCGTACCTAAGACTTGTATTTAACCCCCCACCATTCTTTCCTTCCGTACTCACAAAAATTCAGTTGCGTCGAGAAAACAATATTAGTGTGGCGTTTGGTCGGAATGGGTGGCAAATAAAAATATTTGCTCAGAAAATTTTATTGGGGGATGCGGGAGCATGGCCCCATAGAACGATTCCATTTGTTTGGACCTTTTTTGTTGCTTCGATAAACACACGTTAATTCAAGGTTTTGTGAAATCCGTGTAAAAAATGTTTCTTAGAAGACCCAAAATGGGGGGGGGCACCCGTGTATGGAAGCCCCATGACCCCATGGTCCAATATGATCCATTCTCACATACGTTTTGTGTCATGAATAGAAACACATTTGTGTGAAATTTGGTTGAAATTGGTGGACAAATAAAAAAAATTTTCCTATGAGAACCTAATTTGGGGGGGTTGAATTTGTATGGCAGCCCATGACCCCATTGTCCGATTTTACCGCTTCAAACATACAAACTGCCTGCAGCAGAAAGAAGCATTTGTCAAAAATTTCAGCTTGATAGCTTTTAAATTGGCCGAGTAAAACGCGTCGCAACAGACGGACACACGGTTATTTAACAAATTGTATAAACTTTATAAATGTTGGTATACATATAGTTCCCTAGACTTTCTGTATAAAAATTATACCAAGCTTCTTTATTAATCGAAGTTATCAGTTGAAGCTATACAGTTCATGCTAATCGCGTATAAAATATTTTTATAACCTTTATAAATAGTATTCATCCAGATATATGATTAAAACTATACACTTCTTTTATTTAAAATTTAAAAAAAATGACATTCATTTATATCTGAAGGATAAATGTATGCCTGTAGAAAACTCCTTGTGGGACATAATGTTGCAGGCACTATGTATTTACTATCCGCAAATGTACAGACATTTTTGAGCACGCCGAGATTCGATCTCCGCACCTCTAGATTACTAGCATGCACTTTACGATGCTCACTCAATCAAGTGAGCTACAGCGACGCACGGAGTCCACCTTACCAAATGCGAATGCAATGAAATTTTTAAGAAATGTACAATTTTAGGATAAACTTTACCTCATTTTGGTATACAATTTTATAAAAAATACAACAACAGAATTTTTAACCGTGCAGACGAACAGACTCATGTTCATTGATTTCGAGAAGGCGTTCGATAGTGTTGATCGGGAGTATATTTGGAGAGCTCTTCGTAGGAGGGGCATACCAGATAAAATAATTTCCATCATCAAGGAATCTTATCAGGGAGCCCAATGTCACGTTTTGCACAAGGGTAAGCTTTCAGATCATTTTGAGGTCCACAGTGGAGTGAGACAAGGTTGCATGTTATCACCTATTCTTTTCCTCATAGCCATTAACGATGTACTAGTGAGCGCGCTTCAAAACCAGAGGAAAGGTATCAGATGGAAAATGTTTGATTACCTGCAACACCTGGACTATGCTGACGATATTTGTCTGCTTTCAAATAAAAAGGAGGATGTAGCTCAAATGGCCGATGCTCTGCATTGCGAAAGCCGTAATGCCGGGCTCAAGATAAACGCTGCCAAGACTAAGTACTTGAGCTCCCATCCTGGTGGACAAAGCGGAATTTGTGTTTCGGGCCAGGCAGTCGAAAAAGTTGACGAATTCTGCTACCTCGGAAGCATAGTCACAGCAGATGGCGGCGCGGACGCTGATGTACAATCGCGTATCAATAAGGCTAGGGCAGCCTTCTTCACTTTGACTCCTTTCTGGCAAAATAACAACATTTCCAGGCGCACCAAAATCCGAATCTTCAATTCTATTGTAATATCTGTGCTTCTTTATGGCTGTTCAACTTGGAAGGTGACCAACGAGATACCAACTAAGCTGCAAACTTTCGTAAACCAGTGTCTACGGCGCATCCTACAAATCCGCTGGCCGGAGATTATTTCCAATGATGATCTCCTGAGTATCACAGGCCTGGATTGGATAGGCACTTCTGTCAAAAGGCGAAAGTGGCAATGGATAGGTCATACTCTCCGAAGAAGGCCAACAAATATTGCAAAGCAGGCCCTAGATTGGAACCCTCAGGGAGCCAATGCTAGACGCCGTGTTGGACGGCCAAGAAACACGTGGAGAAGATCGGTTAATAGCGAGGCTGCTTCATTAAACAAACAGTGGTCAGACCTAAAGACGATGGCACAGAACAGAACGAGGTGGAAAGTAGGCGTAGTTGATGCCCTATGCCCCACAAGGGGTTAACAGGAACCAGAGAGACGAACAGACTCCCCAAGTCATGCTGATCATCTATGTATACTTTTTATATGGTCGGAGATGCTTCCTTCAATGCGTTACAAACTTCATGACAAAGTTAATATACCCTTTCACTCTATGAGCGAAGGGTATAATGACCCAAACCATTTTCTTGGATTAAAAATAAAATATTTTGTTGTTCCTCTTTGAAATCCACTACACCTTCAAAGCAAACAAAAAATCTATAAATAAGTTGTGATTTTCATGTTTTATTCAAACATCACTACACTCGTATAAGTAGTGCATGTACCACAAAATTCGATTTCACTACATACATTGTCAATCACAACGAAAGTCCGAGAACATCCTTACATCAAATTGTGTGGGTTGTCAAATCACCACCAATTCAACATTACTAAAAACCTATATGTATAGTGCATGAATACCAGCAACCGTGCAACAACTACACAAAAGAGAACACGTCCAAATGGTTGATTGCAATTAGATAGTCTTCCTTCAAGTAAGGGCAGTAAGCTGATAAATCGATATCGGTATCGATAGCCTGACAAAAAAAAAAACGCCAAAGAAAAGACTATGTCGAAAGGAATAACATTACCATGCGACTTTGTGTCCCCGGGTATTATATTGAGAATTGAACTAATTTAGATGTCGAATACAGTGAATTTATTACTCGGTGAAAATCTGTGGAAGTATGATTAGATTGTAATTAGTGGATATTCTACCGTCAACGGTTAGCGTGTATGATTTCTTTATTTGTTATGAACGCATTACTGTAGTGCTTTATCAAATTGCCGTCCTTTATAATAAAAGGAATTTTTTCGAAATGGTTTGTGTAAATATTGAATCTAGTATAAATGTAATTATAGGGAAATTATGACAACCGTAAGTCAACAAAAATTTTTTGTAGGAAATACAGTTTTCATTGTATGCCCCTTAATAAATTTTTAACCAAAAAAATCCATTTCGTTTATAAACGTACGAGACACAAATTGACGTCTTTTACACAAATTTCATCCAATCAATGAAAATGCGTATCGATATACAATAACTCAATTCGCGAAAAGCCTATTAATCGGCTGGCATCCCTTGCATCATTATTTATAGTCGTCTACTTGAAGACGTTGCTTGAATCATCAGATATCATTTCAAAACCACTAATTTGTCGTTTCTACTTTGTTCTCTCTCGGCAACCGTTACCAAGATACGAGAAAAATGGAAATTTCCTCCTCCTGTTTCAGTCTCGCCTTAACCCATTCCATCTCAGGAACGTGACTTTTTAAAGAAACAAGTTGATCTTCTTCTTTTCGGTCCAATTAACCCAGCCAGGGATGATGTGAAATTGAGCTAATTAGCTGTAGCAATTAGGAGAGAAATCTTGAAACCGAAAATGAATTCGCCTGATATCTACTTGAGAACTGGTGATGTAGGTATATCATGAGGTGTATTGTATTTAGAGAAAACTCACTTAAAAATGTATACATATATATCTACTATATAAATATAAGTCGGGTTTTCCTCCCTGACGCTATAACTCCAGAACGCACGAACCGATTTGGATGATTCTTTTTTTTGTTTTATCCGTCATACGTTGGCGAAGGTTTATGGACCAAAAAATTTTTGAAAATCTCGAAGGAAGTGGTGGTAAATATCGAAATTTCATTTTGTATGAGAGTCACCTGTTGCAATCAAGTTTTCATCGACAACATTTAAATTTAATAGGAATATTTTAGTTGTCATTGGATCAAATACAGTGTTAATTGTAGTCAAGGTGACTATGTTTTTACGTACACACATCCTTGATGTTGGTCACAGCAATTTCACAATAGACTTCCTACTACTTCGGGAATCCGTCGATATCTCCGCAATCCTTTGGCGGAACGACACGATTGAGATGTCGCCGGATTCGCAACAAAATTGCCTAAAGGGTCATGGGTTTTTTTTTTCTAATAACCGTCAGCCCGGATGTTGGCATAGCAAGGTTACAATTAATTACAATTAAGTTACATTAACAACCGTCAACCTGGATGTATGATGGTTTCTGGGATAGTATGAGCATTGTAGGTGGCGTGCGCACATTTTAGTGCACGAAAAACTGAGTAAATGAGTGTGCTGACATATTTAATAGAAATTTATTTTCTTCCTTGCCTCGTTCTTTATACCGCTCCATGGTTCCGCGTTGCTCGACCTGCGGTGTAGGCACATCGCCCGTTTTGGCGATAATTTCTCAGCATAGAATTAATAAAAATTTATTAAATTAATGATTTTCGAGATAACTCGCTAATATAGTTGAAGGGCAAGTGCAGTCTCATCAATCAGTCAGGGGGTTGAGTACATATGTTGTTGTTGTATTACCTTGACCGCTTAACCCCCCGACGGAAATCTATAGCGTTGTTTCCATTATACACTTTGGTTTCATCATCGAGAGGTCGATCCCAATAAATTATAGTTAGCAGGTTGATTGGCATTCAAATTAGTGTCAAGTTGTGAGTGAAGCCAATAATGCGAGCGAAGCGAGCTCTCTTAGCTAGTATATATATAGATGAATGTAACAATAGGATTCACATTATATACTTGTGTCATCTTCTCTATCCAAATTCTTCCTTTCCTCAGAAGCGCATCAGTATTTGGTTTTTTATAGTATGTTTGTGTTTAATAATAATTATTAAGACCGGCAAAATTCATTCATCAGGAGGGTTATTGATGGAACCAATATTCAAATATTGTATGACCAAGGGTCTCGGCACACGGCGATACTTAATTTTCCGCGACAAAAAAAAACTAAGAGACTGTGATCCGCACACGACGATAATAAAGTCTATGTTTCTATGTCTAATGCTTTCAAAATGGGGTTCCGAGAGACCAGCCCAGGGGTTCCGCGAAAAAATTGTGAAAATATGCTGTTCTGACAATTTTTAAAATACTGCAAACACAAACAAATTTTGAAATTATTGCCATCAGTTTTAACTGTAATTGGCAATTGTTCGCCAGTTTTAATTTGTCTATAAATACATGATAGACATAATAGTACACCGAGACACTATAGAAAAACCTTTGCACACAGTTTACTAGCTCGTCCTGTTCGACTCTTCCCAAACTAGGGGGCGCGCCCCCCTAGGGAGGCTTGACGATCAGGGAAGGGGGGCGTGAGCACAAATCTAATATTGACGCCATTAATAAATTATGATTTGCTTGCCATTAATGAATTATGGTTTTCTTGCGAACATCTTTCGAAATACATCAGGGGTAATCGATTGTTGCAAGGCGTTGCAAAATGGCAGAAATTGCATTTTCGTCGATTAATTCGCTGCTACTAAATCCATTTGATCAACACCGCTGAGAATATTTTAAAATGAAAAAAAAAATAAAAAAAACTTTGCATATTGCTGATATGAAGCGCATAAGCCAGCTATAGTCCTTGAATGGTTTTTGAAAACCAAAAATTACGTAAATCATGAAATTTAAACCTGCATAACCAATGTTTGTCGTTTCGACTACCATTGATGTTTCCCTTGGCTACTGCTTTTTGCTCTTCCACTCAATAGTTGTGTCCTTTCACATCCTAGGAGGTGAATAAGTTAAGTATCGATATCGTCAACAATAGACCTATTTGCAGCTTGAGTGACGAGGTGCGTATCGTTAAACCAAAGTACTGCAGGTCGAAACGACCAAATTTTGTACTGTGCAACTTATTTTGCTACAGTGATAAGGTGAAATGCCTTTAATAAGTAGGCAGTTAGGTTCAAAAAACGAGTCTTAATATGGTGTTAGTCGAATTGACTAACATTGGTTACAATGTAGAAAAAATAACGTTGGTTATCTAGGGTTAAATAGCACGTCCTAAAAATTCCTGTAGTTCCAGTAGTTGGGCTGCACTAACAAACAAAAATGTTCAAACAATTTAAATTGCGACAATGGACTCCGACCTTAAAGTAGGTACTAACATCGTCAGTTCACGTGAAATCCATGCAAATACTGTCAGAATTTTGATGATCGTGAAATCGAATTCGCTTGGTGGTACTCACTTCACATGAAAGTCTCCACACCGGTTTTTAACATTTCGCCAGCGAAAATAATGCAGTTAGACTTTACTTGACAATGAAAAGATGTCATCGACAATCAATCAGAACGCGAGTGAACATTTATCTTACATTGATTGAATAAAAAGCAAGTCTCCACGGCACCGTTTTCACGGGAGACATATATGCACGTTTTTCGCTCGGTGAACTCAGTATATACCTTTATGGCGAAAATTAAAAGAATTCCTTGCCCATGGCAATTTTCGCATCTACTTTCGGTTTTTGGCCCATATTTTCTGGGGAGAGGGCACGAGGATCAGCAGATCTCGCAAGGGGGGCATGAGCTGAAAATGAATGGGAACCACTGTGTTAGAGGGAAGACACTTAACATGTTCATGCAATGTTTTTTCATCTTAGACATGATTATCCACGTAGTCAGAGCATTTCCCCGGAAATAACTTTACGGTATCTCTATTAGAGAGTTTTAGCAAGTCGTATTTATTTATTTATTAAAAGTTGTAAAATAACAATTGAGTTATACAGCTTAGATTAGAGCGCTGGCGACTGTCGAAAGTCGTAAAACGGTTGTGGTGTATGAGTCCGCATTATACATATTGAAACAAGTGATGATCAAGTTATGGATTGTTACTGCATCGAGTTCTTCTACACTGTAAAAACAAGGTTGAATTTTACATCGAAAACTCGTTGAATCTTACACCTTTTTTCTCGCAAAATTACAGTAAACGTTTATTTTTTAACAAAATGTCTAGTAAACCCACAAAAAAGTGTAATATTACACAGATTTTTTTAATATTACTCTATTTTGCTGTAATTTTACATCACATTTGGTGTAAAGATGTGTCATTACTTTATTTTCATGTAATATTACGATTTTGGTGTAAAAAATTACACCTACATTTGTGTAAAACTGAGTGTGTGACAATACTTTTCGCATTTTCCTGTATCTCACAAGTGGCTTGTTCTGTGTGCAGTTAGTCTGTTCCGTCCGAAGTGCGCTCGTGTGAGCTTCTAAGCATCATATTATTGTTGTTGTTGTAGCGCTTTTTGGTCTTGAACCGAAGGGGCTGTGGCAGATCTTGGCCGTTGGAATAACGGGTAGCTTCAGAACGATTCACATCGCAGAACCGGCTTCTTATTACCGTTTGTAGATTTACACCAATTTTAGTAAATATTTACACCGTGAAGCGTAAAATTACTCTCGATCATATCGTGGTGTAAATTTACTAATATAATAGAAGGAAAAAAAATTTTCCTCCTATTATTGGAGTAAAATTTTTTAGAGTGTAGCTTAAATTAAGCAAAACACATCTTTCACGGTATCCTAGGATACGCCGACAAAGAAATATTCCAATTTATATTTTTTATATAAAATACATGCATACAAGTAATAAGGTTTTTTTTATACCCTTCGCTCATAGAATGAAAGGGTATATTAACTTTGTCATGAAGTTTGTAACGCATTGAAGGAACAGGGTTACCGTTTTCAGATTTCTAAGTGTAACATTTATCTGATCAAATTGTAACATTTTTAGGTTGGGTGTAACAAATTTGAAGATCTTGTTGTTAATGAACTATTTTAGCAATAAATGTGCGCAAGTTAGTTGAATGATTGCTTCACAAATAGTAGAGAGTTATAAATTAAAATAAAGGAGCTTGAAAATGTCTGACTTTTTCCGAAAATTTGATCTGTTCTGTTTCATAAACATTTTTGACGAATTATTAAAATTTTAGTTTTGGAATGATTAGGGCAAATTTTTTTTTTATTATTATCTTTATTGCAGTAATCCAGTGGGTAAATTCTTGTTACAATTCAATACATGGTAATTCTTTGTGGTTACTTGCAACTCACGTAAGCCAGAAGGGCCTGTGTGTGAGCGCTAAAGCTTCAAACGATTACGTAATAAAATTCATTAAATTAAAAGAAGAAAATAAAATTATTTACATGATTATTACAACATTTATGAGTATAACGATTCCCAAACTTGTTGTGCAGCCAATTACGTTAAAATGTGTGTTAATTCATTATATATATTTTTTCGATTGTGAACAAACTTCTGCAAAATGTATTTAAAATTATGGGGTGTTAGCTGGATCTTTATATCTATCGGAAGCAAATTAAATGCTTTGGGTCCTAGGACAGATGCATGTGATTGTCTAACGAACTTTTTACATTTTTCTACTTTGAGACACTCATGGGCTTGACGACGTGTAGAATAGTTCATACAGAGCTTTGGAAATTTTCTGTGATTAAGGAACATATATTTGTACAGCGTAAACGTATACATCTGTCGGACGTTCATAACATTGAAGGTATCAAATGCTAAAGTGGTGGAAGAATATTTAGACACATTTAAACATATCTTCACCACCAAATTTTGAAGACTATTCAAAGGGAAGAGCTTAGCTGTGTATGTAGATCCCCAAGCAATAATACCATATTGCATGATACTTTGGAAAATCGCATAATATACTTGTCTCAAAATTTTTCGACTAACAATGTTTCTCAAAAGATAAAACATATATAAAGTTTTTCTCAATTTCTTACATATGGAATTTATATGATTTTCCCATTTTAAAAGATTGTCAATTACAGTTCCTAAATATTTAACATTTTTTTGACGTTGAATTATTATATTATTCACTCTGACAGGATTGTTTTGGGTGACTTCAACTGTCTTTCCAAATTTAATATAATTTGTTTTTTCTAGGTTAAGCGACAATTTATGTCTTACTAGCCAATTGTATACCTTTGACATTCCTTCGTTAGCTAGTAATACTGTAGTATCCCAGCTCTTACTTTTGAATAATAATACAGTATCGTCTGCGAAAGAAACGATGTGGCCATTCATATCGGTCCTTAATTTACAAAGGTCATTAATATAGATGAGGAAAAGGATTGGACCCAGCACCGTTCCCTGAGGAACTCCACATTCAACTATTCTCTCAGAACTCTCAGGATTTAAAAAATGATAGTGCTGTATTCTTAATTCCTAAGTTTTCCAGCTTTTTTAAAAGGTGAAGATGATTAACGGTATCGAAGGCTTTTCTTAGGTCAAGGAAAATCGCTAGAGGTTTCTCGTTTCTGTCCAAGGCAGTCGAAATAAACTCAGTGACGTCATAGAGTGCATCTTGAGTACTTAGTCCACTTCTGAACCCATATTGGCTTGAGTCTAGAATGGTGTTTTCAACAAGAAATTTATTAAGCCTGATCTTGACACTTTTATCGAGAAGTTTAGCCACAGTGGATATTAAAGAAATTGGGCGATAGTTATTAGCTAGCATAACATCGCCATCTTTATAAAGTGGTATTACGACCGCACGCTTCAGCTTAGTAGGGAAAACACCACTTTTCAAACAACAGTTAAATATGTATATGTGTAAGAGGTATTGTGATATAGTTTACTATCGACTTAAGGAACCGACTACTAAAACCATCTATGCCGGGTGATTTATGGCAATCTAAATTTTTAATATTTTGATGTAATTCTGTCACCGAAATTGGAAAAAGATTGATAGAGCTATATGTTGAACCAATTTCGTTTTGGCAAATGTCTTCTGTGAATGTTGTTTCAAAAGTTTGTGATAATTTTTTCCCCACCGTAGTGAAGTATTCATTCATCACATTTGCTACTTCTTCATTATCTCTCACTACTACTCCATTACTTGCACACATTTTTGAGATAAGGTTGGGATTTTTCGTATTTTTCTTGGAGGTAATCTCATTAATTTTAACCCATAGTTTTTTGCTATTGTTCATCACTTTACTGACTTCTCGGGAATAATAAAGGTTTTTTGCGGAACGAATTATATAATTAAGCCTATTACGATACTCTTTATATTCAGTTCAATCCCGATAGATTTATAATTATTTTAAAAAACCGGTGTTTTCATAAAATAATTATAAATTTTCGACGAAGTTGGTTTATTACTCCAATCAATAGAGACGAACTAATAGGGGTTAGCGTGCAAAAATTGGGGATGTCTCAAATTTTTGATATTTTATAAAGACAGGTGGGGTAAGTTAAAATCTAAGTTTGCGTCACTTTTCCCCCTGTGCTCCCGCGGCTATCTTGAAAAAGCCATCCAAAATCGCCCCTTGACCTGTAACTTCTTTACAATCCATTTGAGCATAAAATCTGCCGAAACAATTTTGTAGAGGACAAAATTTCCTACAAACTTAATCTAAGATGTTGTACTTTACAATCAAAATTAACACAGTTATAGCGCCAAGAAAATGGAGAAAATATAAAAAATCATGCCAATTTCAAATTCACAAAAACGCATTGTATACCAATAACTCATAGCCTCCTCTGCATTTTAGTATAGAGTTCTCCAAGTATGTATTGAAATTTGTTTGTAATGATTCTTGGAATTTTAGCATATTCTTTGCGCTATAACTCTGCCAATTTTGATTGTAGAGTAAAACTTGTCAGATGAAATTTATAGGAAATGTTGTCCTCTACAAGATTGTCTTGGCTAACCTCGTGCACAAATGGACTGGGAAGGAGTTCTAGACCGCAAACTGATAAAAGAGCCGATTTTAGATGGTTTTTTCAAGATAGCGGGGAGAGCACAGGGGGGGAAAGTGACGCAAACTTGGATTTTAACTTACCCCACCTGTCTTTATAACATATCAAAAATTTGAGACATCCCCGTTGATTGGAGTATATAAGAGAAACGATATGTCAACATTTCCACAATTTGTTTAAACTTCCTAGAACAAAGGGTAGGATTGTTAAATAATTACATAATTTGTAAGCCATTAAATTGACGAGTATAAAGACATTTCTTAGACTTTAGTTCAACACATATTTTTTTTTATAAACATTTTCATTTTTACACAATGTGCTGCTATATACTGTGTTTCTCCGATCTGGCCGTGGGCCTCACAAAGCTGCGATGTGGGCCGCATGTGGCCCGCGGACCATAAGTTGGACATTCCTACCTGAATAGATGGCTGATCATGCTCAAAGCACAAATATGGAGAATATGTGTTTTGCAAAATAATTGTTGATGTCATGTTCATACTATAGTAGAAAAATATCAAAATATAGTTGATCCCTCCACTCTTGCCTTGATTGTAACAAAATTGGTAGGGGTGTAACATTGTAACAAGAAATCGAAAATTGTAACAAAATGTTACAATTGTAACACGAGTGGCAACGCTGTGAAGGAAGCATCTCCGACCATATAAAAAGTACTTGGGGAGTCGATTGGGCGATGTCCGTCTGTCCGTCTGTCTGTTGCTACCCGTTTTACTCGGCCAATTTAAAAGTTATGAAACTGAAATTTTGCACAAATGCTTCTTTTTGCTGCAGGCACTTTGTATGTTTGAATCGGTAAAATTGGACAATGGCGTCATGGGGCTGCCATACAAACCCAACTTCCCAAATTAGGTTTTTCTAATTTTTTTGATTTGTGTACTAATTTCAACCAAATTTTACACAATGTATTTCTATTGATGACACAAAACATATGTAAGAATGGATCAAATCAGACCATGGGGTCATGGGGCTGCCATACAAACCTAACCCCCCAGATTAGGTTCTTCTAAGAAAAACTTTTTTATTTGTGCACCAATTTCAATCAAATTTCACACAAATGTATTTCTATTGATGACACAGAATACATGCAAGAATTGATGAAATCAGACAATGGGGCGTTACTTTCCCGCATTATCCGAGTAACCGCTGCGCCTGAGTGCTGTATTAACAACTTCAGCGTCTCAGGTTACTAAACGTAATAGGGTGACAAAAACCGAATAGTCAATCACCGAAGCAGCACCTCCGAGGCCTCTCCATGATGGACCTCTTTCGTTTTACGAATACTATCATGGTTAAGCGATGGGCCGACAACCCATCCTTGGAAAAAATTCTACGTCAAGAAACCTGGAATGAAAGCCTCGGATTGGACGGATACAACCCAACGACGACATCGCAAACGAACAACTGATTACTCTTTCGGAACCTGGAATGTACGCTCCCTGAATAGGCCAGGGGCCTTAAGGGCCCTCTTGGATCAGGTCGAAAAATATAAGCTGAGCACTGTTGCACTCCAGGAAACTAAATGGCTTAGTAGCGAGATTGATGACCGAAATTCGTACACAATTTTCACAAGTGGAAAACCTTCGGGCCACGGGGAGTTTGGAGTGGCGTTCATTGTAAACAATCAACTTAAGCCGCATGTTATCGACTTCAAACCCATAAAAGAGCGGCTATGTGCGATTCGCATTAAAACCCGGTTCTTCAATCTCTGGCTCATAAACGCGCATGCCCCACCGAAGTCAGTGAAGACGCGGTTAAAGACGAGTTCGATCACCGCCTAGAAAATCTCTTCGATTCACTTCAATCAAATGATGTCAAATTGCTGCTAGGGGATTTTAACTCCAAAGTCGGAAACGAAAGTTGGCATAGGGGGATCACTGGAGGGTACAGCCTCCATGAAGACTGTAACGACAATGGCCAACGACTAATAGACTTCGCGACCAGCAGAAATATGGTCATTAGCTCTACCTGTTTTCCGCATAGTCGCATTCACAAGCAGACCTGGAGATCTCCAGATCAACATACCGTCAACCAAATTGACCACGTCCTTGTCTGCAAGAGATGGGCATCGAGCATAATGGATGTTCGGTCCTATCGTGGAGCAAATATTGACTCTGACCACTATATAGTGAAGGCGACTTATAGGTGCAGAATTTCTTCGGTGCATCATTCGAGGTTCAACCCGGCGGTTGACAAATTGTTGGATGATGCCACGGTGGTCACTTATACGACTGCCCTTGAGGAGAAGCTGACGCCGTTGCTAAATAACATCAGCCACAAAGGCGCCCTTGAGATCTGGGATACACTCAAAGACACCATCATAGGGGTCGCAGAGGAGGTTGTGGGATACAAAGCCCGGCGAGCCCGAAATGATTGGTTTGACGAAGAATATCAAAATGCGGTAGATGCTAAAAACGAGGCATATCGCCAATAGACTGAACGCGCAACTAGAGCCAAAAAAACAAAATATGACGAGCTTCGACGATTTTCGAATAGGTTAATTAGGCGTAAGAAACGTAAGCATCTTGACGAGCAGTTGATGCAAATAAACCAAAGACTAGTTAGTAGGAACAGTAGACAAGCGTACAAGCTGATTAATTCAATTAAAAGTGGATACCATCCCAGGACCAGCCTCTGTAAGGATAAGGATTGCAATATCATTAGCGACACCGATAGCGTTGATAAACGCTGGGCCTCACATTTTGAAGAGCTCCTCAATGTTCAACCGAACAACCCCACACAAGAAGCTCCGGAGCTGATGGCTGAACCAGGCCCTCCCGTTCAACCCCCAACAGTAGAAGAAGTTGATCTCGCCATGCAAGCACTAAAACATAATAAAGCCCCGGGCGCTGACGAGATTCCAGCTGAACTGCTGAAGCATGGTGGGGAGAGCCTTGTTAAGGCAATACACACACGTATCGTTAAAGTATGGAACGACGAAATAATCCCGGAAGATTGGCGTAAAAGTATCATCAATCCACAAAAAATGGGATAAGTTGAAATGTAAGAACTATAGAGGCATCTCATTAGTTTGTACGACTTATAAGATTTTATCTAAGATTCTGGAAAATAGAATTAATCCGTACGCAGAAGAAATCATTGGCGAGTACCAAGGCGGCTTTAGACCTGGTCGTTCGACGACAGATCAGCTTTTTACAGTGAAGCTTTTACTCCAGAAGTGCTGGGAATACAACATCGACGTATACCAAATATTTGTTGACTTCAAGCAGGCATACGACAGTATCGATCGAAACGTTCTGTACAACATTTTGCTGCATTTTGGAATACCGGCTAAGCTAGTGCGACTCATAAGGATGACGATTACTAATACCGTCTCGCAGGTCAGAGTTCAGAACAGACTCACTGACCTATTTGAAACTCGTACTGGACTCAAGCAAGGCGACGGGCTGGCGCCGACGCTCTTCAACCTGGCTCTGGAGTATGTGATTCGAGCCATGAATTTGGACAGCAGCGGAACGCTACTCATTAAATCGACTCAACTAGTAGCCTACGCCGATGACATCAACATCATGTCTCGAAGATTGGGTGATGCAGAAAGCCTTCTGCATAATCTCAATAACGCCGCCAAATAAGTTGGGCTACATATCAACGAGTCTAAAACCAAGGTCATGATGCAATCAAAAACTAGAACGCCAGTAAATTCAAGCATCACAGTGGGGTTCCTCAATATAGAATATGTAGACAACTTCACTTACCTGGGTTGCAATTTGTCAAAAGACGCCAACGAAACAGATGAGATAAAGCGACGGATACAACTAGCTAATAAGTGTTACTTTGCGGTCCTCCAAATTATGAATTCGAAGCTGGTGCACAGGAACACGAAGCTCCACGTGTATAAAACCATCATCCGTCCTGTGCTATGCTATGGCTGCGAGGCATGGACCCTAACCCAAAACTCTGAACACCTGTTGGACACATTCGAGCGAAAGGTTCTCCGAAGAATCTTCGGGGCCGTTCGTGAACGAGGTGAATGGCGCATCCGGTACAACCTGGAGTTGTATCAGCTGTATGATGAGCTACAGGTGTCGAAGATCGTGAAATTGCAGCGATTGCAATGGGCGGGTCATGTACAAAGGATGAACGACGATCGCATGCCCAAAAAGGTGATGAACGCGCAACCAATGGACGGAGCCAGATTGCGTGGACGACCGAGAGCCCGATGGGAGCATTCTGTATGTGAGGACGCCCACCAGATGCTAGGCTTTCGGAATTGGAGGACAAGGTCGCGTGACCGCGACAATTGGAGGTTTTCAATCCAGGCGGCCAAGGCCCGACGTCGGGCTAGCGTGCCATAAAGAAGAAGAAGACAATGGGGTCATGGGGCTGCCATACAAGCCAAACCCCCCAAATTAGGTTCTTCTAAGAAAAGACTCTTTTATTTGTGCACTAATTTCAACCAAATTTCACACAAATGTATTTCTATTGATGGCACAAAACATGTGTAAGATTGGATCAAAGGGCTGCCATACAAACCTAACCCCCCATTTTGGTTCTTCTAAGAAACATTTTTTACACCAATTTCACAAAACCTTGAATTAATGTGTCTTTGTCAAAGCAACTAAAAAGTTCAAAACAAATGGAATCGTACTATGGGGTAATGCTCCTGCATCCCACAATAAATTTTCTGAGTAAATATTTTTTTTGCCCACTTATTCCAAACAAACCCCACACAAATATTGTTTTGCCGACGCAACGGAACTTTTGTTAAGACAGAAGGAAAAGAATGGGGGACGGATTAAATGCCGAAAGAAGAAAAATTTACAGCGCTTTCCTCTGATCAAGGTTTAAGATTAAAACTTGCAGAATGTTCGCCTGAAAAATTTTGGATAACAGCCTTCCTTGACGGTTTTGTCAGAAAAATCTGTAAATATCCTGCTATTGTTTTCAACTTCATATTTATGTGAAATCGGATTTTCAACTATGCTCAATATAAAAACAAGAAAACGAGAAAGCCTCAGGAACTTCGAGGAGGATATGAGAGTGATTCTGACATTTCTTCGGCCTAATATCACTGAAATTTGTAAAAAATTTCCAGGCACATGTTTCTCATTAAATTGCTTTTATTTTTATTTTTATTTTTTTGTAAGAACAGCGTACTTCAAACTATATTTTTTTTAAATAAATAATTGTGTAATTTTTTAATTATAGTTATTAGATGTAGATATGTTATTCATGTTTTTGTTTAAAAGAAAGTTGTTTTATTTTTTTATTATATTCTGTTGACTCAATCCAGAGGGTGGGCAAAAAGTCCCTTTCCTATTTATATATGTAATAACTTTTAAGTAAAGTGATTAAAACCAAAAAAAAAATAATCGCAAAATTAGCTTTAATTTACGTATTTTATTTACATTAGGTGTGGAAAATTATATCCGATAAGTGTGCAGCAGTAGAATTCATGCAAGTTTGGGCTCTTTTCACGACATTTTGCATAACGTTTTAGAGTGTGACCGGTGTGATCTGCGCGATTTCCGCTCCAATGTTCTCTTTTAACCCCGGTAAAGTCTGTAGTTTGTTGACGTAGAGCTTCTCTTTGAGGTAGCCCCATAGAAACTCGAGAAGTGTGAAATAAAAAAAGTCTGGAGCCGTCAGATCAAGCGAAAATGGCCACCGTTTTATGTTACCATTTTTCGAGATGATACGATTTGGAAAGTTATGTTGCAACGAGTTCATTGTTCTCATCTAATGTAAATAACATACAAAAATTAAATCTTATTTTGCGATTATTTTTTTGGTTTTAATCACTTTATTCAAAAGTTATTACATATTTGTGTCACTTGTAATAGTGGGTTAACTGCAAATTATGACATTTTGGGAAATCGAAGTTGAATGTTTGCACTGTTTTCCAAAATCTACAAATATGTAAAGAGCTAATTCTTGGTAATGAAAAAGTTGGAAATTTTGTGGGCTTCGCCATAGCGAATTATTATTTTAAAAAGATGATTTTATTTTATACCCCTCATATTTGGCGTTGAACTGCAATTAACATCGACCAAAAAAATCAATTGGTAGGAAAAGTCATATGAGACTAAACAATTCATATATTTTTTGATCAACATTCCAACTAAAGTCGATTGAGCGAAATAAGGTCATTTGTCGGTACATACTTTAACCCTTAAAATGGTCTTTTATCAAATATGAACCATATCGAAAAATATCCAATAAACAGCTGTGCGGAATTAGTTTGAGGAAGATGGTGAATATATGCATTGTATTTGTGCAATTTAAGATGAAATGAAAAAAATAATATTCAAAATAACGGTATATATCGTAAAATTTAAGTGGTGTCATTTTCATCATTTTCGAGACTGGAGTTTTGGCATATGACTCAGATTTGATACATTGCGCATTTAGTTCATGCATTTCACTATTCTTTCTGATGAAATAGCATGTGTGAAATTCAAGATAATGGGGAATTATGACTTTCGTTATCGTTATCACGTGAATATTTAAAAAAAACATTTCGAAATAAATATTTGTTTATTTAAAGATATAATTATAATGATGTTTTACTCAAAGATATAATTTTAGGTAAATTGGCAATAAATAGATGAAAAGTATGATTTCGTTTCAGAAGCTTAAAATCCCTTTTTCATTAGCTTACTTTACTTTCTCAAGAAGTAAACTGAATCTTTAAACAGTTTATTAATATTTATTTTATTTGTCCAAGAATAAACCAATGAAAATATTTAAAATCAATTCAAAAGTGTTATTTTCCAATAGAAATCATGTACTAAGTTTTGAATGTGTTTTTAAGTATCAACACATCAATAAAATTTGTACAATTTTTTGCATTAAAGATAAAAAAACCCGTTTAAGGGTTAATTTGCATCAGTTTCCAAGATTCCAACCTGAAATTTAGTCCGCAAGTCGTGCGGAAACATAGAAACCACATCCACACAACTTTACACTAGCAAGACGAAAACCCCATTGTGAAAACATATGAAATCAAAAGACTAGGTAATAGAATCGCTATAAAAGTCGGAAGTTTTTTTTTAAAGTTGATTCTAATCCATGGATTGTATGAGGTGTTCTCTCAATTTAAATTAGGGTATTTGTTGATTTTGTTTGTTTATTGTTAGGAGATTTATATAATGATCTTGCATTCCCCAATTCCGAAATAAAATTCACCATGAAACCTTATATATAAGCTATAATATAAGTTAGTAACTGTCTTTTTTAAATATTTAACAAATTTCCACAATGTATATTGTGTATAATTACACAAAAAAAATATTCGTTTTTTAAGATGAGTCCTTGTGACCTTCTGAAAAAAATATGATTGAATAGAATGTTTTTAAATTTAAAAACATTCTATTCATGAGTTAATAATACTTCTGTTTTAAAATTTCGTACCAGTTAGCCCACTTTTCACAAGCAACAATCTCATTTGCTCACTTAACCCATCATTCACGACGTTATAATTCCGTTTCTAATGGTCGTAATAAATTTTTTAATATAATTATGAAAGAGGGACAATTTATCTCTTCGATTATGCATATAACTCAAAATCGATTAAATCGGACTTAACTCACTTTTCACTAGTGACACAACATATATATAGGAAAGGGACTTTTTGCCCACCCTGTATAGATATGGACAAATATTGATACATTTTTCTAATATAACACATTTTGTTCCTTGTTTGTCTTGTTTTTCAACGCTCGTCTTGTCTTTATGACCCATTTTGGGGTTCCGCAAACGAATTCAACGATCTCAGGGATTCCGCGTCTCAAAAAAGTTTGAGAACCACTGATCTAGACGACTAATCATCCTACTTAACAACGAAGACGATGAGTTGTACGTAGCGAATATAAATTAAAAGAAAGATATTAACAAACTTCCATTTACAAACGTTTTCGAAGATGGACAGATCGAGATCGGAACCCCTTTTATCAACAGGCACGTTATCGTTATTCATTCATATTCGCTTACTTGCAGAATGACCAAGCATGTTGAGAGTCTCGGTGAATTCTGGCGTATCCAGGGTCAGGCGTCGCGACTAAATATCCCCGAGTGCTGGTTCCGACTCGTCGCCGAGTCGCGTGCTCTTTTGGTCGCGCAGACTAGTAGTATATTCCCCTGTGCGGAGCACCTAAAGCACATGAGTCGAATAAATGGTAGAGTAGAGTGGAATTTTTCCAAAAGAAAAATCTTTCAACTCTGCTTGTGAAAATGGTTGCAGTAGAGCAGACTCTGGCTATATCGACTAGAAAACAGTGGAACTCAAGCGACTAGGTATGGTAGAGTAGTCAGTAGAGAAGAAAGTGCTCTACTCTATCATTATTTACCCGATTCATCTAAACCACGCTAAACAGCCCACCCAGCATTGGCGTCTAATATAGTCAAAATAGTCAAAAATAAACTTCACTTCATGCATCAGGAGTCGACGTGCTGTATCTATAGGACGCATTGAAAGTGAAACACATGATGGTGAGCTTATAGAAATGCCATTAATCAGTATGTGTGCTTGCATATGGGAAATACAATGTTTTTTCTCCTCAAAAAGTATTCGTACACTTGTCGGATACTTCTTACTATATAAAAGAAACAAAGTTTGATTCTTTATGTTGTTGGCGTGAGTGTGCCAACACAAGAGCGTTACGCGCTGTGTCAAGTTGGCCATTACACCACACTTTTGCAAACAAACAAAATTTAGTAAGCGTATCTTGAAAGTGGTATTGTTTAACAACACAAATGCAACAAGTCATACCAATAAATTGAAAAACGCAATTTTTCAAAGTTTAGCAGCTTTCGCAGTTTGAAAATTAAATAAAGTTGCTCCTAGCAAGGTTGAAAGTAGACGACTGTCTTGGTTCGCAACGCCCAGGGATGCAAATTTGATGCACACAAACTGATGGCACCTTGTTTTGACATGTTATCAACATTCATTGTTGCACCTCAAAAAATAATCAAATGAAACGAGTGAAACCAACGATTATCCGTATGTTGCTCCGCTGAATAAACTATATACACCGCGAACTATTCACCAATCACCACAGGCAAATGCGTCAGAGCGTGTCAACCGATCAATTGTTCAAGGTGTATATGCCAAATCAGAATCTAATTGGACTTTTCTGCTCCGTCGAATGCGCTCAATATGAAACCTGGGGGAATACCGAGTTACATTTCCCACATCCCGAAGATCATTCTTATCATGCAAATACCTTGAGCCAAGACGTTTCTCGGCCAAAGCTGGACAGTGACAGTGGTGTACGTTGGCTTCCTCTTCTTTTTCATCAAAACTTCTACAGAGTCGTTGTGGACAACTCCGAGTCTTTTGGCAAGTTCCCCAATAGGACGCATTTAACCAACGCCATCTAGATATATCAAGGCCGCAACTCAGCTGTACCATGACGGCATGGATCCTGCTTAAATTGGTCGTCGCACACGGGTAAACAACAACTATGTCATGAGAAGCAACAACAATGCAATGCAATTTAATCTGCGGATTTGACGTTTACGAGTCTACATTGCGACGTTTACGAGTCTAATATATGTATGATTTAACGCTACTTGGTAACGCAATCCGGGCCAAGTCTGCACAACGATTGTCTACGAAGACACTATGACCAGGTGGTATCCATATCCAGTATAGCGTAATATACTGAGCGGCACTTCTAAATAGTTTGTCGTGACTACCCAATTTAGGGCTTCCAGAACCGCTTAGACTTCTGCTTGCAGGGCATTAAGGAAGTTAGGGAGACTGAGAGGCAAATTAGTATTCAATTCCTCACAGTAAAAGCCGATACCCAGTCCTGTGTACGTCTTAGAATTTTCATAGTATAGATCCACTGGCCAGGAGTACGCTATTATCGCTCCCGTCAAGGGAAGCTACAATGATTCCTCCCGAAGAAGTATTTTGGAACAGTTGATGGGGCAATGCTGAAGTTACGAAGAATCAATTAGTTTCCATATTCCAGCGCTCGCCGCAGGTAAGTTTTACGTAGGTGTTGCCATTGTTTACCGAAACCGGCCAGTGGGAGCGATTCCAGCGCCATATCTAATCTAAATGGAGGTGTTGTTCAAAAAGTTCTTATTAGGAGAAGAGAAACCAACTTTTGAGCTTTTACAAGCAAGTTATAATAGGTGGTGGGTGGGTGCTGAGTGCCTTCTACCACCTGCTAACTCTATAAAGTAAAATAGGACGCGCTTTAGCAGTATACCTCCAATACACTACATTTGGCTGCTAGCCCCACGTTTTCCCGATAGCTTTCGTGCATCATATGCCTTCTAGTAAAAAGGACCGAAGTCCGATTTCACTGGATTAATTCCGACGCCACTGAAATTTGCCCAGTATGTTAGACTAGTCAGGGCGTTCTCCAATAATCCGGTCTAATCTGTTGTTTACTATTTAGTCACTCATGCAAAATCACCATGTCAAGTTACACGGTTGAACATTGTGCATTGATCATTTTTTTAAACGACGTTAAAGAGGCTATTACCGTAAACGACAAGCGCTACAGAACAAGGTTAACCGCATTCCTTTGGCGTGCGATTTCGCAATCGCAATCCGACCGATTCGATTCACTTCAATCAAACGATGTCAAATTGCTGCTGGGGGATTTCAACCCCAAAGCCGGAAACGAAAGTTAGCATAGGGGGATTACTGTAGGGTACAGCCTTCATGAAGACTGTCACGACAATGGCCAACGACTAACAGACTTCGCGAACAGCAAAAATTTCGTCATTAGCTCTACATGTTTTCCGTATCGTCGCATTCACAGGCAGTACTGCAGATCTGCAGTCTGCAGATCAACATACCGTCAACCAAATTGACCAAGTCCTCGTCTGCAAGAGATGGGCATCGAGCATAATGGCTGTTCGATCCTATCGTGGAGCAAATATTGATTTTATAGGGTGAAGGCGACCTATAGGTGCAGAATTTCATAGGTGCATCATTCGAGATTCAACCCGGCAAAAATGTTTGCGGTTGACAAATTGTCGGTGGTTGCGAAAAACGAAGCATTTCACCAATGGACCGAACGCGCAACTACACCCAAAAAAAAAACAAATATGACGAGCTTCGACGATTTCCGAATAGGTTAATTAGGCGTAAGAAACGTGAGCATCTTTGGCGAGCAGTTGATGCAAATAAACAAAGACTAGCGAGTAGGAACAGTAGACAAGCGTACAAGCTGATTAATTCAATTAAAAGTGGATACCAACCCAGGACCAGCCTCTGTAAGGATAAGGATGGCAATATCATTAGCGACACCGATAGCGTTGATAAACGCTGGGCCTCACATTTTGAAGAGCTCCTCAGTGTTTAACCGAACAACGCCAAACAAGAAGCTCTGGAGCTGATGGCTGAAACAGGCCCTCCCGTTCAACCCCCAACAGTAGAAGTAGTTGATCTCGCCATGTAATGACTAAAATATAATAAAGACCCGGGCGCTGACGAGACTCCAGCTGAACTGCTGAACAATGGTGGGGAGAGTCTTGTTAAGGCTATACACACACTTATCGTTAAAGTATGGAACGACGAAATAATCTGGGAAGATTGGCGCAAAATCCAATTCACAAAAAAGGGGTAAGTGGAAATGAAAACTACAGAGGCACTTCGCATTAGTTTGTACGACTTATATATAAGATTTTATCTAAAATTCTAGAAAATAGAATTAATCCGTACGCAGAAGAAATCACTGGCGAGTACAAAGGCGGCTTTAGACCTGGTCGTTCGACGACAGATCAGCATTTAACAGTGAAGCTTTTACTCCAGAAGTGCTGGGAATACAACATCGACGTATACCAAATGTTCGACGACAGTATCGATGGAAGCGTACTGTACAACAGTTTGCTGCATTTTGGAATACCGGCTAAGCTAGTGCGACTGATAAGGATGACGATGACTAATACCGTCTCACAGGTCAGAGTTCAGAACAGACTCACTGACCTATGTTTAAAACTCGTACTGGACTCAAGCAAGGCGACGGGCTACCGCCGACGTTCTTCAACCTGGCTCTGGAGTATGTAATTCGAGCCATGAATTTGGACAGCGTTGAGTCGACTTATTGAGTAGGGACTCATTAAGTCGACTCAACTAGTAGCGTACACCGACGACATCAACAGCATGTTTCGAAGATTGGGGGATGCAGAAAGACTTCTGAATAATCTCAATAACGCCAAAGAAGTTGGGCTACAAATCAATTAATCTAAAACCAGAGTCATGATGCAATCAAAAACACAGTAGGAGACCTCAACCTGGGCTGCAATTTGTCAAAGGACGCCAACGAAACAGATGAGTTAAAGCGACGGATACAACTAGCTAATAAGTGTTATTTTTCGGTCCTCCCAATTATGAAAGCAAAGCTGGTTAACAGGAACACGAAGCTCCACGTGTATAAAACCATCATCCGACCTGTGCTATGCTATGGCTGCGAAGCGTGGACCCTAACCCAAAACTCTGAACTCCTGTTAGACACATTCGAGGAGAAGGTTCTTCGAAAAATCATCGGGGCCGTTCGTGAACGAGGTGAATGGTGCATCCGGTACAACCGTGAGTTGTATCAGCTGTATGATGAGCTACATGTTATGCCGAAAATCGTGAAATTGCAGCGACTGCAATGGGCGGGACTTGAACAAAGTATGAAAGAGGATCCCATGCCCAAAAAGGTGATGAACGCGCAACGAGTGGACGGAGCCAGATTGCCTGGACGAGAGACTGAGACCGATAGGCGGATGGGAGCATTCTGTATGTGAGAATGCCCTTCAAATGCTAGGCTTCGGAACTGGTGGAGAAGGTCACGTGACCGCGACAATTGGAGGTCTTCAATCCAGCCGGCCAAGACCCGACGTCGGGCTATCGTGCCATAAAGAAGAAAAAGAATCCGACCGATGCCCTTAAAGTCAATATCAACAAAGCCCCCGCTCAAATTCAGCAGGATATATGCGGCAGAGTCATTGAAAATTGAACCACTGTCGCAAGATGCGGCGGATATTCGAATGATACATACATATATAAATATTTAAAATAAAATAAAAAAAGTCGTTTATACCTCATAAAGAATTTGTTTTATTCCATTTCAACATCTACTTGCCCTTATTGGAAAACCCTATATTTCTAACATGCATATGTGACATAGGTAAATAGGTTTTTTCTTTTGATCTCTGTTTTAAAAGGATAAAAGTTTGTTATCACACATTATCTTCCTATGGGGACTTATGGGGGAGTCAGCCCGACCGATGGCAGAGCTTGTGTATCGAGATAAAACTCAATGGCTATGTCCACACATGTGCGCTTTCGTCTTCCCTATCGTCTTCAAGCTCCGTATACACTTTCAACATTGAACTTGTCATTGATTGCGTCAAGTGAACAGAAGAGATCAATGCCTCATTCCATCCACATCTGTTCATTATTTATCGTTAAATATGTGTCGCGGCTTTGGTCAGGACGGGTAAATGATAAATGCATTCATTAATAGTATGAATAGATTTGCAATCGCGTTCAAGATTGAATGCGTTTCTTCAATAGCGCAGACATCTCAAGTTTCAATTGTCAAAATGTTGAAGATGAACGAAAATTGAAACTGTCTAGACAGGCACAATAGTTTCGACAAATAAAGATATTCATGAATCGTTTCCTTTTCTTTCGGTTAACCAGCAGTACACGTAAATTAAACTTTGCAATAACACAATGTAAGCCAAAATTTAACTAAAAATAGAATACCCACAATACCTACGTACGTTTTAATACTTCTGTATACGTTGTGTATCCCATTTTTGATTCTTTTTACGAATGTATTATGCCAAAAGTACCCACGACAAGACTACTTTATCCAGGGGCGGCGCATAAGGGCCCGCAGGACCCGCGTGGCGGGGGGCCCACGAGATTTAGGGGCCCAAAAGCGACATTTCTCTGCGAAAAATAATATTCCGACGTAGATATTTTTTTTTTGTATAGACAAGAAGAGATATATATTAAATGTGTTAAGAAATGTTAAATTTATTGAAATCCGCATTTCGCTAATGGTAGTTTATACATAAGTTTTTGCTTGGTTAGGCCATCATCTGAAATTTAAATCACGCAATTCGATACAATGGCGTAACCAAGCAAAATTTGGCATAACTATGCAAAATAAACAAAAATGGAAAAGCTTTCTGAAAATTGTGTGCGTCTTTCTCTATACGATATGACTAACCATTAGCTAAGATGTGCGAGAAAGTGACAAAAAATGTTCTAACTTTAAGTACGCCCAGAGTTGAAACAGTAGGTTGTTGTGTTGAATTTAAAGGATTTCGTCCTTAAACCATAGAACCTCGGGATCGAATCCCACTGTAGGCAAGTAATGTATGGTTTTTGGAGCGCAACTAGGTTAAGTAAATATCGGCAACACCTATAGAGATCAATGCGTGAACTTTTTCATTTAAAAAAAAAGGTTAGGAAACCAATAATTCAATAAACGTTACAACAAGATATAATAATGTAAAAAGGAAAAATAATTCTTATTTTAAGTACGACGTTCCTAATTTTAGTAGAAACACTGTATGTTGATATAAGCTTACACTCACTGTAGGGGTGCCCACTCAAGAAGTAGGCGGGAGGGATCCGAGTGAAGTTGTTCTGCCACTGATATTGAAGTGCAAAATCGCGCTTAACAAAGTAAAAGAACTTTGTTCAAAGCTTGTTCTGCTATCCGTTCTCATAAGGAGAACTTTTATGTTTCCGATATTTTCCGCTACATGTCTTCTTTAGTAAGGTAAGTGTCGCTAGTGTCGATAATAAGAAGAAATTCTTCTTTCCAGAGCTGAAAGCATAATGTTCCTACGAACGCAAAGAGTCAAAGTAGGTTTTAAATAAATAACAGGCGCGACAATCCAGCATTGGACTAAGGCCGCAGGATGTGTTAGTGACATCCTATTTCCAAGATCTTATCTGCTTTTTGTTGAGGTAATGAGATCAGCATCACGCTCAGCAGTGTTATTTATCCCCATAAATGGGTACTCGTTTAACATCTGAGTGAGTTCATAGTCCGTCACAAGCTCGTGAGTTCGAAAAACACCATGGAACACGGTGAGATTCGAACTCATGAGCCTGTGCACCGAAGGTGCGCGCACTAACCGCTAGACCAGCCAGACTACAAGTAGGTTTTAGCAAAGTTATTTTAGGACGTTCTTAATTTTAGTAGTAACACTGTAACGTCAAAATCATGTTTCAAAAGAGTTGATTTAGGTCGATTCACACTTTTTAGTCACCAGTCAGTGAAAAATGTGGATCGACCTTCAAGAGTGTTTTCGATTGATTTCAATCTGTTTTTTTCTCAGTTAAGGGGGGTCCACTCAAGAAGTTGGCGGGAGGGCCCCGAGTGAAGTTGTTCCGCCACTGACTTTATCACTGTATGACTTCAGGATGAATTGATTTTGATACAATTTACAACATATTTGACTTGGCAAGTTTCACGGGTGAGTAAATTTGAATTTCTATATCCATTGCCATGGGCAGAAAGACTTACGAGTGAACCTATATAAATGTACCACACCTCTGAGATTTGTGATAGCAACACAGGCTGTAATATGTACCTTCATATATGTGTGTTACTTATTCAGGGATAATATATTCAAATGCCATGTGCCTTTCGTTCGATTACCGGGTATAATAACAACCCAGTATTCAAACTGACTGAGGTTTTCGCAAATATGATAGGATTATACGGTAGAGTGAATTTGGCCTAATAAATGCAGAATTTTTATACATATTTTTATGGTATATGCATATACGAGTATGTACGATTCGTATTTATTATCAAGAGGCGTGAGACCCTCTGGCCTGACAAAGAGAAAAATAAAAAGCAACTAAATGAAGATTGCCAGACGGAACAAGTCTAAATTTTCGGTTCACTATAGTTCCGAATTCATATAGCATACGGTTCGAGATGGTGTTTCTTTTTCTGAAATTTCTCTTGAATGTAGGGATAGATAAAAAGGTAATGTAGATGATCTTAGAAGTTCTGCCGTATTGTTTTCTTATATTTAATTTTATTCCTCAACAAATTACAAAACTATTGCTAAGTAAGAAGATTTTCGTTGCTCTTGCTTATTTGTGGACAGTTTTAAATACAGGCTTTGTCAATATTTTCTAATTAAAAAATTTAACCTGACGAATTGTCAATCGATTTCAAAGACCAGACATTTTGAAAACGTTACGCCTACGTTACGTTATGCCTATCAAGTGGAACATCCACTTGAACATCCACGCGCCTTCCTCGCGGGGTTCACAGGCAGTTGCTTTTGAACATGACAATACCAATCCATTTGTCAGACTTCGAGCTTTTCGGTGGTTGATTGGCCAACAGACGAAATGCCTCCGATATTGTTACCTTAGATGTTATCAGCTGACATCTGTATTCTGTAAGATTAGAGTTTTAGCAAATCGTCTACGGATGCATTTAGAATTCCAAAAAAATTCACTGCATACCCCAAGCATTCGTATGGGTGTATTAGTGGCGCATATGGAGTACTCCGATATACACGCTTTAGCGATTATGAGGTCCACTAAATATACGTGTAAAAAGTAAAAAGGCGAATTTTAATCCCTAAACGAAATCCTGGTGGCAACACCTATGGTAAATTAAAATTCATACAACCTAAAAAAAGCATCTAGAAGTTTTAGAAATAAAACGTAGATGTCTGACACTAACTATAATCCCAAATCCAAGAATTTATTGTAAGCATACTAACATCATCTTCTTCGCATAAATGATTTAATTAGTAATGACCTCGCAAGAACGGAAAACACCCTAGAGTCAGTAAGGCTCATTGCTATGAATGGCCTTTTGTAAGTAAAACTCCACCCTAAAGATGACACCTCTAACGCAACAAAGCATTTTCATTTCGCTTCAACCGTGAGTAATTTTTACCTTTACTGGATAAAGGACACCCGAATGACAATGTCGGCAAATTAATTAGTCCAAGTAGTTTTTCCTTCACAACTGGATGGATACTATTAATTTCGTCACTCTACTATATACTCATATACCATAACGCTGTACAAATACGAGTCATAATAAGAGTTTAGATGGAAGAAGGCCCACACCTATTGTTGCATGCCGTGAAGGTGATATTCGCACAACACAGGTGAAAATTAATACACGGCACGCACTGTGATATGTTAGTAATAGGGAAAAGAAGATGTACAATGTACGGATACAGTATATTTCTTTTTACATAGTGGACTTACTTCAATTAATCAGCAAACTATTTGGTAATTATGTCGCCTTAAGGTGACATAATTTGTGTAATTACTAACATTTTTCGCTATACAGGAAAAGTACTTACATTTATAGGTATATAGAAATTTATCTATTCATAGTGAATTTATTGTGTATGTATGTAATGTGTGAATATGTTTCGTATATGTATTGTAGTCTGGCTGGTTGGTACATGGGTTAGCGTTAGCGGAAATTATGAAAATCGATAAAAACTAAACATGTGTAAATTTTAACATACCTTAATACATTAATTAATTAAAAAAATATATATATTAATAGGGAAATTGATAAAAATATTTTCTTTTAAAAATTAGTTAATTAATTCAATTAAAATTAACAAAGTCCTTTAAACTATTATGTATAAGGAATTATTTACCTTGTAATAGATACGCTAAGCCAAGTTTACTCTAGTTATGTTAAAGCTGTACAAAGAGGTTGTTCCAGTGTAAATTGAGAGGAATATGTCTGACGAGAATGTTATTTAATATACATATCTTCACAAAGAACATGAGAGCAAGTCAGCCTCTTATTTAGTCACACGGAATGTAAGTCACTCAAATTATCGTGCCAAAAGGCAGACACACAAAAGTTCGGCGATAACAACGGGAACTAATTTTAAAATGTAAATAATGTACGTCCAGGTGATTTTTCTGAAATATTATCTTGCACCGAATATTAAAAAAGAAAAATGTTATGTTCTGTGAGCCACTCTGTAAACGAAAAAGTCCAATAAAATCCCAATAAGAAGAAAATTGAGTGCAGTAAGCATGACACTAGAACTTTTTAACATGTCAATACTCTACATGCTCACTTACTAAGTGAGTTTTAAGTCTATGGACAAGAAACTATAGCCCGAAACTAATTCCATGGAATCAAAAATGTTCTCAATGTATTTTCACATACATTTACTAATAATACTACAAATACATATGCATACGTGTATAAATCCAAACTGTATTTCGCATGTAGCCATACATCTAAATATACTTGTACATAATATATGCAATGTAACGATATGTAAGAATATTCTCTTCAAGAATTTACGACGTCCTGAAAACGTTGTACGATAACCATCAGTAGAATGCGATTACAGCATCCATTAGTCCGTTCATGTGTGGATAATTCACTCAAATCTCGAGGACCATCACGAGCATATGGGGAGAAAGTTCGAAAGGATTAAGGTATTTGCACATTCATGTAGCCCACAGCATCACTATAATTTGCTTGCCGACTTCCTCCTAAAGCCACAACGATATTTCTTATCTGGGATGCCTTCGAAAGTTTTCCTATTTCGTCTTCTAGTATGTATTTTAACAGGTGATGGTGAGAAATACACAAATTTGCGCTATTTCATGTCATCGCAGAATCCTTAATATATATATTTTTTATTGGGTGTTGGTTGGTATAGTAGATTTCTCTTTTAATATCTGAGTTGTTGTATTTATCATTTACTGGCGCCATTTATCATGTTGGGTGACCGAGGCATGGGCGTAGCCAGGATTTCGGTCAGGGGGGGGGCAAGCCCAAAATTTTTTCATCATGATTTTCTGAGGAGTTGGCATTTGCGGTCTCAGAAATATTGTTAGAACATTTTAGAGTAACCTGGCTTGTGGTTGGATTGGTGCACAGGGTCATGGATTTCAGACTCACCGTGAACGAATTCATTTTATGGTGCTTTTCGAACTCACGACCTACGTGACGGACTATGATGTCGCTCAGATTGTAAAAAAGTATTTATGGGAAACAAGTATTTATGGGAATAAATAACATTGCTGGACGTGCTGTTGATCTCAACACCTCACCAAAACAGCAGTTTAGATCTTGGAAATTGGATGTCACTCACACATCTGCGGCCCAAGTTTACTGGCCCAATAGGAAAAAGAGGGCTTCAGAAGGGCAAAAGTTGCGCTTCTCGAGAAGCAGAGAAGCGCTTCCCATCTCCATTCCTCTTCATGTACTTTTTAACATTGCATGTCCGCTGAGGCAAGCAGCTCTTTAAGATGCGCTCCAGAAGCGCTCTAGAGAAGTGAGTGGTAAGCGCTTCTAGAAAAGTGAGTGGTAAGCGTTTCTGGAGCAGTGTGCTATAAGTGTTCCAAAAGAATTTCACATTTCACTCATTTAAGTGAATGAAATGCGCTTTTAGGGGATTGAATGCGAAAACCGCACATGATGCATTGAATAAAAAATAACTTGATACATATACCTACGTAAGTGAAATTTTCAAATTTATTAGAAAAATATGTTCATCCGTTTCTTTTTTCAAATTAAGAGTATGCTGCAAAAAATCACGACTTGAACACTTTAAATTCAACAAGACGAATAACGTACACTTTTCACGTTATGAAATTATCTAGAACAACGGTGAATATTCGACGTGTGCTGCAATCGTCGCAAAGAGTCGAAGCTTTTCTATTACGATCTTAAAGTGCTTCCTCACCATTCGTAAATATGCTTCTGTGGAAGCGCTTCCTCCGAAGCACATTTGGAAATGGTAAGGAAGCGCTTCTACGTCGCTTCTATCGGAAGCACTTCTATTTTTCCTATTGGGGGTGGACTGCCACGCATGTTATTTCTTTTTTTTTGTAATTTTAGAGTCAAGTTTTAAAAATACCGGCGTACAGAGGGCTGCGCCCGCAATAGGAGTGTTTGGATACATACATAGTGAATAATTTTGAACATTTTATAGGCAAGAAATGAAAATTATGCACAATATTAATGAAATGCTTCTTGTAAATCTATTTTTGGATTGGTCTAAAAATAGATTTACTATGTATCATGGCTACACATATTAACTGAATTTATTAGCTGTTTTTTCTTTTGTTTAGCAAAAGTCAACAGTCTTAGTATTTAACGTATACAATACTTTGATTATAAAGGCAATGACGTATATAAGCTCATGCTAACCAATATTTGTGCAAAGTTATATATCGGTACTTATAGCGGTTTAGGAAAACGGAGGTGAAAAAGAAAGCTTAGCTTAAAACGCCCATAACTCTGTTACCGTCACTCCAAACTGGAAAAAAGCAACTGGTATGATATGCACCCATCGAGTTCTTCGACCTGAGTACCCATACGTCCATGTCCGATAAAAACGAAAAAGTCAATCTCCGGGACACCCTGTTATCTTTGCCCTACCAACTTCTACATAAGTACTTCGTGCCAAAAACTGTTGCCATTCTACAGATTCCTACCAAATTGCATGACGATCGGTTAAGCCGTTCGCGAGTTATTTAGTGAACAAATTTTCCAATGTCCGGGACACCCTGTTATCTTTGCTATACCAACTTTAAAGTATTTCGTGCCAAAGACTCTTACCATTCAGCACATTCCTACCAAATTTCATGAGGATCGGTTGAGTCGTTCGCGAGTTATTTAGTGAACAGACGGACGGACAAAATCGATTTCATAAGGGTTTTTTGAAAAATCTTAAAAACCCTAAAAATGGAGATGAGAATGATTTTCTTTTGCATTCTGATTACATTCAACTGGCCTCTAATATCTGCCTTTTAGAGCGTAGTTTGTCTATTTTCATTCCAATTTTTGTATCTCGGACTGCATATTCCTCTTGCGAAATCAGTTTGTTTCGTCTGTAACTTTCATCTTAGCAAAATAGCATCGTTAGAATATTTATAAATCCTTTATTTATTGAAATATTGTTAACGGTTTTAATAAGATTTCTTCTAAATTTATCAAAGTATTAACGGTGGCTAAATTTTATTGCTGGTATGATTCAGCAAGAAAATAAATTTTGATTAAATAACTTGAAAGACCCGCTCTGTGGCTCACTTGGTTGAGTCGCACCTCTACGATGCTAGTAATCTAGAGGTCCGGAGATCGAATCTCGCCGTGGTTCAAAATTTCCGTACATGTGCGGATTGGAAATATATACAAGTGCTTGCAACATTATATACACTCCGAAATGATATGCAATGTAACGTTGACTCGAAATTGCCTATAAACGGCTGTCTTAACGCACCATGGCCTCACATAGGGCTATACGGTACTGAAAGACACTGAAATATGAGACCCGTTCTTTACAAGCTCCCTAGCAAAGCAAAGCTGTATACCATTTGTCACCCTTTCAGATGAAAATAAGTTGAATTCCACTAACTTCCCGAAGGGACCTAACGGTTGAAATTGTGTTCTCCAGCTCAGAAGCCATGAAATGAAACAGGAAATATGGGATTCACGCAGCCACAGTAGCCCACTCACAAGTTAAATGCGTTTACTGGTATGCAGCCTCCGTCAATTACGAGAGCCACTCGCTGCCATCTATTTGTATGCACCTCCTGACTGCAAACTGTCCCGATCATGGCTTCTCCGGCAGCACTTGGAGTGGTGGAAAAGGCACTTTTTGAAAATGTTGTATATTGCAGCGATTTTTTTACTACATCCATAAGGATTTTTTTACCATCTTCATCGACCAGGGGAGGGGGGGGGGGGGGGCGACCGCCCCTCCCTGCCCCCCCCCCCCCCTGGCTACGCCCATGAACCGAGGTAATTTTTTGATTTAGCCGAAATTTTAGATACCATTCATTTTCTTTCAGGCTAATAGACTCTAGCAGCAGCCATTTGGCGAAAAAATCTTAGCCAAAAGCTACTTTTGAGACAGGGTTTCTATTGCAGTCGCTTGACCCCATCGACCGTTTCTTTCCTTCTTGCAAATATTTTGTAATTGCAATAGAGACACTTTTATGCCAGGTTTGATTAAAATTGGTCTCTCAATCGTAAAGTCCCGGTCATTCTTACATAATATTGACTTTCATAGACATATTTTTATGAGAGGGCTAAGTCTGTCTGTAGTCTCTACAAAAATTATAATATTTTTTTTTTTAATGTTTGTAAGGCAGTTCCATCCCCTCTGATCCTGTGTTTTTCTTACGTTATGTTTTCGAACAGGGGCCTTAACCAAACATAAAATTGTCGTTTTGGTTTGGTTAAGATTATTGGATAAAGAAAACATTTTTTTTTTGTATATCTAGAAAAAAACTCCAAAAAATTTTACTCCAATAATAGGAGGAAACTTTTTTTCCTTCTTCTTCTCCTTCACGATATGAAGGAGAGTAATTTCACGCTTTACGGTGTAAATATTTACCTAAAAATTGGTGTAAATCTACAAACGGTAATAAGTAAATTTGCACACCTAAATAAGTAAACTTGCTCTTAGACTTATGTAAATTTAAATCAAAAGAAAGCAAATTTGCACTGGAAAAAATGTAAATTTACACCGGCTAATATGTAATTTTACATCTGGGTTTATAATAATATTCTTCGATGTAAATCGTCCTGGAGCTACCCGTTATTCCAACGGCAAAGAGCTGCTACACCCCCTCCGGTTCAAGAGAAAGAAAGCGCTACAACAATAACAATAATATGATGCTCACACGAACGCACTTCGGACGGAACAGACTCTGCACTCAGAACAAGCCACTTGTGGGATACAGGAAAATGCAATAATGCACAAAAGTATTGTAACACACTCAGTTTTATACAAATGTAGGTGTAATTTTTTACACCAAAATCGTAATATTACATGAAAATATACACTGAAAATGTAAAGTTCCACAGAAATAAAGTAATGACACATCTTCACACCAAATGTGGTGTAAAATTACACCAAAATAGACTAATATTAAAAAATCAGTGTAATATTATACTCTTTTGTGGGTTTAATAGAAATTTTGTTTAAAAATAAACGTTTACTGTAATTTTGTGAGAAAAAAGGTGTAAAATTCAACGAGTTTTCGATGTAAAATTCAACCTTGTTTTTACAGTGAACCTAATTAATGAGGATATGCCTGTATGGCAGTTCCATGACCTTTGAAAATCACTCCCGCCGATGGAGAGATTGAAGCAAAGGTAGGGTAAGGTATCCCGCATTAAATACGGTTTTCCACTTCGATGTATGTGACAATTGCACCTTGAGAGCAATCATTGCCAGAATTATGGCCACATATTTAAAAATTGGCCGAAGACAACTTTATGTATGTGACCTATAACTTAAATATGTGGTTAAGGATGACGGTAAGATCGGAACGGTGAAATTCGGGCTCCACTTTTTGTATGAAATAAAACGATATGCGATAATTTCAATAATACTCATAAATTTGCAAATATTGATTTGTGTCATTTTATATATGTACTATTATTTGAGTAGTAGTTTTAGGGCTGAAAGTCCACCTCAACGAATAAGGGTTTCCTTTATAAAAGGTAGCCCTTAAAGGAGCTTCGTATTCATAGACATCACTTATTTGGGCGTTGCGTTAACATAGCTATTGAATTATATTAAAAATAGTAAAAATTCGAAATTAAGAAAAAAAGACTGAGGCGAATTTAGGGTGTTAGGTTTTGTTAGGAACACACTTGGGTGAAGTTTGATTCAGATTGGCAAATAAAGAGAAAACGTTTTTCTTAGAAGAACCCAATTTTCGGGGGTTTGTATTATAAATGTATAGTAAAAATAAAAATATTTCAAAGTGTTTGTTTCACGATATTTTAAAAAATATATGAATTCATATGAGGTTGACAGATATGTACATTCGCGAACACGGCAAACCCTTCAGAAAACACTTAATCGTTTCCTTATTGATCAACTATGCGTCACTCCGTTAAGGGTTCCCTAAAGTATTAAGTATAACTGAGGACTCTGAGTTCCGCTCTTAAAATCGATTTCAAAAATTATTGGCCGTGTTTTTTCAACAGCTAATTTACACTACACGGGGTAGTTTTCATACAAAAGCTAACCGAAAGCCACATTCATGTTAGTATTTCAATGGGCCCATTATTCGTATTATTATTTAGTACTCGTCGGCTGGTTGGTCTTATCGTATTGACAAGACGCACACTATTTTTTGTACATTGCATTATTGCATACGAAAGAAAAACAATCGTGTCACGATTTTTTTCTTTCGTAAGACGCGTTCTTACAATGTGAAATGCACAATGCTTGTCTGCTGGACACTACAAAAGCTCTCGCCGTCCGTTTGTTAGCCGTCCGGTTTCGTCTTACAATGTGAAAATACTCATTCATTATTGGTATTTTTGTTCGAATTGGGTATTCTTGAAAGGCATTTCAGATAATTTTGAAGCTTTTGAAACGACTTCTTTTGATATTTGCAATACATGTTTCCGGTGTATGAATCAGAAGCTAGTATTATGATTTTCATTATCCTTTCGATTTATCTCGTTTTAATAAAAACCGAAAAAGGACCTCAATATAATGTAAATCCGAAACAGCAAACGCAGTTATTTACATATTTCTTTATCGAAGAGTAATTAATTGAATATTTCTAAAAGTTAGGGTAACCGATTTCCCACTATGTTGCACGATACGATATCGTTCTAATTAGCTTATTCAACGTCTTATATTCAAAGTCAATCAATCAGACTAATGACAAACCAATAATTGATTTCAGTTACCATCCAAGTACACACTAAATGGTTATGGTTAGGGATGTCACGTTAAAAAAATGCGAGGGGGGGTCTCGCCAGGTTGTCGTTTATCTAGTCGCTTTCATCATGGTTAAGTGCTCTTAATTAGTTGGAGGAGGTTGAAATAAGTTCAACAGAGGGTCCGTGTCTCCGTTTTGATTAACATTTTCTTAGACTCGAACAAATGGAAGGTATACTGTGAGCTATCCTTGCCGGATATTTTGAACTTTCAAGGTTATTCGAAGATATAATTTCCTTTATCGGGTTATCGATGTAATTTGGAAAGTGGATATTTGTGAGATGTATCATATAAACACTTCACTTCTATAAACAAATAATTATATGTGATAAGGAATTGAGTTTGATTAAATATTTTCAATGTTTATGCTCCTAATGCTTATCCGCATTTTCGATAATTATGCTTGAGCTGGCTTAAGGACGCACACACACGGCGAGTCCATCAATTCGAATTCATTGATTTTAATGTAGGTATTGTAAACAAAATTGTGTTTTCTTTCTTTCATTGTAACAAATAAAGAAGCAGCTGGCGTTATGTGTTACAATGACATCGTTTTTATTTATTTATTATTTTTATCACACAGTCAATTTGTTTGAAATTCGTCAAAATTATATAAAGCGTATGCGTTTGGGCTCGTTTGAGTGGAATTGAGATAACAGTGCAAAATCGCACAGGAAAGTGATTTATCAGTTCCGATTTTTAGCGAAACAGGTGTATACGGATATAAGGATTAACATAACCTAATGTAAACATATTTCTCATGTGTCTAGTTTATTGCCTTCAAATTTTAGGAAAATATATTAACAAATGAAAAGTTGTCAATGGTTATATGGCATTTATAACGGTTCAATCGCATTTCATGCCGTTGTACCGGATGCGCCATTGATATCGCTCGCAAAAAATCGCCGAAGGACCTTTCGTTAGAATTTGTCGAGTAAAGTGTTGAAGGGTCCATGTTTCGCAGCTACGCATGTATACGACGATCGTATACATGCGGAGCTTCGTGTTCCTGTGAGCATGCTGCGAATTAATAATTGGGAGGACCGAGAATTACGTCTTATTTAGCCAATAAGACGTATTTCTCTTACCCTCTGAAATTTTGACTCAGTCATCGTATCGACATCGTGTCATAGTTTTGGTCATTTATCAATTTGATTTCTTTTACTAAAACTCCAGTATTTATTGGATTTTTCTGCATTTATTGGTTCTAAATTGTTACCACAGTGTCGGAAAGTGAACGTTCCAAAAAACGTCAGCGGGAGGATTCTTCCCCTGAATGTTTACTTCGTGCGAAGCTCAAACTCCTTAGGAGCGGAGACCCTACAACAATGGCAACTAGCCAAAATTCATTTCAATTGTTGGCGAACCTTCCCTCCAACATGGACGACCACCCGAGCAGCAACCAGCTACAACCAACCACTGAACCCAAACAAGCTAAGAAGGTAAAAAATCCGCCCATAATGTTCCCTAAAATGGACAAGGAAACTATTGATTCCATTATGTTATCCCTAAACATAACCTCGTATAGCATCCAATACACCTCCATCGGTAGTAAATTATTTGTGGAAGATCCCAAGGATTATGAACGTCTCCATTCCTTTTTGATTGAAAAGAAACATCATTTCTATACATTCCGTCGATCAGATATGAGACCGATAAAAATTGTCTTGTCCGGATTGCATGACATGGACTGCTCCGTATTACACGAGTATCTAAAGAATGAGTCTCAACTTCCTTGTCTCGACGTTAAAAAGTTTCATCCTCGAACTAGTCGAAACATACTACATACTATATTTCGAAAAGGGATCGACAAAACTTCCTCAACTACGGCAAATAAACACTATATTCCATACGAAAGTGCAATGGAACTGGTTTTCAAAATCAAAAAGTGGGCCTACTCAATGTCGTAACTGTCAGAGCTGGGGTCACGGCTCATCTAATTGTCATCTTCCGCCAAAATGCTTATTGTGTGGGAATATACATGCGTATCTGGATTGCTCACTAGCAAATTTACCAGCCAAAGAACTCCGGGAGAAGCTCGTTTGCGCAAACTGCGGCCAGAATCATATGGCTAACGATAAGATCTGCCAAAAGCGCAACGAGTATCTTGTAATCCGCGAAAGATTTACAAAACGTAGCCGCCCTAACACTAGCAACAATAAGCCGAAAATGAGTCATTTCAACATACAGCCCAATTTAATCAACTTTCCTTCACTACCAACCACGAACAACACATTAAACACCAACAGCACGCAGCCAGATATCTCTCCTACAATTCCAATATCAATTCCATATGCTAACGTTCTGACATCGAATCAGCAGCAATCGCCTACCTGTAGCATCAACTTGTTTACAGTCGAACAGCTGTTGCAAATGTCGACTGAGCTTGCAATGAACTTGTCGAATTGTAGGACTAGAATGGAACAGTGGACCGTACTAGTTAATTTCACCTTAAAATTTTTGAATTATAATGGATAATGTAAAACTATTATTATGGAATGCTCAGAGTGTAAAAAACAAAGCAACTGAATTATTAGACTTTGCAACTGAAACTAATACGCATATTGTTGCTATAACTGAATCCTGGTTAAAACCAAAAGACAAATTTCACTATTCATCTTATTCTACATATAGGCTAGATAGATTAGGTGCCAGAGGAGGTGGTGTGGCAATATGCATTAAGAAAAATTTGAAATATAGTGTACTTCCAGAGTTAAGAACGAAAATAATAGAAGCGATTGCTATAAATTTAGAAATAAGTAATATTACATTAGTTGTATGCTACTTTCCGGGCAGAAAAATTGCTAATTCTGTACTAGATAACATTGATAAAGACATACGATACTTAATGACTCTAAATCAAAATGTTATACTCTGTGGTGATTTCAATGTCAAGCACCGATACTGGAACTGCGTTAGAGCAAACCGAACTGGGAAAAGGCTTCACGACCTGGCGTTTAATAACAATTGGCTTATTCACTTTCCAACTGAACCAACCTTTCTCAACGCTAATGGTTGCGACTCTACATTAGATATAATTGTTAGCAAAGGTTCAAATTAAATTTCTCAGCCAATGACCTCTAAAAATCTGTCATCGCCTCATTTTCCAGTTCTTTTCGAAGTTCAACTTACTAGCTCTAACGTTATTCCAGAAGAAAATATTGTTGTAAAGCGGGTAAATTGGAGAAAATTTAAAAGATTTTTAAACAATAACATTAACCTTAGAAACCAAGATTTGTCTGCAATTGAAACTTCTTCTCAAATAGATGAGCTCATTGAACAGTTTTATCGCAAATTAAACTCTGCCTTGCAATTTGCTGCATTCACCTTAAACAGAGCTCAACCCACATATAATATAATAGACGACAACACCAGAGCACTTATCCAAACTCGCAATTCTCTCTGGCATAACTGGCAATTAAATCGAAGCCCAATATTAAAAACTACTGTAAATAGGTTATCTAAGCTAATACAAAATCAGATATTTACCGCCCGAAATCGTAATTGGAACAACATGTTAGGCCGCATCCCGAGACATTGTAATAAAATTTGGAAGTTAAACAAAATGTTCCAACGGCGAAAATACATGCCACCATTGCGATCCAGGGATAAATATCTGGTATTTGATAGCAAGGAAAAGGCTGAAATGATATCAGAGTCATTCCATCATGCCCATAAAATATCTGCACACCTAGGTAATCCGAGACATCTAAGAATGGTACAGGAACAAATTAACAACCTTTCCACTACAGTAAGTGATTTCAATCCAGTTTACATGTCAAGTCCAGCTGAACTTAATAAAATCATTAAATCCGCTAAAGTTAAAAAATCACATGGACTCGACAACATTTCTAACTTGGTATTGAAGAACTTGCCCAAAAAAGCAATTGTTAAACTCAATTTTATAATAAACGCTTGTCTTAGCAAAACTTGCTTCCCTTCAGTATGGAAACTAGCTAAGATCATTCCAATTCCAAAAGCAGGTAAAGATAACAGATCGCCCGAAAATTACAGGCCAATTAGCCTCTTACCTGCTTTAAGGTCTTCGAAAAAATTATCCTTACTCGGCTTGACGAGATAGTTGAAAGATTAAAGATCTTACCCGAATTTCAATTTGGGTTTAGGAAAAAACTTTCTACAACTCACCAAGCCTATAGACTCAACAAATACATTAAAAACTCTTTTGAACATAAAAAATCAGTCGGCGTGTCGTCGCGCTTGATATTCAAAAAGCATTTGATTCTGTGTGGCATAATGGTCTCCTTTTTAAAATGATAAAGTTTGGTATACCTACGTACTTAGTTAAATTAACTCAATCCTTTCTTTCTAACCGAACATTCATCGTCCAAGTTGATAAGTCTCAATCTTCATCAAAGACTATACCGGCGGGTGTCCCTCAGGGTTCTTGCTTAAGTCCAATCCTTTTCAATCTTTTTACCGCTGATATACCAGTAAACAGCAACTGCCAGATTGCCTGTTTCGCAGACGATGTTTGCATATTTTGTAATGGTGATACTCCGACCAATATAACGTCTAAGCTTGAGCATCAACTAGAAACATTCTACCAATATTACTTTAAGTTGAAAATAAAATTAAACACCTCCAAAACGCAAGCAGTTTTCTTTACCAAAAAAAGAAAAGTAACCAACAAACCAAGCTCGCCACTGAACTTTCTTGGTGATCAAATAAAATGGAAGAGACACTTAACCTATTTAGGTATAACATTCGATAAGCAACTCACAGGTCATGAACATATTGAAATTATTTCTGAAAAAATCACAAAATCTTTTTGTTCTCTTTACCCGCTTCTAAACAAAAATCGAAGTTATCCACAGATAATAAACTGCTAATATATAAAATGATAATCCAACCAATTGCCATATATGGCTGTCCAGTATGGAAAACATTTAGCAAATCTGTGAGAAGGAAGTTGCAAACCACCCAAAATAAAATACTAAAACATATCATTGATAAGCCGTTTTATTATTCAACGGAAAGATTACACAACGAAACTAATGTTAAAAAAATTAATAATATTGCGGAACACCAAAACTCTAAATTTATAGCAAATAGCTTAAATATAAACAATAACCATATAATAAGATCCACATTTAGTCAGTATGTAAATACACCTATCAAGAGACGCGAGAGCGTCTCGCCCGCCAAAGGAAAAAGAAAAACGAAAGCGAACAAGTCTATGATTACCGGAGACAACTTGTTTTTTTGTTTGACCAGGCTACAGCCTTCCAGGCAACAGCCTCCAAAAATTTTTTTTTACCAAAATATTCCACATATCCTGTTCTAGTGCCTTTCCAAATAAAATCTTCGATCGGCACAATAACGGGTAAGATATATGCAATAAACGGTGAAATTTTCACCCTCACAGACTTAAGCGAGTAACCCAATTTCAGAATGAAGTCTACAGTTGCAGAAAGACTTGCTTCTACTGTCTCTCTTCGTGATGGGATTTTTATGAAATTTGGAACGAATGATCCTCTGGTGGTCCTTCTAAAGAATAAATGTCTTCCATTTAGATAAGTGGATGGAATGACGGTAAATTAATAGGTAAAGTTAACAAAAGATTTCCTACAATTGCGTCTATCGGCTCATCGCATTGACCATTTTTTAAAACACACTGCGGCATTGGGACATTTGGATATTGGGACACCGGGAGACTGGGAGACTAGGATCTTGGGGTAGTGGGATATTAGGAAATTGGGACATTAGGGTCTTGGGACATTAGGACATTGGGGCAATAGGCACAATGGGGAAACAGGGACGTGGGACATCGGCATATTGGGGCATTGGGACATCGGGATATCGGGGCATTGGGACATCAGGATATTGGGACAATGGGACATTGGGATATTGGGACATTAGGACACTGGGACATTAGGACACTGGGATATTAGGACATTGGGACATTATGACCTTGGGACAATCGGACATTGGGACACTGGTACATAGGCGCATTGGACCACTGAGACATCGGAATGTTGTGACATTGGGACATCGGGATATTCGCACATAGGGGCACTGGGATATAAGAACATGTGAACATTAGGGTCTTGGGTCATTAGGACATTGGGATATTAGGACATCAACACATTAGGACATTGGGACATTAGGTACACTGGGGAAACTGGGACGTGGGAACATTGGGGCACTGGGACATCGGGATATTAGAACATTGGGACATTGTAACATTGGGATATTGGCACATTGGGATATTGGAACATTGGGATACTGGGACATTAGGGCACTGAGATACAGGGACATTGGGGCACTGGGATATTAGGACATTAGGCTATTGGGACCTTGGGACACTTGGTATACTGCGACATTGGGACACTGACCACTGGTACATTAGGACATTGGGCCATTGGGATATTATCACATTAGGATACTGGGACATTTGGGACATTGGAGTACTGGGATATTAGGAAATTGGGGCATTAGGACCTTGGGACATTAGGACAGTTAGACATTGGGATATTAGTACATTAGGTGGGAGACTGGGACATTGGGATATTCCGATACTGGGACATTGGGACACTAGGGTAGTGGGACATTCGGACATTAAACCATTGGGGCACTGTGATATTTGCACGTTGGGACAATAGGACCTAAATTGGGACACTGGGACATCAGGATATTGGGACATTAGGATATTAGGACATTGGGACACTGGGATATTAGAACATTGGGACATGAGGACACTGTGACAATGGACCTAAGGGCATGAGGGCATTAGGACATTGGAACATTGGGACACTGTGACATTGGGACAATGTGACATTGGGACACTGGGTCAGGGGGGCATTAAGACAGATCAGTAACAGAACGTTAACAAAGCGTTGGCAAGGCAACAACAGAGCGTTAGCAGATCGTTAACAGAGTGTTAACAGAAAATCAACAGAGCCTTAACAGAACGTTAACAGAACGTAAATCGAGTAATAAAAGAAAGGTAACAGACCGTTTACAGAGCGTTAGCCGAATGATTAAAGAGAATTAAGAGAACATTAACAGAACGTTAACAGAGCATTAACGAAAAGATAATAGAGTGTTAAGAGAACGTTAATAGAGCATTAACAGAGTTAACAAAAAATTAACAGATTACTAACAGAATGTTAGCAGAGCCATAACACAAAGATAACACAAATCTATTTTGCACAAAATACATATTAATACATTCATCCCAAAATTATTTAAAAAAAAGCTCAGCAACAGCCATTTGTGGCGTATTTGCAATTGCGTTTGCAGTATCTATTTATTTTAAAGAAGACCCTGTGAATATAACTTATGATATTAAATTTATGGAATATGCTGAACAAAAACCTATTGAAACTTTTCCCAAAACAAAAATATTAGTTGGCTATTTAAGTATGCAAAAATATATGATATCTGACCAAAAACAACAAAGTTGTAAAAGTTACCCCGCCAAAGAAAAATTCATCTGCCGCAAAAAGAATACATATCACTCCAATCCGCTGCTCATATCTAATTTTGTTTGCTGGATGTACTTTTGCTTTAGGTGTAAATGCTGGAGAATTTTAAATGTACAGGACTACTTCTTAATGTAATTTGGAGGGAGCCGTCAAAGTGGCACTGAATAAAATGTTAAAGCTCCCACCAAATTACTTTAAGAAGTAGTCCTGTACATTTAAACTTCTCCAGCATTTACACCTAAAACAAAAGTACATCCAGCAGACAAAATTAGATATGAGCAGCGGATTGGAGTTGTATGTATTCTTTTTGCGGCAGATGAATTTTTCTTTGGCGGGATAACTTTTACAACTTTGTTGTTTTTGGTCAGATATAATATACTATTAATTAATTATAAATATTACTTACATAAGCTATACTGAATATATATGCTGATATAAGCTTGAACACTGTGATTAGATTAAGATTTTAAGTTTTTATTTACCTTTTTTTTCTCGTATAAGGTTTTTTATAGTTTTTCCTTGAAATACTTCTACTAATTACATCCTAATATCTGAATTGCATGCAAAAATTAAATATTATGTAGAGTTAAGGCCCTATTGGCCGGTATCTAGATTAAGATAACTGTTAAGCAGATGTACCACATTATGAAAATAAATTTGAATTTGTATTTCTCTTAGCCAGTAAAACGTACTTCTCGGTTATATCTGTCGCTTAATTTCATCGAAATTAAATTTCACGAAATTTAGGGGCCCAAAAGCCTCTTGTAAAATTTTTCGAACAATAAAAACAGCACGACTGCAAAACCAATACTCCGACCGCAGTGGCGGCTCCTCAGATGAGGCAACTGAGACGGCGCCTCACCTTCATTTCTGTCGAGTTATATTTCTTAATTTATCACAAAACATAATTCATCAAATATGATAAAAAACCCTAAAGTTATCTTTAAACTCACTTACAAGTTCCTTTACACAATCGTAAAATCCCTAACATAGTTTTTGTACACGAATTCATACAAGTGAGGCGATAATTTTTCCGCCGCACAATCCCGAACAAAAACTTAACGCGTATCAATACATTCGCCCAATTCTCTATGGGCGAATGTACGGGAAAAAAACTACCACTGAGGCGAAACCAAAATCGCCTCAGCGTGTGTATCTGAACCGAAACAGTGCGACGATTTGTTCTCGCTTTGTTGTATGCTTTGCGCATTGAAATGTAGCTGTGCAAAATGAAGTTGAGATAAGAACTTACTCAGCATAGTTTCGGTTTTCTATTGTATGTATGTATTTTGGTTAAAATAGAAAAAGGAAAATATTAGGTGATGTTGCTTGTTGCATATGATTTTAAAAAGGGCAAAATCGATAGTTGTGTAGTTTTTGTCACTGTTCATTATTTCATTTTAATATTTTAACGCCGAAACTTTTCAAATTGATTTTAAATGATTTTTACTTTATGCCGAAACGCCAAATATTTAAAATGGGATATTATGATGCGTTGAAGAAAATTGTAACTGTAAAATTATCCTCTATTAATGTAACAACCCCCTTCTAATGTGTTTTTATACCCTTCGCTCATAGAGTGAAAGGGTATATTAACTTTGTCATGAAGTTTGTAACGCATTGAAGAAAGCATCTCCGACCATATAAAAAGTATACATGTATGATCTGCATGACTTGGGGAGTCGATTGGGCGGTGTCCGCCTGTCCGTCTGTTGCGACGCGTTTTACTCGGCCAATTTAAAAGCTATAAAGCAGAAATTTTGCACAACTGCTCCTTTTTGCTGCAGGCAGTCTGCATGTTTGAATCGTGGGGTCATGGGGCTGCCATACAAACCCAACCCCCCAGATTAGGTTCTTCTAAGAAATTTTTTTTATTTGTGCATCAATTTCAACTAAGTTTCACCCAAATGTATTTCTATTGATGACACAAAAGTATGTAAGAATGAATCAAATCGGACCATGGGTAATGGGGCTCCCATACATTTTTACTCACAATTTCAGAAAACCTTGAATTGATGTGTCTTAATCAAAGGAACAAAAAAGGTCAAAATAAATGGAATCGGACTATGGGGCCATGCTCCCGCATCCCCCAATAAAATTTTCTGAGTAGATATTTTTATTAGCCCACTTGTCCCAACCAAAACCCACACAAATATCGAGGCAATCGAACTTTTGTGAAGACGGAAGGAAAAGAATGGGGAGTGGGGATTAAATACAAGTCATAGGTACACCCGAAAATCTTTTAGCCCGAGGAGAGCGAAGGGTATCCAAATTTCGGCCGCGCCCGAAATTAGCCTCGTTTTTTCGCCTCACCTATTTCCATAGGCACGAGCCGCCACTGCGTCCGACGTAGATATTTTTTGTAGACTGAGATATGCAATTTTCGAGGTCAAAACAAATGCTAAATGCTCTTTCATCAGGTCCCTTAAATAAGCCTCTATGCTAAAAAAATTAATATTGTCTTACAATGTTTAAAAGTTCTTCAAACAATCCGGATCCTCAAATGTTTAGGAAAAAAATTCATTTATGATTGAAAAAAGTTTCTATATACCTACTTTTATAATTCATAGTGCAAGGAAACTTTCTTTCATAATTCACATGAAAATAGTTCGAAAACAGTGCATTTTTCGTGAATAAATGTATACAATGAAAACACATCATTTTGTGTTGTTGTTTTTGTGAAAAGGTAAGTAAGTTAAACTTTTAAAAATTTTCTACTTAATTTACACAAAATTCATCTAAAATAAGAAGTCCACTTTTGGCTCTTATAAGCCTCCATTATGGATTAAATTTGCTTCTGGTATGGCTGTGCTATTTGATGTAGCCGCGGTTTGTAATACGACCCACCCTTTTGCTTGCAAGTACCGTATAGCCAAAACGATCCTTTAGGTCTCTCTACAAATAAATTAACTTGAAACATTTTTGGAGATAGTACCATTTCTATGGGGTGCTTATACCGCAGACTAAATTCCAATCCACTTTGTCGTGAACTGCCAAACACGAACAAAACAGTTCGAGAGTGGTACTAAACTTAGTTCAAACTGGTAAGCGCTAGTGCGCTCGTCTTCAAATCATAGGTTCCCGAGATCGAACCCCAGTGTAGATAATTATTATGCTTTTAGGATCGTCATGAGCTAAATAAAATGTCGCCCACACCTATAGAGGTCAATGCTGGGCTGCGTGAGCTTTTTTATTTAAAAAAAAAAAATCATTAATTGAATAAACGCACACAACGTTCATGTAAAAACGCAATAAAGAAAATAGAAAAAAACATTTTTTTCTTGTTTCTTTTATTATTCTTTATTGAAAATGACACAAAAACAATTTACTGTAAAGGCAATCCATTTCTCCTGTTGTTTCGTCAACCGAATGGCCTACTCTTCAGGAGCTTCCATTAACCATTCGGGGAAGTAGCTTGACAAGGGAGTTGTTGTGTGTTCAGGTGTCAGTGAACACACAATTTGGTCTATCCGCCAATGTATTTAAATACTGTGGAAACCCCTTTTTAGATACGAATTAAAGAAAGTAGAAAAAACAAGACGCCATTATCAATATAAGAATGCAAATAGTCAAAGAAGCAGCAGCAATTATTTCAAGTACGTGTTAATTTTAGAAAAATCAAGAAGTTGGCGGGAGGGCCCCGAATGAAGTTGTTCCGCCACAGATGAGTATACTTATACTTATGTACACATATTCTAATAATACCAATATAGAGACAAAGGACAAGTTGTCCGGGATATACTATCGAAATAGATGGTTGTTTCAAATAAAATCCATAGCAAAATATGTTAGGGAAAACCACACACGTTCATATAATTTGACTTCATAAGAAACAAATCAAAAAGTCTTTTCAGTTGAAAATTCGATTTCTCCTGACGAGTGTATACCAGTCTAACAAAACTTCGTATCGTAGAAAACTTTCTACACAACGTAATTTCTCTTGAGAAATTCTGAGTGCATTAAGAATGTTTCGTGAGATATCGATCCAGTTGGGTGGAAGCAGAACAGGAAATTCTACTAAAATAAAAAGAAAAGTATAATAAAAACTTAACTTGTGAAATACCTCCAAAAAGTTTCGAATCATTCCACTAGAGAGTATTGCGCCGTAATATGGGAAGAAACCTGAAGAAACCTTTCGTTCCTCGTCATGTAGAACGAGAGAGAGAGAGAGGGGGAAACCAATGCACACAAGTTGTCGAAGAAGCGTTTGCCATACAAAATCCAATAGAGGTTCAGAACATGAGGCAAAGAGGATATAACACGTCTATCGTTATACGTTCAAATGAAAATGGGCTAAGACACAACCCATCCACCTACAATAAATGCGGATATTTTCTCCCTACAGTAGACTAACTTTACAGTATAGTCTGGAGGCGAAACAATCATAAACAATTTAACACTTCAGTCTTTTTAGTCCCTGGGGCGAGAAAATTATTACGAACTTCTTATAATATACAGAGTATGGAGTGGATCTGTGGACGTCTCGTTGCGTTTCACATCGAAAATGGTTTCGATATGAATTAGTATGTGTATTCATATTTAATCTTTATGCGTTGATATTTCTTACAAATGCATAATAATACTCATAGTAGTTTTTGAATGTCGAGCAAAAAAACTGTACATACACTTTGGAAAAAAAAACAATGAAGGATTTTTTTTCTTTTATTCTGATTCTTATTATTGTCGCTTCCACATTTCACAATTCATTTCACAGCATGAGGCCATGACAGCATAAATGCGCTCAGCGGAAAATAGATTGCGGAATAGGAATGTATACTGATTCATTTAATCTCTCTCATTTTGGGCTCGCTGCGCTTACACTGACATTCCCTTTCAATTCAAATAAAATTGAAATACTAAATTCGATTTAAAAAAAATAGTAGGAGGGCGCCTAACAGTATGAAATATACTTAATTTCTAGTAAATATTTTGACTGTTAAATGAAAAAAAATATTGTTGACGATGCGGCTAGAATTATATGTAGTTGCTCATCCGGCGAACTTCTTATCGCCCCACCTTTTATAGGTAGAGATGATCGATTGCGGATGGGGCAAAACTGCTGAAATCCGCAAATTCGTTCAGAAATCATTGTGATTTTTCGCACGTTTGAATATTATTTTGATATTCAGGGAAAATCTTCCGAAAATACGCTAAGAAGTTCAAGAAATATAAACAAAAATATGTGAAAAAAAACTAATTGTGAATTGTTGCTTGTTGTGAATTTTCTGCTTACGTCAATAGCAGTATAGCTATTCCGGTCGGAGCCTAGTGTAGACCATAAGGTGGGGTCAACTTAGTGAAATCCTGTAATTCGTTCATGAAAGAGAGAAGTAGGTATATGAAAAAAATGTCTTCATAATTGTGCCCCATTGTAAATTTGTCAAATGTCTCGATAGTTGTCCTGTTACTTTAGGTAGAGACGAAACTTGTGGAAGAAATTTACTGAAATCGTTATACGTTAAAGAAATACACGCAGAAATAGGTGAAAAAGAATCCATTGTGAATTTTAGCTGATTGTGAATTGTTCGCATGTTCTAATAGTTATTATGCTATTCTAGCCAGAGCTTCATTCAACAAAAGCAAAATCATGAAAATCTGTACAGCCGTTCTCGAGTTATAAATGGTGTAACTAGCACGACTTTCATGTATACAGGGTGTCCAGAAACTGTCGCATAAACGCACCGGATTATGATTCCTCAGTTGATTTCCAGCAAAAAAGTTGTAACGATCATACCCCCTATTCTTAACCCTTCAGTTGCCACAGACATTTGAAGATTTTTTAAAAGAAAAAAAAAATTCTTTCACGACTTAAAGCTCAATATCTCCAAAGCTAGACCAGCTAGCTTAGTGAAAAACATGATTATTACAGCCAACAAATTTACCTATAAAATAAAACTTACCAGATTTAAATCAGATAAGAGGTTTTTACAGAGCTTCACAGTCAGATTTGTGTGATTTGACCCAAAAACAATCTTATTTTTCCATCTCAATTTTCTCCAACTTCGACCAAGGAGAGGTGCTCGTACGATTCTTTTAAAAATTGGCGCATAGTCTTACGATCATATCTTTCTTACTTGATTTTATTCTAACTCTATTATTTCTAACAGTTTTTATACTTTAAGTGCAGAAAACTAGGGTTACTTTTGGCTCGATTTCGACATAATTTGAATAGATTTTTTCAGCAGATCTGACATTTTATAAGGCGCTTAACAAAAAGATTTTACTAGCTCATACAAAAGTTGGCAGTGTGAATTGAATTGTATTGAATTTGAGCTAAAATTAAGCCTAGTTTTCTACACTTAAAGTATAAAAAATTATAGAAATAATGGAGCTAGAATAAAATAGAGTAAGAAAGATTTGACGTAAGACTATGCGCCAATTGGCTGTAATAATCATTTTGTTCCACTAAGCTAGCTGGTCTAGCTTTAGACATATTGAGCTTTAAGTCGTGCAAGAAAATATTTTTTTCGAAAATCTTCAAATGCTTGTGGCAGTTAAAGGGTTAAGAATAAGGGGGTATGTTCAGTACAACTTTTTTGCTGAAAATCAAGTGAGGAATCATAATCCGGGTGCGTTTATGCGGCAGTTTCCGGACACCCTGTATATATATATATTCATACACAGGGTGTCCCAATTATCGTGGAGGATATTTTTATGATAGCTAATGTGGCTCATTTGGGAAAATTTAATGTACAACGCGACCCTTCTATTATTAACCGTTACAATGTAATAGCATTTGTTGTAAATTGTGTTAAAATGTCCGACTTGCAGAACTAAACCAAAATTTGCCACACCATCAAACATTTCATCCAACCAAGATATGACTTCACTTTCTGAAACTACATAAAAGTTCCAATAAAACGACATCCCGCCCGTTGAAGTTATATCTCCGATAAAATGTTTAGTGGTATGGCAAATTTTGATTTAGTTCCGCAGTCTGGCATGTAACGATTAAAAATAGATGGGTCCCGTTGTACATTAATTTTCACCAAATGAGCCACACTACCTACAATTAAAATATCCTCAACCATGAATACATGCATACTTCATTTCCTCATGGTCATACACACTATCTTCTTTTTAAAGACCTCTTTCTATAGACCTCTTAGTATCGATAACTGTTTGTTTTAGATAAAAATCTGTGGAACCGAATTTTTTTTTCCTTTTTTTTTTAATATTGCTTCTAAGATGCTGACTGTCCTAATTACGATCGGGGAGCAACATTGGAACAAACTGTAAGTAGCTTATATTGTGTAGGGTTAATTCAACCTCTACATAAGCCCAGCTTTTGTATTAGAACTTATATTTTATTGTAACCTTTTGTTTTAAACGACTAAACACAATATGAGATCAAATTACATTTCCGTCGGGTTTTTATACCAATTCTAAAGGCAACACTAGCGCCTCTATATGAAAGTTTATTAACAATACTTCAGTAGTGCTGCCACGTATGTCGCCATAATACTCCCCTCTTAAGTGACATTCTTGTGATTGATGTCAAATGTCACTGATTTTTGAGCAGCTGGTTTCGTCCTGGGACCAGAGTAGTAGTATTTTGTTGCGTTGAAGATCGGAGTGTAGAAGGATCAATTTCGTGAGGCAAATGTGGATTGATTAAATGCGCCGGTTTTAAACGTTCTATAGTTACAGTTGTCTCTTTTCCAGCGATGTTGATTTTAAATACGCGGTTGCTGATTCGGTCGACAACAGCGAAACGGCCAGCATACGGACGTTGTAAGGATCTTTTTGTTCAGTCTTGCCTCAGGAAGACGTGTGAGCAAGTGAACAAGTCCTTGTGGACGAACGAAGAGTCAATGCGATGGTGGTTGACTGGTGTGGGCCGCAGTTTTTGCATACATACATTGTCTTAATTGATCGACAACTATATGAGACTCGGCAGGAACGTCGTTGTCGTCGTTGACAAAGAACTCGCCCGGAATACGAAAAGTTGCACCGTAAACGAGCTCGGTAGGAGAACAATTAAGGTCCTCCTTAATCAGGGTGCGTAGTCCGAGAAGTACTGTGGGTAGCTCCTCCGTCCACTTCGAGTTGTTGTGGCAAGTCAAAGCGGCTTTGAGTGTACGATGCATACGCTCGACCATGCCGTTTGCTGCAGGATGATACGCTGTTGTCCTTGTCCGTGTGCATCCAACCAATTGTAGTAACGCCATCATCAATAACGACTCGAATTGTGAGCCGCGATCAGTCGTAATGGTGACAGGAGCTCCGAAACGACTGACCCAGTGGCTGTAGAACATCAGGGCTATTGTTTCAGCTGTTGCATCGGAGATAGGAATAACCTCCGGCCATCGAGTAAACCGATATATTATCGTGAGCGCATAATTAGCACCGTCTGAGGAAGGAAGTGGTCCTACTATGTCCAAATGGATATGTTGGAAACGCGTATCCGGTGCTGCAAATTTTTGAGGTGAGTTTTTAACGTGTCGGCTAACTTTCGAAACTTGACAGGCTATGCAAGATCTTGCCCATCTGGCTACGTCCTTGCATACGCTGGGCCAGACGTATTTTTGTCTGTTGAGTCTGCTGGTGACACGCCCGCTGGGATGTGACAGACCGGGAACCTGGTCAAAAATTTTGCGATGAAATTTCGAAGGAATATAAGGCCTCGAAATATTGGACGATATGTCGCAATATATGGTTTTGTTTCCGTCGATAATAACCGGATGCAAACGAAGAAATGTTGTACCTTTGTTTAATATTTCTTCCAGCTCAGGATCATCGTGTTGGGCATCGGATATATCTCCAGGGGAAATTATGATAGGCTGGGCAATTGCGCTGATGCTGTCCGCTCGAGACAACGCTCCAGCTATTACATTTTGAGATCCGTTGATGTGTACGATTCGTGTTGAGAACTGAGCAATGTACTCTAATTGACGAGCTTGGCGGGTTGGTGCTTTTTCTCACTTCTGACTGAAGGCAAATGTAAGTGGTTTGTGATCGGTACGAATTGTAAATGCTCTGCCTTTGAGCATGTACCTGAAATGCTTGACACCCTCAAAAATTGCGAGCAGCTCTCTATCACAGGTGCTATATTTCTACTGTGTAGTGCTCAGCTTTTGGGAGAAAAATCCTAACGCCTTCCACGCACCGTCTTGGAATTGCGCCAGCACCGCACCTATGGCTGAAATTGATGCGTCCGTTGATAGCGTTAAAGGTGCATTAGGTTTAGGATTAGCTAACAGTGTCGCGTTCGCGATCAAATTTTTACTCATCTCGAATGCCTCCGTTTCTTCTGGCGTCCATTCTATCTGCCGCTTCTCCTTTTTTCGGCAGTCCTTTGTCAGCACATTTAAAAGTGCCAATATACCTGCTGCATTGGGTAAGAATTTGCGATAGAAGTTAATTATTCCCAAATATCAACGCAGTTCCGCTATCGTAGAAGGACGCTTGAATTTAATGATGGCATCGATACGCTCCGAAATAGGCTTCGACCCACTGTGGTCGATTTGGTAGCCGAGAAACTGAGTTTCCTTTACACCCAATACACATTTCGAAGGTTTGACTTTAATGCCAAATGCCGAAAGACGCTGGAAGACTTCCTGAAGATCTAGATGCTCCTCCTCGCTAGCTGTCATCCAGATACACGTAACAAAATGAAAGTCCGCGCAAAACTGTTTCCAGCAAACGCTGGAATGTTTGTGCCGCATTGCGCAGACCAAAAGTCATTTGGCAAAATTCAAAAGAGCCGAATGGCGTGCAAATCGCTGTTTTCGGGATATCGTCGGGATGAATTGGCACTTGATGATGGGTTCTATACAAAATCCACAAAGTCAAAATCCACAAGTCAAAATCCAAAAGTCATAATCCATAAAAACAAAATCCATAAAGACAAAATCCATAAAGTCAAAATCCACAAAGTCAAAATCCATCAAGACAAAATCCATAAATTTTTGTATGAAGAGAGCCATAATGCTTATTGCGTGGGCAGTAAACAATTACTAAACCCCGGAGCATATGCGCTTTACCTGAAGACACGGAGAAGGATGCACCCGGAGCATATGCGCCTTAGGTGTCTCTGTCTTTACCTGAAGCGCTTATGGTCCGGTGCATTCCTCGAGTTCTATACAAAATCCACAAAGTCAAAATCCACAAGTCAAAATCCAAAAGTCATAATCCATAAAGACAAAATCCATAAAGACAAAATCCATAAAGTCAAAATCCACAAAGTCAAAATCCGTCAAGACAAAATCCATAAATTTTTGTATGAAGAGAGCCATAATGCTTATTGCGTGGGCACTAGACAATTATCAAACCCCGGAGCATATGCGCTTTACCTGAAGACACGGAGAAGGATGCACCCGGAGCATATGCGCCTTAGGTGTCTCTGTCTTTACCTGAAGCGCTTATGGTCCGGTGCATTCCTCTCCGTGTCATCGGCTAAATCGTATATGCCACGGATGAATCCTTTTCCGTGTCTTCAGGTAAAGCGCATATGCTCCGGGATTTGGTAATTGTCTAGTTAACGTAATAACATACATAAATATTCTCAATATTCAATTGTGATAAGCAAACTGATGTAAATTTGAATTTATGGATTTCGCCTTTTTGGATTTTGACTTTGTGAATTATGACTTTATGGATTTTGTCTTTGTGAATTTTGTCTTTGTGGATTTTGACTTTGTGGATTTTTCAATTTTTTAGGATTTTGTCTTTTTGTATTTTGTATTTTTGGATTTTGTATAGAACCCCATTCCTCTCCGTGTCATCGGCCAAATCGTATATGCCACGAATGAATCCTTTTCCGTGTCTTCAGGTAAACCGCATATGCTCCGGGATTTGGTAATTGTCTAGTTAACGTAATAACGTACATAAATATTCTCAATATTCAATTGTGATAAGCAAACTGATGTAAATTTGAATTTGTGGATTTCGTCTTTTTGGATTTTGACTTTGTAAATTATGACTTTATGGATTTTGTCTTTGTGGATTTTGACTTTGTGGATTTTTAAATTTTTTTGAATTTTGTCTTTTTGGATTTTGTATTTTTGGATTTTGTATAGAACCCCTTGATGATATGCACGCTCCAAGTCTATTTTGCTGAAAATTTCCTTTCCATGCAAAACGTGTGCGAAGTCGTGTATATGGGCGATCGGGTAGCGGTCCGGGATGGTTACAGCATTGAGTCGGCGGTCATCTCCACATGGCCTCAAACTGCCGTCTTTCTTCGATACCATGTGAAGTGGACTTGACCACGGGCTTTCAGATGGTCTGCAGATGCCTTTTTCAATCAAATGCGGCCTTCGCAATAGCGTATTTGTCTGGAGGTAAACGCCTCGCGTTCAGAAACTGGATTTCCGGTAGTGCTGATTCTGTGGACCACGTTATGCTGTTGTACCTTGGTGAAATTTGGCGACGAGGTTAGTTGGGGAAACTGCGCCAACAATTGGGAAAATCTGTCGCTATTTTTAATAGCTGATAAACTCACGTGCTTCCCCCATGATGTTTCAGCAAGCGCAAAAAGTTGTGTAGTCGCGTCGATAAGGCGCTTATACTTGACGTCCACGAGTAAATCAAAATGACGTTAGAAGTCTGCCTCTATTATATGGCGTGTAACATCGGCTATATGAAAATACCACGGCAATTTTCGACGGAGCCCGAGATCGAGGTTTAGCAGTTTTTCGCCGAAAGTTTTGATGACCGCATTGTTAGCTGCATAGAGATGGAAATCTGTTGATTTGCCAGTTTTGCTCGACGAAGAAGGTGGTATTACGGAGGCACTGGCTCCAGTATCGACTATAAATTTTGTCCATGTAGCCTTGCAGCAGATAATAAGTCGGTGCGGTTCAGCTACGTCGAAACCTATCGCACTGCTAGGTGACGACGATTTTAGTTTAACGATTCGGTTTTGAAGGAGCACGGCTGTTTACATTTTTTAGCCTTTGATCCTAAACGATTATGGTAGTAACAGATCGGAACTTGAACAGTCTGTGATTTGTTGTGCCGGGAACGATTGCGTGAACAGGACCTAAAGCGACGGCTAGATCTATCCTGGCTTCTACCCTGGACGCTTCGCTCCAGTCTAGATAGGCTTTCAGCTAGCGCGTGCACATCATTGATTTCGTCGTGTTGTGTTGCGTCGATGTCGGTAACTTGTGCTACCGTGGGCCAAAAGTTGGCTTCGACAATAATTTTTTCGGCTATGTCGGCCAATACGGCTGTCTCAACTTGATCGGACACAGTGAGAATGGCCCGGACTGGCGAAGGCAGTCGGCGAAGCCACAATGACTTAATGGCGTCATTTGATAGTTGATCTCCCGCTAAAGACTTCATCTCCCGTAGAAGGAATGAAGGCTTCTTATCGCCCAATTCGAGCTCCGTGAGTACATTTGTGAGCCTACTCTCATTTGAGTCTGCGAAGCGGGCTATGAGTTGCCTCTTGAGCTCTGCATAGCGGTCGGAGGTTTCTCTACTACGTTGGCCACGTGGTCCAACACCGTACTTTCAAGTGAGGCCACTATCGCGTTGAATTTGCTACTATCGGATATAATCCGATTAGCGGCAAATTGAGCCTCCACCTGGGCGATCCACAGAGTGGGGCAACGTTGCCAAAAAGGGGGCAACTTGATGCTCGACATCGCTTCCACATGTGTCGAGAATGACGCGGGCAAGAATTCCCGGGGAACTGTCGAGCCAATTGTGGTTTTAGGGTGCATGCCCGAGACTACTGGACTCGACACTGGGCCAGCTACTACAGGCGGAGTAGCGATATGTTTGATGGCTCGGACATGGTTGCGCTCCGGCTGATGAACGCTGCTATGTATTTGCGTTCCGGCTGACAGGCGCTGTCGAGTGTCGAGGAGCGTTATTTGGTCGCGCTCCGGGTGACGGGCGGTACAATATGAACGCACTCCGGCCGCGGGGGCTGATGATGAGCGTTATACGGTCGCGCTCCTGATGAAGGGCGCTGCTCTGTGTACGCGGCTGGCTGCGGGTCGCTGACGCCGAGCACTGTGCGATCGTGCTCTGGATGACGGGCGCTGTTGTATGTACGCGCTGCGACTATAGGGCGCTGTCGACGAGCGTTGTGTGGTCGCGCTCCGAATGACGGCGCTGCTGCGTGTAAGCGCTCCAGCTGTGGGACGCTGACGACGAGTGCTGTGTGGTCGCGCTCCGGATGACGGGCGCTGCTGCGTGTACGCGCTCCAGCTGTGGGACGCTGACGACGAGTGCTGTGCGGTCGCGCTCCGGATTACGGGCGCTGCTACATGTACACGGCTGGCTGAAGGGCGCTGTGCGGTCGCACTCCTGATGACTAAGGGGCGCTGATGACGAGTGATTTGCAGTCGCGCTCCGGTTGACTGAGGGGCGCTGACGATAAGTGTTGCGCGGTCGCGCTCCGGATGACTGAGGGGCGCTGACGACGAGTGATGTGCGGTCGCGCTCCGAGTGACTGAAGGCCGCTGACGATGAGTGATGTGCGGTCGCGCTCCGGATGACTGAGGGACGCTGACGATGAGTGTTGTGCAGTCGCGCACCGAACGACGGGCGCTGCTAGGATCACTCGTTGCTGCGTATATTATTTCGGGGTCACCAATATGTACGGGTTAATTCAACCTCTACATAAGCCCAGCTTTTGTATTAGAACTTTTATTTTATTGTAACCTTTTGTTTTAAACGACTAAACACAATATGATATCAAATTACATTTCCGTCGGGTTTTTATACCAATTCTAAAGGCAACACTAGCGCCTCTATATGAAAGTTTATCAAGAGACGCGAGAGCGTATCGCCCGCCAAAGGAAAAAAAAACGAAAGCGAACAAGTCTATGATTACCGGAGACAACTTGCTTTTTTGTTTGACAGGGCTACAGCCTTCCAGGGAACATTCCGCAAAAAAATTTTTTTATCAAAATATTCCACATATCCTGTTCTAGTGCCTTTCCAAAAAAAATCTTCGATCGGCACAATAACGGGTAAGATATATGTATGCAATAAACGGTGCAATTTTCACCCTCACAGACTTAAGCGAGTAAGCCAATTTCAGACTGGAGTCTACAGTTGCAGAAAGTCTTGCTTCTACTGTCTCTCTCCATGATGGGATTTTTATGAAATTTGGAATGAATGATACTCTGATGGTCCTTCTACATAATCAATGTCTTTCATTTAGATAAGTAGATGGAATAACGGTAAAATAAATAGGTAAAGTTAATAAAAGATTTCCAACAATTGCGTCTTTCGGCTCATCGTATTGATAATTTTTATAACACACTGCGACATTGGGACACTGGGACATTAGGATATTGGGGCACTGGGAGGCTAGGATCTTGGGGCAGTGGGGTATTAGGAAATTGGGACATTAGGGTCTTGGGACATTAGGACATTAAGACATTGGGGCATTAGGTACACTGGGGAAACTACGACGTGGGGCATTGGGACATCGGGATATTGGGATATTGGGACACTGGGACATCGGGATATTAGGACATTGGAACATTGGGATATTGGGATATTGTTACATTGGAACATTGTGACATTGGAACATTGGGATATTGGGACATTAGGACACTGGGTGATGGGTCATGGGGGCAATGGGATATAAGGACATTATGTCTTTGGGACAATAGGACAATCGGACATTGGGACACTGGTTACAGAGTGGCATTGGGCCACTGAGACATCGGGATGTTGTGGCATAGGGGCACTGGGATATAAGGACATGTGGACATTAATGTCTTGGGTCATTAGGACATTGGAATATTAGGACATTAACAGATTAGGACATTGGGCATTAGGTACACTGGGAAAACTGGGACGTGGGAACATTGAGCCACTGGGACATCGGGATATTAGAACATTGGGACATTGGGCTGTTGGCACATTGGGATATTGGAATATTGGGATACTGGGACATTAGGGCACTGAGATACAGGGACATGGGGGCACTGGGATATTATGAAATTGGGACTTTATGACCTTTGGATAATAGGACAATCGGACATTGGGACACTAGCACATAGGGATATTGGGCTACTGAGTCATCGGGATATTGGGACATTGGGACATTGGGACGCCGGGATATTCAAACATTGGGGCACTGCGATATTAGGACATTAGAACATTGGGACATTAGGACATTGGAACATTGATAAATTGGGACAATGGGACATTTTTACATTTGGACATTAGGATATTAGCCATACTGAGAAAACTGGGACGTGGGGAAATTGGACCACTGAGACATCGGGATTGGGACATGGGAACATTTGGATATTGGGACATTAGGACACTGGGAGGCTGGCACGTTGGGGCATTGGGACAATAAGACAATCGGACATTGGGACACTGGTACATAGGGACATTGGGCCACTGATATATCGGGATATTGGGACATCGGTATATCGGGTCATTTGGACATTGCGGCACTGCGATATTAGGACATTGGGATATTGGGACATGGGGACATTGGGAAATTGGGACATTGGGACATTAGGATATTGGGACATCGGGGCATTAGGACATTGTGACGTTGGGACATTTGGATACTGGGACTTTAGGTATATTGGAGAAATTGGGACAGTGGTACATTCGGATATTAGGCTATTGGGACCTTAGGGCACTTGGTATACTGAGACTTTGGGACACTGACTGACCATTGGGATATTGGGATATTGGGGCATTTGTACATTGTAACACTGGTACATTAGGACATTGGGCCATTGGGATAATATCAACTTAGGATACTGGGATATTGGGGAACTGGGAAATTAGGAAATTGAGACATTAGGACCTTGGGACAGTAGGACAATTGGACATTGGAATATTACGACATTAGGTGGGAGACTGGGACACTGGGATACAGGGAGACTGTGACATTGGGATACTGCGATACTGGGACATTGGGACACTAGGGTCGTGGAACAGTCGGACATTAGGCCATTGGTACACTTTGATATTTGCACATTGGGACATAAGAACATTAGGAAATTGGGACACTGGGACATCAGGATCCCAAAACAAAAATATCAGTTGGCTATTTAAATATGCAAAAATATATGATATCTGACCAAAAACAACAAAGTTTTTAAACTTACCCCGCCAAAGAAAAATTCATCTGCCGCAAAAAGAATACATATCACTCCAATCCGCCGCTCATATGTAATTTTGTTTTAGGTGTAAATGCTGGATATAATTTTGTTTTAGGTGTAAATGCTGGAGAAGTTTAAATGTACAGGACTACTCTTTAAGTAATTTGGTGGGAGTTTTAACATTTTATTCAGTGCCACTTTGACGGCTCCCAAAGTAATGTAAGAGTAGTCCTGTACATTAAAACTTCTCCAGCATTTACACCTAAAACAAAATTATATCCAGCATTTACACCTAAAACAAAATTACATATGAGCGGCGCATTGGAGTGATATGTATTCTTTTTGCGGCAGATGAATTTTTCTTTGGCGGGGTAACTGTTACAACTTTGTTGTTTTTGGTCAGATTAACTATACTTCAGTAGTGCTGCCACGTATGTCGCTATAATTGTTGAGAGTTGGTGCCATCTATTGCAAAAAAGATTTCCCGTCAATTCAAATTGTTGGTCCCAAAAGTAATTTTAGAAATAATGTTTCAAATTGTAAAACATATTGAGAAAGAACAGTCGAGAATAGTATTTGTTACCTTGTTCTCAGCACACCATAAGATACTCCGAAAAAAACAGAAAAAATGCCCCCCCCCATAGTTTTTCAATTATTGATGCGATTTTGACGAACTCATTACTCAACTGAATATGTACATAATAGGTATTATTATGTATGAAAAATAACCGGAAGAATTTTTCATGAATAGCTTCGTCGGCGTACGGGTCCAATGCCTATCCACTCGCAGGTGATTGTGGCAGTGGATTTGTCATACGTTGCGGAATGGTGATAACTGCATATAGGCCAGTCAATTACCGATTTTAGGTCGCAAAAAATTGCTCGGGTCTGGTTTTTTGGGATATTGTTAGGATAGATACCAGAAGTGTACCACTAAGTTTGCAACTTCGAAAAACCTGTGCTAACCCCGTGACCCTAAAAAAACATCAAAATTTTCGGACTTTTTTCATATTTTTGTTTGTAATTTCTAAAAGGTGCTTCCTACAAGTAAGTCGTCCACTGCTTTTTTAAAGCTAAGAAAATCTTCTTTAATTTGAGTGTAACTCCAGCTTTGTAGGTGCAAAGGATCCCAAGATACAGCACTTTAAAAAATGTGATTTTTTGTAAAAAAGTCCGAAATTGTATTTTAGGAGGTTTGTATGACAGCCCTATGACGTAATGTTCCGATTCCATCCATTCCTAGATGTGTTTTGAGGCTTTACTAGGAACACATTTAGGTGAGGTTTGGTTAAGATTGGTTCATAAAGAAAAAAGTTTTTCTTAGAAGAACCTGATTATCAGGGGTTGGTTTGTATGACAGCCCTATGACCTAGTGTTTCGATTTCATCAGTTTCTAGATATGTTTTGAAGCTTTACTAAGAAACACATTTGCAGGAAGGGTGGTTAAGATTGGTTCATAAAGAAAAAAGTTTTTCTTAGAAGAACCTAATTTCCAGAGGTTGGTTTGTATGACAGCCCTATAACGTAGTGTTCCGATTTCATCCGTTCCTAGATATTTTTTTAGCCTTAACCAGCAACATACTTGGGTGAAGTTTGGTTAATATTGGTACATAAAGAAAACATTTTTTCTTAGAAGAACCTAATTTTCAGGGGCAGCCCTATGACCCCATGGTCTGATTCCATTCGTTTCGACATATATACAGCTAAGGAATTGGTTTATAACTTCATGTCACATGACTTTCTCCGTAAAATGCGCATTTAAGCCGATATTCAGCTCGGAACATGACTGAAATTACAATTTCGAACTTTTTTTCAAAAAACAATGTTTAAAGTGCTGTATCTTGGGATCCTTTGCGCCTACAAAGCTGACGTTACACTCAAATTAAAGAAGATTTTCTTAGCTTTAACCCTTCTGTCGGCACCTACTACAATATGCATATTCTATACCCAATAGGTCTGGCTGGACCTACTGAGAAAAAAATTTTATTTTTTAGAAAAAGTAAAATTTTTATCCGTAAAATCATTCTATCCATTTTTTATTGCAATTTTTCAACAATAAAAGCATCAAAATAATTTTTGTAGATATACTGGAAACGTTTTTAAGTAGATATATTTTGAGGTGGTATTAGTACAAACGTGTTTCTCCCTTATTTTCTTTTTTTTTTGCTTCGCTATTTGCATTGTGTTTATCTAGTAGATATTTCGATCGAATTTTCTAATTCCAATATCTTTTGGGAAATATTAAGCACTTTGTTGGCAGATTTTACCTCGATATTAGTCTGCAGATTTAGGGAAATAAGTGGGAAGAAATAGGGAATTTTCAAGGCAAAAATCATTTAATTCAAAATTTTTCGTAAATTGTTTGATCAAATCTATTTAGAAAGACGTTTGCAAGTCACTCATACTTAGTCCTTACTATTACAAAGGAAATAAAACTGGGTTGAATTTCCTAGGATCAAATCTCAGTTGATTAGGTTGTGTTCTAAAATGTGACGAAATTAGGCATACCCATTTTCCGAACTTCACGGCTTTTTATAGAAAAATCTCAGAAATTTTTATCGTTTATAGTTCAAATTGAGATTAAATGACATTATTACATCATAAATAACAGAATTTAATATTTGCACTTCTTACTTCAAGAGAAAAATGGGGGGAATAACTATAGGTCTGGCCAGACCTATTGGGTATCAAAAAGCACTATTAATTGAAAATCATCAAAAACATACTCAAAACTTCAACCGATTTTTTCAAATTTTTGCAAAATGCTTCCAAACATATTATTCTAGGATATCATGAAATATGAAGTCGCTGCGATTTCATCTTCTATGCTTTTTGCACCAAAATATAGTGCCAAAGGTCTGGCCAGACCTTCGTGCCGACAGAAGGGTTAACAGTGCAGTGGACAACTTACTTGTAGGAAGCACCTTTTAGAAATTACAAACAAAAATATGAAAAAAGTCCGAAAATTTTGAGGTTTTTTGAGGGTCATGGGGTTAGCACAGGTTTTTGGAAGTTGCAAACTTGGTGGTACACTTCTGGTATCTATCCTAACAATATCCCAAAAAACCAGAGCCGAGCAATTTTTTGCGACCTAACGCCTTATTTTTCGGTTTATTGACTGGCCTAATATCTGGTCGCGCTATGGGGTGGAGCCGCTTCTCTCAATGAAGCCGTCAAAGAGGTTGCCCTAAAATCAAGTGGCACAAATCTGTGGATGGAAAGTGTGCGTCTTTAACCCTAGAGAGATAATCATATTTTTTACCCCTGAAAAGATAATCATACGTCGATTCGACGTGTTGCTAGTTAACATCCTTATAACTTCTTTGTTAAGAGTAACATGTTGCTAAAAGGTAGATATATAATCATTTGTATTTAATATTAATCTGTTAAACTCGTGGTTTTGCAAAATTATCATTTGTTTGTTTATATAATATTAATTTTAAAAAAGTGGTACTATGAGAAAGTGGACTGTCCTTTCAATAGATTAAAATAAAGGATATCTTTATCGAAACAGGCTTTTAGTGGTTATATCCAAGTGAATACACATTCACATTATGAAGATTTATAAAAATGTCAATTCGGGGCAATTAAAATATTTCTCAGTACAAATTTGTTAAAGATAATCATACGTCGATTGGACGTATATTTGACTTATGACCCCCAATATCTTAGGCTGTGTGGCACCCAAGCCAATAATTTTGCCACGTAATTACGCCTACAGACATGAATTGAGTTAAATCTTGGAACCAACAAATTATTTAGCTTCACTAATGAGATATAATAAAAAGAAAAATTTCTGTACGTCGATTGGACGTAGATTATCTCTCTAGGGTTAAGGAAGAACTAGGGATTGGAAGATGTTAAGACAACTAAGTAGTAGTAACAGTAAAATATCTTCATCACTAACCTTGAACCTCACATCGGTCTTCCAGGATTAATGTTATTCACTATTATAGCCTAGTATTTGGGAAAACAATCAACTTTTGACTATAAACATAATTTTTATCGCTCAACTTTTTACTATGTTCTCGTAACCAAGGTTTGCAAACAATACCATGGAATATGTATCCATTGTATTGTTTGCAAATACATACATCCCTCCACACATGGACAAAATATATGAAATTACTTTTTTTTTTAAATAAATAAAACCATGATAGGATTCTCATCCTAATGGCACCTCTACCACGCAGTTGCTCTACGCACCACAGGATTTTATTTAACTTAATTTGTTCAACGTCAATTTAAATGAATGACTTTCCCTTTGCACTCTCCCTTTTTCATAATACACAACCGAAGTCTTCCATTCGCAGGTCAAAAGGAAAACCACCGTGATGTTGAAAAGTTATTTAATTTGCATAATAGATACCATTTCTTCCAAAACATTGAGAACATATAAAATAGGAATGGAATTTTAATTAAGAATTCCCTTTATATATGTTGGTATTTTTTTTTCAAGAACGATGATGGGCTGAGATGAAAATGAAAACTAGAAAAGCAAGATTACTATTATGTACATATTTGAGATACAAAGTTTATATTGTGTTATATTAAAACCTCTGTAACTAGATAACTTGATTATACGTATTTTGCAAAGAAGGTTTATTCATGGGTATATAAGAGGATATTCGTTCGGAGCTCTCACAAAAGAACTTTAATAGAATATTATTTTATAATATGGCATATTTAGCATTCCGTATCTACGAAGAAACAAACTAAACCACGTGTGTACTTATATGGAAGTATGTATGTATGTGGAAAACCTAACTTTAATATTAGGCCTGTAAATTATGCAAACAAATATTAAGGCTAGGCCTCCAGTTGAAGAAGGAAATGTATACTTTTTCCAGAATTTTATAACCCATGCCATGCGTTGGTCCAGAATGGCCATCAGAAAATAAAAAATGGCACCGTTTTCATACTATTGCAGTTCATAGTATGCGTGAAAATTTTATTCAAACGTCAATTTTGTGTTTACAATTGAGAATATAAAATCCGCGTAATATTTATTACTCTCTTCAAATGCCAACCCTTCTGTTGACGTATAGATCCAGACAGACCATTTGTACTATATCTTGATGGGAAATATCGTTCAACAATATTTTCCAGCCTTTCCATGCATATATATTTCAAAGGAACCGACGGCCACAAATGCGATCAAACGTTCGGCGAAATGTAAACTATGTCTAAAGAAACGAAAAAACGGCGCATCATCGTAAGACATAGTATGTAAACTGTTTCAATATCCAAAATTAAACCTCTTCAAAAATTAAGATTGATTTCACAGAAAATTCAGCTACACCTTAGGCATAATAGCTCGTAGCCGACGACAGAAGGGTTAATAATTGCATCGACAATATTTTGACGTTTGAATTATTTCGTGAAGTGTAGTGTAATAAATTTGGAGTCAAACACATATGGGTTGTGTGATCACATAGCCATTCTGGACTAACGCATGGCATGGGTTACTATGCTTTTTCTAAGGTTTCATCATATTATGTTAGTACATATATGTATGTATATATTATATGCCAAGATAAGATTTCCATAAAGTTTTTAACGCAAATGGGGAGCTGTTTTGAGCATACATTATTATAAGGTACGTTGTCGTAATTGATTACTCAAGTAGGCGAACTGTGGGCGAAATCTAGCACGCATTCGGTTGATGCGATAGTTTAGTTTTGGTCGCAGTACTATAGGTACAAACTTGGTTGGGAAATGTAGAGATGTTATTTGCTTTTATTCCTAGGCGCGGTTGCAAAAGGAGAGATAATCTGTCAAAGACAAAATCTTTCGTAAAACCAGAATCACCCCTTCAGCCACTTTATTTAAAACAAAAGAAGCAATGTTCACAACACTACCGTCGGTTTCATTTACCAAAAAGGGTGTGAGATTATTCGGCATTATTCTCTTGAGCCGCATTGTGCTAATGATTGCTATCATCAAAATAATGACGATATTTTCACATAATATTTATTAGATCCCTCCACAACGGTTTTATATAAAAGCAAAAACTTCACGTCAAAATCGCAACGTAATTAATAATAAACAGAAATGACATGTTCAATGCGAAGGAAAATCGATTTTCAGAATGACATTGTTGTCTAGAAATCATATCGAATTGACGACGATATAACGGCGAAAACGGTGAACGGACGGTAAATAGGAGGTAAAACGAGCCAACGACCGACCCTATTGAGATGCTGCCTGTTTTTCAACCATTCAACATTTCCATCCCTTATGAATTCTGGGCAGCATTTAAGACGCTGTTGAATGGAAAGCCATCATCACCACGCAGCCCGATAAGGACCAGTCAAAAGAAGAGATCTCCAACGAACCATCCACACAGCGGATATACGTATATAAGTATATATATATGATTTTGCTAATATTCTGATCTAATGGTGTGTGCAAAATGTCAGTAGGGTGATAGATTCTCCCATCCATGTGGATTGCTATATGTATATAGTTCGTGTTCGTCAACTGTTATAAGGAGGAGACGACCAGGCAAGTGTGTTTTAGGGATTGAAATGAAAATCTAAGGAAATTGCAGAGTACTGCGTCGTTTATGCTCTGCTTTATAAAGTTTTCCATCTGCAAGTTTTTATAAAGTAAAAATCCTTTCTGTACATATTTGTTTGTGTATTTTGGGGAGAATGAAATTTTGAAGTTGGATAAACGATTTGGCAATGAGAAAAGAAAAGTTATATTTTTCGTAGGCAATTGCACGGCACATCCAAAAAGCGTCCAAAGCAAGTTGAAGAACATTGAACTTTCATATTTTTCACCCAATATGACAGCGGTTCTTCAACCAATGGACCAGCGCATCATCTGTAATATTAAACATCATTTCAGAAAGCGAGTTTCGATAAAAATATTAAAACAAATGGATGGTAAGCAACCTCCTGTTTCCATAAATATTTTAGATACTATTCGGTATTTAAATAAAGTGTGGACTTTTGACGTTAAACAAGAAACGATTGTGAATTGTTATAGGAAGCAGGCTTCATGAAAGGTTGCCTTCCTTCACTTGGAAGCTCGTTTAACATGATAATGGAGTCATTACCTAGAAAAGTCTATCCGATGAAGACATTCTACAGAGCATTCTTGAATAGCGATCAGTAGACTTCGGGTACTTTAATTATCCGTTGCCCTGTAAATATGGCATTTTCAACCCATTTTTAATTAAAACACTTATACGGATGGAGATGAACAGGAAGAGCAACCTGAGCCTATAAAGAAGCTGCCTACAATATCAGAAGTGTCCTCGTCAATCGGGGTTCTTCGAAATTTTATTGAGATGACGGCAAAACGTTCCTCCAAATGTGGCTGCGTCTCTCAATGTGTTTGAAAATTATATAGAGAACGAGAAATGGAAAAATGTTTACTCAAACTAAACTGCCAGATTTTTAAAATGAAAATGACAATTAATTTTGAAAACTTATTTGTAATGTAATTTCATTACATTTCTTTTATTTGAGATCTATTTTGTTTTATATATTTATGATTAATTTTATAAATTAATGTTTGGTTGATTTTTTTGATGTGATACTGCACCTTGGTAGAAGAAGGGCCAATGTCCAAATTCTGCATTTTGTGGAAACTCGACTTTTATGTGGTAAGAATTTTCAAAGGAACGTAAGTTTTTTATTATTAATTTTCGGACTAAGATTTTTTGTAACAAGTTTTGTTTTTTGTTATGTTACTCTTATAAATTGTCAAATTTTAATTTTCGTAAGTAATTAATTTTTTTTTTTTGACATTGGCCCCACTAAAAAATGGAAGTAAAAAATTTCCATGCGACATTGGCCTTTTTGAAGAAAGTGGTTTGAATGAAATACACCAGGAGACAGTTTAATACTTGTTTATTACTAATTTTTTAACTTCAAACAAAAAATAAATTAAAAAAAAACCGTTTCATTTTAATATCTGCAAAAAGAAAATAAGAAACATTTTCCATATCTTAACTTTGGCAGAACTGTTTCTAGAAAATTTTGTTTTAGCATTTAGAAAATTAAGATTAGGATCTTTCATCTTATTTTGTTAAGGACGGAAACAAAATTAAGGAAATTCGGCTTTTTTAAAACTTTTGAAATTAAAATTAAGCGCATTCATTTTATTATAATGCTTGCAATTAAAAAATTGTTAATGTTCATCTTCATCTTCATTCACGCATTCATTTGGAATTGTATCATGCCGAAGCGACGAAGAAGATTTTAAATTTTCATAAAAGGGGCGATTATATTCGCTTATGTACGGCATCAATGAAATTAAATCGCGAACTTTTAATTCTGCAAGAGGTAATGGCTCCAAATTGATTGGTTCAAGTGCTGCCGGCGGCTCTGATGTTGACCTCCTTCTCGCTGGACCACGTCTTAAGTCTACCCGTTTGAAATTTTCTTCTTCTGTATTATCATTTTTATAAAAGAACTGAAAAGAATTTTCTTGGGTGAATTTCATTTCTCTGATATTTCCCCAATGCACCGAATCTTTATTTTCGTCTTTTTTGCGGTTGACAAGGCTGACTCCCAAAAGTGAGTTAAAATTCAGAAAATCGATTTGTTTCATTTCGACTATTTTTAATTTAGGTTTCCTTTCAATACTCTTAATAAAGTTGCACCAATCATGAGGAACTTCGATGTCGCAGTCAGTTTTTTTCTTTGCTACTTCTATAGCAGCATGTATTGTGTCTGCCTCCATGTGTGTGTGTCCTGATTCTAGGAACCGATGTACTATGGTCTTAATGCCCCTTCCTTCACTTTTGAAGTCAGCAAGTAGTTGGCAAAACATAATTGCCATGTAAATATTTTTATTTTGTCCATAGCACGAATCGCTATATAAATGCAGCTCTTCAATCATTTCGCCGGCATTTTCAATTTCAGACAAAAAATAAACTTTCGTATGCAAGATGCAATTTCCTGGCCACCTCGTCCTGCGACAGTCTCATTCCATAAATAGCATATCCCCTTGCTCCCCAAGTTGGTTGTACAGTAAACAGTTAGATTATAGGTCCATAATTGCCTTTTATAAAGGCTTATATGATGTTTCTTAAATCAAAATTCCAGGAGCTAACATTGAACCCATGACTATCGTATTGCCCGTCCTACGCGATAACTACTCAGCTAACCTGAGATATAATCAGCGTTGCTAGTAAACACTACAAATGGTTACTTGTGGCTTCTACAGAAATACTTAATGATTCTTTATCGAATCTTCTGCTTGACGTTGATTAAATCCAAACCAAAAAAATGCAGTTAGCTTCTGCGCACAGATCGTCGTAATTGGTTCAGAAATTAACAATGAGTGAGAAAATGTTGGTTTCATGCAAGATTTCGAACAATTCTATTGAAGAACCATGGTAATCCAGAGCACTTCATAAGTTTATTTTTTTTTTAAGTCCATCCTTCTATAAAATACGATAAACAATTTGTCGGATGAAATGTCAGTATGTCCAAATGTCATACTATTAAGATGAAGATGGTCGGATGATCGTTTTATATACGCGGAGCTTCGTGTTCCTGTGCGCATGCTTCGAGTTAATAATTGGGAGGACCGGTAAATACGTCTTATTGGCTAGTTGTATCCGTCTATTAATTTCGTTGGTTTCGTTGGCGTCCTCTGAAAAGTTGCAACCCAGGTAGATGAAGTTGTCTACATACTCGATATTGAGTATGTAGTGTGATGCTCGAATTTACTGGCGTCCTGGTTTTTAATTGCATCATGGCCTTTGTTATGGTTTCATTGATATATAGTCCAACTTCTTTTCCGGCGTTGTCGGGATTATGCAGAAGCAGAAGGCTTTCTGCATCACCCAATCTTCGAGACATGATGTTGATGTCGTCGGCCTACGCTACTAATTGGGTCGACTTGATGAGTAGCGTTCCGCTGCTGTCCAGATTCATGGCTCGAATTGCATATTATAGAGAAAGATTGAAGAGCGTCGGCCCATCGCCCTGCTTGAGTCCAGTACGAGTTTCAATTTCAGTGAGTCTGTTTTGCATTCTGACCTGTAGGAGGGTATTAGTCATCGTCATCCTTATGAGTCTCACTAGCTTTGCCGGTACACCAAAATGCAGCAATATTTTGTACATTGTACATACTTCCATCGATACTGTCGTATGCCTGCTGGAAGTCGACAAAGATCTGGTATAAGTCGATGTTATATTTGCAGCACTTCTAGACTAATAACTTCACTGTGAAAGGCTGATCAGTCGTTGAACGACCAAGTCTGAAGCCACCTTGATATTCCAATGATTTGTTCTGCGTACGTTATATATGCTATATATACAGGGTTATTGGTTAAGTCGACCTATTCCCTGCAACACGTTATAATAGGGCCAAAATGCAACAAAATGAGACCATAAATGTTAGGCCGATTTTTAACGGTCACTGAGATATTTGAATTTTTAGGTTTTTTTTAAATAACCTTGAATTTTACCATTTAAAGTAAGAATTAAAAAAAACTACTAAGGTAACGGGTTAAAACTTATTTTTGGATTTTAGTCAACACTATAGCAGGCATTTTTTAATCATTTAAAATTTCAAAAACGCAACACAATTCGAAATTTTTAATTTTTAATAAAAAAAAATTATCTTAAATTTTTTTAAAGTTGATTTTAATGTAGTATTACTAAAAAAAATTATATGACACGGACTCTGCAGACCGCTGAAAAAACATACTCGTGTTATCAGCTTTCCAAAAAGGTGTCAATGTCAATATAAATATTTGAAATAATTGAAACAGCTAGCTGCAACTTGTTCGGGGACCATAATTTCGTTTGATAAGAAACGACAAATCCATAACACAATAAAAACAAGTCTGTCAAGTTAGCACTACCACTTTAAAATTTCGACAAACGCTATAGTGCATTAAATGTCGCGATTTTGTCGTAATTCAATGGAAAATGAAAAAAATTTGTCGCGCCCCTTCTTCCCCTTAAAAACTACCCTTAAGTGCATTTGAGCCTCAGTTAACCAAATTCGAGTTCCAAGAATCTCCCCAATGCTAAAGTTGTCCAGTAAGATATCACAGGGGCTGCTTAAGAGATTTCCACCCTGAAAAAATTTGTCGCGTCCCTCCTTCCCTTAAAAACTACCCCCGTCAAGTTAGCACTACCACCCCGGTAGCGGCCACTTCAAGCATTTCCGTAAAACAAAAAGTATCCAATTAATTGTCGCAGGAACCGAAAGGGGTGGTAGTGCTAACTTGACGGGGGTAGTTTTTAAGAGAAGGAGTGGCGCGACATTTTTTTTTTCAGGGTGGAAATCTTTTAAGCAGCCGTAGTGAGAGTTTACTGGACACTCTTAGTATTGGGGCGATTCTTGGAACTCGAGTTTGGCGAACTGAGGCTGAAATGCAATTAGGGGTAGTTTTTTAGGGGTAGAAGGGGCGCGACAAATTTTTTGAAGCGTGCAATATGCCTTTTGGTTCCTGCGACAATTAATTGAATACTTTTTGTTTTACGGAAATGCTTGAATTGGCCGCTACCGGGGTGGTAGTGCTAACTTGACGGGGGTAGTTTTTAAGGGAAGGAGGGGCGCGACAAATTTTTCAGGGTGTTAATCTCTTAAGCTGCCCCTGTTATATCTTACTGGACACTTTTAGCATTGGGGAGATTCTTGGAACTCGAATTTGGTTAACTGAGGCTCAAATGCACTTAAGGGTAGTTTTTAAGGGGAAGAAGGGGCGCGACAATTTTTTTTCTTCTTCCATTGAATTACGAAAAAATCGCGACATTTAATGCACTATAGCGTTTGTCGAAATTTTAAAGTGGTAGTGCTAACTTGACAGACGTGTTTTTATTGTGTTATGGATTTGTAGTTTCTTATCAAACGAAATTATGGTCCCCGAACAAGTTGCAGCTAGCTGTTTCAATTATTCCAAATATTTATATTGACATTGACACCTTTTTGGAAAGCTGATAACACGAGTATGTTTTTTCAGCGGTCTGCAGAGTCCGTGTCATATAATTTTTTTTAGTAATACTACATTAAAAATCAACTTAAAAAAAATTTAAGATAATTTTTTTTTATTAAAAATTAAAAATTTCGAATTGTGATGCGTTTTTGAAATTTTAAATGATTAAAAAATGTCTGCTATAGTGTTGACTAAAATCCAAAAATAAGTTTTAACCCGTTACCTTAGTAGTTTTTTTTAATTCTTACTTTAAATGGTAAAATTCAAGGTTATTTAAAAAAAACCTAAAAATTCAAATATCTCAGTGACCGTTAAAAATCGGCCTAACATTTATGGTCTCATTTTGTTGCATTTTGGCCCTATTATAACGTGTTGCAGGGAATAGGTCGACTTAACCAATAACCCTGTATATAGGACGTACAAACGAATGATATGCCCCTGTAATTCTCACATTTCAGCTTGTCACTCTTTTCGTGGATTGGACAGATTATGCCTTTGCGCCAATCTTCGGGGATTACCTAGTCGTTTCATATTTGATGGTGTGTGTTAATTTAGACCTCGTCACGCGCAGATATTGTACCCAAGAGAGTTTTAGTAAAATAGTTTTCATTTGTAGGCGCCGTGCATTTCATTGTAGTCTTTTGATTTTTCCCAAATCCTGACAAATCAGAAGTGGGATGGCGATTCGTTTGTATGTGCGAATTGAAAATCGCAGAAATATCGTCGTTGACAAGAGAGATGCTCCGCGTGTGCCAAGTCAGGCAGTTGGCTGTGGGCAGCTCGAAGGCGCAATTAATCAATGGACTGCAAACTGCGTGTGAGGGCGAAACAGTGGAGATGGCTAGTGAGCCGGATAATGGCGACGACGAGGCTGGTAGGACAGACGAAAGTGACTCGGAAAATGGCGGAGGTGAGATCACTAGAATCACAAACGAAGTTGTCGGGTTCGAAAATTGGTGCAATCGTTGGCATCAACGGCGGCCGCCATTGTCGTGTCCCACGATAACCGCACGAATCAAACTAACACAGATGCCGCACGCGTTTACTCGGCAAATGTGTACGATCGAGGAATAACGGAGAACTCTATGGTCAAATCATGTCGAAATCGATCCAAAATTAGCCCTTGTTTTGTGCACTTAAGGTATTAAAACAGTTAGAAATAATGGACCTACAATAAAATGATGTAAGAAAGATATGATCGTGAGACATGCGCCAATTTTTAAAAGAATCGTACCAGCACCTCTCCTTGGCAGAAGTTGGAGAAATGCGAGATGAAAAAATATATTGTTTTTGGGTCAAATCACAACAATTTTATTTTTTGTAGTTTTGTAAAAACCAAACCGTACAAGAATCGTACAAGCACCTCTCCTTGGCAGAAGGTGGAGAAACGAGAGATGAAAAAATATATTGTTTTTGTAGTTTTGTAAAAACCAAACCTGTTATCCGATTTTAGTGTGGTTAGTTTTATTTTTTACGTAAATTTGTTGGCTGTAATAATCATATTATTTTGCTATTCTAGCTAGTCTAGTTTTGGATATATTGAGCTTTAAGTGGTGCAAGAAAATGTTTTTTTTTTTCAAAAATCTTGAAATACCTGTAGCAGCTAAAGGGTTAAATGCAACTTTCTTGCTGGAGATCACACGGGGAATCACATTCCAGTGTGCTTATGCGGCAGTTTCCGGACACCCTGTATATTATCGTGCAGCGTATTTTTGCCCCTGATGTCCAGTATGCTATGCAACAGGAAAAAAAAGTGCTATGCGAGCACTCGTGTAACTGATTTGAACGTGCAATTGATATAGGCGCATCAGTATACGATAAAAAAAATATTTAATACAAGTGCAATACTTTTAGAGTTACACTATTACACCTTTGTTTTACCATTGATGCCTATTTTAAAATCTAGTTATACTCAGAAAGCTGTAAAACTGCAATTATGTAAGACAATTCCAAACAATCTCATTTTTTTAAGACTTTTTCTTAACAAAAAAAATATTATTAACAGACCTGATTTTCATGTTTGGCTATTGACTATTGGTATGACAAGGCTTCAAATATTCAGATAATGAAGAAAAAAACCTTATGAAGATATTCATTACCTTACAGCAGGATGACAAAGTTGGCATCTAATAGATGCATTGCGTCTATTCGTGTTACATTTTTTATTGCGACTAACGGAAGGTTAAAGTTACATTTACATACACAGTTTAAAGTTATATTTTCCACTGCACGACCGGACCCCAGCGGCTCTAGCGACAGTGACTCGTTCATTCCATTCCGTTTTAAGATGAGAATCGCTTAGCATAGGTCAACATTCGAGATTATCGTCGATTGAATCGTGCGACTCATGTTGTAAATAAGGTCCGCATGAGTGGTGAACGTGGTGCAGTCGCTAGTTTGTAGGCTTCGGGCGACGGCTGTCTGGGGAAGGAAAATTGCTCGAACAATGGTCGTACTCATTCGGCCGATACACGAATGAGCCTGTATATAGAAAGCAGTCGCGCTACTCTTGTTGTAAATAATGCCCGCACGAGTGCGTGGTGCGCTCGCTTGTTGGTAGGCTTCGGGCGACGGCTGCTTGGGGTAGGGTAGTTGCTTCGTAGTGGCCGTACTCAGTCGGCCGATACACGAATGAACCTGTGTATAGAAATCAGTCGCGGGACTCTTGTTGTAAATAACTGTAAGTCTGCCCTCAATAAATCTGTGTTCGATCGTGATATCAGACAAAAAGTATTTATCCAAAAGAAGGGAGGTTTGGCCTCTAGGTAAAGAGGTGAAAAGTAGTTTTTCGTCAACATTGATTCCACCTTTACTTCATGGCAACATAACCTATAGCAACCTCATAGAAAAGGCGAATATATTTGCTGAATTGTTTGCTAACAATTCCAGTTTACCAGGAACTCAGCAAAGTCCTCTCACTATCCCTTCTTACACCTGTCGACAGCTTCCATTACATTTCCGTACCAGAGCAGTGTTTAAAGCATAAGTTGGTCTTGACATTACGAAATCCGCCGGACCTTATGGCATTTCACCTACTGTTCTTAAGAACTGCGCGCCTTCCCTTGCGAAACCCTTCCGCAAATTATTCCACTTATGTATCTTATTCTTCTGGCATCTATCGATCTGCATGGAAGTTGACGTACGTTCAACCTTTCATCAAGAAAGGTGATCCGTGCGACCATCAAAACTATAGGCCAATTGCATTAATATCTATTTTATCAGAAGTTTTCGAAACACTTGTTAATGTCCAACTTATTAACTACCTCGATTATTATAATATCCTAGATGACAAACAATATGGATTTCGCGCTGCGCGTTCCACAGGTGATCTGATGACATATCTAACCGAAAGTTGGAATCGTTGTCTTCATAACTTTGGCGAAGCCAAAATTGTGGAGCTAGATATTTCAAAGGATTTCGATAGAGTATGGCACTCAGCCCAAAACTTAACGCATTTGGTATAAATGGTAACTTAATTAAGTGGATTGAGAGTTTTCTTTTCGACCGCTCAATTGTCGTTATTCTAGATGGTATTAAATCATCTAGAAATAAGGTCAATGCGGTCCCCCAGGGAACTGTTCTGTCACCTACGTCGTTTTTTTTATTTATCAACGATCTCTTACAGATTACCAATAACCCAATTCACAGTTTTGCTGATGACAGCACGCTTTACGTCACGTACTCCTTTGAGTCAGCTTTGGGGTCTCGTGGAAACGCTACATCCATCAGTAGGAACCAAAAATGTTTTCTTCTTTAAATGATGGCATTTCTAAGATCAGCAATTGGGGTAATCGTAATAGAGTAGTTTTTAATGCTATGAAAACGCAATGCTGTCTAATTTGTAACATATTGGACATTCCATCAGCATCCCATTCTGTATTGATTGATGATGTATTAGTCCCTGATTCACCTTCGCTTGATATTCTGGGTATCAGCATATCAAATAAACTGAAATGGACCGACCATGTCTTCGCGATTGCCAAAAATGCCATGGATTTCTAAATGGATGCGCTAAATATTTTTCACCTCTTACAAGAGCCATATAAGGCCTAGACTGGAATATAACTCCCATGTTTGGGCTGGGGCAGGTCGCACCGCATTGTCTATGTTGGACAAAGTACAACGTAGAGCCTTTGAACTCATAGGTGATAGCGCAATAACTGCTAATATTGATTCTCTCGAACATAGACGAAATGTTGGCTCCCTGTCACTCCTTTATCGTTATTATTATAACCGTTGCTCTAACGAGATTCATAGTCTGATACCTCCACTTGCTCAACCTATTGGCCATACTCGGCAAACTAGTCGCGCGCATCCTCATACTCTTGTGGTCTCAACCTGCCTCAACCCTACCTTAAATTCCTTCCTTGCCAAAGTTGTGCTATCGCACTAAAGGGTTGTCCCCTGGTGGTGAACGTGGTGCACTCGCTTGTTTGTAGGCTTCGGGCGACGGCTGATTGGGGTAGGGAAGGTGATAGTCAACAGCTAGAGCCGCTGGAGTCGCTAGGGCCGCTGCGGTCGTGTCGAGGAAAATGTACGTTAACAATGGTTCGACTACATACCTATAAACATAAAATGAAGCCATGTATGTATTCTCTGTATTGATTGTAAAATCTGGCACAATAAAAACCAGTGTAAATTAACCATCGATTTCTGCCTTTCTTTCTGTCACACACCGCCAACTCTACAAGAACGTATCTGTGAATGTCCCTCAAATTGCAGCTCAACAACTACTATTGCACTATAGCAACCTCCCAAGTGCACTATAGAAAAGAAATTCGAGTGGTCAGTTTTTGGGTCAGAGAATGCGATTACCATTATTAAACTTCATGCTTGCATACAAAAGAGTGAAAAGGAACTCCCTCATTCCAGAATAATTTCAACTCGTCCGTCGCCGTTGCTGAAAGAATGAGCATCCTATGGCACACTGAATATACAAGCCCATCTCCGGTCGAAAAGTTTCTATAGTGCCAACGACTCGGGTGGACTATTATGCAAATCAGCAAAATAAGTTCGGTTTGAAAATAATACATGACTTCTGTATAACAACGGTGAATTAGTTAAGGATTTGCGGCTGGCCGGAACTCGAATAAACAAAATAGAACATCTTCAGCGAAAGCGTGTCTGTCGGGAAGTTATGTCAAGTTACATGAATAGATATGTATAGGGACATAAGTATATAGGTACTACATGTTATATTCAAAATTAAATGACTTTTGTTTGTAGTGACGGTGGAAATATTTGTCAACGTTTCTTCAACCGCACTTAAAAATGGACCTCAATTTTATAATGCCTATACATTTAAAACATCTCCGGGCTTTTATTCGAAATTCTAGTATTCTCTGAAAATCCACTAAAAATTTAATTCATTATTATACCCAGCGCATTACCTACACGCCATTCACGTTGGTATTTGCTTCCGTCGTCAACTTGTAATATTAAAAGAACAAAAAGGCTCAAATACAAAAAGGAAATGTAGCCCGGGAATTAAAATCCTTTTGAAGGAAACGACCATAGCATCAAGTCCATATTCAAGAGTATCCGAGTGCATTTATGAAGGGGATGTTGGTCGTTATGAAACATAAGTAGTGGTGCGACGGAAGCCAGCCTTTCGTAACTACACCGTGCAACCCGCAGTTTTGCTGTAACAATCACTGTCCAGGACAACTAAAACACAAAATCACAAAAATCAGGACAAGGTGTAGCTATGGTAACACAAAAAAAAGCAGAAGAATGGAAGCAGGTATCATTATTTGAGCATTTCGCTTCGTGTCCTGTGGTTAATTATTTTTGATGATAGTATAATGGTGATGCTGTCGCCAAGAACGAAGCCAGCAAACGACATCGCAACACGGTACTCGTGCATGGTGATAATACGCAACGTAAGCATTCATTATTCTGATTCATGATCACTGAAATAATGACGGAATTTAATGGACTGTATTTTATACAAGGTAAAATAACAAAACAACAAATAATAATTATCATTAATATTTTCTCAGTTTCTGGATTCAAATTTTTCATTATATAAAAACCCTATCCTCGAACTATTAAGGAGGAACAAATAACAAGAGATTTGTTTTATAGGGTAGTTACTGGTTATTTTATACTTCGTACGTGGCGATAAGTACGGCTTCAAAAGTAGAGTCGTGAAACATTGTACCAGTGTACAGATGGAAAGGCAGGTTACACCGATGACCCATTCAGATATTAATGACATCTTATGTCACGAATTTTAAAAAATTGAGCGAGGACGACTTCTACGACAATTCTATGTCCCCATAATCCGTTTCGTTCGTTCTTACATACATACATACATGGTTTGCAACATCGATAGATAGGTACTAATTTTTTCGAAGCTTGGTGAAATTTGCCTCATAAAGAAAACAGTTTTTTTTTAGTGGAGTCTACTTGTTAGGGTGGGTCTCTATGTGAGCCCATATTCTAATTACATCCCTTCTAAAGTGGTGCTCACACCGGCGCGCCGCGAATAATTCGCTGGGTACTGTCAGTTAACAGCTGATGTTGTTTCCTTAGAGATATATGGAATGGGATTAGGCAGGAAATAGAATAACGGCAACACCTGGCCAAAGACTATTATTTTAACATTTTTAATTTTACTGCGCTGTTCGTGCACTACACCGAAATGTTGTCGTACCTTTTCATATAATGTAAAATGATATACGGAAGAAATCGACGTGAAATTCAACATTTTGCCACTCCAGGCCAATACTTATTCTAATAATAAATCATTGACATGCGTAAATTGATCGAAATATGCAGTGCGGTGTAACCTTGGTGTACCGTACCCACCGATATATTTTTAATCAAATGCCACAACTCTTTTTTCGATGTCGCACAAACGAGTTGAATGCAATCCATGTTCCAGAAATGTTACTTCTATCACTCATCCACTGAAACTATACAACATCGAGTTGTACTACACTGCACCTTTCATATAAATTGTTTGAATAAAATGACTTAACCCATTTCTTCCCAAGGATAGAAATAAGCTTAATCTATGAAGTTTTTTTGGCAAATTCCAATCAATTGCAAAACAAATAAGAAAAAAAAATTAAAAATTTCAGTAAGTGTTACCAGTGGCTCCCAACGTAATGTTGCGTTGACGCAACGTTGGGAGTTTCTTGGTAAAAAAAAATGTAAACGAAAATTTAAATTTTAAGCTTCTGTGTTGAAAAAAATTGTTGGTTTATATGGCGAATAATAAATTTAGTGATAAAATCCTGAAACACTTAGCGGTATAGATGACATTTTTTTGCAAATTTTTGGCAGGTTTTTCGTACAACTTATCTAGTTCAAGGCCGCAGGATGTGTTGGTGACATCCTATTTCCAGATCTGCTTTTTTGTTGAGGTAATGAGATCAGCATCACGCTCAGCAGTGTTATTTATCCCCATAAATGGGTACTCGTTTAAGATCTGAGGGAGATCATAGTCCGTCACAAGCTCGTGAGGACAGTTCTGCCATATTTTGCTTGGTTACATCTGAAATTTAAAAAATCATTGCAGAATTTCATACAATGGCATAACCAAGGAACATATGGCAGACCTATGCAAAATAAACAAAATTAATTTCAATATAATGTAAAGCTTTCTGAAAATTGTTTGAATCCTCTCTATACGCAAAGACTAACTAATAGATAAGATGTACGGGTAGCTGGCCATTTGTATTATAATGGAGGTCGGCTTTGTCCCGGATGTCGCTTGTTTTTGGTATTTTCTATTTCAGATTTGAACAGGTATATTACAATGTAGGTGCTTAAGTCATTAGCCAAAATATATAGAACTGCTCAACATGTACACTGCTAGCCACAATTATCGCCGAGAGGTCTGTCTTACAACCTTTTAGCGATTCTGGATTGTTTCACAATTCCTTGTGACAAAAGCAAAATAGTAACTTGACTAGAAATAAATATGTTCTTGCGTCCAGTGCAAGAGAAAAATTTACTACAGAAAAGTTTAGCAAACATTTACTTAGTAGCTCTGTTCTAACAAAACTGCCCTTAAATAGAAAAGGTTTCTGATCCCATACTTGTCGACTTCAGACCATACCGTGGAGTGAATACTGTACCAATAGTTTCAGAGACTTTTCAAGGTACATATATTCACTACAAAGGCTCCCTTTACCCACGGTAGAAATCCTTGAAACATGTTTGGAAATATGAAATATGTATTTGGAAAATGGCTTTATACCAACTGACAAGTATCTAGCTGTCATTGTCCCGCAACTTATTTTATTGTTTTCTTCTCCTCAATGAGACACATGTGACTCACAAAAGAGTACTGGATATAACATGAGTCGCATGTGTCTCGTAGATAGTGAGGTATTTAGAACTCATTTTAAGATGTTGCTGATGCGAAACCTGCGTTACATAGCAAGAAAATGTTTTGTTCTTTATGCGTTTACCCCAGTGTTACTGTACCGGAAAACTTCCAACGTTTCGTGAACGCATCACCTTTATTTAACACATACTCCTGAAGCAAGGACCAACCTTTTTCCAAAACCAAGTTAAACTAAATAATTAGCAATTGTTTGCCGTATAGAAAGTGCATTTGGATATTGATTTTAAGACATCTAAATATTTTTAAAATTGTTACAAAAAATTTCCTAAAAAACATGTTATTCCTTTCTCTTATATCCTCAAGGACCCAATCGCTGATTCACTAAAACAAATATGCAGAAATAGAGCCAAGAAATGCCCATTAAAAAATACATGATCCCTTTTCCATTTCAATTTAAATTTCGTGGTGTTTACAGAGGTCAAACTTCGTGTTGCGTATACGCAACGCTGGGAAGAAATGGGTTAATACAGCGAATATTCGCAGCGAAAAGAATTATGCAAGACTGGCGAATATTCGAGTTGGTGGGAACATCTTCATACAACGCAGTGTGTTACAATTTTGACGCCGCGGAAAAATTCGCCCGGAATATTCACCGACGAGCCGGTGTGAAGGATTTTTTCCTACCATTTTGAAACAATAAAATCATTTAGAATTTTTGTAAATTTACTGGTAACTGGTAACGTTTTTAGGTAGACATATTTTGAGGTGTTGTTAGCAAAATCATTTTTTTATACCCTATGTCCATAAGCAGGGCTGGCCCTAGGGGTGGGCGAACTGGGCCACCCGCCCAGGGCCACCACTCTCAAAGAACCTTTACTTTCCAGGGGCCACCACTGGAAACAGTGTCAATAACAAGGGGCCTCCACGCAACACCCTTTTGAAATATGGACAATAGAAATGCCTCCACCAAAACGAGTTGGACTAAATCAAGAATCGGGTGCTTTAAAAAGGAAAAAGAAGGCGATAGCGGAAGCATTTATCGGCACACTAAAAAGGCATTTCGTAGTTACAGAGAAAAAAAGTATTTCGGCGTTTAATAATCCTCAGCCTGGTTGCATTACCGCAGATGTAACATCAACATCCCAGTCTAAAGTTGTTGATGATGCTGCGGTAAAAAAATACCAATGACCAATAAAATGGAAGACTCTTCGTTATGGCCATCCACAATAACTGAACGTTTACGGTTATTTTTTAGTAGAGAATGGAATAGTCCCTTTGAAATCAGGAGCTTCGATTATCAAAAAGCAAAACGCGTCATTTTTCTGAAGATTTTATAAACGTAAAATGACGAATGGTGAGAAGGCAAATCGCCGATTGTTAGTGTACTCAAAATCAAATGACGTGGTTTTTTGCTTTTGTTGAAAATTATTTTCTGATTCGAAAATCAAACTAACGATTGGGGGCAAAGATGATTCGAGACACATAGCAACGTTATTGCAAGATCATGAAGTGTCTTCCAAATACATGGCTGGCTGGATTAAACTGTAGTTAAGATTAAGGAAGAAAATAACAATTGATAGGCAAAGTCAGCAATTAATCATGAATGAACGCACTAGAGGAATGTACTTAAACGAATTATTTCCGTTGAAGAGAAGTAAGTAAGGTTCGTTCTTAGTATCATTAGTGTTTTGGTATGACATTTTATTGCAAATAAACATTATCAGTAAGCTAGTGCTATAGTCTAAGAAAAATGGCATATTTGGTCGGCAAAAATCCTGCATCGGAAATTTTTTTGGATTATGGTTGGGAATGGTCCTCAGATTATGGCATTAAAAATCCCAACTGATCGGTGGTCCGGAACATTAAAAAAAGGGGGGAAAGGGGTGTTTTTTTTTCGGTTTTTTGCTATTATTTCAAAAACGGTAAGAGATACAGAAAAATAGTCTGAGGACAAATAAAACTACATAAAATTATATTTGCAATGATATATAACACATTAGAGTTTAATTGAATATTTCGGAGTTGGACTAGAACATAAATTAGAATATTTTCATTTGTGGCCTTTTTTAAAAGCTCCATAACTTTTGAAAGAATGCTAGTTCAGCTGTAAAATTTTGTACAAGTATTCACAATAAGTTTAAGATCATTTTAACGTCAACATTGAGTAGCTCCGGTCAAGGAAATATTTATTATTTATATACAGCGTCGAAATATTTATCCCCCCCATTTAAGTTTTTCAAAACGGCATATCCATAACTCCCCCCCCAAATTGGAGCAGAGTGCTAAATTTTAGTTGGTTTGGATTGGAGGTCATAGTAACCCCACCTACCAAAAATCAGCTCATTCGGATAAAAACTAAGGGTATCTCTCATACAAAGTGACCCTTCAGGAGTTTGTTCTACGTACTACTCATTTTATAAACTGTAGAACAAAGTTGTCTTGGATCACTTTGTATGGGAGGTACCCTTAGTTTTTATCCGAATGAGTTGATTTTTGGTAGGTGAGGTGAATATGACCTCCAATCGCAACAAACGAAAATTTAGCACTCTGCTCCAATTTTGGGGAGAGTTATGGATATGCCGTTTTGAAAAATTTTAATGGGGGGATAATGGGGGTCCTTGACCGGAGCGACTCAAGGTTTACTTTAAAATGATTTTAAACTTATTGTGAATACTTTTACAAAATTTTACGGCTGAACTAGCATTCTTTTAAAAGTTATGGAGCTTTTAAAAAAAGGCTAAAATGAGAATATTCTAATTTATTTTGTTAGGCTAGCGTCGAAATATTTATTTCAACTCTAATGTATTTTATATCATTGGAAAGGTAATTTTGTAGTTTTTTTCTTACTTTGACCATTTTTGTGTATCTCTTACCGTTTTTGAAATAATTGCAAAAAACCGAGAAAATCCCCCTTTCCCCCTTTTCCCCTTTTTTTAATGTTACGGACCCCCAATCGGTTGGGACTTTCTATGCCATCATCTCGGGACCATCCCCAACCATAATCAAAAAACATTTCCGATGTAGGATTTTTGCCGTTCGATGGCCATATTTGGGTCCAATTTTCTTAGACTACTAATCAAGGATATGCCATTGATATTGCCATGAAATGTCTCGAGAAAACTAAAGGGTTCTTGAAATCATACAAAGTGACTGGATTCGAATTGGCCGAAAATGCTGCCAAACAATTAGCCGAGGAGCTTGAAATGATGGCCGAAGAAATGGTTTTTCCTGCAGCAAGCTCCATGAGAAGATGTAAAGCTAAAAAACTATTTTCGTAAGAAGCCGACGATGACCCTATTACGGATCCAAATAGGAAATTTTAAGTGGATTTTTTTTAACGTTTTATTAAATCAAAAACTAATGTCTCTCACTGAACGTTTTAATCAGTTAAAACCCCACACTAATAATTTTGGATACCTTACTGGTTATGGGAAAATGAAAACAACTAATAAAAATGAGCTTGTGCGAGAATGTTTTAATTTGAGCAATGTTTTAAAAGACGCAGTGGCGTAACGTACGGTGTTCCATGTGTTCGGTCGCACACGGGCCCCCAACCCACAGGGGCCCCCTAGCGTAGTGAAGAGGAGTAGACAATTTTGGACTGTGATTAAAAAAATACTACACTGAGAAAAATTATTTAGACTTTTTATCTAAAGTGAAGTAGTTAATTCAAATTTAGATAGTTCCACTAAAGAAATAGTAAACCTTTCTAAACTTCGCAGCTGAAAATACTATTAAATTCGTCCATTTAACCACGCAAGATTAGAAAAAAAAGTTTAGTGAACTCTTCTACTAAAGTTGTGGATTCTACCATCCGAATATAGAATTTAACAACAAATAATCGTTGATATATATGTAGTAAAACTTTTCTACATAACAATTCTACTTTTTAATATTGGTCAGTTTATACACCATAAATACTATCTTTACAACCGAATTAATTGAGTTTGCAAATTTAGTAGATCTTTGAACTAAGAGGGAATAGAAAAATTACAAAAAACTCGTAGGTGTTTCAACTGCGTAGAATCATAAGCTGAAAATCAACAACGAACTTTAGCCGATATCAACTACTTTTTAGATGATCGGTCTATTTTTTTTCTCTCAGTGTAGATTTATTATTTATAAACACACTGAAGCTAGATTTAAAACAGATGAACAAGTTAGGAGTGCTGTTAAATGGAACATTTGTTTTACTTCGAAGCAGTTGGATATGAGAACTTCAAGGAACATCTTATTGTTTCGCTGAAGAACTGCATTATCGTTTCCAGGGATGACCTTAGGGAACATTACGCTATCAGCTCTCGAAAGGGGAATTTCTTCTTCTTTTTTGTCGATACTAGCGACAAATCAGCAGCCGCCGCCATATAGCGGGAAATATTTGTAACACAGAAGTTCTTTTTATGAGAACGGATAGCAGAACAAGCCTATTTTTTTTTAAAGAATGGCGAGGACTCAAATTTAATTTTATAATTTTGAGAAAAACGTAAACGCCTATTGAGTGTTCTACAAAATTTTCGCTTTTTTTTCACATAGATATGATATTGAGTTAAATGCAAATATTAATTTAATTTTTCTTTTTGTCATCTGTGGCGTGGTGCATTGACCTGTCTGCTCCTATTCTCCCTAAATGTTGATACAATACATTTCTAGGTAATTATCCAAAATAAATCAAAATTAAGATAATTTCAAAAACACATTTTCTGAATAAAGTTCTCATCTGAATAAAGTGAACAGAAGAAATGACTTGACCCATTAAAAGCTCTGATACTTAACGTAAAATCCAATTAACAGAAACAAATCACCGGGTTCATAACGCGATTTAAAACAAAATCCCTGACTAAAGAAAGCTGTAGTCAATTTCGCCTATGCTGCAAAAAAAAAAACAGTTCTAGTCATGCATCAAATATTCGGAATGTACCTACATTTATACGGCTAAACATGATTCGAGATTTCATAATAAACCTAAATTTGTCAAGAGTAAATCGCATTTTTACACCGACCCTAATAACCGCCTACAAACAAATCCTGGATTTGAACTAAAAAACAAATAATTTCGACCCGCTTACTCGATTGAACTGTGAGGTTTTAGTATACAGTCGATAGTGTAAATCCTCGCATGTCAGTTGTTGTAACCAAAAGGGACCATATCAAAGTACCTACATCCGAGGTAGCTTGTCTATAAAACAACCAATCACCGAAAAGCTCGAAGACCGACAAATGGATTGGTATTGCCATGTTGAAAGGCGTCCGCCTGATAACCCCACAAAGAGAGCGATATCAATGGTGTTCCGCTTGATGGATCCAAGGCCAGTGGCAGACCGAAGAATACCTGGATGTGTCAAATGAAAAAGCAACAACAACGCATTGGTATCGGCGATGGCACGATCAAAGATAGAGCTGCCTGTAGAAATATGCTGAGACTTTATCGCCAGAACGGGCGATGCGCCTACATAGCAGGTCGAGCGACGCGACGCCATGGAGCGGTATAAAGAACGAGGCAAGGAAGAGGAAGAAGTGTAAGTCCCTATAAATATAGTCCTGGAGTTACTTGCAACTTCAATATTTTTCCAAATTTACAACAGCGTGTAAATGGGGGCCCCCAATTTGATCTCGCACACAAGATATTTTAGAAACGTTACGCCACTGAAAAGACGCATCGGAATCGGATATTGATCCCCAAGATATGTGTGCTGAATTGAAAATGCTCGTAAGCTTAATTCCTGAGAAGAGCACTCGCTGGTCTTTTGTAAAACAAATTGCGACATCTGCTCCCCAACTTCACCATTGCTCTTCGAGTTTTATTAACAGTGCCAGTGACGGCATCAGGTGAAAGAAATTTTTAGAAACTAAAGCTAATCAAAACGTATCTGCGATCAAACATGACGCAAGATCAATTAAATTGCTTGGCAATGTTGTCAATTGAAAACGAGTTTGCAAACATGCTTGCTTTTTCGGAACTTATAGGAAAATTTACCGATGTTCCAGCTCGAAAAATTAATGCTTTTTTACAAGTACATTATTCACCTCTAGGTCCCAAGGAGTTTCAAGTACATAGTACTTATCGTGAATAATCACCACCGCACGTTGTCGACGTCAAGCATAAAACATTGGAACTCTATCCGTCATGTCGATCAAGCGACGTACGATTACGAAATCAACATTATGAGCAGAATTTGGATAATAGTAATTCAGGCCATCTACATCAACGTCAAGGTAAAAAATTCATCATCATCAATGTGGCACGATAGCCCGACGTCGGGCCTTGGCCGCCTGAATCGTTGACCTCCAATTGTCGCGGTTACGTGACCTTGTCCTCCAGTTTCGGAAGCCCAGCAGCTGGTCTTCACCTACGGAAGTTCTCCCAGCGAGCTCTCGGTCGTCCACGCAGCCTCGCTCCGTCAATTCGTTGTGCGTTCATAACTTTCTTTGGCATGCGATTGTCGTCCATCCGTTGTACATGCCCCGCCCATTGCAGACGTTGAAGCTTCACAATTTTCGATACTTCCAGCTCATCGTACAATTGATACAACTCATGGTTGTATCGGATACGCCATTGGTCTCGCTAGCGAACAGCCCCGCAAATTCGCCGAAGGACCTTTCGTTCGAATCGGTCTAGCAAAATTTCGGAGGCTTGGGTAAGGGTCCATGTTTCGCAGCCATAACATAGCACGGGTCGGATGATCGTTTTGTACACGCGGAGCTTCGTGTTCCTGTGCGCAAGTTTTGAATTAATTACAGGGAGGACCGAGAATTGGCTAGTTGTATCCGTCGCTTAATTTCGTAGGTTTCGTTGGCGTCCTTTGATAAGTTAAGGTAAAAAATTGGTGTCTCTAAAATCAATTTTTATTTGTATGTTGACAGGGGCCACCATCATCGATTTGGCCCAGGGCCACCAAAATGCTAAGGCCGGCCCTGTCAATAAGATAGTCTGAGTATAAGGGTATACACTCATCGTGCTATTTTCATGATTGCAACTCGGTACCGTTTTCTTTTTTTTTGTTTGGTTTTTCGGGGTGTATATTCAGTAGAAAATTTGATATCATATTTCAGTTTTAGTATCGTTGGGAAGATATTAAGCGCTTTGTTTATAGATTAAATCCCGATATTAGTCCATGGAAATAGGTGGAAAGAAATAGGGATTTTCTTTAGCGTTTAAATACAAGTCCTATAGGTACACCCGAAAAAAACTATAAGCCCGTGAGGAAAGTGAAGAGTATCCAAATTTTTGCCGCGCCTGAAATAAGTCCAACTTATGTATTATTTGAACTTTCTTCTAAATTATATATCACATATTGCAGATAAATATTGACATTTATCTTTTTTTTTTAACTTTGACTCCACGTAGCTCCAATTGTGGGCAGGTACAGATCGGGTGTTTCGGGATTGTATAGGGTGGCCAGTTGACATCGCCGTTTCGGCTGATTATGCGATTTTCGAACGTACCGCGCAAAAGATCGATTGTGACGTTGGCTGTGTGGCACGTAGCGCCGTCCTGCTGGAACCACATGTCGTCTATGTCTTCCTCTTCCATTCGGGGAAAGAAAAAGTCTTCCAACATGCCGGGATAGCGGACACCATTAACGGTTACGCCGGATTTTCTGAACCCCAAATGCGACAGTTTTGCTTAAACTTAACCATTTCGTAAACCGCAAACCTTCTACTAAATATCTGACACATTGACAATGACATTCGAAATATCAAAGTCAAAATTATCGATAGTTCAAAAAGCAAACGTTAGATGGACCACCCTATTTGGATCTATGGAAAAAAAAACGCATTTATTGCAAACAGTTTCCCGCGTACATTACCGTTATTACGATATTCACGCAAATAATAAAAAAAACCTTCATAGCGCCCTAGGACGTATCGATCTGAAATTATTGATCTTAATTTAGGCGTTGTACAAGCTACAAATTCGCCATATGACACGTTTTAGTGAACATTACCGTTATAGTGATATTTCCCAAAAAACAGTAAATTTAGATGTTTGGGCCCCCGTTATTTTCTTAGCTGCCCACCCACCGATGGGAACTTTTGGCATTTTGTTTGCAGCCACAGAAGCTACAAATTTGTCATAGACGACTTTACAATTTACGAAAAGCCCAAAAATTCCCGTTTTCCCTTGAGGGTGTACGTATTGATGAGAAATTTGGCCACTTTCTTCAGAACCATATGGGCTACGAATTCGCCATACAACATTTTTTTTGCCAGGGATAATTTTATAAAGATTTTCATCAAACCTTGTTAAAAATACCGTTTGACTTCCTGGCACCGTTAGGATTACTCGAATTAATATCGACTTTTGACAGTTTAATAAGAAACCATATGAGCTATAAAATTGTCATACACAACTTTTTAGTACATATTACCATTATCGAGGTATTCAGAAAACTTGTTTTTATGGGTCTTTAATCTTCTGTAGCACGGCCACCGGCACTCGTACAGACGAGGGTCTTTTGGAGTCTTGCTGAGGACCCTTATTTTTCGGAAGTGAAATGCTGAACTTCCTCGGTTATTGTATGTTGTTTTGTCAATATTTCAATTGAGAATTGCGTTAAGGGGAAAAGGACTTTTGTATGGGGAGGAGTTTTACAATTGGCGAGCCTGCCAAAAAAAAAACTTAATTGGGGAGTGCAATAAGAAAGCTTTACCCCAAAAAAAAACAGCTCAAATGATGATTTTTTCTTGTCTATGGTTGGGTTTTTGTACGAAAGAGCCCTTTGTTTCTAATTTTCGACCTATTTTTATACCCGTCACTTTGTGAAAGGCTATATTAACTTTGTCATGAAGTTTGTAACGCACAGAAAGAAGCGCATCCGACTATGAAAAGCATTATATATTATTGATCAGTGTGAAATCCATTCAGTGATGTCCATCTGTATCTCTGTTTGTCTGTCTGTGTATTTCAATGCCAACTAGTCCTTCAGTTTTGAAGCTATCGAGTTGTATTTAAGTTTCTTTTTAGTGTACGCTGTATATATGTCGGAAAGGATGGAATTGTAATACTTCGTCCTAGGGCTGCCATACAAACTAACCCTTGAAAATTAGGTTCTTCTAAGATTAACATTTTTCTTTATGAACCAAGCTTAACCAAACTTTACACAAGTGTGCTTCTAATGAAGCCACAAAACATATCTAGGAACAAGTGAAATCGGAACACTACGTCATTCGGCTGTCATACAACCCAACCACTGAAAATTAGGTTCTTCCAAAAAAAGTTTTCGTTATGAACCAATCTTAACCAAACTTCACCCAAGTGAAAATTGGGTTCTTCTAAAAAAAAATTTTTCTTTTAATCAAACTGCGGAACACGTCATAGGGCCGCGGTAGAAATTATTAGCACAAAAGAACTTTCAGTTTCATTCAAATGTGACGGGTATTCCAATTTCGAACGCACCCGAAATTAGCCTCGGTCTCGTTTTTTTATTATATATATTATTGAAATGCACCAGTTGTTGACCCTCCGCATTTTAAGCGAAAAGGGTATATTCACTTTGTCGTGAAGTTTGTAACGAATTGAAGAAAGCATCTTAGACTATATAATTGATCAGTATGACGAGGGGAGTCGATTGATTGTCCGTCTGTCCGTCTGTTGCAGTGCGTTTTCCTCAGCCGTTATAGCTGAGCTGAAATTTTGCACACATTCTCATTTCTGTTGCGGGTTTTTTGCATGTTTGAATCACCAAAATCTGAAGATAGGTTCATACAAATTAGGTAGGCTACTATACAAACCCCAACTCCAAAACGAAAAAAAACTATATAAAATGTCCCTTAAATATTTTCATTTTAGACCTTTTTAGGGTTTTTTAGCTCCGTAACACTTGAACAAATGCAAGTTCAGCCATGAAATTTTTTGTGAGTACTCGTATTGCCATTAAGTGGAAGATGATTTTTGCTGAAAATTGAGTCGCTCCGATCAAGGACCCCTATCAGGCCCAGATCCTCTGTAGCGCCCCTGAGCAGTAATCGAGATGCCGCCCTCGGTCACTAGATCTATGCTGTACGTAGATCAGTCGCATTCATGTGAGGAGTACAATTTTTTTAACATACGATGGTTTCCAAAGTTTTCGGAAGTAGCATAACTTCAGTGAAAATTGCAGTAAATTTACTTCTTAGAAAGGTGTTTGGACTGAACTTCCATTGAAGGTAAAATCAATTATTGTTGTTTTATGTGAAAGTAAGGTAAAAGTAAGAACCTTGTTAACGAATCTGAGACGAACCTAACTATGTAACGAACCTCATTGTAACAAATTAATTGGTATAACGAATATTTTATAATCCCCTTCAGAGTCGTTATATAGAAGTTGCACAGTAATTTGATCCCTAATAGCTGGCAATATAAAACTAAATACATTCACTCGGTACCAAAGACGAACACTTTTTTATTTGATATTTATTGTTTTATTATCGCGCAAGGTCTTGACGCCCTAGGAGCGGATTTTAACTATTTTTCTCCGGGGTGACCCCGATTCTCCTCCTACAGCCCACTAAATTGATTGTTTTCAGTACGGGATGAGTTTCCGTAACGTTTCGTGAAACTGAAGTCAATCGAAAGGTCTCGACTACCAAACAATTGTAAATCCTTTTTCTCCTAGTCGCAACCGTTCTCCAGGTGCAGCCCCATGAAATGGTCCTTTTCAATACTTAATGAAACCACCCCGAAATTGCAGTTTCCGGGAGGAGGAGGAGGTGGTGTATGCTATACCAGGAGAAAAAAAGTGGATCCAGGGAACAGATCCGTTCATTGGTGGTCAAGACCTTTCGTTATAATAGCGTAGAAGGAAAAAAAGTAAAAGTGTCCAGTTTTCTTGGTTCCGAGTGTATGTTACTTGTCCCACGCGCGATTCCCAAAGCTATAGTGTTGAACTGGTAGGCTGAAGCCTACGGCCAGCCAAATTGAAACAATTTGAGAGTCAAGGATCAATCGATTAATCGTTGTAAAAAATAAGGCTCAAGGTCGAAACGCCCACTGACTTCAGATAGAAAAGTCTGCCACTGACTAAAGAAACGCCTTTTGCAGAGTTTCCTTTCCTCGTAGAGTGAATGAGTATATTAACTTTGTCATGAAGTTTGTAATGCATTGAAGGCAGCATTTCCGATCATACAAAAAGTATACATATTATGATCAGCATGACTTGGGGAGTCGATTGGGCGTCTGTCTATTTGTTGCGACGCGTTTACTCGGCCAATTTAAAAGCATGACGCTTCAATTTTTGCACAAATGCTTTGTATGGGAGATACCCTTAGTTTTTATCCGAATGAGCTGATTTTCGGTGGTTGGGGTGACTATGACCTCCAATCGCAACAATCTAAAATTTAGCACTCGGCTCCCATTTTGGGGAGAGTTATGGACATGCCGTTTTCACAAATTCAAATGGGGAGATAATGGGGGTCCTTGACCGGAGCGACTCAATGTTTACCTTAAAATGATTTTGAACTTATTGTGAAGACTTATACAAAATGTTACGGCTGAAGTAGCATTCTTTCAAAAATTATGGAGCTTTAAAAAAAGATCTAAAATGAAAATATTCTAATTTATTTTCTAGTCTAACGCGGAAATATTCAATCAAACTCTAATGGGTTAGAAATCATTGCATTTTTCGTTCTCAGACCAATTTTCTGTATCTCTTACCGTTTTTGAAATAATCGCAAAAAACTGCTCCGTTCCCTCTTTTTTGGTTTATTGGTTGGTTGGGACTTTTAATGCCATAATCGGGGACCATCCCCAATAATAAACTTCCGATGTAGGATTTTTGCCGAGCAAATGTGCCGTTTTTCTTAGACTACAACTTTTAACTAAATCTACACCGAAAGAAAAACCTTGGTAAAATCAACAATTTTTCTTAGTTGTTTTTGCGTCAAACACGGAAAATTGTTAAATTAACAATTTAGAAGTTGTTGTTTGCTATTTTTGCAATCTACAACGATCTGTTGTTAAACCAGCAAAATAATAGTAAGCCCACAACTATTCGTACTTATTGCACTATATCTGTAGTTTTTGGGTAACAATATTCGTAGTTGATTAACTAATATGTGTATTGTAGGCTGACCATTATTCATAGTATAAGTACATTTTTAGGTATTTAGTTTTCTACCTAATTTAAATACTTGTTCTATGTAACACGCAATACATAAAGAATACAGACAGTCTGTTTTTGATGACATATGAAAATCTCGCCTAAAGGAAGAGGAGGAAAACAGCGTATCTAGGGTTATTTCTTTCAGCAAGAATGCGCTCCCTTCATCTGAAATAAAAGTGTGTGACAAAAAACACTGTATAATCGTATTATTTTTTTATTTCTATATATTAATAAGTTACAATAAAGTGTTATTAAATTTTTTTTCACAATAATTACAATTAACATTTATTTTCATTTTTAAGAATTAAAAAAACAAATGGACCCACTGGTCCTGATGTAATGAAGTGGCCCCACCATGGTCCATGGGAAATGACTCATGCGTTTTTGTTGCAAATTGCCCACACTTGACACTAAATTATATACTAATGTAACCGTTCACACCAAAATGGATTATTACAAACTAACATTTTTTTATCGCGAACCACACTACAACAATAACCGAACGAGACTAAATTCACTTCCCGAATATAACGATACTTATTGACTTGTAAACGTAAGTCGTCAGCGGCATTGTCGACGAGATTCATTGTTAATTCGTTGTTCTTTTACTGCGAAAAATAGTTGATAGTTAATTAACTTTTTAAGCGACACAATTTGATATTGTTATTCTACCAATAAAAAATTGGCAACGAACAATAAATGTTGATTGTTACACTTTTTTTTTAATATTTGGAGTTCAATGACAATTTTTGTAGTATATTGACAATTTTTCAATCGATTTGGTTGTATAAGGGCAATTTTTCGTAATTATTCCTACAATATCTGCAGAAAATTAGCAAATTTACAATCAACAATTTTCGAATTGTTAAATCAACAATTCGCAAGTAGTAAAATCAACAATCTTTCTTGTTTAATATCACAATTTTTCATCAATTGATGGAGTATCACAGAAAATTGTTGATTCAACAATGGATTTTTCTTTCAGTGTAGGATTTAGTAAATCTTGTCGATAGTCTTAGTGTTTACATATTAAAAAAAATGTACAAAAAACCTTTCAATGGATACTTACTTTTCTAAAATGGACCGCTTATTTTGAAAGTGCATAAACGGAAATATTTAAAGGTTTGCGTTTCAATTCATTTAAAAATCTGGAAAGCGTAATTTGATATTATTCCATTGCAGTTATATTCTTCGGATTCTTAATTTGATAGTATAATAAAATAATTAGCTTGGCTTTTTTCATACGGAAAACCAGAGGCAAGCAATCATTTGACAAAATTGGCTTCTTTTTTGCTATAATGGGGCAGGTTTAGCGTAAAAAAATCCAAATAAAAATCCATTTTAGCCAGTAGTCCAGCCAAATTATAATAAAATAAATAAAATAAAATATATTTTGTTTATTTCTGGTTAGGTAAAGGTGTGTTCAAATCCGTATGGTCCCAAAAGCGTTTAATTTAATTTCCGAAGTTATTTACGCATTCAGGCCAACATAAATCACGTATGGTTTTGAATATTATAAAATAAATAGATGTTAGGTGTCTAAAATTACTATATTGATTGGACTTCAGAAAAAGAAAAATAATGATTAGGCAAAAAATCGTACAATTTTGTAATAACGGTAAATTAGACCAGAATGTAAACATTCATCAATTACCGTTATATTCGCAATTATTGGCCTTATTAAAATAGAGTCTTGGCATATTCGTGCTAAAAAAGGTAGAATTTCGCTTCAAAGTTTCCACACCGGCTTTCGTCATTTCTAGCAAAACGAAATTGCATCTTCATTTAACCTTCGGGCGGGCGCAATGCATCTGACAGGTTAAGTGGCCAGTTTTTGTTGCGCCAATCAGCGATACGAAAAGGGAGAGATCTGAAACTCACAGTAGCTTAATCTTTATCGATCAACTATTCAAAGCAGTTTTCAGTTTCTATCTACCATACGTCTGAGGGGCGGGAGGGGATGAAATAATCTCTCAGATGTATTGCGCCCGATTGTGTTATTTTCTCATTTTCTGTGAAAATTTCCACATGTTATACTCTTCACATTGCGTAATAACGTTGTGTTAACTTTAAGGTTCACCAAGTCGTTCAATAGTGTGTTTTTAGTAAAATAAGCTCACACTTTTTAAGCGGTCGAGTTGTTGGAGGTTTTTTAAATATTGAAGTTATTGAAAGCGGAATATTCTTAGAAAATTTAAAATGTGAAGGGTATCAAACTTTGTGAGCCAGTTTTTGTTTCTAAAATTACGTAGAACTGTTTCAAGAAGACAATGCAACAAAAAATAAGAGTCTAAAATATACAGAAACTTAGTTTCACCCCTTTTTCTGCACTTAATCTGTCAGATGCATTGCGCCCGATCGTGTAAGGATTAGTATTGCGCCAGCCGGAAGGTTAATTTCGATTGAAAAAGTTATCATCGGTAACAAATTGTATCCAAAATTTCCAATTATTCCGCGGTGCACTTTGACCCTTTATAAATGAATTTGTGCACAATGTGCTATTTTATGAGTGTACCTACATCATTTCATCTATACATTTCAAATGGGTTCATAACTCGACCCTACCGAAAATAGATTTGGTCACCAAATCTTATTTTATGACATTTTCAATATAATTTCCCTGAACAATTTGCTATTTATGAAATGTTACACTTTAGTTTGCGTAGATACGTACATGAAAAGATATACATACAGGCGTCCCCCGCTTTTCGCCGTTCCGCTTTTCGCCGATTCGGTCTTTCGCCGCTTTTCAAAATTCACCACAATTCGTCTATTCGCCACAAGTTCCACTCTTTCGCCATAATTAAAAATTGCCAATTTTGAGGAATGAATACCAAAAACTTTTAAATCGTTGTTCCCAATGCAACTCATCATCTGGAGATAAATTCCGTTTAAATAAATTTTGGTGGTTAACATTATCGGTTTTTAAACAGAATCCATCTCCAGATGATGAGTTGCATTGTGAATGCCGTTTTTTTCGTATTTACGAGTATTCCTGAGAATTGTGGGAATTCAAATCTGTTTAGAAATCGCCTTGGTGGCACTTTTGGGTTATAGTAAGCGGTTAATGTTAGAGTCTGTAGCCAACACTGTTAAGTTTCTTTTACAAACTGTGTGTTCTTCTTCGAATCGCGTTGCAAAATTGTTCTTGTTTAGTTGTGAAGGAATTTTGTTTTAGACAAATTTACCGCGCGAGTCGCTTTGTTTTTGTTTAGAATCGACAAGTCGCGGTTTTTTTTCTTTACTAGGTGCATCGTGGTAAAGAAAGAGTCAAAAGAACTCATAAAGTGCTAACGTTGCATGAGAAATCGGATTTGATAAAGCTCGCCGAAGGAGGAATGTCTGTCAGCCGTAAATTAAATATTCCTCGAAGAACAGTGGGCACAATTATAAAAAAAAATAAAACTAAAGTGTTGGACGAGATAAAAAATTCCACGCCTGTCCATTCAAAAATAATAGGAATAAACGACAGTATATTTGCCGAAATAGAAATGCTTTTAAGCATCTGGATTCAGGACCAGACTCATTACAATATTCCTCTGAATACCTCAGTTATACATACCAAGGCTTTAAGTCTTTTTAACACCCAGGAATGAAAGAGGAGAGACGGAAGAAACATCCGTTGCTAGTAAGGGGTGGTTTAATAGATTTAAGGGGCGTTCCAATCTACATAACATTAAAATTGATGGGGAAGCGGATAGTGCCGATACAGTGGCAGCCGAGGCATATTCCGCGGAACTAAAACAAATTATGGATGAATGGGGATATTTGCCAATACAAATTTTTAATGTGGACGAGACGGCATTATTTTGGAAAAAAATGCCATCCAGAACCTTCATTTGAAAGGAAGAAAAAACGATGCCAGGATTTAAAGCCGGTTGACCCTTTTGCTGGGTGCCAACACAAATGGCAATATGGATTTAAAACCGATGATTTACCATTCAGAAAATCCTAGGGCACTGAAAAATTATCTAAAAGCAAGTTTACCACTGCACTATCGGTGGAACTCAAAGGCATGGATGACGGCCGAATTATTCCGAGCATGGTTTAAGGAGTCGTTCAAACCGAGTGTGGAAACTTGCTGCGTCGCTTTGTTTTTTCTCTCCCTCAGAAGCTCACGATAACAGCTTCTCTGGCTTGGGGGCCACTGTTGACTTTTGAGCTCCTTTCAAAATTTGGGTCCACCATTTCCCAAAATGCCATAGCGTCTTCAACCTTTAAAATATCTTCCTCCAGTTGCTTGATTGTTAAGATTCGTAGCTCGGTGTTGTTGCTGTCTTCCTCATTGAATCTTCGCTGCTCTTCTATTGACATAAGATCTTCGTCAGTTAACTCTGTATTTTGTCAAAAAAGCAACTCCTCCGCATCTTCCGGATAAACATCTAAATCCAACTGTCTCGCCATCACTACAACATCAGATGTTGCATAGTTCACAAGATTCCCACTAGCTTCAATGTCGGCTGATATCCACCGTAGTTTTTTCCATGCGCCTTTTGGGCGCCACATACCTAGCGATTTATTGGTCAATCGATCTGCCGCCCGTACAGCACACACACTAGGCAACTTATCGGGCAATCTGAAATTGACAGTCTCACGGTCCACAAGACACAACACGAAATAGCGAAAATTATACCGATTTTGGCGATGGAAGATGGACATCTGTTGCTACTTTTGATGGAGAATGACCGCCACAACCACAGCATGAAGAACGACCACAGGGTTATGTCAAAAAGCCAGCAACTGAGAACGCAATCAAAAAATCTCGCCAATCGATCGGAGGGTCTGTGGCGCTTCCTTAACATATAAAATTTATTAATGTATGAGTTAAGTGATTAATAAATTAGTTCACATTTCAAAATTGGTTCATTGATTTCCTTCCATGCATCTCTAATTGTTTTGATTACATCCAAAATTGTAAAGTTTTTCCAAAAATATTTCAGCTTGTTGTGTTTTGGCACATTAGATTAGAACTATCGAGGTCTATCGCCGCTATCGCTTTTGAAAAAGTGCGCCGTAGATAATAAGATTTGATGGTGACAATTACGTCTGGTCCATTGGCCGCAAATGGATGACGTGTTTGGCGGAAGGAAAATCTCTTCATATAAATCACTTAATTGTTTCGGATGACAGGGAGCATTATCCATAAATAGTAAGACTGTGAACGGGATTTTTTGCTCCCTACAAAAAGTTTCCACACTCGGTATGAATGACTCCTTAAACCATGCTTGGAATAATTCGGCCGCCATCCATGCCTTTGAGTTCCACCGGTTGTGCAGTGGTAAACTTGCTTTTAGATAATTCTTCAGTGCCCTAGGATTTTTTGAATCGTATCTTAAACCAAAAACTCAGCCATTATCAACCACATCTAACCACATGGAACGAACTTGTCGATTTAGTATATAAATGAACTGATTGAAATCAATTTTTGTGCAATTTTGTTTTTATTATTGTTTACTTTGGATTTGTGAAGTTTTTGGATATAAAATACGAATTTTAATTATAGCTCTTAGGGCATCATATGCACTGAAAAGTCTCCGCTTCGCCTTTCGCCGAAACCCGCCTTTCGCCATTTCTCCGGTCCCTAACCCGGCGAATAACCGGGGGACGCCTGTACATATTTTGTAAGTTTTGGTTTACAAGTCATTCGAAAATTATTTTGTGAGACCATTTTAAATTTTTACTTAATTGTTGAATTATTTAAAATAGGTATTACATACTATAAGTAGAATTTAACCACGGCAACACAAAAAACAAAACTGAATATTATATGCTGCTCTGCAAACAATAATATGTAATAATATTTAAATGGTCATTTTTTTAATTAAATTGTCAAATAAAAGAAAATATTTTTGAATATATTTGTCGCTGTGAAATTTAAGTTTATGTAAATGAAAATTATCTTTGAATGTTTTTTCATGTTGCAAATGCTTATGGTAACTTAATTTTTTTACTGTTACAATTTATTTTAATTTGGCCGGGAAATTCTTGAAATATTTGATATTTGGTCCTTCAATGCTTGTTATAACATGATTTTGTAACGACATCTTTAAATGATATTTTCTTAAGTTATAATACACATGCACATACATACAACATGTAACTTGAATATACTCTCCTAGAATATGTTTCTTAGCATCTTCTTCAAAGAAATTAATAACGTATTTAAGGAACTGATGTTTTTTTTTTAAATTGCAGCACATTCGTATTTTCGGATAGATTTTACGAATCTGCATACATCTTAAATTCTAATAATTGACTAATGTTTTGACAGCGGGGATTGCGGTTGCTTCATATTTCGATCCGTTACTATTCAGACATCGGCAAATTTTTGTAATTCTCCATCTTCAACATCGGCATTTGAAACAAACTTTGAATGCAAATTTCATTTGGGCTTTAGCTATAAAATAGTTGTAATCACATCGGCTAATATAAACGAATAAATTGAAAACTGTGGTTGTTTTGCTGTATCATCTATTATAACTGAAAAGATTCCATACTCTGAAATTAACAAAATAGATTTAAATGTGTTGCGGTCCCATGATTAATATTTGATTGAACAATTTCACTCAAAATTGTTTTCAAACTTCCAACAAAAACATTGTAATTACTTGTCACTTCTTCATAGCCCTCATCCTTTATACCGATTATATAAATTTATTTTATTTATTGTGCTAATATAATACCTTGTTTAATTTGGCTGACAATTTTCTCACCCCCCTCAAAAATGTTCATCGTTCGATGAAAAAAAAAACACACTAGAAACCATACAATTTTGAATTTTCTCTGATAAAACGTGTTTGAAATGCTTTATATCGTTTTTTTTTCTGTTGTAATATTTCTTGGAAAATAATTAACTGTCCTTCCCATTCGTGTATATCTAATTCACTATTTTATTAAATTTGGTTATTTCTTGTTTCAGTGTCTTTGTTTCACTACAGTTCACTTTTAGATTGTCTCTGGATGTTTTTAGTTAGTTAGTTTTTGAATATTGTTTTAGCTTATAAATTCCACAATTTTTTATTTTCAATTTTATTAAAAACAGGTTTTTATTATACGTGTGTAATGTTATTTTCCTTTTAATATATTTCCACAAACATTGTCTGAATTTGTATCTATCACTGTTTTTAACACAACTATGATTCTTTTTAATCTTGTTCATATTACATTTACCACTTATATTGGAATTATTGTCAACAATGTCGTTTTTGTAGTCCAAGCATTTAATTTTACATCTATTTGTAATCACCTTCTTTTCATTCGCTCTTACCTTTGTTATAAATTTTGATCTTTCCGTATTACTATAATTCACCCTAAATAGTTTGGATTTCGCTCCTTTATTTTTACTTGGTTCATTTATTTTCTTTCTACATGTGTACTTGATAATTTTTAATGTTTTTGTTTTTCCTTTATTCTTGTTTATTTTCACAAATTTATATTTTTTCATTTTAAATTTTACCACTTGCTTTAATTTTTTAATTTTACAATACCTTATTTTATATTTAAAATCACTTCCACTATGTTTAATTTTGCTCATAATAATGTTAACACTTTTTTTGTTTGAAATTTCGTACCTGTATCTTCAAATATTTATTTTATTTTTATTCAATCTTTCGCTATTCTTTTCAGTTATACTATTTGCATCCCATTTTTCAACACTTTGTTCATTTGGTACATTAATTTCACCGTCAGAGATTACTATTACTACCGCACATTCACTGTTGTTTCGATTGATTTTAGTTCATCCTTTTTATTATTTTCACTGATCTCTTCAATGTTGTCATCATTTGGATATATTTTCGTGAGCGTTTCATAGTTCACAATCTCCAATTGACTTTGTGTAGGCACATCTTCCTTCCGCTTTTCTCCTATTTCCCTAGTAACAATAACTGAATGTTTTTGATTCGAATTCTCTTCATGTATTTCTTTTGACACTGCTTTCTTTTGTAGATTTGTAGCTTCTGAATTTCCTTTAATACTGCAACTTGATACCACTGTTGCTTTTAGGCCTTGTAATTTCTCAGACTTGTCGTTTATTTCGGACGTTACTTCTTTATTACGTTCGGTAGACTCCTCATTCACGTATTTTCTTGCTTTGTATGGTTCTTGGAGCTTACAGGTGCAATTCCAATTGGGTTGAACTGCATCTCTGATATTCCAAACTCTTTCTCGAAGTCGTCCCATGTATTGCAAATACCGCCAGCCTTTTCTAGGAACTTAGCAGCTTTTCCGACAATTTTTCTGAGTATGACTTCTAATATTTGACGTCTTTCTGCGCCTTGAAGTTCAAATTCAATCTTTTGAATTACTGGTGTTGTTCGATTTAGCCATCTTTCAACGTTGTACGTGTGGCTTTCCCCGTCGAAATCCGGCACTTTCACGGCAATATCATAGTATTCTTTAAAGGAGAGTTGTCGCACTGTTGGTTGGGTCGCCATCGTCACTATAATTTGCACTTCCGACACTTTTCAACCACATACAGCACTTTTTGAATAACTACTTTTTCATTGCACTTTGCAAGTCATTATTGCCCGTCGGCTACTTGCTTACAGCTCGACTCGTATACGTATAGCATTGCATCACCATTAGATACTTGAAGGATTTTGTCCGCTAATTCTTAGTCGGATCCAAGCTATACACGAGTTTTTTCGACTGCGCCAGATAAATAAAAAGGACCGTGTGGTTCCTTTAAAACTATATTTACAACTCCCAATTGTACAAAATTGCTTAAACCTATTTATACTAAATCGTACACGATACATACATAAAACTAAAAGGCAATAAATTTGTTGACCACATGTAATTATGGTTTCTAAGTACATTTCGTATCGCGGTGCACTTTGACCCTTTATAAATGAATTTGTGCACAATGTGCTATTTTATGACTGTACCTACATCATTTCATCTATACATTTCAAATGGGTGCAAACCTCGTGACGCTTGCCCAAAAATCCGAAACCCCTCAAAATTGTCTGATATAATTTTATATTTTTTATTTTTTATATTAAACATTTTAGTGCTTATAACGGCCGGATATTCTCCCAAATTCAAACCGCATCTTGAAACAGACGAACAAATGAGCAGAATCGTAGCGTGCATGTATTATTCTTCATGAAGACTTTGCCATGCACATATATCTCACATACTGCTTCTAAGCAGAGTTAGCTAAGTTCTTAAATTAAAAAATTTTCGTTTTCGCTCTTAATGAAATTTCTCAGAAAAAATCAATCTATTTTTAGTCAAAAATATTCTAATTTATATTCTAAATTAATGTATAAAATATTTTCAGATAAGAAGCTAATGTTATATCGACCTAAATATTTAATTTTGAAAGTGGCATAAGTCACATGGATGGACTTACCCCAGTTTCAAAATAAAAACTTGGAAGTTTGTGTAAAGTAAATTTGTAAATTTGTGGCTATGGAAGTGTACGGTTATCATTTTTTGAATATCTGCTTGACTTGAAACGTCAAGGACACAATAACGCCATAATCAACTCAATTTTCATAAAAAGTTGGCAACTTTCTAAATAATCGGCTTAAATAAGTAGTAACATTAAATTAATTAAAAGTATGACCTTTGACCGGCGCTCGGCTGCAATTTATCTGGTTAAGCTTATTTTCTACAGCTTTCCCCAACCGGACAAATAAGAAAACCTCGTTTTAGGACCAGGATACATGTCCAACAATCCTACAAAACTGCACGCATCATGTATTTTCTTTTTTCGTTTCTTGTACTTGTCTATTAGAATATTAATTACGCCAGCAACATTGAATTCGGGCGTACTAATCAACAAAAATAAGCCAAAATGACTACAATACGAACCCCGTTGTATAATTTAAAACGAGAAACACAAATTTGGCTTGTTTTCCGTAATTCCATTCAGTCAGAATAACGAAGCTTTCATACTAAAAATAACTACTACTTTTTTTTACATGAAATTAAATACCTAAAATTTCACGGAATGCGAGAAAAATGCGAGTATGTACTACAAAGAATTTTACACTTCAGCAAATTCGCAAGAATTAAAAAACTCCTCATTTCAGTAGTATCAATAGAAACTTATTACGTATTGTCCTCCAGTCACTTACCTTGACTTGTTGCGTTTCGCCATGGCTAAATTTTAGTGTATCCGGATTTCGATTGATGTTCGTCGCACATTACACAAATTACTAAATTTCCATTTATAAAGGTCACCACCACACGCAATTTTATGCTCTTTTTTCCTTTTTAACCAATACACAGGTTTTTCCTTATTGCCACTCAAAATTGCACAAAAATAATCACAACCCGCTCTCGAACACACCATACATAAACTGATTCTGAACTTTTGGGTGCTTCATGTATGTTTGTAAGTAACCAATCTTCCAGCAACAGATTGTTCACAGCAATTTTCGTGAGCATTAAATTTCATTCATTCTTTATCCCCGAGCAGGACGCATTTCTGGAGAAGTAATAAAAACTGTTTTAGACGCAAAATGGTTAATGGTGTGGAAGAATGGAATTGGCACTGAAATCTTGGAAAGGAAAACAGAATAGTATGTACGTGTTTTTCGTTTTAGGAATGACTAGATTTTCTTTTGCTATGGATTTTCCTTGTTCGTTAGAGTTTCCTTTCAGAATGATTGCGCTATGCTTTTCGCATGCTTGATTTTGATGCAAGTAAGTAATTGTATTTGCTGTCATGGAATCAATATCGAATGTCAAATTAAGTTTCTAACTTATTTGATTTTTTTTTCTATGGAAAATTTCCCATTCATTTTATTGTAATTCAACAAAGCAACTGCTGTGAATGTATTTGCCTGATTCGTATAAATATTAATTCCGTTGGGACTGCACGTGCTCCCGCGTCATCCCATACCGCAATTCATGATGACCGTATCCAAGGAGCGTATGAAATAAGAGGGATTTACTAACAATGGATTTCCGACAAATCTTCTCGAAATATTCAGTTTTGTACGAATCTATTCTATCGCGAAGATTTACAGCGACCACCATAACGACTGAGTGAGAAGTAATTCTCCCAGAAACTACTCAACTATCCCCAGCGAAAATTCGTAGATATTAAATGTTCATTTTGATCCTTCTCTATTTCTCCGCTCCTGTTGCTTTTGTTCCTTTTATCCTCTTCGGTTTGTTCGTTCTCTCTCTCTCCCGCACTGTCTTCAATTATTTTTTTTTATTTTATATTATTCCCGTATAGGGATCAGTTTTCATTTTGTCTCGTCTTTTTCACATAATACACATTATTTTGCTATTACATGTTCGAAAACTGGTTCTTCTCCTTTGGGATTTCGTCCTACATATACGGTTGGACTTGTGTATTTTGTAGGGTTTGTGCTTTGTGGGTGTAGACTATCTGTATCTGTTGAAATTATTAAGGAAATAAACACCTTGGGCGACATTTGCAATGAAGAAAGAAAACGTAAGCTTATGGCAGAAAGAACAAAGCGCAAAACGTTTTAAGGGACATCTAAACGTTGAAGGATCCATAGCATTTAGATTTACATATTTTAATATAATTATCACCTTAGCATTAATCAGAAACATTTAAATCACTTTCAGCCGATTCACCGATTCGATTCATGTCTTATTTGCATATGTAACAGATGTCTGTTTACCGGTACCACAATTTTGTATTTACGAAACACTTATGGAAAGTTAATCTAACAAATATGTTATGATTATAGGTTTTTCCTTTCATCTTCCAATATTAACTCACTAGAATTTAAACTCCACCAAACACAAATTTCTTTATCATATTAGAAGCCTAACATCTCGTTTAAATATGAATCGCCCGAAAAGTGCCTTCCACCAGGTCTAAACGCTGCGTTAAAATCACGATGACTGAATCGGGAAGAGTCAGAACTCACGGTTTTATACGTTAAAAGGACTGCGAATTGGGATGTGACGTTTCGCCTCCATCCGAACAATGAAAATATCTTTTCGGTGTCTCGTTCAACGGCTATCTTTCGTCTCCCCAAAATCTATTCCCCTCAGAGAGCAAGGACTCTACTTCGTTCGTGAACTATGAAGTCGGTGAAAGCAAATATCGGACAGAAAATTTCTCCCGATGCAATGAGACCAACACCAACAAGTATGAAAAAGAGAGCAACGAAAATTGGAGTTGTTGTCATACATTCTCCCAACAAGTACATTTATTCTTCGTTTCTCTTATTTATGCTAGTCGTTCGACCAAAATGCTATAGTAATTTATTCGCTCAGGACATCACTCTTCACCGACACTTCAACAATAATTTCTCCCCTTCAATTCGGTCAGCTTCCCCATATAGTGGTAGTGCGGCGAATTTTCTTCAGTGCAATGAAAAAAATCCTTTTTCGCCGGCCGATTTTCGTTTCACCGACAAATCAACACATGCTCGGTGAAATTGAGATTCTGCGCATAACAAATTTTTCCTTTGGTGTCCTTCGACGAGTGGTCTGGTGAATGATGTAAGGACAATGGGATAGCGGTTTGTGATTAGTTTTTCAGAACATATCGTCAGTTATGCACTCTTGGCAATAGGCCGTTATTGTTCCGATCGCTTTTAGATTTTTTTAGATACTAAAATTAAATGACTACAAATATTCACAGCCACCGGCAAATTTTCATACACAAGTACATAATATGTATGTATGTATGTATTTCCTATGACTGCAATTTAACCATAAGTCGACTTATTGTTAAATTGAAACAAATTGAGGGCATATATTGGAGTGTTATTTAATTTGTGTAAAAACCAAATAGCCGCAAGTATTTTCCTTACAATTCATATACCAACTATAAAAATGTAACTGTTTGTAAAGGTTACAATACGGAGATGTTTCTTTTCTGTAGTTTTTACGAATTAAAGTAGTCAACATTTGAATTATTAAAAATTAAAAGAATTTTGTCCCTGAATTTTTCACATCTCAGATTATTATAATTTTGTCAATTGGACAAATTACAGTTTTGCCCCAATTTTCCTGTATTACCTTCATTTTTTATTCTCACGAGAAGTAATATGTTTATGGTGTTTACAAATATTATCAAATCTACCATAATCCGATTTAAAATTGGAACCATTTTTATACCCTTCGCTCATTGAGTGAAAAGGTATACTAACTTTGTCATGAAGCTTGTAACGCATTGAAGGAATCATCTCCGACCATATAAAAAGTATACATATGTGATCAGAATGACTTGGGGAGTCGATTGGGCAATGTCCGTCTGTTTGTCTCTATGTCTGTCCGTCTGTCCATCTGTTGCGACGCGTTTTACTCGGTCAATTTAAAAGCTATGATGCTGAAATTTTGGACAAATGCTTCTCTTTGCTGCAGGCGTTTGCATGTTTGAATCGGTAAAATCGGAAAATGTGGTCATGGGGCTGCCATACAAACACAATCCCCCAAATTAGGTTCTTCTAAGAAAAACTTTTTTATGTGTGCACCAGTTTCAACCAAATTTCACGAAATCTATTTCTATTGTTGACACAAAACATACGTAACAATGGATAAAATCGGACCATTGGGTTGTGGGGCTGCCATACAAACCCGACCCCCAAATTCGGTTCTTCTAAGAAAAACTTTTTTATTTGTGCACCAATTTCAACAAAATGTCCCCCAAATGCATTTCTATTGATGACACAAAACATATGTAAGAATGCATCAAATCGGAGCATGGGGTCATGGGGCAGACATACAAACCCAACCCCCAAATTAGGTTCTTCTAAGAAAAACTTTTTTATTTGTGCACCAATATCAACCAAATTTCACACAAATGTATTTCTATTGATGAAACAAAACATATGCAAAAATGAATCAAATCGAACCATGGGGCCTTGGGGCTGCCATCCAATCCTAACCCCCCTTTTTGGTTCTTCTAAGAAACATTTTTTAAACGAATTTCTCAAAACCTTGAACTAATGTGTTTTTATCAAAGCAACAAAAAAGTTCGAAACAAATGAAACCGTACTATGGGGCTATGCTCCGGTATTACCCAATAAAATGTACAGAGTAAATGTTTTTATTTGCCCTCTTATTCCAACCAAACCCCACAAAAATATTGTTTTGTCGATGGAACGAAACTTTTATGAAAACGGAAGGAAAAATGAGGGGAGGGGTTAAATACCTATATAAGTCGTACGTATGCCCGAAAAAAACTTTTAGCCCGGGGAGAGCGAAGGGTATCGAAATTTCGGCCGCAACCGAAACTATATTCTTTTTTGCAATTTTTCGTTTTATTATCGAAAATTTTATTTACAACATTTCGAACTTCCACGATGAACTCCCCGTGAACAGGTTTGAAGGCTAAACTAGTGAGAAACGGTGACGCGGAAGGTGACAGCAACAGTAGCAAAACTAAGTTTACTAGAGCTCTCTTTTCACAGTGTAAAATAATATGCAAGCAAAAAAAGTAAAGTTTCTATCTTGTCTGCGAAAATTTTTTGATTTATTTGTTTGTAATTTAAATTCGTTGGTCACTAAGCCGCATTTAATTTTTTTTACATAAATTTTGATATATGAGAATGAAAAGGACTTGATATTCCGGGGTACACATTTTACACTTGTTGTAATAATTCTTATGCTTCAGGCGGTGTGACGGTGTTTGTTTATAATAATCTGGTATGTAATACTATGAACCTAAATTTGAACAGTTGTGAAATTTTAAAAGCGGAGTGTAAGATAGAAAATGTAAAATTTATATTTTTATTCGACTATGATTTTGTATAGCCTCCTAGCCCACACAATGAATGAAACGCTCTTGATTCAGTTAACCATTATCAGGGTTATAAAATTCTGTTACATTCAGTTAATACAATGAAAATAGAATTAAATGAAAAGTGTTAGCCTGATGATGGGCTCCAAAGCCCGAAATATATCGGATAACTGAATCAAGAGTGTTTCTTTCATTGTGTGGGCTAGAAGGCTATACAAAATCATAGTCGAATAAACTAATTGGCCCGGTAACTACAAAAACGACTTAGTTTATTTTTTAAACTGAGTTACATCAACATCATCGTACTGGAATCAAGCAGGGGTTAATATAAGAGGTTATGTAATGAATTGAAAATTGAAATCTCAAAAACAAAACAAAACTATTTCGTAAATGAACTCAACAAAAACAAGCGTTATCCTAGAGGAGAATGGGCAACTATAAATAAAATTCTTAATAGGGAACACTCTAAGCACAATTTTAATACTTTACAATGCGGACATATAATAACTTCTGATCCAAAAAATATTGCTGGCACTTTTGTCAACTTTTTTTTCCAATATCTCTCAGTCTATTTCTAATGATTTTCCAAATACCTTTGTTTCAGATCGTCTAGTTCATGATATTGCTCAAACTGAAAGCTTTTTCTTTGAAGGCATTTCGCCTCGAGAAATATATCGTTTAATAATGGCACTACATAGCTCTAATTCAGTTATTTATAATAGTCTTCAAGATGATATTCTTAAAAAATAGCTTTTAACATTGTATATATTTTAGCTTTCATTTTTAACAAAAGTATTTTGCTGGCATTTTCCCTGAGAAACTGAAAATAGCTGAAGTTATCCCCTTATTGAAAAAAGGCGACAAAACTGACACCAACAACCACCGACCTATTTCGTTGTTATCGCCCTTTTCTAAATTATTTGAGCGGGCTATAAAAAACCGAATGACTAAATTTCTGGATAGAACTGGGTTTTTCAGCAACAACCAATACGGTTTTAGAAAGGGAAAGTCTACAGAGGATGCATTAGTTTCTTTCTGTAGTCATATCTACGATGGAGTGAATGGTGGCAAATTTCCAGGAGCTCTTTTTGTAGATATAAAAAAAGCATTTGATAGGTCAATCATGAGATATTATTGAAGAAACTACATGCTGCTGTGTTTAGAGATTTAACCTTCGGGCGGGCGCAATGCATCTGACAGATTAAGTGACCAGTGCTTGTTGCGCCAATCATCGACATGAAAAGAGAGAGAGCTGAAACTCACAGTTGCTTAATCTTTATCGATCAACTACCTAAAGCAGTTTTCGTTCGTTGTTATCGCCCTTTTCTAAATTATTTGAGCGGGCTATAAAAAACCGAATGACTAAATTTCTGGATAGAACTGGGTTTTTCAGCAACAACCAATACGGTTTTAGAAAGGGAAAGTCTACAGAGGATGCATTAGTTTCTTTCTGTAGTCATATCTACGATGGAGTGAATGGTGGCAAATTTCCAGGAGCTCTTTTGTTTCATAGTCATATCTACGATGGAGTGAATGGTGGCAAATTTCCAGGAGCTCATTTTGTAGATATAAAAAAAGCATTTGATACGGTCAATCATGAGATATTATTGAAGAAACTACATGCTGCTGTGCTTAGAGATTTAACCTTCGGGCGGGCGCAATGCATCTGACAGATTAAGTGACCAGTGCTTGTTGCGCCAATCATCGGCATGAAAAGAGAGAGAGCTGAAACTCACAGTAGCTTAATCTTTATCGATCAACTACCTAAAGCAGTTTTCAGTTTCTCTCTACCATATGTCTGAGGGGCGGGAGGGGATGAAATAATCTCTGAGATGTATTGCGCCCGATTGTGTTACTTTCTTGTTTTCTATGAAAATGTACACTTGCTATACTCTTCACATTACGTAACAACGTTGTGTTGACTTTTAGGCTCCCCAAATCGTTTAATAGTGTGTTTTTAGTACAATAAGCTCACATTTTTCAACCGGTCGAGTTGTTGGTGGTTTTTTAAATATTTAAGCGATTTAAAGCGGAATATTCTTAGAAAATTGAAAATGTGAAGGGTATCAAACTTTGTGAGCTAGTATTTGTTTCTAAAATTTCGTAGAACTGTTTCAAAAAGACAATGCAACAATAAATAAGTGTGTAAAATATACATAAATATACATTTTCATCCTATTTTCTGCACCTCATCTGTCAGATGCATTGCGCCCGATCGTGTTAGGATTAGTATTGCGCCCGCCGGAAGGTTAATGATGGATTGGTTTTCTTCATTTTTGACTGATAGATCACAAAGAGTCAAAATTGGAAATGTGTTTAGTGACGCCCGAAAGAATGTTGTTGGTGTTCCTCAGGGTTCTGTCTTGGGACCTCTTATGTTTCTTATTTTTATTAATTCATTACTTAAACAAGAATTTAAAAGTCACATTAATGCATTCGCAGATGACTTAGCAATTAGCATGCTCTTTTACTAGTAATTCTATGTTAGATTTAGTTTCTGACATTAACTATGATCTAGATATCTAGTGTAGTTATTAGGTGATTTCAGATTGCAAAGTGTGGTGGAGAAATTCTTTTTTTATTTCTGTGGGCGCTGAGCTCGAATCCGGAGCTTCCCACCAAAAATTCGTTGCGAAACAGGGTCAAAATCGCAAAAAACCCAAAATGTTCGGAGTTTTCCCGTTTTTTTTTTGTTTTTATAACATGTACATAATGTGTACATTTCTCCGAAAAGCTGCCCATGAAAATATTAGAGAACACTTAATTGCGGGTCCAACGCGCCACTAATCATTAAAATGTGTTAAGCGGTATAGCTACAGTTGATAGTAATTTTTTTGGCGTTTTTTGCAATTTTGACCTTGTTTTGTAACGAAATTTTGGTGGGAAGTTACGGATTCAGGTTCTGCTCCCCAAAATACATAATGTACATACATTAAAAAATCAACAGAGCCAAGTGCTTTCGGTGGGTTGTCCAAAATTTTCCAAAGCTGTTGTAAGGCGGCAGTATTTGAAAAGCTGTAACTACAGAAAAGCAGCAAACAATCGTCAAGACTTAAGGTTTTAGCTAACTTAGCGAAATAAATCGCAATTGAAAGTGACAGTGGATCATTCATTACGTACCTTTATTACAGGCCGAAAAAAAATCACGCTAGGTCTCTGAATGTGAATAGTGTTCGACAGAAAAACAGTGGTCAAATTAGAAGACATTGCGAGAAACCGTATACGTTATGGGACGTAAGTGCAGTCGATACTCTATTTTGCAAAAGTGGTTAAGGCACCCTATTGGTTGGTTGGTAAAAGTGGCGGCCTAGGCAGAGGATAGCCAAAGCCCAATTAGCGCATAAAACGCCGTTTTGAAACCACAACTCCATGAAGTTTAACTAGTGTATATGATGAAGGTTAGGTAATGAATTTATGAGTGGGGAGGTGTCTTGAACCAGCCAGTGTTGTTTAGGAAGTACAGCAGCTCCCCTAATTTCACATTAGCTGCATCCTCCAAGCCTCCCAGAAAAGCCATACCGAGCGTCCTATACCGGGTTCTGGCAAGTCCCGGGCATTCACACAGAAAGTGAATCAGGGTTTCCCTCTCATTCACATTACCGCAGCTGCGGCAATGCGCGTTGTAGGGGATGCCCAGCCTGGCAGCATGTAGCCCTATTGGCCAGTGCCCCGTGATAACGGCAGTAAGCTTGGCAATATCTCTACGTGGTTTAGTCAGAATCTCAGACGTTCTTTTCCAGTCGTAGGAGGGCCACATCTTCCTTGATATAACGCAAGTCCTCAGATTTCGCCAGTTGGACTTAGCGGCCCTTATATAGTGGGTGGATATCTTACTCTTAACAGCCGCCATAGGGACGCAAACACGCTCCGCATGAGAGCTATCAAGAGTGGCACCCAATTTGGCTAGTTCGTCAGCCATCTCGTTACCCTCTATGTCCCTGTGTCCGGGTACCCAGAGTAGGGTGATTCTTTGTCGCGTGCCAAGGCTGGTTAATGCTTCCTCACATACTTCAACAACCCTGGAGGTCGTCTTCACCGATTGTAAAGCCATGATAGCCGCCTGACTATCTGAGCAGATAGCGATATTCTGGTTGTTTTGTATGTCCCTGAGAGCATGACAGGCCTTCATGATTGCAAGCATTTCTGCTTGAAAGATGCTGGCATGATCAGGAAGACGGTAATATTCAGAGATACTTAGTGATCTGCAGAAGATTCCAGCACCCACGCCACACTCCATTTTAGACCCATCGGTGAAGAGTGTGACGTCAAAATCCTTGACCACCTCACTCTCTTCCCATTCACCTCTAGTTGGGAATCTGACTTCAAAGTTCTTCCCAAAGCTTAGTTTGGGCAGGATTTTGACCCTGTTTCGCAACGAAATGTTGGTGGGAAGTTCACGATTCGTGATCAGCACCCCAAAAAACATAAGAAACAAAAAAAATTGTCTCCACCACATTTTGCAATCTGATGTACTAGGATTATCACCTGGATACTGCACTAATCCTTCGACGTTGGTTTACCACTCACAAATTGGTATTAACCTTCCTACACCCGCGTGAAATTTTGTTACACCTATACCCGCGTGCGTCGGTCTCACAGACTGATGACTTGCAATCCTTTTTAAATTGTTTTTTTTTTCCGTAACAAAAGACAAATAGAGGATAATAAATAATACAACTAAAGTGGACAATGAGACATCAATGTCATTCAATAACTTTATTTCAATTTTAATCAGTTTTTTGCGAAAAAACTTCAACATTGCAACTTTTATACTAAGGAACTACAAAATCTTAATTTAAACATTTTTTTCCTTTTAAAAAACAAAAATATTCTTTCGCCTCGCATAAACACACGATGTCTACTAAAATAGAATCAAAGAATGACTCAAAGAACACTAAACAAAAAATTAACACAATAATTTTATACTTACACAAAAAGTCACACCTATACCCGCATCGGTCTCACAGACAATTCATTCCAAATGCACCAATACGCTCGTCTCGCGTAATCACAAGACATGCACTAAAATAAAGTCAGGAACAAATCCGGCAGCTAGCAAAAAACTCGACCCGCTACCTTTTCATGTAAGCTAAAAAAAATGAGAAAAGTGTTTTGTCGGTCTGACAGACCAACACGCGGGTATAGGAAGGTTAAGTGACAAAACAAAAGCTTTGATTTTTAAAGCGAGTAATACTTCATTGGATTCTTTAAAATTTCGATATCATTACCATGACTGCAAATCTTTCTTGTTAGATCCTATTTCTACAATTGCTGATTTCTTTGCCTCTGAAGCTAGCTGCTCAGATAATTGTTTTCAAATTAAGGCTGCTCAGCACTTCAATTATCTCGGTGTTTTTGTGGACTGTAGTCTGGACTGGTCACATCATATTTCAATTTTAGGAAACAATTTGTAAACGGCCATCGAGCAAATTTACCAATTACGTCGTTTTTGTTTGGTCAATGTTCTGAAAATGGTCTATTTTAATATTTTTAATTCTAAACTGGAGTATGGTTTATCTTGTTGGGGTGGCACGTCCCGAAATAGACTAAACACTTTGCTTGTTGCCCAAAAACATGCCATAAGATTATTATGCAATAAAAATAGATTCCACTGCAGTTTTCCTCTATTCAAAAGTTTAAATATCCTCCCTCTCCATCATTTATACTGTTATAAAATTTTAACCCTTCTGTCGGCACAAAGGTCTGGCCAGACCTTTGGCACTATATTTTGCTCAAAAAAGTATAGAAGATGAAATCGCAGCGACATCATATTTCATGATATCCTAGAATAATATGTTTAGAAGCATTTTGCAAAAATTTAAAAAAATCGGTTGAAGTTTTGAGTATGTTTTTGACGGTTTTCAATTTATAGTGCTTTTTGATACCCAATAGGTCTGGCCAGACCTATAATTTTTCCCCCCATTTTTGTCTTGAGCTAAAAAGTGAAAATATTAAATTCTCTGAAAAATCTCCTATTTATGATGTAATAATGTCACTAAAATTCAATTTGTACGATAAACCATAACATTTTCTGAGATTTTGCTTTAAAAAGCGGGGAAGATCGCAAATTGGGTACGCCTAATTTTATCCCGTCTTATAACATCACCTAATGAACTGAGATTTGATTCTAGGAAATTGAAAAGAGCTTTATTTGCTTTGTAATAGTATGAACTAAGTATAAGTGATGGTGTTTCTTAATAGATTTAATTGATATATTTACGGAAAAATTAGAATGAAATTATTTTTGCGCTTGAAAATTCCCTATTTTTTCTATCGATTTCCCCAAATCTGCAGGCTAATATCGGGGTAAAATCTACCAACAAAGCGCCAAATATTTCCCCAAAAATATTGGAATTGGAAAATTCGATCAAACTTTCTGTACGGATACGCAATGGAAAAGAGAAACAAAAATACAAGAAAATAAGGGAGAAACATGTTTGTACTAATACCACCTCAAAATATGTCTTCTTAAAAACGCTTTTATTATATCTACAAAAACGATTTGAATTATTTTATTATTTATAAATGGCTGTAAAGAATGGGTAGAATGATTATACATACTGATAAAAACTTAACTTTTTCTCAAAAATAAAATTTTTTTCTCAGTAGGTCCCGCCAGACCTATTGGGTATAGAATATTAATATGGTAGTAGGTGCCGACAGCCGGGGGATTAATATTTTTTTAGGGGACGTGCTCTCCTCCGATTAAATAGACTAAAATAAAGTTGTAGACCTTACTTTCCGAAATTAAAGTGCGACGTTTCGCATATAAACTCAATAATAAGATTACGTTCTATAGGTACTTTCGTCCTCTATTTAAAAATTAGATGGATCTCCCCTTTGGTAAGACTAACACTAAGGGATCATGCATAGAAAGATGAAATATAATCCTTAATGCTGGTCAAAAGAAGAGGTGTTAAATGTTCAATTGGAGGACGAAATTATATTATAAATCTCCAATTTCAGTTTTAAAGTAAAACTTCAAAAGCGCATAGCTTCAGAAGTAGGGCGGGGGCTAGCATCACAGACGTACAATTACGCAACTCTTACTAGGCAAGCATTTTAGGATTCTAAATGCAGCACCTTCTATCAATTGTTGGCTCTCAAGGACTTTGTTTCTTCAAAACACAACTTTCAACTATTTATTTCATCTGTAGGTTTCGTTTCAACTTAATGGAAATTGATATTGAATTTTTCCTTCTGGCTTTTATATTTTTTTTCGTCAAGTTCTAGCCAAAAATCCGCCCCTAAAATTTGGCGCCCCGGGCGACCGCCCGGCTTGCCCCCCCCCCCTTAGAGCGGGCGCTGGGTATATTTCCGTATATTTGATGCTCTGGAAATAGTCGAAATTGGCGAAATAATTTATCGTTTTCTACACCTTCGCCTACTTAGGACATGCAAAATTTAGATATTTTTTTTTCGTATGCGGTAAGCAAGCGAATTTTTATATTGAATGTCAAAGTATGTCGTTTTATTCCATACGATATGCTAAAACTCTCTATTGTCTCATCCTTCGTGGTTTTTTTGCTTGTTTTCTTATTTTTGGCTTGTTTTCTTATTTTTTGCTTGTTTTCTTATTTTTCTTTGTTATTTGATGTTAACTTATTAACGTAATATATTTCCTCGTTTGCTCTGTGATATATTTAACTATTTTTATACTTATTTGTTATTCATTATTTAATTCGTAAACTTTCTTATCAATTTGAACAAATGCAAAAAGAGAAGCGACCAAGACTATGTTTACACGACGGAACAAGTACGGGTTTTCGGACATCTGTAGCTCGGACTCTGGTTGGCCCTGAGTGTTCAAATTTGGTAGGCGTTGTCACTCGTTGTCACCTACGCGGTGCATTACCCGTCAGAATCTACGAAATAATTTTCGCCGTGGTAGACCACGCTGATTTTGCCAATTCGGGTGGTTTGTGTGTTGTGTGTAACGCGTACCGCTCGCACGCTTGTTTGGTGGATACTTATTTCTTGCAATAGCAGGATAAGACCAATCTTATGAAAATTACGAAAGACCTTTATTGTATAAAAAAGGGAAAAGTCGCCTAAACGAAGGAAAGCGAAATAAGTTTCTAGAACACATTTTAATTACAAGGCTGGTAGATTTCAAATGAAATCTGATCAAGAAAATAACATAGCAGCAAATAACACCTTTGTCAAGCTCCCCGCCAATAAGCGTTGAAAGAAATTAGTTTCCGCCAAACCTGCGCGGGAGCGGTACGCGTTACACACAACACACACACCACCCGAATTGGCAAAATCAGCGTGGTCTACCACGGCGAAAATTATTTCGTAGATTCTGACGGGTACCGCACCGCGTAGGTTTGGTGGAAGCTATTAACTAATTCAATCACTTTTGAATATCCATATCCTTGAGACAAGATGCGAGTATGTATTATGTACATTGGCGGGATTGTATTTAATTTTTTTATTTTTATTTATTTATTTAAAATATAATTAGTTCTCAATACAATAATCATAACATAGCATATACGTTAGAAGAAAAGCAATTTACCGGGAAATATATACTAATAGAAAAAAAACTGAACTTACAGCTACGTATTACAACAAAAATAATTTCAAAAAAATGAGAAATAATATATAAATGCATTCTGTAATTTAGAAAATTAGTTTCGAATGCATTAATTAAAAAAGAAAGAATAAAGGAAAAAAAAAAAGAAGAAAAAAAAAGGAAAACAAAATAAATAAGCAGTGCGTTAAGAAGTTAAAATTTAAAAAAGAGTTGAAGAGCGGGCAAAACAAAAATAAAAAAATAAAGAAGAACTATAAAGAAAACAAAAAAACGACTAGAATCAAGAAAGACGTAGAAAGAGACAGCAAATGATGCAAGCGTTAGGCGAGTAAAGAATAGCGAAGATTTAAATACGTAATACCTATTTTCAAAACCTAATTCAAATTGTAAAGATATTAACATGATCGTAGTTCAAGAGCCACGACTTAACTTGCAATAGAAATCTGGATAAATTCCGAATACTTCTAATAGTAGAAGGAAGCTTATTGAATACCCTTGGTGCTGAGCAAGTATAAAATTTGAAAAAGCAAGTTTTACGATGCCGCGGAACATTAACTAGATTTAAACCATTCAAACGTAGATTATATAAATTAGAATTACGAATGCATAAGTAACCACTACGAATGAAGAATATTTTTAAAATTTTATAATAATACAAGTGGATCAGTGGAAGTATATTCAGGTTCTTGAACAGAGGAAAGCTGCTGTGATGTCTACTTTTGTTGCATACTATACGAATGGCATGCTTCTGACCAACCAATAAAGGATTTAACCTTGTTTTGTAAATGCTACCCCAGCAAGATAATCCATATTCCAATTTGGAATGAATAAGGCTAAAGTACACCATTTTCAAAATATTAGGAGAGCATAAAAGGCGTAATATATACAACTGTCGTATGGCTATAGATAAATAGTTAGTGATAGAACTAATATGAGATGACCAATTCAGTTTGTCATCTAAAATAACACCAAGGTACTTAAATGTTGAGACAACTTCAATCTTAAAACATTTCTCCGAGCAAATATCATTTGAAGAGAAGGTAATCGCATGGCTGTTGGGAGGAATGTCCATAATAAATCGTTTACAATTATGGTGGTGGTACCAGAAATCATAAGGAGTTGAAGAATCGACGTTTAGGTTGAAAAACATGATCTTCGTTTTATCACTTATGACCAGTTTATGAGCCGTAAACCAAAGCCTAAGAATTTCCAGATCGTGATTTATATCGGAAATAAGATTCAAAATAGAATCACTTCTAAAGACACAGGCTAAGTCATCGGCAAAAGCAATAGGTTTGCTTTTAATTTTCTGTGTGAGGAGGGAATTCACAAAAATTAGAAAAAGGAGAGGACCCAGAACAGAGCCCTGTGGTACCCCTATATTTGTTACCCTAGACTTACTGTAAACACCACTAATTTTGACTCTTTGAGATCTACCTCCTAAGTATGACGAAAACCAATCAATCATGAAACCTCTGAAACCAGCTTTGTATAATTTATCAAGTAAAATCCTATGGTCCACAGTATCGAATGCTTTCTTTATATCAACAAACAAGGCACCCAGAAATTCACCTGCATTCACCCCATCATAAATATTGCTACAAAAAGACAGTAGTGCTCCTTCAGTAGACTTACCTTCACGGAACCCAAATTGACTGTTGCTAAAGCAATTTGTCTGGTTCAAAAATAAAACCATTCGACTTTTTATAGCCTTTTCAAACATTTTGGAGAATGGAGATAGTATCGAAATTGGACGATAATTGTTTGCATCCGTAGTATCACCTTTTTTTAGCAATGGAATAACTTCAGCCAATTTAAGTTTATCAGGAAAAGTACCTCTCATTACGCTAAAATTGAAGATGTACGCAAGAATGTCTACTATGTTTAGGGCTATATTTTTAATAACGAAATTGGAGAGACCATGTTCCACTGCGGAGTATGAGTTCTTAAGAGACATTATGATATTATATAGCTCCAGGGACGATATAGGTTTAAAAAAAAAGGTTTTTGTTTGAAAACTGTCGGATACTAGACGAGACGAGGAAGAATGTTTACAAGAGTCTTGTGAGATCGAGTTGGAGATATCAGAGAAGAAGTCAACAAATATATCGGCTATTTCTTTTGCATCAGATATGCCTACATCTCCTTTTTTTAGATAGCTGGTGCTTTGGTTCGGAGCTCCTCTGTTTACAATTTTGTTGATTGTGGCCCATTCCTTTTTAATATTGCCCTTATACTTTCGAAACTCGTTAGCAAAGTAACTCTCTTTAACCCTTGGAATTTCCAATTTAAGTTCGTTATACAACTGATTATAGAGGGATAAATATGATGTATTATTGGGATGTTTTTTGCATTTACGCCTCAGTTCATTTCTTTTATTAATTTTAGATACTAAGACATCGTTGATCCAGGGTTTCAATCTTTTTAATTTATGGTTCTTAGGCTGAGTAGAAACAATACTATTATTTGCATGGTTTATTAAAATTATTAGGAATTGGTCAAAAGCCTCAGAGGGATCGCTTGAGTCGTAAACGTCACTCCAATTCTCGACCAATAGCAGATTATTAAGCAAATTGAAATTATATTTTATCTTCGAACCCATAACTGAATTGACATCAATATTCTTCTGCGGTATATTCCTAAAAAAGAGGCAAGTCGTGCAATGATCTGAAAAATTAAAATTAGAAACAGAGCTACTTAAAACGAACCGGCAAGTATTATTTAGACGACAAAAAATATGATCAATACATGAGTTCGTATTTTCGGTAATGCGTGTCGGCACGTTGATGCAAGATTCGAGACCAAAAGAAGACATCACGAGTTTGTAATTGAAGACATCAAAAGAACTAGAAAGCAAGTCAATATTCATATCACCCAAAATTACTAAATTTTTACAATTAATCGCATCTATCAAATTGGATAAATCTTCCAAAAAAACTGATTTTGGAATGTGATTAAAACGATAAATACACAAAAAAGAGAATTTTTTGGAATCAATTGTAGTGTCCACTTGCAAAAAATCACCACTACTTAGATTGGAATTATGAACATTACAAAAATATTTGCTACTTATAAAAACTGCCACGCCACCAGAAGCATAGGAGTCATTACAACAAGCAAAGAAATTATAACCAGGAATATTAAAAAGATTTCTTTCATTGCTATATATCCAAATTTCTGATAGGAAAATGAAGTCCGGTTTGTTGACAAACGAATCAATATGGCTAACAAAGATGTCAAAGTTTTTTCTTAGACTTCTAATATTTTGATGCATTATATAGAAGCAATTTGAATTTATAGGCTTATGAAAAATGGCATCAGCAAAATCATTGTCTAACTTGCAACCGTTTTCAAAGAAGTCAAAACCAAGTGGAATATTTATATTATGAGCATCACAAGTTAATGGTTGCATATCGTAACAATTAAACAATCAAAAGAAAATTAAGATCTTCCTTGGCTTTGATTTTTTTAACTTTATCCCCGTCTTTTACCCGAATAAACACTGCACTGCGCCATCTTTCACCCAGACATGTTTAATTTTACCTTGCCTACTCAACTCTTTCGAACTTTTGAATAAATTATAAGTGTAACTAGTTAAACTTTCGTTAATATAAATATTTTTAATGTTATTTTCCTCCTTAAAGATTTTCGTATTTAAATTCTTACGATACTTGTACTTCGCACGCATGATTCTCTGCTTTATGAGTTGGGATGTAAAGTTCACACACAGAGTATTCGATCTCGCTTCTTGAGGTTGGTGTACAGCTGACTTTCCGGCACTAACAGAAGTCATCTTAGTGAAGCAGGTATCAATGTCGGAGGGCGATAATTCAACATTCAAACCAGCACGAAACACGTTGAGGGCGCACTCCAAAGCATTTACATGAGATAGATTAGGCACACCAATAATTTCGACACTTTTTGCTTTGTTGCGTTGCTCTAAATCATTTACTTTCTGTGTTAAACCATTGACAGAGCACTGTAACTTTTTATTCTCGGCACGTAGATCATCAATAAGCGCTAAAGCATTCGCATTAAGGGTCTGAAGATTTAATATCAGATTGTATAGGTCTTTTAATGTGATATCACCAACGATTTCAACGTCAACAGATGGAGCACTTTCTAATATGGGCTTTATCATGGTAGTACACTCACTTCGAATGCTATTGGATTGTGGCGGAGAGTGTAGTGACTTACGTCTATTTGACTGACAAAGATTGCACCGAAATGGGATTTTATTTGTTACTAGATATTCATAGTCACTGTCTACTAGATTGATACAATTCCGGTGAAAATAAACTTTGCAGGATGAACATTGCACCTTTGCATGGTTGCGTTCAACTTTTTGGCCACACGAACAAGGCATGATAAATCAATGAATCAATCAATCAATGTACAAATATGAATGGATTGGGATTATTTATAGGTTTTAGTATTTCATCTATAGTATAGCACAGAAGATGACAGATGCGATTTCACTCAGTCACAATTTTCACTCAAAACCAAAAACACTCATAAGGGAAAATGGGAAGATCCTCTTCACAAGTTAGTGCAATTAAGAATAAAAGCAGTCACAGCTGATTTAAATATAATGCACTTCACAGAGTCGTAATAATCGTAGAGATATAACACACGGGCGAGTATTTTCCAGAGATTTAGTGAAGATTGTTATTTGTGTAGAGAAGATCACTTTCGAAGTTGTCATCCAGTGACGATTAACAAATGTTGTGATAATTCGGTGATAATACAAGTAAACCGACGCACTTTATAAAAGAAACTGTTAATCAATCCTTTTTGCGGCTGACGACTTTTTCTTTGGCGGAAACCTTTTACAACAGAGTTGTTTTTGTGAGATTAGAATTAACTTAATAATAATAATTGTTTAATTTGCATCACCCCACAGTAATATATGTATTTGCTTTAGAAATTGTTATGTTGTTACATTCGATACTAATTTTAAATTATAGAATGTAACTGGATTTAACCTTCCGGCGGACGCAATACTAATCCTAACACGATCGGGCGCAATATATCTGACAGATTAAGTGCAGAAAATAGGCTGAAACTAAGTTTTTGTATATTTCAGATTCAGACTATTATTTATTGTTGCATTGTCTTTTTGAAACAGTTCTACGAAATTTTAGAAACAAATACTAGCTCACAAAGTTTGATATCCTTCACATTTTCAATTTTCTAAGAATATTTCGCTTTCAATCGCTTAAATATTTAAAAAACCTCCAACTCGATCGGTTAAAAAATGTGAGCTTATTTGACTAAAAACACACTATTTGAACGATTTGGTGAGCCTAAAAGTCAACGCAACGTTATTACGCAATGTGAAGAGTATAATAAGTGGAAATTTCCATAGAAAAGGAAAAAGAGAGAGATTATTTCACCCCCTCCCGCCCCTCAGACATATGGTAGATAGAAACTGAAAACTGCTTTGGGTAGTTGATCGATAAAGATTAACCCATTAATGCCTGATGTTACATATATGTAACAGTAAGACATCCTTCGTTTCAAACGGCTGCTAAAGGAATAGGATATCAATTCGGCACTAAAAAGTGTTTTATCCTGTACTGGACACTATTGGCAATTCGTAGAAATCAATTTAGCTTAATTTGATTCACTATTGTGGAAGTTATAGAGGTTTCTTTCTGATGGTTTTTTCGATGTTGACGAAAATCGTCACGATGGCAAAAGTAGTAGAGGAATATTATTTTTATATTTAATTGTATGAAAAAAATTGGGGAAAAATTAATGGTAGGTTATTACATGGTCTTTTTGAAACAATACAAAAAATAAATGAAATAAATATTGTCCGTAGTTTACGTTTTATAAGTACTTTTATAACACTGTTACATATATGTAACATCCGTCCTGATATGGGGAAAGTGCACTCCTCGTATACGAGGTGTATGAGTATGTACTTTTTTAGTGTTTTTTTTTTATTTTATGGATTTTTTACACTATTGACGCGATAGTCCGGATAAATTATAAAAAAAAAGAAGTCCGGATTCTAAAAAATCCGGATTAACGAAAATTCCGGATTTTAACAAGACATTTTTATATAGGAAAATAGCATTATTAGTCTTCATAAATGTTAAAGTTTAGAAGAAAAAAATGCTATTATTTAGGTTTTTCCTTAAAATTAGTCATGTCACATGATTTTCTAGACCCTTGTGTCTTCTTGACTGGCAAATTGAGCGGCCATATTTGGCATAACATACCAAAAATATTAAGAGTCGGAATTATAATTGCTTTCAAAATCCGGAATATGGATACAATAGTTGTCCTATGTGGATTAAAATGATAGCCGGATTCAAGGGTATCCGGAGCAAGGAGTCAGCTTTATTTTCATGAGCCCAAGGATTAGTTATTCTATTTAATTCTGCTAATATAATATTTAAAAGGATATATTTTGAGCTACGAAAGAAGAAATGGTATAGACAATTATAGACAAGGACGAATTATAGGCTCTATATTTAGTCCTTTTTAGACAAAGTGGGCGGATGGACAAATTGACAAAAAATTTAAACAATAATTTTATAATTTACTGGCAAATCTTCCATAATCGTCAAAATCTGTATTGGTAACTACTGTAGTTCTATAAATTTTTTTCCTATTCACAAACTGTAAAATCTATTAGTTTTGTGGGTGTTCAAGAAACTTCTCAATGAAACAACAGCAACTCCACATGCAAAACACATATGTAATAAAATAAAATAATACAATATTTGACATAATATTTTTGTAAGGCTGCTCAATTTTCCACACATTTCGTATTATTTCTACGTTAATGTTGCATTAGCTACATTCCAAACTTCATGTAAAATATCGGCTTTCATATATTTTTCGCTTTATTAAAAAATATTTACTAAAATGTTGACTTTTTGAAAAAAAAAATCTAAATATACTTTGCATACACTTTCCCCGTATCATGCCTGATGTTACATATATGTAACACCCTCGAGTACTTCGAGTGCCTGATGTTACATATATGTAACAGTGCCGGGAGCCTGAACCCGGCATCCGGGGGAAAAAAAATTTTCTACAAAATGTGTTTTTAGCCATTTTAAGCCGACGTGGAAAATTTCAGCTCAATCGGTAAGATTTTAGGGTCTCGTCGTTAATGGGTTAAGCTACTGTGAGTTTCATATCTCTCCCTTTTCATATCGCTGATTTGCGCAACAAAAACTGGTCACTTAATCTGTCAGATGCATTGCGCCCGCCCGAAGATTAAATAAATAAATACATAATTATTAAATAAATAAAGTTTGAGAAACTCACCACACATTTGTTGATGAGCTGTTCTAAAGTTCTAAATATTGTGCGCAACACTCAACTGAATTTTAATTTTCAACACAAAAAACAAAACTGAATATTCAACTGAACTTTTTCTGAACATTTGCTTTACACGTTCCCACGTTGTTTATGAACAGAGCAAGAATCTATGTATATTGTTCGTGAACAGTTGTGCAACATTTTCGAATATTTTATAATTTGTTCACAGTGAACGAAATCATATAATTTGGGGCTATTTTCATGTTTTCGTATGAAAACAGCCCGAAAACATTTCAATTCTCATATAAATTGACACATTGAAAATACGCTATTTTGCTTGTTTTCTATGAAACCCTGATTTTTTTCAAATGTAAACGTGTAAGCACCCAGGTCTCAAACCTAAATTCCCCTATTCAGCACATTTCGGCTCACTCCAATATTTTAACTGACACCCGACCAAATTGTTCAGTTTCGTGTGTTTGCCAATGTTCTTAATTTCTCCATGATAAGAGAATGGACGGTCAGTTTGAAGTGACGAAATATGTTGTAAATGACTATCGATGACTGCACCAGCACATTTTTAAACTTAGAACGATTAATAGGCAAAATATTATTGTCGGTTGTCATATGAAATTACAAACAATGCACTGTGAACACTTTTCGGTGATTTCTGAAAACTTACGGCGAAATCAATCCGTTTTCGTCCACTCTGGATAGAATATAATTTATTATTTGACAGTTAAATTTTTTCATGCATGAAATCACAAGTGATTACTACAATTTCTAACTGTAACTAGCGCGTTTAGTTTCCGCATTGAAATCAATACTTTCATTTCAGTGACTTTAGGCGTGTATCGTCGTTTAACCAACTTTAATGTAGAAAAGTTTGGTTGGTAGTTCAAGTTAGTAGTAAATAAAAAATAAAACGCAAGTTGTATCTAATGTTTACATTTTGGCGGCCAGCATTGTCGTTTCCGAGGACTCGAGAAATCCTGATCCTCTTCGACATTTAAATCTTCGGCAAGCCAAATTCCGTACCGAACGTTTTGAAATTGAAAGTTCGGCGTGATTGTGACAAAATCGTGACGAACTTATAGTTTTTAATCGGAATGAAAATGGCTGAGTAAATAGGAAGTTAAACCGATTGTCGTGATAAAAAAGTTGTCAAGCCATTCTTTGTTGTCGAAGCCGTTGCTGTTGATACATGAAGAGGAGAATGTGGTCAAGAGGAGATAGTCGAAAGATTTAAGTTTATTTATTTGTAACAATCGTGACAAATATATGAACTCATTTATTGAAAACGAATTGTAATGCATTTAACCCGGGAACACTAACCTTAATTTCAGGCGCTTGTTACTAACCATGAGTCATTTTGACTCACTATGGAAATTGCTGTATTTAAAGTCGAAGAGTATGAAAACTTGTGCCAGAATTCTTCGGAATACTTATTTTATACAATCTATATTAAGAGTTTGTGCATTATATCCGAATAAACTGTAGAAACAACCAAGAAACCAAATATGCCAACTAAAGAATTTAGACGGTTGTTACTAACGTGAGTCATTTTGACTCACAAGAAACGTTCGGTTAGTACTAACCCCGTCACAGAAAAACACAAATAGCTGCTTACCATAAAATCGAAAACGTTTGCTTACTCGGACATTCATTAGAAAACATATTTCTTAAAGAATACATGGGTAGGGGAACCCAATGGGCCAACCGCCCTTTCTACGAAAAATGGAAATATGTGGAATATGCGTCAAAATGACTCACATTAGTGTTCCCGGGTTAAATTAGAAAAAGTTAAAAAAAAAGTAAATCTTGTTTATAGGACTCGCCTATACGACGACGACTTATACGACAAGCCAGTTGTTTATATTCCCCTCACTTAAGTCGGATAATTCGGGTTAATTTTTGAAAACTTCGCTTGCCTCCGTACGCGAAACAGTAAGCCACCATGTTGAATGTCCCAACTAGGCATGGGCGTATAATCACGACAAATAAAAAATCATGACGCCACAATTTCGACTGTCTAAAGACAGTCAAATTCACGAAAATTCACCTATGCCTACTTGGGACATGCAACATTGGGGTATACTGTTTTGCCTACGGTAGATAAGCGATTTTTTCCTAGAGAATGTCAAAGCCTGAGTCAAAATCTGAATTTTGTCTTCAGGAAGCCGTGAAAACGGATATCCCAAGTAACAATTCGTTTGCTTTAAAGAAGCACTTCACACTATAGCAATCATATAGTACCACGAAATGAGTTTATTGTGTGACATCGCTTAAAGAAGCATTTTGATCCAATAAAACATCGTCACTATTCCATTGTATGGAATGGAATTTTTGTTTATTTTGCATAGTTACGCCATATTTTTCTTGCTTACGCCATCATCTTAGATTAAAAAAATCATTGCGCACTTTCAGCCAACAGCGTAAATAAGCAAAAGATAACATAACTATGCAAAATTAACAAAATTTCAATTCAATTTGATGGAAAAGCTTTCTGAAAATTGTGTGTGTCTTCTCAATGCGATAAGACTAACCATTCTATAAGAGTTTTGAGAGAATGGCCCATAGGGCCCATAGCGTCTAGCGTATAATTTTCTAAGATGCGGTCTATAGTATTATACATCATTGCAAAGGAAATTATACAGTTAATTTCGTTCCTTGGACATTTTGCGATAGGACTAACTCTTTTTCATATATTTTCTAAAAACTGAAATTTCCCGCCTTCGTAACCCGCTCTCCCTTTAATGTGACGCTCAAATTAGTGTAACTTTTTGGTACGTTTAGAGGGGAGCGTGTGCAACAATTTGGCATCAAAATTTTGCTCTTTTTTGAATGTTTGGGTCTAAAGCTAAAATCATTATACTAAAACGTTAATCGTGCTTTGTGGCCGTGATCGTTCGGTCGCCACTCTGTGAAATAGACACTCATAGAGAAACGAGTTTCCAAACTCGGCACGACTCGTCGTAAGTTTGTTATTCAGAAGAAGATGATAAGAAATATTCTTATCGTAGAATAATAACCTAACAATGCGACTAGGAAGTGGTATGGCTGACAACCGTATCACACTCCGAATTCAATTGTCTTTGTAACGTTGATGGGCTACATACAGTTGTCATCAACGCACCATGCTCCACTAGGAGTTACGGTAATCGAGAGAGAGAGAGAGAAAACGTTAATCTGTATTCCTTTAAATACTCCACTCTTGTGTTTATTGGATAATATAGCACATAGTCTCTCTATAAGTTAACACACAAACATGCATATATTCTCCTATAGCACAGTCGGCTTCATTTTAATAGTGTGACATTCGTATGGTCATCCAATAAATAGTTTATCGTAGTTTTATAGAAGGATGAACTTTGTGATTTAAAAAAAATTGAAACTTTTGAGGTGCAGAAATATTTAATTTCTTCCATATAATTCTTTGGAATCTCGGCTGAAACCAACACCTACTCAATGTTATTTCGGAATCAGTTAAGATGATTTCTGTGCAGAAACTGATTGCAGTTTATTGATAAATATGTGGATTTAATCAAGGTCACCTGATTTTATATAGGGTGCATTGCAGAAGATTCGATAAAGAATTGTCAAGAATTTATTTATTTATGTATTATGTATAATATGTAGAAGCAACAACCATTTGCAGTGTTTCCGAGGTTGTGAGGTTAGCTGAGTGGTAGCGTGTAGGATGGGCAACCAATAGATATGGGTTTGGTGCTAGCTGAGGGAATTATTTTTTTTCCAATCGCGAGAAAATGACAGAAAATGATGACATAAGACACATGGTGTATGATTTTTCGAAGCGTAATTTAGCGCTACAATACGGTTCAATTGAATCAAAAACGGCGCCAAATGCCATTATTGGACAATTATTAAGTATTCATAGCCTATACATGTATAGTAGGGATGTCAAAAACCGGCCCATAACCCGTTTTTCGCTTTTTTTTGCAGAGCTGGTTAGACCGTCCGGTTTTAACCGGGCTCCAAGTACCGGTTTTACGGTTAACCGGGTGTTTTCATTGATTTGCCTGGAATTTTAGTAAAAAAATGCTTACACACTCGTATTGCTGGTGTTCGTATCGTATGCAAATCAACTTGCATGATGTAGGTAGTATAACATGTTGAACAAAAAAGACAATCAAATAAAATTGTCAGATGTGATTTAATTATTTTATTAGTTTTTGAAAAAAAATCCAAACATTTACAACAGGGGCCACCCTAATTTCTCTTGCGGAATACGAAATCTTTTAGCGACACAATGATACGCGAAATGCACTGATATAATATACACGAATATCAATTCACATTCACGTTGTACAACCAAGATACATGTGAAACGCAGTGTAAACATAATCAATATCTGCCTTGGAAGAGATAAGATACAAGCAGAGGTAACTTGAAGAAGCGATTGTTCTACGAGTAGTAGTAGTAAAGGGCTGAAATAAGTAAGTAATAGAAAAACATAAAAAATTGTATGAATTTTGAAAGAATCTTTTTCGGGTTTTAACCGGATTGACCAACAACCGTCCGGGTTAAAACCGGGAGGAGGAAAAAACCGAAAAAAAAACGGTTAACCGTTCTGAAAGTACCGGTTTTCGGACTAACCGTCCGGTTTTTGACATCCCTACTATATAGAGCCCATATTATTGTTAGAAGAGAATAATCTATGAAGTATTTTAGGGATAAAATTGTTACTCGGGATGATTTTACCATGGAAATTTAAGCGAGTCTTATTTCCTCTATAATAGTATGGACTAGGGATGTCAAAAACCTGACGGCTAGTCCGAGAACCGGTACTTTCAGAACAGTTAACCGTTATTTTTCCGGTGTTTTCGTCCTTCCGGTTTAAACCCGGACGGTTGTTTGTCCATCCGGTTAAAACCGGGACAAAAATTCTTTCCAAATTTATACAATTTTTTTCATTTTCTTGATTTTTCCATATGCAATTCTATTACTTGTCCTCTATGAAAACTTTCGTTTCCAAATTACAACCCTTAAACATATTTTCGAATACTTTCCTTATTGTTTCTTTGATTTAATTTCGCATACGATACGAACCGTAGCAATACGAGTGTGTATGCAATGTTTTTACTAAATAGAATTTTAGCAAATCAATGAAAAGACTCGGTTAACCGAAAAAACGGTACTTTAAGCCCGGTTAAAACCGGAGGGTCTAACCGGCTTTGCAAAAAAAAAACAGAAAAAAAACGAAAACCGGGTTATGGAACGGTTTTTGACATCCCTAGTATGGACTGTCTAAATCAGTGGTTCCCAAACCGAAAATGACGAAGATGAACAAAAATTTAAAGTGTCTATGACTGGCACATTTAACAAAACAGTTTATTTCTAAACTGAGTTACTTCAACATCATCTAATAGGCGTAAGAAACGAAAACATTTTACGAGCAGTTACAGCAAATAAAGCAAAGATTAGCCAGTAAGAACATTAGACAGGCGTACAAACTTATAAATAATATTAAGAACAGATATCAACCCACACTAAAAAAAAATCATCATAATATTAATGAACTAGGAGTATAGACTTTTTTTCTTTACCATGATGAATTAGTTCATAGTAAATTAACCTTCTCTTCTTTAAAATAATACAGAGTTCATCTATTTTACGAAACACCGGTCGTTAGTTTAACGAAAACAAAATTTCAACTAAATGTAAAGCGATCATGAACACAATGAACTTCCAGTAGAATCTTATGCATTGTACATTCCGGCTATGAACCCAAACATAAGCGGCCATAGTAAGTAAATAAAACAAAATTTTATGTTATTGTTCATTAATTACATGACATCGTTCATAGTAGTACATATTGATGTCACTATCGCTTTAAGTGTATTCTATAAACATTCGTAACATATAGTCTGGTTGGTGAAGGTAGGCAGGGCGCATGTTTTCAAATCATAGGGTCCCGGGATCGATTCCCACTGTAGGTAGGTAGGTAATTTTTGATGGCTTTTCAGAGCAGAGGTAAAATAGATGTCGTCAACACTTATGAAGCTGGATGCCGGCCTGCGCCAGTTTTTTTTTTTAATTGATGAACTCAGTAATTATATCAATGACCAAATTGTTAATTTTATGAATTAGTTCATAATTTTAATAAAATTTTTGTTCGTTGTTTTGATAAAATCAGATTCATTAGACTGATGAAAGCCGTCTTCGGTGGGATATCGATGTAAATATTCATTACTTCAATGAACAATTTCATTGCTTCAGGGCACCTTTTTCTTTCAGTGCAGGACAAGCCTATGTAAGGACAAGGATGGTAACATCATCACGACATCGAAAGCGTCAACAAACGATGGGCCTACCATTTTGAAGAGCTCCTCAATTCACCATAAACCTCCCATACTAACACAGCTCTTGAACAGTTAGCAGAAGCAGGCCCTGCCATTCAATCCCAAACAGTAGAAGAGGTGAGTCTCGCCATACAATCCCTTCAACGCAATAAAGCGACAGGCGTTGTCGAGATCCCAGCAGAACTGCTGAAGCACGGTGGAACGTGCCTAACCAACGCTATACATATGCCACTGCTGAAAATATGGAACGATGAGGTATTCCCCGAAGATTGGCGCAAAAGCATAATCCGTCCAATCCACAAAAAGAGTGACATGCTGAAGTGTGAGAATTACAGGGGCATATCATTAGTTTTTAAGACTTATAAGATTTTTCCTAAAATTCTAAAAAATATAATTAATCCGTACGCAAAACAAATCATTGGAGAATACCAAGGCGGCTTCAGACCTGGTCATTCAACAACCCGATCAGCTTTTTACCGTGAAGCTATTACTAGTGCTTGGAATTTAACATCAACGTATACCAAATATTTGTCGACTTCAAGCAGTCATACAACAGTAAGGGTCGAAATGTACTGTACAACGTATTGCTGCATTTTGGTATACCGGCAAAGCTGGCGCTACTCATAAGGATGACGATGACTAATACCATCTCGCAGGTTAGAGTGCAGAACAGACTGGCTGACTTATTTGAAACTGGTACTGGACTCAGGCAGGGCGATGGGCTGGCCGACGCTCTTCAACCTTGCTCTGGAGTATGTTATTCGAGCCATGAATATGGACAGGAGCGGAACGCTACTCATCAAGTCGACTCAATAAGTAGCGTACGCCGATGACATCAACATCATGTCTCGAAGATTGGGTGATGCAGAAAGCCTTCTGCATAGTCGGCAAAAGAAGTTGGACGACATATCAATGAAACCAAAACAAAGGTCATTATACGCAATAAAAAAAGGATACCAGTAAATTCATCATCACACTGGGGGCCTCAATATCGAGTCTGTAGACAACTTCAACTACCGAGGTTGGAACTTATCAGAGGACGTCAAGGAAACCAACGAAATTAAGCGACAGATATAACAAGCCAATAAGACGTATTTCTCGGTCCTCTTAATTATTAACTCGAAGCATGCCCACAGGATCACGAAGCTCCGCTTGTATACAAAATATTTTTGACCAAAAGTAAATGACCATGGTCCATTATTTCTGGAAAAACAGAAGACCTTAGTGTAATAGCAAAACGAAGCTGTGGTCAAATCTATTTTACAGTTTTTGGTCATACACGGTCAATCAAAAACTACCAATTTTTTGTGTTGCCTGTGGTGGTCAAACGAAATAATTCGCGTCGGTTCATTTACCGACCAATGTAAATTTTATAATTTTTTCGAACTACGGAATATTCAGTAATAATTACAAATAAATATAACCTCCGTAAATTGTCCAGCACCTTTCGGGGCTCTTAAATCACGATAAACGGTAGCGGTAATTTATCACAACAACAGTGTTTCGATCGATTTCATTTTGCATTTGGGGATGAAGCACCATCTCGTCCGACAATTTAACGAGTTCAATCGTGCGCGTAATTCACTCAAGGACAAGTTTCGTGAAGGTCGTCCAAAAACAGCCATTGTGCCGGAAAAAGTGGATGCCGTGCGTGAAATCATTATGGAAGACCGGCATGTGACCGTGAGATAGAGGCATCCTTCCTTGTACATTCCTCCCTCTGCCATACATTCGATGCTGCATGAACACTTGGCCGTAAAAAAAGGTGTGTTCCCGTTGGATCCCGCATAATTTGACAATAGCTCAAAAAAGGCTCAATTCCGAGTAGTAGACGATCATTTGCTTGCCCGAAGTCTTCGGGGAAATACGCAAAACGAAGAAGAGAAGACGAATCATTTTTCATCATGACAATAGGAGCTCGCACATCAGTTCAATCTAGCGTCGATTTAACCGGTCAAGTGTGTTCCTGGATTAACCCCAACGCATCCCGGCAGATGGAATCGGAACACGTCATAGAGCTGCGGTAGAAATTTTTAACACAAAAGAAGCTTAAGTATCATTCAAATGTGACGGGTATTCAAATTTCGGCCGCACCCGAAATTAGCCTCGGTCTCGTTATATTACATATTAAATTTTTTTAAAGAATCCGAAAAAAATATGCACAGCGCATTCAACATTACATTTTAGACATATGGGTATGTATATGGTATGGTATTCGTATAAACACAATAATACGTGAATGTTAGTTTCATCGGACGAATGAAGAGAAAAGTTTCATATAGCAGAATATAACGGTCTAATGTCATTTGTGGAAAATGCTCGCATATGGCGTAACGATGTTTAGTTGGAAACTACTTACTTTTGTATACCGCCAGTTGGTGGAAATTGCTCTTTAAGCACTCGACCTTTGTATGGGGGACGCACACACATGTTCATCTGTATGTGACATATTTAGTCTTATAAGAAACTTATATTGACATGTGTAGGTACATAAATGTTAGAAATGATTTTATCTTGAACCGACATTATTTGATATGTTGCACGTATCCATTCATAATGTGAACGTTGAGGGTGTCTGTGGGCATATTTACTTGCATGTACATACATAGGTATATGTACATATGTATGTACTTTATGCCTATTATGGTTCAAGATGGATTCACACATTTCAGTCATCGGCCACAGTTACAATGAAATCACACATTTATTTAAAATATATTTTCAAAAATGCATAATGCTATGTGAAAATTTTACGCTTAACTTTACTTATTTATTTACTAACTACTACTAGCAAGACAGTTGACACGGGTTAATGTAATCACGCCCAGTCGGGAAATGGACTAGTTCTTGAACTAATTCGGAACCACTTCTCAAAGATGTACAAATAGTTCCGACTTCGATTCCATTTACATATATGCAAACAACTAGCTACATTAATTAAGCTTTGTCATAGGATGGAGTTAGTATTGACTCCTCCTGCATTACTAATCAACTAGTAGTGGAAGTAGTTCCAAAATACTAGTTCAAGAACTAGTAACACTGTTATCAGTAAGAGGATTGGTGCGTTTCGCATTACATTGTATGTAACTGGTACTGAAATGGTTCCAAAAACACTTTTAAAGAATTAGTAGCATTGTTATCAATGGAGGGACTGAATATTACATTCGAAAGATTGTGTCTGTATTTACAACATCCACTCTAGCACTTATACCGCATCGGTCAAGGTAACAATTCGCTGGATCTAAGATTTTTTGTTTTATTTTGAGGGCTTTTGGGATACGTCGACTTAATTTCATCAGGCAGAATGTTTTGTTCTACACTGTAAATCTGAATCCTATCCAGAAATACATATTTTGTTCCTAAGGTTCGATATGGGAACAGGAAAGAGACTGAAAACTCAATTAATTTCCTTTCCCAGCTACCCCAAATACAAAGATTAGGCACCCTTTATTAATGCTCATAGTATGTTCTTTGTTGCAAATTTTAACTGGTTATAAACGGCGCCCTTTTAGAAAAAGAAATTCCTCGTTATAAAAGAGTAGTTCCAGAAAACCGTCCTGCAACATATCGACTTCTATATTTGCCCGATTTGTTCTTTCGACTGTTTGTGATGGAACAGATGAAACATGTTATCTAAAATGGCAACTGTTCGTTAAAAAAACCCAGCCTACAGCTTCCAGCAATTCAAAGAAAGAGTGTAATATCTACCCACTGAGCTACCGAAGCTACACTTTATTCATAATTGTCAGCGTTATTTTGATTTTTTAAAAACTTAAAGAGTAACAAATTTATAAAAATCCATCAATATTCCAGCGGCTTCTTCTGCTATCCGTTCTCATAAGTCGAACTTTTGTGTTTCAGACATTGTCCGCTATATGGTAGATAGTAAGGTAATTGTCGCTGGTGTTGATAAAAAAAAAAAGAAATTCTTTAGAGAGCTGATACTGATACCATTCGCTCGTAGAGTGAAAGGGTATATTATTATCAGTATGACGAGCTGACTCGATTGGACGATGTCCGTCTGTTGTGACACGTTTTACTTGGCCAGTTTAAAAGCTATCGGGCTGAAATTTTGCCCACATACTTCTTTTCATTGCAAGCAGTTTGTAAGTTTGAATTGCTAACATCGGGGCTGACATACAAACCCAACCCCCCTAATTTGGGTTTTCTAGGAAAACTTTTTTATTTCCGCACCAATTTCAGCCAAACTCTACACAAATGTGGAAATGTGATTCTCTTGAAGCCACAAAAGATATGTATGGAATCGGACGGGGGGTCATGGGGCTCCCATACAAACCCATTTCCCCAAATTAGATTCTTCTAAGAAAAACTTTTTATTTCTGCGCCAATTTCAATCAAACCTCATAAAAATGTGTTTCTATTGATGCCACAAAACAAATGTAAGAATGGAAGGAAAGGAGCCAGGGGGTCATGAGGCTGCCCTACAAACCCAACCACCCTTTTTGGTTCTTCTAAGAAAATGTTTTTTACACCAATTTCGCAAAACCTGGTATTTATATGTATGAATCGAAACAACAAAATCATAAATGCAATCGTACTGCTGGACCATGCTCCCTTCCTGCTTCCCCAATAAAGTTTTCTAAGTCAAGGGTTTTTATTTGCCTACTTATTCCAACCAAACCTCACAAATTTTATTTTATCGCCGCCATGGAACTTACGTGGAAACGGAAGGAAAAGAAGGGGGCGTTAACCACAAGTCATAGGTACACCCGAAAAAAAAACTTTTAGCCCGAAGAGAGTGAAGGACCGCGCCCGAAATTAGCCTCAGTTTCGTTTCTTACTTCTATTTATATAGAAATTCTATTACACTTTTGTTTTCATTCCAAAGAAATCGTATAGACAGAAGAAACAAGAAAATTATACGTTAAGATGCTCTAGGAAGCAAACGTCGTAAAATTGCAAAATAATAGACATAAAATATGTAGTTGGAATTGTACTTATTGGATTTTGAAAAAAAAATCAACCCAGTAAAAAAAACAAATATAAAAAATTAGGACCGTGAGATCAATTAATATAACATACATACATGATTACAAACATTACTTGCATTCTTCCGTTGTCGTTCTTTTACATCGCAATGCCCTTTTTCACATTTCTTAAAATAAAACTCGCACTATTTTGTAAAAAGAATTTTTTTTCACCGTAAGTTGACACCATATGTCAAAATGAAACGAATATGAACGACTCACGACGATTCCTAATAAAAAGTTGATGGCTATAGTCCAAAAAGATACCAAACTGTTCCGATCTGCATTACTTTTGAACTAGTCGCGGAAGTAGTTACATTGGAAATAGTTTTAAAACTACTTATTTTCTAGACCAGTTGCCATTTTTCCTACAGGGGTTATTGTGATTATTTTTCAAAATCCCAAAATTGTCCATACATTTCATTTATTTATACCCAATTCGCCTATTTGCTTTGATAACAAAAACGCCGCTTAATGTTATAATTTTTCGACCCTTCCAATGATAAATTTTCGAGTTTTTCAAAAACAGAAAATATTTGTATGGATTTGCTTTTCAAAGACACATATCCTAAAAGACTTTTAGTATGGAGCAGTGTGTTTGTGCAATTACAATCGTTAAATCATTGAAACTTTTGTGATGGTATTTCGTTATATTTTTATACCCTCATCAGAAAATAAAAATGGCACCGTTTTCACACTATTGCAGTTCATAGTATGCGTGAAAAATCCGCGTAATATTTATTACTCTCTTAAAATGCCGACGTGATAATAAGCCCTTCTGTCGGCGTATAGACCCAGACAGACCATTGGTACTATATCTTTCCATATATTTCAAAGGGGCTGACGGCCGCAAGTGTCGTCGAACGTTCAGCGAAATAGAAACTATGTCTAAAGAAATAAAAAAAAAACCGGCGTATCATCGTAAGACATAGTATGTAAACTGTGTCTAGTACTAAAATTAGACCTCTTCAAAAAATAAAATTAATTTTACAGAAGATTCAGCTACACCTCAGGCATAATAGCTCGTAGGCGGCGACAGAAGGGTTAACAATTGCATCGACAATATTTTGACGTTTGAATTATTTCGTGGAGTGTAGGGTATTAAATTTGGAGTCAAACACATATGGGTTGTGTGATCACATAGCCACTCTGGACTAACGCATGGCATGGGTTGCTATGCTTTCTCTAAGGGCATATATAAATGATCAGGGTCGGTCCCTGATTCAAATAAGCCATGTCTGTCTGTTCGCACGATATCTCCTGAAATAATGAAGCTAGCCGTTTGAAATTTTGGTGAGATGTTTGTTTGGATAAAATCTTGGCCGGTATTGAATATAGGCCGAATCGGACCAAGGGTTCCCCTACCTCCCATACAAATTACCCCTCCTTGATATGTTAATTTGCCCATAACTTTCGATACAATATCGCTATCGACTTAAAATTTTCAAATTCAAATGTATTTATTTCGTTGTGTGTATAATTAATATGTAATGCTCGGGGGCGAGCAATATAAGGCAGTCCAATTACATTGTGGAGAAGCTGAGGGTTGCAAACTGGAATGTCGGTTCCATGACGTCAAAGAGCGAGGAGATTGAGGATATCATGAAGCGGAGAGGGATAGACATTATGTGCGTGCAAGAGACAAAGTGGCGAAATACCCATATCGACAGAGCCCGGTTTCTTACGAATTCCATGAAGTACAAATTGTACTACTATGGAGTTACAAACCAAAGAAACGGAGTTGGCATTATTCTGGCGACGTCTTTACTTGGCAGTATAATAAGTGTCGCGAAGAGAAGTGACCGCTTGATCAGCATCAAATTGGTTATCTGCGGAAGGGTGTGGAACGTAATAAGTGCCTACGCTCCCCAAGTGGGACTGCCACCAGAAGAAAAAGAGGCCTTTTGGAACGACGTTGACACCCTGATTCAGACCATTCCAGATACCGAATTGGCGTTCTTGGGAGGAGATTTAAATGGCCATGTGGGTGAATCAAATTATGATTACGAGGAAATGGTGGAAAGGGTAGCCCTTCAACGGTCAGAAATGACGAAGGTGAAGCTATTCTGACCATGTGCAGATCGCATGGTTTGGTCATCCTAAATACATGGTTTGTGAAAAACGAGAGACACCTAATCACCTACAGTAGTGGACACGGAGATAGGAAACACGAAACGCAGATCGATTACCACGTCTGTTTCGATTTTATGAGAAGGTGGGTAAGAGACTGCAAGGTGATCTTGGGTGAATCTGTCGTCAGCCAACATCGTTTGCTCCTGTCAGAATTTATTTTGAAAGCAGGAGGAGCAAGAAATAGAAGAACTCCCAAGCCTGTCGAAAAAATCAAGTGGCACAATCTCACAAAAGACAACTTTGAACCTGTAGTAACTCCATTCATTGATAAAATGACGGAGTGGTTTCAAAACAACATAAACTGCACCGAGCACAGTCCAACACAAATGTGGAATAGTTTCGCTGAAATGTCAGTAGGTGAGGCGGAAAAGGCACTTGGAGTTTCGAAAGGTCCACTCCACACGAAGAAAGAAACATGGTGGTGGAACACCGAAACTAAGGAAGCCGTGCAAGCCAAATCGAACGCATTTAAGGCATGGACGAAATGTGAGTCAAGCAGTGAAGCCGAACGGGTTCAACTTCGCGAAAATTATATGCAATGCCGGAAGAAAGTAAAGCGCTTGGTAGCTCAAGCAAAGGCGAGGGCAGCTGAGAAATTCTACCAAGAATTAGAAACTCAGACTGCGACCGAAGGACCGTCTTTGCGCGAGAGACCTAAGCACGACGCCAGGATATTTAGGGTCGCAGGCCAAAGGAGAAGGAACGCTCGGGAAATACAGGCGCCAAAGTACGTGGAGGACTCGCAAGGAATGTTGCTGATTGACGATACGGCAATTTGTAGCAGGATGCGAGAGTATTTTGACGAACTTCTAAATGAAGAGTTTCCTCGAGCAGCTTTTCAAGATGTTGAGCCGAATACCACAAATATTGAATATATCTCAGAGGAAGAGGTGATGGAGGCAATGCATCAGATGAAACGCGGAAAGGCAGTCGGCCCGGACAAAATCCCCGCGGAATTTTGGTTGAAAATGGAAAATGTCGGGCTTAGTTGGCTCACAGTTCTCTTCAACAAAATCAAAGGTGGGCAACCGATGCCTGATGCTTTCAGGGAAAGTTTTCTTCTTCCATTCTATAAGAACAAGGGAGACTCACGCAAACTCAACAACTATAGGGCTATTAAGTTAACACCTCATACACTAAAGATCTACGAGCGAGTTGTCGGCAACCGATTGAGAAAGATTGTGCGGTTGAATGACAATCAATGCGGCTTTGTTGAAGGTCGATCTACAGTCGATGCGATTCAGTGCATTCGTATTGCGATGGAAAAGTATAGAGCAGCACGAAAGGACTTGTACTTTGTGTTCATCGATTTGGAGAAGGCATTCGATAGAGTACCTCGTGATCTGATATGGTTGGCCTTGAGAGCACTTAATGTCCCCGAGGCATACGTCAGGATGATACGAGACATGTATGATGGAGCTACGACTAAGGTTAGATGCACAGCCGGTGAATCAGAAGAATTTCCGGTGAATGTCGGAGTACACCAGGGCAGTGTATTGAGTCCGTTGCTCTTCAACATCATCATGTGCTACTTATTAACACGTGTCTCCGACGGCCTAGAAATATCTCTTCTTTTTGCTGATGATATAGTCCTCAGTAGCCCAAACATCGTTGCCTTGCAAGCTGCGCTTACAAAATGGTGTGACATTCTGGAGGAGCATGGACTGAGGGTAAGTATAACAAAGACTGAGTTCTTATGCTGCCCATTCTCAGATCCAGATGCACCGATACCAGATATGTACGTCAAAGGTGAGCAGCTTAAGTCTTGTACCAAGTTTAAGTACCTTGGCTCGATGGTGAACAGCGGAGCTACATGCGATGATGACATCAAACATCGCACAAAGGTTGGGTGGATGAGGTGGCGAGAAAACTCTGGAGTTTTCTGCGATAAGAAAATGCCACTGAAGCTAAAGGGCAAGTTGTACAAAACGGTTGTACGTCCCGCACTCATGTATGGATCAGAATGCTGGACTATGTATGAAGGTTACGCGAAAGAAATGACAGCGACTGAAATGAAAATGTTACGCATGTCAGTTGGTGTAACCAAAAGGGACCACATCAAGAGTAGCTTCATCCGAGGCAGCTTGTCCATAGACCAACCAATCACCGAAAAGCTCGAAGACCGACGAATGGATTGATATTGCCATGTTCAACGGCGTCCGCCTGAGAACCCCGCAAAGAGAGTGATACCAATGGAAGTTCCACTTGATGGACCCAAGGCCAGAGGCAGACCGAAGAACACCTGGATGTGTCAAATGAAAAAGCAACAACAACGCATTGGTCTCGGCGATGACACGATCCAAGATAGAGCTGCCTGTAGAAATATGCTGAGAAATTATCGCCAAAACGGGCGATGTGCCTACACCGCAGGTCGAGCAACGCGGAACCATGGAGCGGTATAAAGAACGAGGCAAGGAAGAAGATAATATGTAATTTAACAATTTCTTCTCTTACTTAGATACCGGTCTTAAAATATAACCTTAACTCTATAATAATAACTAATTACATTTTACAATTTAGATGCATTTATTCAATTGAAAATAAGTGGCATATTAAGGAAAAAGTTTAAAAAGCCTTGCAGGTATGTAAAAAAAACTTATAAAATAAAATCAAAAAATACGTTAAGAGGTTTAGCTTAGTATGAATGAATCAAAAATTAGGTTAAGAGGCTTAGGTTAGTGGGAATATCTGCATTAAATACATTCATAAATTATTCTTTAAATAGACATTTCAGTGTATTGTTCTCGCTGTTGGCAATTTGCTATAAATCTAGAACTTCTTTTATCAGCTAAATTATTTATTTTCATAATGTTTTCAGTTGAGTAATAAAATGGTTTATTAGTGATTTGTTTCAATAATTTATTCTGTGTAATTTGTAATTTATTTTTCAGTGTTTTGGCATAATTTTTCCACACAGGGGACCCGTACATCGCTATCGGGTGAATAACCATTTTGTAAATCAGAAGTTTGTTTTCGGTTGACAGCTTAGATTTCGCGTTTAGTAGAGGATAGAGGGAGCAAAAGGTTTTCGTCGTTTTTTCAGAAGTGGTCTCTATATGATGTTGCCCTGTTAGTTGTCTGTCGAACACTAGGCCTAGATAAATTAAATTTCTTTTCCATGCGATGGAATCGCCTAGAAAGTTCAGTGGAGAACTAGGTTTGTTTTTTAATTTTATTTTCTTAGTGAAGAAAACCGCTTGTGATTTAGAACCATTTAGTTTTATTTTCCACTTTTAGTAGTACTGATAGATTATCTCCAATTGACGTTCGAGGTTTGAAGTTATCTGCTCCGGTTTTTGGCCTTTACAGAATATGCAGATATCATCTGCAAAGCATCCTATCTCGCAATCGTTAATTTTTGGAATATCTGCTGTATAGATGTTAAAGAGCACCGGACTTAGACAAGAGTCTTGTGGAAAGCCTGCGGGAATTATTTTTGTAGAAGACTGATTTGTCGACTTGCACGGCGAATGTTCTGTTGGACAAAAACGATTGTGTTAATTTAACCAGATATGTGGGTATATTGAATTTCATCATTTTAAATATGAGTCACTTGTGCCATACACAGTCGAAGGCTTTCTGTATATCAAGAGTTACGACACCAACTGACTGTTTTTCTAGCATGGATTTTTTGATGTACTCTTGCAATTGGAAAGCTTGATGGGTTGTTGAAATTTTTTCGAAAGCCAAATTGAAACCCATGTTTGATTTTAAGCCTTTCTACTACTTCGTTCAGCCGTGTGAGGACGACTTTTTCTAGTATCTTACTAAACGCGGGTAAAAGGCTGATAGGCCTGTAGTTTCCAGCATATTTTTTGTCTTTTCCGGTTTGGGTATAGGAATCATCTTTGCGTGTTTCCAAACTGCTGGAAGTAAGATTTTTTCATGCAAGCATTAATTATGTAGTTTAACTTAACTAGTGCCTTTCGTGGTAAGTTTTTTAGTGTCAGGTTTGAAATATTATCGAACCCGGGAGTTTATTTTTTATTTTTTAGGGATTTTATTATTTATTTAACTTCATTTGGAGTTGAAAAGTAAACTGGATTGAAGTCGCTGTTAGTTAAAGAGAGGCAATCAGTAGTTTGTGTCGAAACCCTTTCATGATGCATCCGGTTCCCAAGTGTGAAAATATTTTGTGGGCATTATGAAAGACAGTGGCAATCATTTCTGCTTTCTCTTTACTATCGAAAGGAGGCATTAGTTTTCCTCGACGGAAAACTGTGTAAAGTTTCCAAATCGTTTTGTCGTTTTTTGGAATACGGCTCTTAACATGTTGTTCCAATTTCGGTTGTGAAAAACAAATATACGAGTTTGAATCAATTTGGTTAGTTGATTAACATTAGTTTTCAAAGATGGATTTCGGCTTTGTTGCCATCTGCGTCTAAGAAGATTGTAAGTTGTAAATGATGCAAATTCTAAAGCACTTCTTACATACTTGGTTCTAAAAATCATTAACCAATTCTGTTTGGGGTTTAGTAATGCTCACAATCAAAAGAGCAAAAACTCAATTGTTTGTTTGTTTACTAATTGCTCAGAAAAGCCTAAACTTATCTGTTGCCTTGAAGTAGTAAGAATACCTGCTATTATTCTTAGACTCATTTATTTCTTAATTATACAATTTCTTAAATATACATATTTTGCTAAAGTCATCAATATCGATAAAAAACCAATGACCTATAACTAGTGTGAAGTAATGAAGTTGTCAGCAGAATTACATTTGATTTACAGTCTGCGACAAAATGATGCAATAACATATTTAACCTTCGGGCGGGCGCAATGCATCTGACAGATTAAGTGACCAGTTTTTGTTGCGCCACTCAGCGATATCAAAAGGGAGAGATCTGAAACTCACAGTAGCTTATTCTTTATCGATCAACTACCCAAATCAGTTTCCAGTTCCTATCTACCATATGTCTGAGGGGCGGGAGGGGATGAAATAATCTCTCAGATGTATTGCGCCCGATTGTGTTAGTTTCTCCTTTTCTATGAAAATTTCCACTTGTTATAGTCTTCACATTGCGTAATAAATTTGTGTTGACTTTTAGGCTCACCAAATCGGTCAATAGTGTGTTTTTAGTAAAATAAGCTCATATTTTTTAATCGGTCGAGTTGTTGGAGGTTTTTTAAATATTGAAGCGATTGAAAGCGGAATATTCTTAGAAAATTGAAAATGTGAAGGGTATCAAACTTAGTGAGATAGTTTTTGTTTCTAAAATTTCGTAGAACTGTTTCAAAAAGAAAATGCCACAATAAATAAGAGTCTAGAATATACAGAAACTTAGTTTCATTCTTTTTTCTGCACTTAATCTGTCAGATGCATTGCGCCCGATCGTGTTAGGATTAGTATTGCGCCCGCCGGAAGGTTAATTTACATAACAAATTCATCAATTTGAGAGTAATGTGCGATTGCTGACAAATTTTGATATGTTAGAGTAATGTTTTCATTAACCCTAGAGAGATAATCATATTTTTTACTCTTGAAAAGATAATCATACGTCGATTCGACGTGTTGCTAGTTAACATCCTTACAGCTTCTTTGTTAAGAGTAACATGTTGTTAAAAGGTAGATATATGTATAATCATTTGTATTTTATATTAATTTGTTAAGGTCATGCTTTTGCAAAATTATCATTTGTTTGTTTATATAAAATAAAATAATATTAATTTTAAAAAAGTGGTTCTAGGAGAAAGTGGACTGTCCTTTCAATAGATTAAAATAAAGGATATATTTATCGAAGCAGGCTTTTAGTGGTTATAGCCAAGTAAATACACATCCACATTATGAAGATTTATAAAAATGTCAATCCGGGGCAATTAAAATATTTTTCAGTACTGACATTAAAGATAATAATCATACGTCGATTCGACGTATATTTGACTTATGACCCCCCAATATCTTAGGCTGTGTGGCACCTAAGCAAATAATTTTGCCACGTAATTACGCCTATAGACATGAGTTGAGTTAAGTCTTGGAACCAACAAATTATAAAGCTTCACTTATGAGATATAATAAAAACAAAAATTTATGTACGTCGATACGACGTAGATTATCTCTCTAGGGTTAAGGGAATTTTTAAATGTACGCCAATTAATTCGTTTACTGCATGTATTGTCTTGGGGTGGAGTATTGGGAGATGTTAGTTGAATTTTAAATACAACCGGGAGGTGAGGAGATGACAAATTTATATACGTAACTGGCCGTGGAATATGTTTTGAGCACTTACTTAGCACAAGGTCTAGTGTTGAATCATTACCATTTGCATTGGGACGTGCATCAAGTTAGCGGAAAAACTTTTGAAAATCGACTCGGCGACTTTACAGTAATTTGCCGCTAATTTGTTGTGCATTAGTTGTGGAAAAATTAATTTTGTCGCTCTTCATTTTCACTGAGAAAATGGGTGTTCCGCTAACTTGACGTCAAGTTAGCGGAACAACTTTCAAGGATCAAGTCGGGACTTGTACCGTTCTCTTCCGCTATTTTGTTGTGAATTAGCTGTGAAAGAAAAAAAATTGTCGCTCTTCAGCATCAGCGGGAAATTGCAGTTTCCTGTTTGTGACGTCACTCTGGAACAACCCCACTTTACCCGTTCGAATCAAGTCGCGGAGTTTGTCATAATTTGCTGCAAGGATAATACGAATGAGATGTTAAAATAACGATTTTGTCGCTCCTCGCCATTAACCGTAAAATGCACTTTTCCATATTATGGTGACGTCACTATCTCAAACAACCCACTTTTCCTGATCGCACCGTGTCGGGGAATATGTCAAAATTTGTCGCTTGGCTAATTACAACTTGCTGTGAAAAGAATGATTTTGTCGCTCTCTTCTATACGCGGGAAAACGCGCTTTTCCATATTATGACGTCACTATGAGAGAAAACCCACTTTTCCCGATCGGATCGACTTGGGGAGTATGGCATAATTTGCCGCTTGGCTAATACGAATTAGTTGCGAAAAGAATGATTTTGTCGCTCTTCGCTATCAGTGAGAAAACGCGGTTTTCCATTTTATGACGTCACTATGGGAGAAAACCCACTTTTCCTGATCGGATCGACTTGGTGAGTATGTCATAATTTGCCGCTTGGCTACTACGAATTAGCTGTGAAAAGAATGATTTTGTCGCTCTTCGCTATCGGTGAGAAAACGCGGTTTTCCGTATTATGACGTAACTATGTGAGAAAATCTACTTTTCCTGTTCGGATCGACTTGGGGGGTATGGCATAATTTGTCGCTAGGCTAATACGAACTAGTTGTGAAAAGAATGATTTTGTCGCTCTTCGCTATCGGCGGGAAAACGCGGTTTTCCATATTATGACGTCACAATGGGAGTAAACCCACTTTTCCTGATAGGATCGACTTGACGAGTATGTCATAATTTGCCGCTTGGCTACTACGAATTAGTTGTGGAAAGAATGATTTTGTCGCTTCCTTCTATCCACGGGAAAACGCGGTTTTCCATTTTATGACGTCACTATGGGAGAGAACCCACTTTTCCTGATCGGATCGACTTGACGAGTATGTCATAATTTGCCGCTTGGCTACTACGAATTAGTTGTGAAAGGGATGATTTTGTCGCTCGCTTCTATACGCGGGAAAACGCGGTTTCTCATATTATGACGTCACTATGGGAGAAAACACACTTTTCCTGATCGGATCGACTTGACTAGTATGTCATAATTTGCCGCTTGGCTACTACGAATAAGTTGTGAAAAGAATGATTTTGTCGCTATCGGTGAGAAAACGCGGTTTTCCGTATTATGACGTTACAAAGAGAGAAAACTCACTTTTCCCCTGATCGGATGGACTTGGTGAGTATGTCATAATTTGCCGCTTGGCTACAATGAATTAGTTGTGAAAATAATGATTTTGTCGCTCTTCGCTATCGGTGAGAAAACGCGGTTTTCCGTATTATGACGTAACTATGTGAGAAAATCCACTTTTCCTGCTCGGATCGACTTGGGGGTATGGCATAATTTGCCGCTTGGCTAATACGCATTAGTTGTGAAAATAATGATTTTGTCGCTCTTCGCTATCGGCGGGAAAAAGCGGTTTTCCACATTATGACGTCACGATGGGAGAAAACCCACTTTTCCTGATAGACTTGACGAGTATGTCATAATTTGCCGCTTGGCTACTACGAATTAGTTGTGAAAGGAATGATTTTGTCGCTCCCTTCTATACGCGGAAAAACGCGGTTTCCCATATTATGACGTCACTATAGGAGAAAACACACTTTTCCTGATATGATCGACTTGACGAGTATGTCATAATTTGCCGCTTCTCTCTCTAAATCCTGTCAACCCCTTGTGGGGCATAGGGCATTAACCACGCCTACTCTCCACCTCGTTCTGTTTTGCGCCAACGGCGTTAGCTGCGACCATGTAAGATTTAGCGTTTTCGCTTCGCTAGTTACCGATGTGTTCCTTGGCCGCCCAACATACCCATGAGATGGTATAGGGTATATTGTTTTTGTTGCGCCGATATTATCTTACACCTGAAAGGAGCCACCGGAGGTATGGCAAAGTATATACATATATAGATGATTAGATTCGGTCCCTGAATCGAATAAACCATGTCTGTCTGTCTGTCCGTGTGTCTGTCTGTTCGCACGATAACTCCTGAAATAATGAAGCTAGCAGTTTGAAATTTGGCCAAATGTTTGTATTGCTAAAATCTTGGACGGTATTGAAAATGGGCCAAATCGGACCAAGAGTTCGCCTACCTCCCATAACAATTACCCCTCCTTGATATCTTAAATCGGCCATAACTTTCGATAGAATATCGCTATCAAATTTTGCTCAATGTCTCATTCTGACATATATTTTGATTTGATAAAAAGTGGAGTAGGAACGACTGCCCATACCCTACAAAGTTATATTCTGCCATATCTTTTGATAGAACGTCGCGAAAAACTTCAAATTAATGTCAGATGGTAGCTGCTGGATGCCTTGATGAGATAATAAAGATGTGCCAGGTCCGACCCATCTACCCCTCCCCCCTACAAAAAATATGAAATGGAATATTTTTTGAGTTGCGTGCCTTCTAGGTCTGTACATGGGTATAGGTATACACTCATCGTGCTATTCGCACGATTAGAACTCGAGCCCGTATTTATAAACATACCTTAACTCAAGGAGACCTTGAGTCAAGGATGCCGAAATTAAAAAAAAAATAAATGTCTTTTTCCATACTTTTTCATAGAAATCAATGTCGAGTCAATGCATCCTTGATTTAAGGAAAAACTCAGGGAGGCCTTGAAATTTTCTATAGTCAACCTCAATTGAAGTCTCATACCTTGAAATATTATATTTCAAGTCTATTGAAAACTTAAGGTCTTCTTGAGTTTCGCCTTAAATCAAGGATGCATTGACTCCTGAATATAAATGATTTCTATGAAAAAGTATGGGAAATGACATTTAATTTTTTGAATTTCGGCATCCTTGACTCAAGGTCTCCTTGAGTTAAGGTATGTTAATAAATACGGGCTCGAGTTCTAATCGTGCGAATAGCACGATGAGTGTATACCTATACCCATGTACAGACCTAGAAGGCACGCAACTCCCAAAATATTCCATTTCATATTTTTTGTAGGGAGGAGGGGTAGTTGGGTCGGACCTGGCACATCTTTATTATCTTATCAAGGCATCCAGCAGCTACCATCTGACATTAATTTGAAGTTTTTCGCGACGTTCTATCAAAAGATATGGCAGAATATAACTTTGTAGGGTAGGGGCAGTCGTTCCTACTCCACTTTTTATCAAATCAAGATATATGTCAGAATGAGACATTGAACAAACTTTCAAGTCGATAGCGATATTCTACCGAAAGTTATGGCCGAATTAAGATATCATGGAGGGGTAATTGTTATGGGAAGTAGGGGAACTCTTGGTGCGATTTGGCCCATTTTCAATACCGTCCAAGATTTTAGCAATACAAACATTTGGCCAAATTTCAAACTGCTAGCTTCATTATTTCAGGAGTTATCGTGCGAACAGACAGACACACGGACAGACAGACAGACATGGTTTATTCGATTCAGGAACCGACCCTAATCATCTATATATATACAGGGTGTCCCATTCATGGTGGAGAATATTTTAATGGTAGGTAGTGTGGCTCATTTGGAGAAAATTACTGTACAACGGGACCCGTCTATTTTTAACCGTTACAATGTTATAGCATTTTTTGTCAAAATGCACGACTTGCTGAACTAAATCAAAATTTGCCACGCCACCAATCATTTTATCCGAGATATGACTTCACTTTCTGAAACTACATAAAGTTTCCAATAAAACGACACCTCGCCCGTTACGAAGTTGCTCGTATCTTCCGAGATCCACCCGTTCAAACTTTAAAGAAATTTTAAAATTGCATACGATTTTATTTTTTGAATTTTTTATGAAAAAAACAATTTTACAATTTCTTTAAAGTTTGAAAGGGTGTATCTCGGAAGATACGAGCAACTTCGTAACGGGCGAGGTGTCGTTTTATTGTAAATTTTATGTAGTTTCAGAAAGTGAAGTCATATCTCGGATGAAATGATTGGTGGCATGGCAAATTTTGATTTAGTTCAGCAAGTCGTGCATTTTGACAAAAAATGCTATAACATTGTAACGGTTCAAAATAGAGGGGTCCCGTTGTACATTAATTTTCTCCAAATGAGCCACACTACCTACCATTAAAATATTCTCCACCATGAATGTGACACCCTTATACTTTGCCATACCTCCGGTGGCTCCTTTGAGGTGTAACATAATATCGGAGTAACAAAAACAATATACCCTATACCATCTTATGGGTATAGGGTATAAAAACAAGAACCGCTTTTTTCGCCGATAGCGAGGAGCGACAAAATCATTCTTTTCACAACTAATTCGTAGTAGCCAAGCGGCAAATTATGACATACTCACCAAGTCGATCCGATCAGGAAAAGTGGGTTTTCTCCCATAGTGACGTCATAAAATGGAAAATCGCGTTTTCTTGCCGATAGCGAAGAGCGACAAAATCATTCTTTTCGCAACTAATTCGTATTAGCCAAGCGGCAAATTATGCCATACTCCCCAAGTCGATCCGATCCGGAAAAGTGGGTTTTCTCTCATAGTGACGTCATAATTTTTTTTAATTCTTTTCACAACTAATTGTAATTAGCCAAGCGACAAATTTTGACAAATTCCTCGACACGGTGCGATCAGGAAAAGTAGGTTGTTTGAGATAGTGACGTCACCATAAAATGGAAAAGTGCATTTTTTCGTTAATGGCGAGGAGCGACAAAATCGTTATTTTAACATCTCATTCGTATTATCCTTGCAGCAAATTATGACATACTCCGCGACTTGATTCGAGCGGGTAAAGTGAAGATGGTGAAGAGCGACAAATTTTTTTCTTTCACAACTAATTCACAACAAAATAGCGGAAGGGAACGGTATAAGTTCCGACTTGATCCTTGACGTCAAGTTAGCGGAAAATGAAGAGCGACAAAATTAATTTTCCCACAACTAATTCACAACAAATTAGCGGCAAATTACTGTAAAGTCGCCGAGTCGATTTTCGAAAGTTGTTCCGCTAACTTGATGCACGTTGCATTGAGAAATGTTGGCTCAGTCGGTGTGTGTATCAACAAATTGTTTTGGGATGCAAGCTCAAGTAATCTCTTTCCTGTTTGATTTGCACGAAGGCAATTCCAATATGGGTGTCTTGCATTGAGATCACCACATAGAATAGTTTGTTGGCCTAAATTCGTCAGATAGTTAATTTCAGCTTCAAAATTTTGAGGATTTCGCTATTTACTTTTTTCCCCGGAAAATAACAAACCACTATAGTAATATTGCAACATTCTAAATTTATAGCAATTGCTTCTGTAATATTAGTTTTCAATTCAGGCAGTACGCGATACTTCAAAGATTGTTTAACACATATCCTACACCACCGCCTTTGGATCTTAAAGGTACGTGTTCGTAGAGACAATTCATGTGATGATCGCTCAGCGATTGTAGTTCTGCATCCAATTTTGAGCGATATTTGTATATTTTTTGAATGGTGCTACTTTTCTAGTATCGACTATGAACTAAAGGAACATGTCTATATAGAAAATATACTCATAAGGTACGTGTTCGTAGAGACGACTCACGTGATGATCGCTTAGCGATCGTTGTTTTGCATCCAATTCCGGGCCATATTTGAATATTTTTTGAATGGTGGCACCTTTCTTGTGTTGACTATGACCTACCGGAACATGTCTGTATAGAAAATATCCGTATATAGTGCTCAACACCGGTGGTTTAACTTCGATCGCTGAGCGATGATCCAATGAGTCGTCTCTACGAACACAAACCTATATAGTGCTCAAGCCCGGTGGTTTAACTTCGATTGCTAAGCGATCATCACATAAGTCGTCTCTACAAAGTCGTCTTAATCTTTCTAGTATATAAATTGCAAATTTAGAATGGTTTAATTTATCTGTTGGTTTAAGCCACGTTTCAGTTATAGCTACTAAATCTACGTTAACTTCATTTACAAAATCCACAAAATCAAATAACTCTAAAGATTTATTTTTGACACTTTGTGCATTCTATAAAAGTACTTTGATACTATCCATCTTAGAGCAGGTATTAATATAAGGAGAGGAAATGTCACTTAAAAAGTGTGCCGAAAGCGCAAATTCATGGGAGAGAAAAATACAATAACAACACTGGTGAAACAAAGCGTTTTGACACAAGTAGAGTAACAGTACATCTCA